>CM034153.1:608691944-609909427 GCA_019776745.2 Taxus chinensis
CATTGCACCCAATTTCAGTCGACCAACCTTTCATGCAATGGGGATTGGAATTCATTGGAGTCATCAATACAAATTAAAGCCAAGGCCATAAATGGATTCAGATAGCAACATAGTATTTCACCAAGTGGACCGAGGCAGTGGCAGTCAAGGAAGCTAATGAGTCTAGTATATTAAATTTCTATGAAGGGATAGTGACCAGATTTGGAGTGCTAGCCACCATTATATCAAATAATGCATTGGAATTCATAGGTTCAAAGATCACAAGATGGGATGTTAAGAACAAGATGTACTTGATAACTTCATCAAACTATTACCCTCAAGGTAATGGAAAAGTTGAGTCCACAAACAAGAACTTGCTAAAGATCATCAGAAGAAATCTTGATGAAAATAAGACAACCTGGCACATAAATCTCAAATCATCCTTATGGGATGATAGGATAAAAGCCAAGTTATCTACAAATATCTCTCCATTCAAACTTGTCTATGGGAAAGAGGTAGTGTTTCCTATATCACTTGAGTTGCCAGCATTAGAGCTCGTGAAGCAGCTAGAGATGTTTGAATTTGAACTGATGGAGGCCATGTATGTGGAGCTGATAGAATTGGAAGAAACTAGAGAACATGCACTCCAAACAATAGAGAAGGATTAGGCCTCGATCAAGAGATGCTTTAACAAGAAGGAAAAATCAAGGACCTTCCAGGAAGGAGACTTTGTTTTGAAATGGGATAAAGATCGAGGAAAACAAGGAATGCATTCCAAGTTTTATGCCATTTGGAGTGGCCCCTACATGGTCACAAAATGTAAAAGTAGTAATGCTTTCCAATTTTCTACATTGGATGGTGAGGAATTACAGATTCTAGTAAATAAAATCTATCTTAAACACTACTACTAGAAGGAAGGTTATCACCTTATACATATTAGTTTATTTCCTTTTCCACTAAGTGCTTTTGCATGTTGTCTTGTTGTAGTTTAGGTTTCTTTCCTCCTAAGTTATTTGCATGATCTACATGTTCTATTTGGAGTATGTATGATTTCAATTTTTTTATATAGTTATGGTGCTATTTTTTTTCTCTTATGCAGTCCATTGAGAGAGACAAATGAATCCCCAAGTCAAAATAGTTTTCTACTCTTAGAAACCTTCATTTCGATATTTCTTATGAAAATTGAGAGTACAAATAGCCAGGATTGTGAATCAGAGGCATAATCAGTATCAGACCATCATACTTGACTCCATGTCCAATGGATATGACAAGGTAATTTATTTTTTCATCTAGCAGAAAGATACCCCTGTGAGTCACCAAATTGTTATCCATATTTTTCCCCTAGGCAAAATAACAAATTGTCCATGATCCCGCATAGAAAGAACCTGAGAAAACTCATTTAGATCTTGTAAATAGGTTGCAAAAGGACTCAACAATGGAGTGGTGGGGGCTCAAAAAGATTAAATGACCCTATGCAAAAAGAAACATCTTTGTTGAGTCGTTTCCATGTCTTAAATTAATTTTTCAAGTTACAGGTAGACTCAACAATGGAATAGCAGGGTCAGAAAAGAAGGGGCAGTGCCGCAGAGGAACTAGGAGTAAGAAAGGGAAAAAAGGGTGAAATTTCAAAAAATTTCGGGATCGAGACCATTCAAGAAAGAATCCAAAATAGACTAAGTATGGAGGTGGAAGTGGGAAGAACCAGTTTTCTACGCGGTGCTTCTCCAAAGTTTAATCAAGAAATGGAATCCCAAAAGAGCCCCAAAAGTTGTGGGGCCATTTAAAATTCTTCAACTAAGAAAGAAGGTTCCAGGTGTCAGCTAGGTGTAAATCTTAAATGGAAACCTAGGGAGGAGACTCAAACTTGCGCCAACCCTCCATGTAGAAAATGGTCAAACAGGGTCAAAAGGTGGATAGCGTGGGCCTCAAAATTGGATAAGTATAAAAGTGTAAGTGGAGAATGCCAAGTGTCAGTGTGGTGCATCTCCAAAAAGTTAGTCTAAAGGAAAAGACCCAAATGAGTATGAGCTTGCCATGTAGCCGAAAGTCTAAAATGTAAGAGGAGCCTTTGAAAATCCAATAGACTTGCAAAGGCTTCCAAGTGTCAACTCAATTCTTCTTCAACGGAAAATTTTTAATCAGGATTTCAAGCAAGCACGGTGCCTCCACGTTTTTTGTCTTAAAAAGGGGCAGAGTCAGCTAAATATTCAATGCATGGGGCAAACTAGCGGATGCTTCCATGTGTCTAAATGGTGCTAATTCAAGGATTGAATAGAGAGAGGGTTTTCGAATGAGCTCTAGACTACCACATGTCCTAGGTCAAGAGATATGACCTCGCAATGCAAAAGACTTATCCAAAAACATAGAAATTAGGAAGGCAGCGGAGGAAATGCCATGTGGCAAGCCTAAAATAGTAAGTGTTAAAGTGGGCCATCATGGGAAAAGTTGGTTTTTTACATCTTGTTATTCTGAAAGGTGTAAAAGTCATGAAATGGGCTGCAATTCCACCCAAAGGAAAAATTCAGCATCTGAGCCCAAGTCAAGGTCTAAGCAAGGAGTTGGAGGAAAAGGTAAAAATTTTCCTTTTGTCAAACAGGCAGAGATAAAAATTGAAGCGCATCTCCCCATCCAACCAAAGGGTGACATGTGTCCAAGCGAAGCATTGTGGCCACAATGCTTTTATGATTTTTTTATTTTTGTTGAAAAGGGGGAAAAATATAAATCATGGACCCACAAACCCAATTTTGTACTAATCTGGCTGCCACGTACCCCATATTAAAAAGGAGACCCATTTTTTCAAACTATTTTCCAGCCCATTTATATGGACCTGATACAAAATTTGAAGGGACATATCTTTCGACTCAGGGCTCGAAACATTACAAATCTTACACTGTTGGAAGTGTCTCGATGTCCTTTATGCTATGGAAAGATAAAAATCATTTTAGGCCTAGTAGGTGAAAAATGGAGATAATGTATTTAGGTCTTTAATTTAGGATCTTCTTACCTCAACAACCAGATCGGATTCGATATGCTCCGCCGTTTCTTCCTCCTTTGAGGCTTGTAATAAGGATTTGATGCAGTGAAGACAAATTTGGAACATATTTTATGGCAGACATTAAATAGTGGTTTTTGAGCTTGGAGCTATTTTTCCTGCTTTTCTCTTTTTCTCCCATCTATATCAAATCTATAAATACAGGCTCAAGACTCATTGTATAGGGTTGGACATTCTTCTATTTTGTAGGATCCCCTTTCCTTCTAGCAAAGGAATTCATGGAGTTTAGGCCTTCCATTAAAATTACACTATGTTTCATACCTCCTGGATGTTTTGTAATGCATTATATCAATCTGCAGAGAAATAAAACACATTTTTGATTGATTCTAGATCATTTGTGTCTCTTTTGCTCACATCTAGTCTTTCATTATAAATCTAGTTATATGTGCTTGATTATTGTATGTACTTTTTTGGTTTTTGTCTATCAGCAAAACTATTGTTCATCATTCCTTTGGTGCATCACCTTGTAGTTTAGTCATTTTTTATTTCTTATACCCCTTTTTATCCATGTCTCCTTGGAAAATTTTTAGATTAGGTATAGAGATAGATCCTCTACAAGTTTTCACGTATGCACCTAAACAAAGGAATAGGAACAAACCTTTAATCTAGAGAGATTTTCCATTTTGCAAGGTCCCACACCATGCAGAAAGTTCAATGTTATGTGGATCACACACCAAATGACTCTTCCTTAGAAAATAAAATCTATAGAATCATTTGGGGGTGCTGTGATTTTGCACTAATGACAACTTTAGGATAAATACCTTTCTAGGGTTTCTGTTAACTAACCATATTTAGAATATCAACTAGGTCAATATTTCCTAACTGAATCATTTGGGGGTGCTATGATTTTGCACTAACGACAACTTAAGGATAAATACCTTTCTAGGGTTTCCGTTAACTAACCATATTTAGAATATCAACTAGGTCAATATTTCCTAACTAAGTATAATTCTTACTTCTCACAACAATTAACAATAATCCCCCCATGAGGTTATCTAACTAAAATTTTTAAATTCCAATTAATTAACCCTTCTAATTCATTAGGTAAGTTACCCCCTTTAACAATTATTTAATATATCCTTAGTAGTCTAACGCCAATAGTTCTCAACTTATCCTATTCATTAAGTGGACCCATTCATTACATACCCACACCTTAATTAGAAACACCCAACCCCAAAAAGTGAACAAACTTGAAATACATAGGGTTAATACTCAACCCTTAGATTAAATGGTTTTATACCCTTAGATCTAGGTATTTTCAAATAAACCCTAAACATCATTATGGGGTCTTCTTATCCATTATTTTACCCTAAAATCATTCATTTGTTCCACTTTAATTTTCCGGTTGGAGGATTCGAAGCCATATAAGCAAGAAGTGAAACCATGGATAAATGTCATTAGACCTAGTTTGGAAATGGGGAAATCTTCTTCCATTCTTTTGTTTATGTAATTTTGTTTATTTATGGGTTTTCTATAATAAGGCTCCTTATTTTTTTTATTGAGGAGTTTCCCACCATGAATTTGGTTTTTCTATTTGGTTATTTACAATCTTTGAGTTCATTATTTAGACAACCCCATTTCACTAGATCTATGATATTATACACTTATATACATATATACATGATTATATATATGTATATAGGTGTATATAAATTATTATGTGGTTGGATCTACGCTCAGGATTCATAAATAGACATTTAAGCTACTAGTTTGATCAAAAACAAGTTTTTTTAAAATAAGATCCATCCACAGGAAACAAGTATCAGTCACTTAACCGACCGCGGGTTCCCCACTGTGCTACCGATGCCAATAGGGATACTAGTGCCAGTTACTGCAAATCTGATCCATTTTGTCAAATCACAAACAAATGTATATATTTTTCAATATGTACATCTGCATGTGTTTCTATATGTTTCTAGATAGTCATAAGTCTCTCTTTTGTTATTTTATCAAAATAGGAATCATACAACTAAATAAACGATGATTTGGTGAAAATGTTGCAATTCTACAAATACCTATGCCGATCTATGTTCTGCCAAAACCGGTTAGTCGACCGACATTGGTCACTGTGTAAAAAGATAATTTGTTAACAACACACACACACACACACACAGATATATATATATATATATATATATATGCACATATATATGTATGTATATATGCCCAATTTGAGTTCTAAACTCACTACTATATTATAACAAAAAACTATAAGTGCAAAATTCTACTTTCTTTGATTAAATGCACTGAATGAGTAACATTTTCCATTGCCCACAAGGTATGATGTTTGATGACAAGATTTTATTTCAAACTATAATTCATTCAAGATTTAAGAAGAGAAGGAAATATAACCATTTAATGAAGTGCAAATTTCTTTTCTTTCACAACAAGAATGATAACCATTTCAAAAAACAAAGTATAAATTTCATGAAATCTTCCAATACAAACACAACCATTTTACCAAATGAAAGCACAAGTAACTATGATACATTTCCATATTTGAAAGGAATACACTCATAATAACTTACAACTTTCAAATTTATTTCTTCAATCATTTCCAATACATAACTTTATAATAAAGTTTACAAGAAAATCATTTTTTAAAAGACAAGAGTATACAAGCCTTCCATTTAAGTAGAAAAAACATGGCTAAATTTTACAAAATATAACTAGCACTTTCTTTTATTTTCTTCAACCCAAAAATTTTCAAACTGACAACTTGATTTCCTTCATTTTCTTCATTATCCAAACACAACAACAATGGAAAATGCAGTAGGCAACGCTCTCCACCCAACGTATAATCCAATGAGAAGGAGAAGTCATCCTCCTCATTGGCCTCGATCCCCAAAAATGAAGCAAAAATGGATATCAAGCAACCATGGAAACATTTAGAAGGCTTCCATAACGACCATGTCAGACAAAACTTTCAACGCAAAAAACACAATACAAAAATAACAACAAACGTAGAATTTTCCCAAGCACAAAGGCTCAAATTCAAGCCAAATGAGAGAAGAAACATGCAGAATCACTTTTTCCTCCCAATTGGTTAAGGTTCTCCACCTTAAAATCCTCCAAAACTTCATTCAAATAACCACATAAAACCTCTTATCCCTCCCTCAATTTCTCTTATGTCTCCCTGAACTCATATCCCTCCCTCAATAAACATATCAAGATAAATAAAAAATCTTTGTTATTATCACAAAGGTGGGGACACCCAAAAAAAAAATCCCTCTCGATGCATAATATAAAATCTAATCCCTCCTTCAATATATCCCCATTTTATTTCTCCTACACAACCTTAAGGCCATTCTATCCCAAAAACTAAATTCGACAATGTTCTTTCATTTACAACCATTTTCACAACAAATAAAAATAAAGATACATGGGTGAAGTCCCTACCTTACCATTGCAAGAGTATCCAATCCAAAAGCACAAGCTCTAAGGTTTTCCAAGTCTATAACAAGCACAAAACAATCTCCCAAGCTTCAAACAAGAACTCTAAGACAAACTGCTCCAAAAATGCAAGACTGAAAATAAAACATCTAACCCAAAAAATGTTAAAAAAATTACATACATAGAAAGAGAGGAGAGAGTGGTGATGTGGCTCTATGTAGGATGCCACATCACTTCTCCTCCACTTAAGTTCACATGGTAAAACACTAAACCCAAAGCTCATAAATTTTTTGGTGAGACTATTTCAAGTTCTCCTTCAACACACAAACCATTAACCATAATCCAAAGGACAAAATTAAAAGTTCGTGTAAGAAGGTGCATTAATATCACCTTTTCTACCTTCCAAATCACATAATGGTGCCAAATTTTTACCCCTTACCCCATAGGTATATTTTCTAGGTGAATTTAAGAGGTGTGGCAGAAAATTACCTTATCCCACAAGCCTCCAAAAATGTCCCTTAAGTCAAAATCCAAGATTACCATGAAAGGTTGAGTACACATCACCAAAACAAGTAAAATCATTATCAAATCCATAATAAACTCAAGGAAAATCTACCATAATTAAATACCCCTTGGTCACATCCTAATTGCTTTAATTAACAATACTAATCAACTTAATTATGAACACATTAACTTAAAATAATAAAGTAAATCACATTACAATAATAAACCAAATACTCACAAAATGATAAAAAAAAGAAAATGGAAAACAACACATTTATCCATGGTCACATTTGAGGAAACCTCCTCAATGGGGACCTCCCAAAAAAATTATCAACAAGAAATAATAAACAAAAACACAAGTTGTTAAGGTGACCAGTTTCCAATACAAAAAATTCCTCCACTGTTGGTCTTGTATCACTTTTTGTTTGTTGTGTTATAATTTCCTGAAAAAATCAAAGCAATACCTCTTCACCCTCATGGCCATATTAATGACATAAAGAAAATAAAATGAATATACATGTATCAATTCACATCATCAAACAACATAATTAAATCATCACTAAAACTAAGCAATTTCATCAATTTATTATAATCCAAATTTATTTCAATGTCATCATTTAATCAATAACAATTTGATCACAAGACTAGTTGGATTGTTTAACAACAATTTGTACATCAAAATCCAATGTGTCAATATATGTATAAAGTAGTAACTCTAAATCATAAGCAATATTGAAATATCAATCCATGCATATAATCCACCATCAAAATCACAACATTTCAAAATTCTAAACATATATAATGTCGATCACACAAGATAATCAAAATATAATAATGTCCATTTATCAATTTCTATTGTTTAAACATCATAATAAAATCCCTGCCTCCAATGAAAAGTAAGAAAAAATCATAGTAAGATCAATGTCAAAGAGAAGTGGGAACTACATCCCCCTCCTCTTAGACTCGACATGCTCTTAGAAGTCACTAGAACAAGAGTGGGAAGTGTGCTCTCAAAGGTGTGGCATCATCCAATGTATTTGTTGTCTAATCATATAAATCCCATAGGATGCACACCTGATCAATATCTTGGCCTCAAAGGCCAAGAGTCCTACACTCTAAAATGTGTACGAGATCCACCATCTCTTGCCCTTACTTCTACAGCTACAATGCAATCCAATCCAATACATGAGAAGGATCTACAATGTATCTCCTAAGAACATAAACATAAAACACATAATGGATGTGAGACAAGATGGGTGACAAGGCTATATGGTAGGCCAAGGGACTGATCCAATCAAACATCTCAAAGGGGCCCAAAAATATAGGATCTAGCATACAACCATTTCCATAATGGATATGACTTTTATGAGGTGTGACACCAATAAACACCTTCGTTCCCACATCCAAATTGTGGCCAAATATCCTCTAATTTACATACTTCTTCTACCTATCATGTGCCTGATACATCCTCTATCTAATAAAGACAACCTGTTAGTCCATATCTTGTGATAAATCTGGCCCAAGAAAAAATCTTTCCTCTAACCTAATCCAACTCAGCGGTGTCTTGAACTTCCTATCATATAACACACACAATGGTGTCATACCAATAGAACTCTTAAAACTATATTTATAAGCAAAATTAACCAAGTACAAATACTCCTCCCATATTTACTGATGATCCATTATGTACATCCAAAACATGTCCTCTAAAATATGATTCACCCATGTTATTTGACGATCTGTCTCAGGGTGATAGGTTGTACTTCAATTAATTCTCCTACGAAGAGCATGTTTCTTGGTAGTCCAAAAATGTGAGGTGTACAAAGGTTCACAGTCACAAATGGTCTTCTTTGGAATCCCATGAAGTCATACTATCTCATTCAAGTACACTCGTGCTAAAACAATAGCTATATAGGAGGTCTTCAATGGAGAAAAATGAGCCAATTTCATCAATCTATCATCCATGACCATGTTGGCATCGTGGTAGTATCTCGACATAGGTAGCTCCAATATGTAGTCCATAGAAATGGTGTCCCATTTCCACCCTGGTATAACATGCAGGTAAAGAAGGTCAATTGGATATTGATCCTTGGCCTTTACCCTCTGACACTTTAAGAAATGAGACACAAATCGAGTTATATCTCTCTGAAGTCCTCTCCAATGGTACAATTGTCTCAATGTGGCATGCATATTATTCACCCCTAGATGAGATGAATAAGGTCCATGATAAGCCTATTTCAATATATCCTTAATCAAACCTCCATCCCTAGGTACATAAATCTCACCTCTGTATCTGAGAATTCCATCTCACTCTAGTGTCAATCCTTCAAACTTCCCTTCAAGGGGTCTCAGAGACTCAATCTCTATTCTAACTAAAAGGTAGAAGCTATAGCGTGGAAGCTACTATAAGATCCTACTCCTCATGTCTTTTCCCACGTATTTGGCCATAACCAAATGCATCCAAGGACTCAAAGCATCTACAACCACATTCTCCTTCCCCTTCGCATGTTGTATCTCTATATCATACTCACTTAACAACTCCATCGAACATTGTTGACATGCGTTGAGATTCGATTGTGTGAAGAGGTGTCGTAGGCTCAAATAATCTATCCTAAGAATGGACCTCCTTCCTAAAAGTAAATTCCTCCATGAAACCAAGGAATGCCTAACTACTGCAAGCTCAAGGTCATGAGTTAGATAATTCATCTCATAATCCTTTGAGTTTGCGAGACTCAAAAGATACTACATAGTTATCCTACATCAACACACCCACTAACCCTGCCTAAGAAGCATTTATACACATGAAGAAATATCTCTACATACTTGGAACTACTAGAATAGGTGTTTTCATAAGGAATTTCTTTAGTGTCTTGAAGGCATTCCCACATCTATCTAAACAAACAAACGTCTTCCCTTTCCATTGAAGGGAAGTGATGGGATGCACAATATGAGAGAAAATCTGATTAAAAAATTCTGTAATACCCTACTAATCCTATGAAGCTACGCACCTCTGTCACACTGGTAGGTACTAGAAATCCATGATGTCTCTAATCTTTGATGGATCGACTGCGATACATTTCCTCGAAAAAATTTGGCCAAGATATTGAACCTCATATCGAAAGAACACACACTTCTCCAAACTCCCATAAAGTTATTGCTCCTAAATATACTCTAGAACATGTCAAAGGTGATCCTCATGCTCCTCATGCATGCTTGAGTATATCAATATGTCATCAAGGAATATGAGCAAGAAGTGATCTAATAATGTCATGAATACCCTATTCATCAAACTCAAGAACACTATGAACTCATAGTGACCATATCTCAAATGAAACGTTGTCTTATGGATATCAGTCTCCACAATCCTAAGCTGATGATAACCTGACTTAATTTATATCTTGAAAAAAATCATCACCCCTTTCATATGATCAAACAAATCATCAATGTGTGGAAGGGAGTAGCTATTCTCGATTCTAGAAAAATTTCAATGTGGAATTCTATCTCATGTGTGGCAGGCATCCCTGACAGCTCACTAGGAAACCCATAAGAAAAATCCTGCAAGATAGGTTGATTGTCAAGTTAAGGTCCACTAGCCCCATTCTTTGACCTATCACTAATAGCAATAGCGTACAACTAACACCCTCATCGTACACACTGCTTAAGCTGTATAGCGGAAATAGTGTAGATAGAAATGGGCCTCCTAACTCTATCTATCACTAACTTAACTCCCAAATCATCTGTACATGATATGGTCTTATGGTAACAATCCACTCTGGCTCTTTGTGCAAATAACCAATCCATGCTAAAAATGACTTCGTACAAACCCAATGGAAGGATACGCAAAGCTGAGGTAGTGGTGATGGGTCTGAAATAAACTACACACTCCTTAACTAAGGATTCTACAAATATTTTTATTCTAGAAGCCATCTCGAAGTCCCAACTATGGCCCTATCTAGCTACAACCAGCCTTCAACGCTCTACTAAAGATGATGCAATAAAGGAATCAGATGAACAAGAATCAAACAGAATAGAGGTAGGAATACTACCAATGCTACCTATAGTATCTATCGCACTGCCCTGATGGTCATCCTAACGGTTCTCAACAGCTACATAGATTTTATGGCTACGTCCCATGTCACCAACTATAGGTTCCTTAACCTTGTTACTAGGGTTCTTATGGCCACTCTCTCCAATGATGTTTAAGAACAACACATTCATAACAACTTCTTGGTCCACTCCAATGAGATGTGGCTCCAGTCATTACTCTAGTGGTATTTGGCATGGATCATGATGATCCCAATATGGACTACTGAGGTCACTTCTGACGAGATCGTATTGACTGACCTCTCAGTACACCCTGTGTCCTAATGTGACCCCTAGGGGTAGGTCCCATACCCTGTACCCACTGAGCATTGAATCTCTATAGAGGTTTGAATGATGTATGAGTCTTCTACTAATATTAAGGTGGTTTTTGTGGTGGCCTGAATGAAGACTATGTAGAACCATGTTTGCCATGAGGAGGAGGAGCTAACCTCCTTGCCTTATAGTCGTGCATCTGCTAGATTTGTCTCCGAACTCTATCCCTATCCTTTTAATTGTTCCACCTAGTCTCTTCTATAATGTAGGCCTTCTCAATGGCCTCTGCTAAGGTTTGTGGGGAATAAATACACATTGCACCTCCTAAATCCAAATTCAGACCCCTGATGAACCTGTGAATCCTGACTTGTTAATCCTGCATATAGTGGAAATACTGAAGTAAGTCTGGAAATCAACTCTCATAATCTGTAATACTCATGGATGACTGTTGGAGGTCATAGAACTCATCTATCCTCTAATGAATAAACCTCCTAGGTAAGTATTTTCTCTTGAACCACTCCTTGAATTGCTCCTAGGTAACTATCTCTGAGTCTACGTGGAGCTTCTTCTCGTCAATCCTCTACCAGACACCTACTCCATCCCTTATAAGATGAATTACAACACAATATTTCATTTTTCTAGTACATGAGTGAAGCTTGAAGTACCTTCTCAAGCTCACTAACCAAGCCTCTTCTTGAAAACCAAGTGTATCTCCAGAATAATGGGATGGGCGTATCTTCAAGATCACCCTAATATTATCTGTAGCTGATGACTGTCAACCCCTAGGTCTCTCTACCTTCTCTGACCTCTAATGAAAATACATCAAATCTCCCCTCAAGGGGCCTCTGATACTCAATCTTTGATCTGGCTACAAGGTATAAGCTATCGTGAGGAAGCTACTGCAAAAACTTGCTTCATAAATCTGTACCCACTGAAGTAGCCATAACCCCATGTATCTTCCTAATCAAGGCATCTACAACAACACTATCCTTCCCTTTCACATGCTCTATCTCTATGTATTACTCACAAAGCAACTCGATCCAATGCCACTAACATGAGTTGAGATTGGGTTGTATGAAGATGTGATAAAGACTCAAGTGATCAGTCTTGAGTATAAATCTCTGGACAAGAAGGAAGTGCCTCCACCAAACCAAGGCATGCACAACTATAGCAATATCAAGATTTTGAGTTTGATAGTTGAGCTCATAATCCGTGAGTTTTCAAGACTCAAACACAACCACTTGTCCCTCCTACATCAACATACCTCCAAGTCTTACCAATCAAGCATCTGTGTAAACAAAAGGCTTTGCATGAGGGTCTAACACTGCAAGAATAGGTGTTATCGTGAGGCATTAATTTAGCATCCTAAATGTACGCTCACATCTATCTGACCATAAGAACATATTCCCTTTTCACTTAAGGTAAGTGATGGGGTGTGCAACCCGAGAGAATTCCTAAACAAATATCCTATAGTATCCTGCCAAACCCATGAAATAGCACACCTCAATCACACTAGTGGATGTTGGCCAATCCATAATGGCTCTAATATTGGAAGGACTGACTGTGATACCCTACCGAAAAATGATGTGACCCAAATATTGCACCTCCAACTGAAAGAATGCACACTTCTCCAGGTTCCGGTAAAGCTACTACTCACGAAGACACTATAAAACCTGTCGAAGGTGCTCCTCATGTTCCTCATGCATATGTGATTATATAAGAATGTCATCTAGAAAGAAGAGAATGAACTGATATAATAAATATCCTTAACACCTTGTACATCAAGCTCATGAATACTACGGGGGTGTTCGTTAAACCAAAAGGCACAACTATTAACTCATAATGTCCATATCTCGTATGGAAAGTTGACTTGTGGATATCATCCTTTGCAATCCTCAGCTGATGGTATCTAGACTTGAGATCAATCTTAGAAAATTTTGTCACCCCATTCATCTGATCAAATAAATTATCAATGTAAGAAAGGGGGTACTGATTCTTGATCGTTACTTCATTCAGCTGCATTAATTCCACATAGAACTATAAGGATCCATCCTTCTTCTTAACCAAAAATCATAAATGCACCCCAAAGGGATACACTTGGATAGATTAGGAATTTCTCAAGAAGGGACCCTAAAGCTGTAACTTGAGCTCACAAAACTCAGGTGTGGTTATCCTATAAGGAGCATGTGAGATATGTTCTTCTCTTGGAACCAATTCAATGTGGAAGTCTATCTCACGTAGGGGAGGAATCCTTGACAGCTCACTAGGAAACACATTAGAAAACACCTACATGATGGGGTGATCCCAAAGTGAAGGTCCACTAGCCCCATCCTCTGACCTATCACTAACAGTAATAGCATACAACTGACACCCACGTCGTGCACACAACTTAAGCTGCATAGCACAAATAGTGTAGATAGAAATGGGTCTCCTAAATCTAACTATCACTGAATCAACTCCCAAATCATCTGTACATGATATAGTCTTATGGTAACAATCCAAACTTAATCTATGTGCAGATAACTAATCAATGCCCAAGATGAATCCGTACAAACCTAATCGAAGGATACAAAAATTTGAGGTGGTGGTGAAGGGTCCCAAATTCACTACACACTCCTTAACTAAGGATTCTAAGGTGATTTTGGCCCTAGAAGCCATCTTGACGTCCCAACTACGACCTTGTGTAACTCCCACCATCCTACAATGCTCTACTAAAGATGGTGTAGATAAAGGAATCAGATGAGCCAAAATCATAAGAGAATAGAGGTAAGAATACCATGAATGCTACATGTAGTCTCTATCATAGTGTCTTGATGGTCATCTTCACAGTTCTCACCACTGCATAGATCCGATAGTTACGTTCCATGTCGATGACTATAGGATCTAAAACTAGTGCCATACACTTGTTAGTATAATTATGTGGGCACTCTCTCTAATGATTTCCAATAACACCACATCCATAACAATTACCTAGTACTCTCAAATGAGATGTGGCTCTAGCTCATAGTCTAGTGGTCTATGTCATTGGATCCTGATGATCTGGCTATGGAATATTGAGGTCATTGTTGACGAGTTCCTACTGACTTAGCTCTCAGTGCACCTTGTTTCCAAATGGGACTCCTAGGGGTAGGTATCATACTTTGTAGCCTCTAAGTGGTGAATCTCTTTAGAGTTCTAAATGATGTAAGAGTTTCTTACTGCTTCTAAGGTGGCTGTAGTGGTTTCCTGAATGAAGAATGTGTAAACATTGTGTTTACCAAGAGGAGGAGGAGCTGACCCCCCTTGACCTGTAATATTTTATGTACTAGATTCAGCTCCGCACTCTATCCCTATCCTGTTGACTTCCATTGTCTCTTATACAATGTAGGCCTTATCAATGACCTCTGGTAAGGTTTGTAAGTAACAAATATGCACCGTAACTTCCAAATCAAAATCTAGGGCCCCTGATAAACCTGTGAATCCTGACTTTCTCATCATACATATAGTCGATAGACTAAAGTAAGTCTAGAAATCAACTCTCCTACTCATTTGCAGTGATGCATGACTGATGGAGGTCATGGAACTCAGCCATCCTCTGCTGAATAAACCCTCTTGGGTAAGTATTTGTTTTTTGAACCACTCCTTGAAGAGCTCCTAGGTAACTATCTCTTAATCTACGTGGAGCTTTTACTCCCTTATTCCTCCAATAGAATCGAAACATGCATTTTTGTGTTCCTAGTATATGGGAAAATATTGAACAACCTGCTCAAGCTCACTAACCAAGCCTCTTCCTAAAAACCATAGGTATCTCAAGAATAATGGGACAAGCATATCTTCAGGATCTCCCTGATACGAGTTGCAGCTAATGACTGTCAACCACTAGGTCTCTATGGCTTCTCCTCCCTCGGCCTAGGGCTCTGAGATCTGTCTCTGTGTCCTAAAATCCTATCTCCATGTCCCCTCTTAGGTAACTCTTCTCTAACTCACTGCATGTGGGATTTCTATACCCCTATGCTCATTATTATGTCGAGGACATGCACGAGCCTCTACTAATGGCTCTTTATCCTATATGGTAGGTAGTCCTCTTAAGGACCCTCCACGTATAGTGGCATTGACATCCTGTAGATTCTTTAATATCTTGGGTAAATGGCTGCTACAGCCTGGTCTGGAGGTGGAAAGTCTAGGTGTACATGCAAGAACCCCCTCATCTAGTCCGCACCTCCTGTACAGACCGAGCTAAGAGTTAGTTCATCAATCTAGGTTTTTATTTCAGTTTTTAAGTTTGGTATATTATACAAATTTCATACAATGTTGTTTTCTAGGTTTAATGTTCATGTCAAATTTTTTCAAGTGTGTTTGATACCAAGTGTAATTCCATCAAATTTGTATGCATGAAACCCAAGACAAACGTAGGTCAAACTAGACAAATGATGGATTTGTTTTTGTTAAACCCACTCGCAACATTAGATTCAAATTTAGAGTTATCACAGTCTCATTTTTTTCAAATTACATTAAATTTATTTTACTAATTTCCCCTTAGATCAGCTTTAAATAAAATATTAAAAATCTCTCAATACCATTAAATAAATTATTTATTCTAAAACAAGACTTGGGATCCCCTACCATTAGTTTTAATACATTTAAATTTAACCTTAATTACACTTGCTCAAATTAAAATCAAAGGTATTTAAGTCTAGTCATTTAAATAATAAAGTTCTATTATACCCGCAAAGGGGGTCAAATCTTGCATTAAATAAAAATATCTTCTAATAAGACACTTGGTTTATGAAATAATATCACCCCCCTACACATACTAGAGTGGATGCAAAATAAATTCTACCCCTGTAATCTTAATTTGAAATTTAACCCACCCACCTCCCACCTACTTTTTGTAGGAATGAATCTCATCCATTGGATGGATTCATTTAGGACCCTTAAATTTAGGGATCTAACTAACCCAAAGCATGCTTATTAAAATATATTTTCTCTTTTGTTTTGACATATTGTTTCTTCTTTCTATTTTATAGATTGGTGGAGATGGAGATGGAAGCCATGAGAGGGGAATCTCGAGCTCATGGAAATATGCACATTCTCCCTTTCATTTTTAGTTCTATTTACACCCTCGCCTTGGGTTGTATGTATGCATTTATTTTTATTTTGTTTATCTTACTATTTCTTTCTTATTTTCCCAAATGGGCAAATGAGTATTTACCCTATTTTAGAGGGATATGAAAAATGGTGTATGCATATACTTAGGTAAGAATATATCTATATATTTACACACACACACCACACACACACACACACACACACACACACACATACATATATACATATGTGTGTGTGTATAAATCATTTTTAAAAAAGATTTCATTTTCATAGAAACCCAAAAAATACAATACAGATGATATATATATATATATATATATATATATATATAGATACCACTTTCCAATTCTCAGTCATGGAGGGACCCACACAAGCCACGTATTTTAACAAAGGGTCGATTGCGCAAAATGTTATAGTACCCATGGGGGGGGGTTTATTGTATGGTGGAATGTTATTTGCTTTAGGGGAGGGTGATCAAATCCATACCCCATCCCATGTATTAATGGGGTGGGGGGTGGGTTCGGCAACCCTCCCCCCAACCCTTTCCTTTACTTAAACTACAGGCTGCGGCCAATGGCCCAAAGTGATTTCTATTTGGTTTTCTTTTTATTTTAAGAATTTTTGGTTATTCTAACAAATATTTAATTTAAATATATATATACATATATTAACTAAGTCAATATTTTAATTAATATCACTAATAATAATATCAAAATATGATTACTATTATAAATAATGATAATATTCATATTATTAATAATATCAATAACCTTAATATTTTACTTAATTTTGTTTTACAATTTGGTAGTAATATATAGAAAGCAAAACAATGTTTATTTCCTTTTATTATTATTACTTTAATAAACATTGATGCTTATATAAACTTATAGTAATTTGATACTTAAATTTCACAATCAATTTGAGACTAGCATCTAGTAGTAACCAAGCATTTTTATTTATTCTCATAGGTCCAAATGATAAATCCATTTAATGATAAGGTGAATAACTAGAAAAATTTAAGACCTTTTCCCATTTACACATA
Source organism: Taxus chinensis (assembly GCA_019776745.2). Taxonomy (NCBI): domain Eukaryota; kingdom Viridiplantae; phylum Streptophyta; class Pinopsida; order Cupressales; family Taxaceae; genus Taxus; species Taxus chinensis. The sequence goes on from CM034153.1 coordinate 608,709,359, forward strand.
GAGAATTCTAGACTTTCTTCCAATCATTTCATAGAGATAAACAAATATAGTTTAGCTTATTATCACATGCCTTTCAATTAATGCAATAGGAATTAATATTTCATTCTCTCACAACATACAAGCTTACAAACATTCCCACAAGTAACTTCCAACAAGGTTTTCCAACGGTTTTACAAAACAAGTTCAACACACCTATTGAAGGCAATAAATCAAGTAAAATAAGAATAAGGTTGTTTCCTCTCCAATCACATTTCAATGAACTTGATTTAATTTATCAATATTATAAGCCCTCATTCCAACAAGTAATGAAATGATTTTAAAACTTCTTCTTTCATTTACAATATCAACTAAGATTACATTTTGATAATAAAAACAACAAAAAAACTTCTGTTTAAATAAATAAAAATATATAAGCCCTCCATAAACAATGGAAACAACATAGTAAATATTTTCAAGAGAGTCTATTATTATTTTCTCAAAATGCAGAATAAGCATTCATCATCTAAATTGTGCCTTCTTCCAAGATAAGCACACAACCAAAAACAGGGTTGTAGTCAACACTCTCCACCCAATCATTACTCAAATGAGAAATTTAATCCTACTTCCTCATTGGCCCCCAAGCCCCAAGAATTATATAATAAGGAATGTTTGACAACCATGACAACAAATACAAGGCTTCCACACTTTTACTTCAATCAACATTCACATAAGAAAATAACCACAGAACACTCATTTTGTTTTAAACACAAAAACTTACCAGAACAATGGCTCTAAAAAAATCCAAGTAGAGAAAGTAATATTGGAATACCCTTGTGCCTCACAAGGGTTTGGATTCCCAGCTCAAAAAAAATCCAAAACATAATCAACCCAAAAAATTTCTTATGCCTCCCTACGAGTAAAATACCTCTTATACCTCCCTCATTCTTATGCCTCCCTCTCTTTTATGTCTCCCATAATGAACAAAATAATAAGATGAGAACAATGTAGTGCACCCAACCCACTCCCTCCAAAATACCGAACAAAAAATCTTTTGCCTCCCAACAAAACTCATCCCCATTTCTATTTCTCATGCACATCCTAAATCCATTTTACTTCCCAAAAACATCAAGAAAGAAAACACATTAATTCAACACATAAACATACAAGGAAAAAGAAGAAAATAAGGGTGGAGACCCTACCTAGCCATAGAAAAAATCCACTCCACAAGAAAGTCTCAAAATCCTCCAAACTCAAGCAATTCCAAGAAATCTTCAACTCCAAAAAACACTCCAAAAATAAAGAATTCCAAAATGAGAGAGCCAAAACCAAGCAACTAACCCCCAAAACTTCACAACAATTCCAATAAATAGAAAAGAGGGAGACAGGGGATGATGTGGTTCCATGTAGGATGCCACATCATCTCTCCTCTAACCCACATCACCAAGGTTAAATCCAAACACCAAAACATAATAAATTGGTGGTTGGGGAATAGACCGCCCTCTTACACACTCAACCCAACCCACACCCCTTAAGGACAAAATTAAATACCCATGTAAGTAAATAGGACCTAAAATAAGTTCCTCACATCATACGCCTAGTGGGTGGGTCACTTTAAGAGGTGTGGGACAAGCTTAACTTGTCCCACAAGTCACCAAAATGGCCTAGAAGGTCAAAATCCGAATTTCACATGAGATATTGAGTAGACACTACTTCAAAAAAAATTAATTCATTCTCATCCAATACACATATTAAATCTACCAACTCACATTTATTTCCCCCTTTGTCACATTCTAATTAACACTAGTTAAATAATTTTAATTAACTTAAGAGGAGTGATAAAAAATAATAATAACGTGACTCCACATACTAATAAAAATACAAAACTCACAAATAAAATAAATAAACAAGACAAAATAACAAACTTACCCAAGGTCACTATTGAGGTCACCCGCCAAAGGGGACCTCCAACAATCCACAACAATATACAACATATGAATACACTAGTTTCCATGGTGACCTATTGCCAATACCCCACATTCCTCACTTTTGGTCTCCTATCCCCTTTTTGTTTGTTATGTTACAATTTCCTGCAAAAATTAAAATAATACATTTCTGGCCTCGCGACCATATTAATGAGACCAAGATAATAAAACACATGCATATATACATATCAATTTACATCATCAATTAACATATCTAACCGAATCTCTAAAATCAAGTAATTCACCAATTATTCACAATTTCTAAATATTTTGATTCTATCAATTTATCAATTAGCAATAAGATCACAAAACCAACTAAATCATCTAACATAATCTATATATTCGAATCCAATACATGTCATTACATTAGTAACTAAATATCATCGAATATTGATATGTCAATCCATTCATATAATCCAGCCATATAAGTCCCCATCATATTCGTAAGTCTAAAATATCTATAATGCCTATCGAATTATTAATCAAATATAATAATGTCTAGTCTATCAAACTCTAATGATCAAATATGATACGACAAAGTCCAGGTCTCCATTCCAATGTAAGAAAAATCCTACTAAGGTCAATGTCGAAGAGTAGTGGGCACTACAAATATTTCTTGTGTTTTCCCTTGAATGTGAAAATGGGTGTAGGGAAACATGTATGCATGGTCCTTAAAGTGGTTGGTGGTCCACTAGAATACCATATAGTTGAGAGTTTGTGAATCTCATAATAGAATCGTGATCACATACAGAGTTTTAATGGTTCTACTAGCAATACCTGATGGAGTTGATAACAACTCAGGTTTACGAAAACTATCGTATCATGAGTATTGGTAACTAGACAAAACTCATTCAGAGATGTTTTGGCCATACTACAGGGGGTGAATGTTAGGGATAATTCTTCAATTTAAAGTGCTCACATTAGTTGAAAATTGTAAAATATAGTGATGTTTCAGGAAAAACATGTTACATGTAATGCGGAAAGTTTGATGAAATTAGGTAATTACAGTAAAGCTTATTAACATCGAAGTATGTAACTCTTATGGTACTAATATGTCATATGAGAGCATAAATCCAAATGTAAATGAGTTGCAATAAACAACTCATATACTTAATATTGTCAATAGTGAGTTGTGAGAACAACTCACATAGATAATTGTGTGTGGAGATATTGGTGGGATATGTGAGAGAATAGTGGTGAGTGATTATGACCAGGTCATGTGAGTCATATTGTTCAAGGATTGATGATCGAGTTTAGACGATTCTTATATTAAGGATATCATTCTTCCTATATATTATAAGCTTGCAACTATTTGTAATTTGTTCAATCATTATTCAATGGGAATAATATAGTGTTTTTTTTATAATCTAATCTCTGCAACTTGCAACTTGGTTTCATGTCTCTTATTTCTTTCTTCCATTTTATAATGTAATTACTGATTATTTAGACTAGTTAAGCTAATCAATTTAACATGTGACATCATAATCATGACATCTTTTTAGATTGGGCAACATGATTCATATTTTTGGTTGGAGGTGTTCCCCCCAAGATTTTCCGCACCCCTAGATGACCCTAACTCTCCTTGTTTTCCACCTTTGTGACCCTATTGACCAATTTTACTCCTTCAAGTTTAAGTTCTTTACTACATCTGTATCAGCATTCATCATTGTACAAATGAATATGCAATTGTTAGTACAGTTCCAAAATTACACGAGGTATAAGTTCCAAAGGGAGGAACTAATACCACCACATCAACAAACATAATCGAGTTTGAATGATTAATAAAAAATGTAACCTAGAACTATATTTGGAGGACCAAATTGTATTTAATAATTGTGTGTCAAAATTGAACAAAAGGGTGTATAAACATATCCAAGGTAGTTATTACCTTCACTTGGATCAATTCAATATAAAAATGACACTAGTTCGCAATGGAATGTAAGCATGACGCGTTTTCATGAGATTTGCTGGAACCTAAGAGGCGATGGAATGAATTCATTGGCGCCTAGGATTTAGCACTTTAAATTGTAGCAAAGGACACAGATTAATGCCGACAGTAGGAGTAGATTGTCATATTCTCTTTTCAACTTTGGTTACAAAAGAAATTATGTGTTTCAATTGTCAATTCTCTTCCATTATTAGCGGCCAAACTTAAAAATCTTTCTTGACCTTGAAAATAAATTTCACAAAATAAAATAAATGTATGAAAAGACAATGCATTTCAAGATTTACATATAGCAAAGCAGGCCCAATTTTATATATACAACCATGGATGTAACCCATGTCACAATCTAAGTTTCAAGAAAGTTGCTTAACATGATGAATTGTATTAATAATATAATTAAAATATGTTATTTTGATAAAGTTTGTGATGTGACCAACGTGATCACTTGAGTTGTTTTCTTGAGGCAATTTTTTCTTCGAGTTTGTCAATTCAACTGATCCAAAGTTGAAGAATAATGAAAATTAGAAGAAGATAGTTGGGATTGATATTAATGGTTCAATGATAATCAAATAACTCTCCACTCGACCATATGACAGCATAAAAATGATATATATTCGTTTGATAAGCTATATTATAGAAGCCAGAGATTCCCTCCAAAACAGCATTCATCCAGAAAAAATGTCGATAACACTAAAGGTTTTTTCAAAAAAATTCGCAAAATGAGGTGTACACAACCCTAAGAAATCAATATCATCCACGAAAATGCTTTAATCACATTTAAATTTGATACCGGGTGAAAAATTTAGATAATTTTTTTGGATTTTTTAGCATCCTCCTTTGCAAAAATGGAATCTTCAACAACACTAGTGGATACTTTGACGACATGTTTTATTTTGTTGTATTTACAACTTTCAGAAGCTACCGATTGTGTAGAACAGATTTTTTGGGTGGATTGCATCAACAGATTACTTTGGCAAATCCCCATTAAATGCTTTATTCATGTTGTGGACCAATACAATGATATACTGCATTACATGGGATCTTTGAGGCTACATGTGCCTATGTCCCTAGTTCCCACTAAAGTGTTGGAAATATGCATGTGCAATGCATATTTAATTCCAACGTAGCTTTTTTAGGAAAGCTAATTTTAGCTTTAGTCTGGTTTTAGTTTTCTTTAGTTAAGTTAACTTTATCTTATTTTTATCATTAGATTTAATTCAAATAGATTTATTTTTATAATGCAAGCATGCAACTCATTTTAAAGCATGAGTTTAGATTTAGAATGCTCAGTTGAAGAGTGTTAGTGGGTGAGTTATTCTATTTAAATAACAACAATTGTAATTGCTTTGTATGCACACACAAAGGTGTGAAATCTGCACAAGCAAGGAAGGATGTGCATTGAAAGCACATAGCTGCACGCAAGCTTGATTGTAATTTGAGCTGAAGCTCTGAGTATGATGAAGCTTTTATTAATGGAGATTATGCACAATAGTGCTGGTTTGAATATTCATCTATTTATGCAAGTTATTTAAGTATTCTGTTTATTTCTTTATGTTGTTCATTGTATAAGACTGCAGATTTTATACAAATTGGTATCAGAGCCAGGTTATTCCAACAGCTTATTAAATTGGTAGCAAGCTATGGCTTCTACATCTGGTATGCAGACACCACAATTTAATGGAAAGAATTACGAATACTGGTCCTTGACCATGAAGGCGCTATTCAAATCTCAAGACGTGTGGGAGATCATTGAAGATGGGTACACAGAGCCAACAAATGCAGCAGCGTATACTGCACTTTCTCAAGAAGAGAAAGATACTTTGAAGGAGTTACGAAAGAAGGACGGTAAAAGCTCTTTTCTATATTCATAGGAAATGCATGAAATCATTCTTCCAAGAGTGGCAGCAGCCAGTCAAGCAAAGACTGCATGGGATACTTTACAAGTGGCATATCAAGGTAAGGAGAAAGTAAAAACCACCAAGCTACAGTTACTTCGTAGAGATTTTGAGAATTTAGCAATGAAAGATTCAGATTCTGTAGAATCATTTTTTACTTATGTAGTTGGCTTAGTCAATCAAATCAAATCCCATGGTGAGACTCTTGAGGACAAAAGGATTATTGAAAAATTGCTTAGAAGTTTTCCTACGAAATTTGATCCTTTAGTTGTTGCTATTGAAGAAACTAAGGATCTGAGTCAGTTTTCTATTGATGAGTTGCATGCATCACTAATCAATCATGAACAGAGGATGAATAGATCACATGCAAGTGTAGATCAGGCTTTTGCATCTCAGACAGCAGGTAGTCGTGGCAAAAGAAGAGGAAGTTTCAGCCAAGAGGCAGAGGAAGAAGTCCATCTAGAGGACGTGGCAACGGTTCATCAAACTCGGGTGGAAGAGGACAAAATCAAGAACAGAGTTATGGTCAGAGACAAGATAAGTCTCATGTTCAGTGTCATTATTGCAAGAAGTATGGGCACTATGCTTATGATTGCAAGAAAAAGCAATATGATCAGGAGAGACAAAATCAAAATCAGGTTGGAAGTTCTATTTCTAAACCTATGTTTATTGCATGCACAAGGATTCCCGAAGCAATACCTTCTTTATCCCCTATTGAATGTAATTTGTCAAAAGAGAGTCCATGTGATGTATGGTATTTGGATTCAGGTTGCAGTAATCACATGACAGGTAATCTAGATTTGTTTTCTAGTTTGGATGATTCAGTTAAGAGTGATGTAACTCTAGGAAATAACAATATTGTGTCTGTGAAAGGAAAAGGCACAGTTAGTATTCTAACAAGACAGGGGGAGAAAACAAGTATGCAAGATGTTTACTATGTTGCAGGTTTGAAACATAACCTTATGAGTATTGGACAACTGGTACAGAAAGGATACCGAGTCTATATGGAAGACAATGAGTGCGTGATTGTGGAAAAAGCTCCTAGCACTCAGTTGATTGCAAAAGTGAAGATGAGCAGCAATAGGATGTTTCCATTGATTTTGAAACCTGGAAAAAAGAAGAAATCAGATCTGTTTGCAGCAAAATTAGTAGCTCAGTTCATAGCAAGTCATGCGTTAAGTCAAATCAATCTTTTGTTGAGTCCTACGCTCAAACAGATGAGACTTGTACTAAGGTAACCAATGTGAAAATCAGGTCTGCACTACAACAAGTGAGTCCAACGCTGATTCCTTCGTAAATATAGTTGAGTCCATGTGCTAAAGGAACACAATCAACTTTTCATTCAGTCATGAAGGATGAAACATGGCTTTTGCATCTAAGGTATGGACATTTGAATTTTGGAGGTTTGAATTTATTACATAGAAAAAATATGGTTAAAGGTTTGCCATTGATTCAGAAACCGGAAAGGGTATGTGAAGGTTGTATTTTGGGAAAGCAACACAGAGATTCATTCCCAGTTGGCAAAACAACAAGAGCAAGTGCACCACTTGAGATTGTACATTCAGATTTATGTGCAGCCTATGCAGACAACTTCTATTGGAGGTTGTATTTATTTTATGACATTCATTGATGATTACACAAGGAAGACATGGGTTTATTTTCTGAGAAATAAATCAAATGCCTTTGATACATTTCAGCAGTTCAAGGCATTAGTGGAGAAGCAAAGTGGATACTACATCAAAGTTCTCAGGAACGGACAGAGGAGGTGAGTATGTTTCTAATGAGTTTATGAATTTTTGCAGATATCATGGTATACACAAGTAGTTTACTACCAGAGTATACACCACAACAGAATGGTGTGGCAGAGAGGAAAAATAGAACCATCATGGAGATGGCGAGAAGCATGTTGAAGGAAAAACATCTTCCAAATGAGTATTGGGAAGAAGCAGTAGCAACTTCTGTTCATATTTTGAATAGGTGTCCAAAAAAACTTGTTAGGAACATGGTTCCTCAACAAGCATGGACTAATAGGAAACACAGTGTTTCACATTTCAGAGTTTTTGGTTGTGTAGCAATATGCACATGTACCTGATGAGCTAAGGAAGAAGTTAGAAAACAAAGGAGAAAAGTGTATTTTTGTTGGGTATTCAGAGAATACAAAAGCATACAAGTTGTACAATCCAGTCACTAGAAAGGTTGTGATCAGCAGGGATGTACATTTTATTGAGAATGAAGCATGGGATGGAAGTATAGAGAAAATAGTGAGTATAGCAACATCTATTCCGCATGATGATATGACAGATGAAACTTTAGAGCAACAAGCTACTGTATCTACAAATCTTGGACATGCACCACAAGTTGTAGCACAAGCTACACCTCCATCTACAGTCAGGTGGTCACCAAGATTTTAGCCATCTTCAGCCATGCAAGAGACACCACAGGGAACACCAGAAGCTACTCCATCACCAAAAAGCAGTCCTGCATCGAATACTCCTATGCAGCAGAAAACAAGAAGTCTAAGTGAGATTTATAATGTTGATACAACTAATTCATTTTCAGTTTTTGCATTATTTTCTCAAGCTGCAGATCCAGTATATTACGAAGAGGCTATAAAGAATAAAGTTTGGGAAAAATCCATGGATGATGAGATTGATGCTATAGAGAAGAATCAGACATGGGAGCTAATGGATCTTCCAAAAGGAAAGGACGTGATAGGAGTCAAGTGGGTCTACAAGACAAAATACAATGCTGATGGAAAAGTACAGAAGCACAAAGTAAGGCTGGTTGCAAGAGGTTTTACGCAGCAATATGGAGTTGACTACAATGAAACATTTGCACCAGTAGCACGTTTGGATATGGTAAGAATGGTTTTAGCAATTGCAGCTCAAAATAAATGGCCTATTTATCAGATGGATGTTAAATCAACATTCTTGAATGGATTCCTTGAAGAGGAAGTTTATGTAAATCAGCCAGAAGGTTATGAGATTGAAGGTCATGAAGGAAAAGTATACAGATTGAAGAAAACACTCTATGGTCTCAAGCAAGCACCTAGAGCTTGGTATAACAGAATAGATTCTTATTTGATTGATAATGGTTTCAGTAGGAGCAGCAGTGAGCCTACCTTATACACCAAGATAAATGAGCAAGGTAAAATTTTAATTGTTTGTTTATATGTAGATGATTTGATCATTACTGGAAATCTATCTACAGAGTCATTCAAATCAGCCATGAAGAAGGAGTTTGAGATGACAGATCTTGGTCTTATGCATTATTTTTTGGGTATTGAAGTTCAACAATCAGAAGGTGAAGTTTTTATCTCATAAGAAAAGTATGCAAATGATGTTTTGAAAAGGTTTAACATGTTGAATTGTAAGCCAGCACCAACACCAGTTGCAATAGGTTTGAAGTTGAGCAAAGAGGATGAAGGATCATTTGTGGATCCAACATTGTTTAAAAGTTGGTTGGAAGTCTTATGTATTTGACGGCCACAAGGCCTGATATCATGTATGGTGTGAGCCTCATATCAAGGTTCATGGAATCTCCAAAAGATTCACATTGGCAAGCTGGAAAAAGAATTTTGAGGTATGTATGTGGAACAAGAAATCATGGAATTCTTTATTCAAGTTTAGATGAGTTCAAACTCATTGGGTATACAGATAGTGATAGTGCTGGAAGTATAGATGATGGGAAAAGCACATCCGGCTATAATTTTCACTTTGGAACAGAGTGGTTTCATGGGCATCAAAGAAGCAACCCATTGTCACGTTATCTTCAGCAGAAGAAGAGTATGTAGCAGCAACAGGAGCAGCATGTCAAATTTTTTGGATGAGAAGAGTGTTGACAGATTTACAACAGAAACAAGAGGAAGCTACACAGATTTTTTGTGACAACAACTCAGCCATAACATTGTCCAAAAATCATGTTTTTCATAAGAGGAGAAAGAATATTGATATGAGGTATCATTTCATCAGGGAGCTAGTAAACAACAAGGAAATTCATCTTGAATTTTGTAGATCCGAAGATCAGTTTACAGACATTTTTACAAAGGCTTTAGCAAAATAAGTTTTCGAATATTTGAGAGATTGTTTGGGAGTATGTGATCCTGCACATGGCAGATCTGAAAAAGCAAACACAACTCTAGAAGAGTGAAAGCTACAGTTTGAAATTAAGGGGGAGTGTTGGAAATATGCATGTGATGCATATTTAATTCCAACCATAGCTTTTTTAGAAAAGATAATTTTAGCTTTAGTCTTGTTTTAGTTTGCTTTAGTTAAGTTAACTTTATCTTATTTTTATCATTAGATTTAATTCAAATAAATTTATTTTAATTCATGCATGGCATGTAACTATTTTAAAACATGAGTTTAGATTTAGAATGCTCAGTTGAAGAGTTGTTAGTGGGTGAGTTATTCTATTTAAATAACAGCAATTGTAATTGCTTTTGTATGCACACACAAAGGTGTGAAATCTGCATAAGCAAGGAAGGATGTGCATTGAAAGCACATAGCTGCACGCAAAGCTTGATTGTAAAGAGCTGAAGCTTTGAGTATGATGAAGCTTTTATTAATGGAGATTATGCACAATCAGTGGTGGTTCGAATATTCATCTATTTATGCAAGTTATTTAAGTATTCTATTTATTTCTTTTATGTTGTTTGTTGTATAAGGCTGCAGATTTTCTACATTACCCATTTGAGCCAATATAATTCCGGACAAACCGAGACCTGGATATAAGTAGTGAAAATATTACCTGAACTCGACCAGGATCATTGCCTACAATAGGCTATCTCATGAAAATTTAAATATTCATGGCTAGGATAATGGCAAATTTATAAATAGTGGTTAATTCTGCAGGAGCAAGTCTAGGCTAGTCAGTGATGACCAGGTGGGGAAGTAGTACTCTACAGCTTCAGAGAATTTTGACCAAGTCTTTGTAACTGTAATCCTATGTTTTTCAGGTGGAGGCTTGTTGATATAGTGAGGACTTGTGAGTTTAATAACCCTTAGTCAAGTGCATGCCATAACTGAGGGCATTGAAAGTACAGGTTGTAATCTTGCATAATCATATGTGGTCATAGATTTGTATGCATTATTCTCACAAGCTATTGATGGCCAAGAAAGACACAAATCTGGCAAAGTAAATGAAGTACAATTGCATAGATGGTAAAATGCAGAAGATGCATACAAAACCAACCATATATTGCATGTTTGTTCGAATATCTTTTTGTACAAGGATTTTGAAACATTGTTGAGATAAAAATTAGAGTACTCTAACAAGGACTTGTATATTAATAACTCTAGTCAAGTGCATATCATAACTGAGGTGATCTCTAAGTATAGTCTCTAATTATTTTCTCTTCTCATACACCTTATCCCTTGATACGTATTTTGTCTCTTGAGTACCATAATATATTTTTTATGACTTCTCCGTGAGTATTGATGATAAATTCCATGCTGGTCTCATCTAGATTTACTATCTTCTTCCCATGGTTGTCCTGTGCACATAGGAAGGGTCGAATAAAAAATACTACCATTTATGGTTGTCTTCAAGGATCGATGACTAATTTGTAATATATTTTTCATTGTCATTAGAAATGATATGAATTTGGTGAAAGTACAAATCTGAATGGTTGCACAACCGCCATGGTAGTTAAAAATAACTTCTATCAATTAGTGCAATAAATGGATACACAAATGTCATTTGTTCACAATGGCGATAGTTCTATATTTGTATATATTTTATAGACTCAAAATTTGTTTTGTATATGGTGAACAATTGTAGGTCTTGAACAATGTTTTGGTTAGTTTCAAATAAGATGAAATAAAAAAGGGTCTTCCTAGTAATGCCATATAATCGTTCAATGATAGTCTCATGAGGAAAATACACTAAGGGTGCTTGTAATGGATACTTAACCCTTGAGTATTTTTTGTGCAATATTAACAATTTCAAATTGACCAGTAGCATCATGCATAAATTTCATATTTGGTCTAATCACAGGTGTCTTATGCTAAATGGTGATTTACAAATTTTGATAAGCAAGTGTCTCATATGCCGAGAAATTTCATTGTTATGTATGTATTCAAAGATTTGTTCATCTCCTTTATATAATTTTAAGAACAACTATAGCATATACACACACATATATAAGTTTTCCTAAATACCCTTTACTTTTGAAAACATCAAAATTTGGGCAAATAGGTGATATATATTGAAATGTATACAGTACATACACTTATCTTATGAAACATACATAAATATATATTTACATATACATATTTATATATGAGATATATATATATACTATATATAATATTACAAAATAATATATAATTGGACTACTTACAATTGGGTGTTTTTGAAAAAGAAAATTAGTAAAAATAAATTTAAATTGTTGGCTATATATTATATTGTTATAAATAAATTAAAAACATTAATGGTTTGGGGGCCGAAGTTGCCCCCCCATCCCCCCCATTGGTTTGTGTAGTTTTATGGGCAATGCCCAAACCACCGTGGTTGTGTGGGAAACACCCACACCACTTCCCTCTATGTCATGGTCGTGGCCAGGCCATACAACTACTTAAAATGCAATGCACGGCCCATTTCAGGCATTACTTACACAACAAATACATATGTATATCCAAATCAGATTTATTCCTGTGGGTAACGAAACAAAATACATAGCGTAAATATATACCCATAACCATAAAATTCATAGTATATCTAAAAAAAAAAGTTATAATGTGGGACTACAAACCCTGGGGGTAAATGAAAATATAAGAAAGAGTAAAAATCGGAATAAGATCCTTCCTCATTTGTAGATCTAGATCAAGAAAATATCTATAGCTCTTCATAATCCTTCATAGCTTCCATCTCCTCCTACCTACAAAACCTACATGCACAAATGAGGGAAATTAGGGGAATAAATCAATAAAAGGAAAACATAAGGAAAATTAGGGTTTTAAGTCGAATCTAGAATCAAAGAACTCTTATTGATCTAATCCTAGGGTGGATAATTAGATCCTACCCTTTTTAAGTTGTAGTAATTTTGATGGGAATAGAAATTTTATTATGTGCATGGATATTTCATAATGGGGGCAACCTGGGGAACCTCATAAATTGGTAATAGTGGGTTAGGATTGTGTATTAAATTTTTTATTATGGCACAAATAAGGTAATGTTGAACATGTGGATATTGTAATAAGTAAATTAAAGGGGTTAAAATGAATAAATGTAAATGTGTAGTTAAATAAATGACGGGCATGGATGTTATCACTTAGGGAAATAAAATTAAAGTCAATTTAGGAAAGGATTTTGATAAATGTAAGAGGAATTTAAATGTATAAAATAAATGAGATTAATTTATGAAATATTTAGATAAAATTAATGGGAAGTTAGGAAGAGGATTTAACCCTGTAATAATTTTTGGGGAATTAAAGAATAGTATTTAATTATTATTTTGGATATGAATCCTTTAACGAAGTGTAATATTTATTGATGAGAAATTAAATAAACGTGTGAGTACTTCAATAAACGTAATACATGTATGTTTAAACAACAAAAAAATACCGTAATTTTTCTGAAGTGATTATTGAAGTTTTGGCATGGTTTTGGTGCATCTGATTTTGGGTGTTACACTTGAGAAAATTACTCTGATCTAATACATAGAATACATGAAATAGCTACAAAGACAATAATTGAAATCAGCAACTCTATATTATTATTTTCACTATTTCATTACACTCCTTTATATAGGAGATGTATAATAACAATCCTCACAAAAACCTTTGTCTGCATATATAACCATACACCCATATGGTTTCAACCTCTCACCAATATAATAATAAAACAATACTAATTGTTTTATTATTCTAACTTACTAACTTACCACATACTAACCACATTTTACATTTACTATTTACATTTACATAGTAAAATACTTTCACTAATTTACCATAATAATAATTACACATGTAATTATTATTCACCCATACATACAAATGGAGCACTAAGATATATTTCCTAACATTCCCCCCCTTAGTGCGAACATGGGGAAAACCTGCCTTTATACTTGCACTTACTTTCATGATCTGATGATTTTATAGGATGATCATAAACCTAATAGGATGGTTTTTCATAGGGTTGACCATAAACCAAAAATGATGGTTTTGCAACTGGTTTACCACAAACCAAAAGGGTGATGGTTTTGCATAGGGTTTACCAACAACTGAAAAATGGCAGTTTTATAAGTGGTGTACCACAAACCAAAAATGAAGGTTTTCAAGTGGTTTACCTATAACCACATCATGATGTGTCAAATATTAATTATCATCTCTCATCACATTTCACTGCATGGAAAAACATAGGAAATATGAAATCTGCTCACATATAGAAAGTACCAAAAATGTAGAAAACTAGAAATGGAACATTGAGATCACGTTCCCCCCTCAATGTGAAATTTCCTTTATTCTACAAACCACAATAGGAACAGTGCAACCAAACACTCTGCCAAACACACAAATAAACAATAAGGAACACATTGTATAAAATAAAATCACCATAGCTGATACGGCCTCGTCGTTGGTGACTGACGAGAGGTTGTTGAATGACCTCCAACCTCCTGTGCCTCCTTCCTCCAATAACTTCACTTAGTATAGAAAGTCTTCAGAATTATAGTCAATTTCATTTGTTATTTGTTCATATTCATTGTCTGAGCCTTCTTCAGTGACTATATTTGCTTCATTTTTAAGATTTCCATTGAGCAAGTCTTTAGCTCGATCTCTACAAAAAGACTTAGTATGACCCTTTTTCTTGCAATAGAAACATTCAATTTCATCCTTTTTTTTGAGAATTTTTTGTATTTATTTTTAACATACAAAGCATTTTCCTCTTCTATATCTTCTTTAGTTCTTTTCTCTTCAGCTAGGAGAGCTGAAATCATGCCCTCTCATGAGAAGACATTTTCCCTAGAGTAAAGACAACATTATTGTACTTGGATGGCAAACTGTTTAATAATATGGCTTTTGCATCTTCATCATCAACATGAGCTTTAACTTCTGCTAGTTGTCTAAGAAGAGATCTCAATTCATTTATATGACTTGACATTGTGACTTCTCCATTCATTTTCAATTTGAATAATTGCAACTTTAAAGAGAATTTTACATTATTCGCTTTAGCCCCAAAAGTTTTGTTTAGTAAATCCCATATTTCTATAGAATATTTTTCTAAATCTACATGATGTAATTTAGAATCTGAAAGACCAAGTCCAATTATTGCTTTGGCTTTGTCATCTCTAGTTTCCCATTCTACAATTTTGCTTACATCTGTAGGTTTTTTTTCTTTTCCATCTACTATCCTCCATAGGTTTTTATTCATTAACTGCATCTGGATTTTTACCCTCCATGTATGGAAGTTCAGCCCATTAAATTTATCTAATGGTGTATCCATTTTACTGAATCTAAATATCTAAAAAAAAATTGAATGTAGATTTGAATTACCTTTGATTCTCTGATTTCTTCAAAAAACAGCAGTGATCAATGTGTTGTATAGTAAATTGCACTTTTCTCCCAAAATGAAAACTAGGTTTTGCTGAAATTTCTATTGTAGCTTTCTGTATAACAGATCGTTCCACATGTAAAATTTTGGAGAAACCCAGATCACGCAAAAAAAAAGTTACGAGATCTTCTTCGAGACAGATTTAACCTACTCTGGTACCAAATGTAGAAAATTACTCTGATCTAATACAAAGAATCCATGAAATAGCTACACAGACAATAATTGAAATCAACAACTCTATATTATATTTTTATTACATTCACTATTTCATTACACTCCATTATATAGGAGATGTATAATAACAATCCTTCACAACAACCTTTGTCTTCATATAGAACCATACACCCATATGGTTTCAACCTCTCACCAATATAATAATAAAACAAACTAATTGTTTTATTATTAACTTTTAACTTACCACATACTAACCACATTTTACATTTACTATTTACATTTACATAGTAAATGTACTTACCATAGTAATAATTACACATGTAATTATTATTCACCCATACATACAAATGGAGCACTAAGATATATTTACTAACAACACTTTGGTATCAGATACGAGGTTCAGACAGTGTAACTTCTAGGATTAAAACAATAATAACCATAATCAAACTCATTGAGATTGTTTTTCTTTCGTATGTAAGGGTCATGTCAATTCTGCTTATTGTTGAAGTGTGAACCAATTTTGATATTCTTATGAAATTTTTGAGTGTTATAAATTTGGCTCCTTGTGAGGAATTCTAATTGATGGGTTCCTTTTCATAGTTTCGGTTATGTGAAGGGGTTGACCTTTAGAGAGACCCTCCCTTACATGGATTTCTATTTTGTTTGGTGTAACTCTTGGGAATTACTTGCTAGAGATAACTTTTAGGGTCCATTATGGAGGACAATCTAGAGATTGATTATCTACTTTGAGTCTCCCCTTGGTTTTCTGTGGTTAGGCAAGTTGGGTATGTTTTATCGGTGGCTATAGTCTTGGGTGATGTTCGTTGTTTTGAATGCATTTCATCATTTTACACATATTGTTCAGTCCCAAATATCATGACCCATGATGTCATTTATTTTATCCAATTTCATGACACATGTATATTCCTAGATTTTTGCATCGGTATAGACTACCAAAATCAGCCATGGGTGCTTATTTCAGGTGTTGTGAAGTGGTCCCATGTGATGAGGACTATCACCCACAGGAAATGATGTCCTATTTTTAATCTCCACTTTATTTAACTTTCAAAAAGGAACCAAAATTTTAAATAAATGACATTGTAGAGAAGATCTGAGGCTTTTAGTATTATTTTTGTCTTATAATCATATTTGCAACCATCTTCACATGTAGCTAGCAAGCGATCTACTTCTGGTTGCCATTATTTCATAGAATTTATCTCTGGATTGGATTGGACACCCCTCTTATTGGATTTTTTCTTGCACTATTGGGTCATCATATAGTGATAAATTTCATCAAGATATGTTACGTGGTCTTCCCCTAATCCACCTAATGAGCTGGATCTCTCTCTTTGTATTTGTTGCTTCTTAGGGGAGATAGATGCATCAAAAACCACCCCAGGTGTATAAGTAAGTGATATAACCATTAATTTTCACTTTTTCATATAGTACATTTTTATGTGCTATGATTACAGGGCTCTATTATGTGTAGCATGTTTGAGTAACCCTAGTTGATGCATCAAACTCTTCTTAGGTAAATCAGACGTCTGTGTCGCACAGTATAATTGATCAGTTTATTACAGGTGAATCTATCATTTTATTATTGATCCATACCTCTCCACACCTAACAATTAATCATCTGCATGATAGATGTGTTCCTTACTCTGATCTTGATCGCGATTATGCCTTGGAAACCCTAACTCTTTGATACCTATGGGTTTCTAGTTGATAGGGTTACTTCCCTCTGGGATATGATGTGACCCTAACACTGGGCATACATGAGCCCCTTCTAACTTGGTCTCCTTTAGTTTATTTCTTTAAATACCCTCGATGAATGTTATGAACTGTAAGAGTGCATGATGGATTGAGACATTTTTAAGTGCATACAGGTTCTCTGGTGAACCCAATGTGAATCTTATAAAACTTTTTAGTCAAGAAAAAATCATTAGAAAGATATACCATCTTTCTTTTCTCTCGAATTCATTTGAGGTATACAAAATTCCTATGAGATCCTAAAAACAAGTGTACTGCTTCCCACACACCATATGGATGCCCTCAGGTGATCCTTTTTTAATTTTTGTCTTGAGGTCATATGGTTTTTAGGTCTTGGGGGTCCTACCTTAGCTCTGTTTATGTTGTGTTTCTTCATCGAAGGCTATAAAACTTGGCTTTATAAGTTGTTATCTCTCAGAAGTGCACACTGTGATTAAAGGATGAAATATTTTTTAAGCTTTATTTTCCCTCACTTATGAAGATAGAAAGGAAACACCTCAAGGTTCTGGGTATCCCTATGTTCAGGTGAATCTCTGGGATTATAAGGATGGTTCCTTATTGATGTATCCTAAACTAATTTTTAGGGGTTCTAAGGGTAAAATTATGGCTACAACTGAAATGAAATGGGGGTGATACACCAAAGTTATTGAGGAATTTGACTGAATACATGCACAATATACTGAGAAAAAATTACAAGAGTACGAACCATTGGGTTTTAACTGAATCCTAATTCAAATACTTTTGTGTTGAGGGACTAATCACAACAACACAACAACTAACATGCACACTAAGACTATGCAGAAAATACCAAATTTGCAGGTAGGTAAGAAAATTAATTTGGGGAATTAAAATTCACAAAAGATAATGGAAATATACATACCACTACAAATAATTGGAAAGACAATAACTAGTTCTCATTCAAGGGGAAAAACGGAAAAACATTTCTTCAACACTTTGACATCTGAAAAATCCTCCTTGTGCTTTGCCAATGCACACAATATATAGTAAAAATAATTTAGCCAACCCTCCCAAAAATAGGTTTTAGTCTAAATTCACTTGTGCATTTTATTTCTTGCCTTTATCATGACTAAATACATGAATAAAATAAACATGTTGTTTACAATGAGGCAATACTAGCCTTTAGTTTTCAAAAATACACTTTAGTCAAAGTTTAGTTGACTGCTTTTAATTCTGAAATAAAAAGTAAACTTTGGTGAATAATTTGGCTAATAATAGCCCTTGCTTGATGATGTATCTAGATTGGTATCACACATTATGCCTCCCAATTCTATAGTTGAGCTTTTTTCCCTAATGTGACATTTGTTCTAGTGAACAAGTTCTGATGATCATGTAAAAATTTACACTTGAGGAAGAATAAACATCAACCCTTTCGTCAATTGTCACCAACTTGAGAACGAGTCAGAATCAAGAATTTATCAAGCATGTGGGAATACACCTATTCATGTGGGCATGCTAGAAATAATGTGTCCAATGATATACTCTCTATGACTTTTCCTAGCAATCCTTAGAGCCTAAAATCCTTCAAATTTTAAGGTAAGGAGATCCTGTTTCTCCTGGACCCCTATTGAAGACTCTCATTTGAAAAATCAGAAAGTGATTTTTAGAATATCAATCATGAGGGACATGTTTTGATAGTGGCATCTTCCCAAGACACAAACTAACAAACAAGTTTATATCCCTTTTAAACGACACAAAGAACATAGAACACGATGGATGCCAGATTCTTATATAACTCTTCCTCGTGTGCACATCTTAATCACCTTCGCTTGATAGTTGGCTTTTCAACATGGACCAAAAACCTACTAACAAAATTATAATCATCCTAACATTCATCAACCTATTGAGTTAAGGACCTATATTGAATCATCAAATTTCCTAAGCCATCATTACCACATTTCCTAGATCCTTCTCGACCTATTCCATCGTTGGAATTATGAGATCTAACTGTTTTGTTGGTGGTGTGATGCTAATTGTTGTTTGTATTGAAGTTGGTGTTTTTTTTAATTGACCATTGATCTCTGTATTTCTGCATCTATTTCATTCATCTATGACCCTTGCTAAGTGTTACTATAGAATCACAGCATCCCAGAATGGCCTAATTATGAGTGAGTCATTCGGTGTGATTACACAACATGGGACCATCTCACAAGCTATGGGACTTTCAAAACATGAAATGGACCTCCGGAGAAACCTGGTTCTTACTTCCTAATTTTCCTACCACAAGTTACTCCAGTGTAGGAAGAACCTATTCTATCCTAATTTAACCATTCTAAGGGGGCAGAGAGAGAGAGAGAGAGGGTAAAAGATCCTACACTAAGTGGCGATACACCAGAAAAATAAGTGGTTGAATCATAGATCCAACTGCTTGAAGTGGAGAGAGGTGAGTCGAGGAGAGGGTGGATAGAATGCACCACAAATGAAAGATAGATTTCACACACACACCACTTCAAAACCCATTAAGTACAGCTCCCAGGGCCTACAAAAAACATCATATTATGCACAATATACCTTGTAATGATGAGAGGTAAGAAGAGATGGTAAAATGAGCCAAGGATGGAATGATGCATCATGAAACAAATGCTATTGCTTCAACAAGTTACATTGTACATTCTTAGTGGGAAAGAGGAAAGGAAATTCCATTATAGAGCCCTAAAAGGAGGCTTAGACTTTGCATTCTACCCTAAGGAAGAAAGAGAGGTGGGGCCGAGGGGAAACAATGATCAGCACACTAAAAATTCCCCTCCTTTATAATATATAGGAAGAATAAGAGAGAGAGGAGGGAAGAATTCGAATCCTACTTCAACCACCATGAGAAATGCATTGAATCCTACTTTTAAAGCTCAACCACTATCAATCAATTCTCCTCTCAAATCCACCTATGATCTGTTGATTTGGCTCCCTGGCAGATGAAATCAAATCCAATCTAGTAGTTAAATAAATTAGATTCTTTATTAATGTCCTGGAAGACATTTTCTAGTTTTTCACCCACTAAATCCTATTAAGAATGATATTTTATGTTTCCATGGTGTAGATGGAATCAAAATGTTTCCAAAAAGTATTCTCCCACCCAAATATGAGTTTCCAGTCAAACAATCTGGCCATTTGAATATTAGGGGTGTGGGCGTGCAATATTTGAAAGAGTTTTTCCATATATGGTCCACACGGCAGCCTCACGTACCTTGAAGATTCGGCCCCTACCTTTCGCTTCTCAAATTGCACTGGATTGGCAAGTGGCGGCTTATGTGAGGTTCACAGTGTTCCTTTGTATTTTTCCTAAGCCCTTCATGTTTGATGGGGCCATAATTCTGACCCTAGACACATGGAGGCTTCGCGCTTCTTTGATTCTCCACCTGAAATTTTACTTTTTGAAATATCAGCATGCTGACACTTGGTAGCTTCCGCGGTTTGCTTAGTTTCCTCATGTTTTGGCTAAGTCCTTTTGTTCATCGGGGCTCATACACCTGACCAGGGACACATGGCGGCTTGGCACTTGTTTACAAACCTACCCCAAATTTTACTTTTGAAAAAGCACCGCATTGACACTTGCTAGCTTACACGGCTTACCTCTTCTTTGACCGTTCAACACCTAACTTTGTCACTCTTTTGAGCTGGAATATGTGGAAGGCCTACACACATTTGAAAACCTGCTTTGGATTTTACCTTTGAAGGAGCATCATTAAGACACATGACACCTTACACTTGCACTCTTATACTTAAAAAAATTTGGGCCCACTTTGTCCCACTTTTTAATTTGGACTTCATGGTGAGACCACACTCATTTGGGTCTCCTCTCTTTGGATTTATCTTTGAAGTAACATTGTTTGGACACTTGGCACCTTCCACTGAGTCGAATACTTTCCACTAGTTAGTGAAAAATTTGGGGCATTGGACACATGGAGGAATGGCACAAGTTTGATTTTTCTTTTTGGATTTAACCTTTGGAGGTGCACCATTTGGACACTTGCTAGCTTCCGCTGACTCTCTATACTTAGAAAATTTCAAGGCTTATTTTGAGACATTTTCAGAGCCTGAAAACTTCGAGCCTTCACTGTTTCTTTTCCTTTGAGCCTCATGTTTTCTTTGATACTATATTCTCTTTCCCCAACCCTGCTATTCTAGTTTAGAGCCCACATGCAACCTGTTTGTTGGATTTGAAGCATGGGCTTATACGACGGAACTGTTTATTGAATTTCTTTCTGCACGGGGTCGTGTTTCACCAATTTTTCTAGGGGGCAAAATTGGGATAACAATTTAGCAACTCACAAGGGCATCTACCTTCTAGATGAAGAGACCAGTGGCCTTGAAGCATCCTTTGGCTATGGTATCAATAATAACAGCCCAATATTGATCCATTTTCTTTGAAAATATGATCCTTGAGCCTAACTGCTTGCATTTGGTGACCCTAAACCTATCCCAAAAATGGACTTTCTTGAAAATGTTTTACTTGCTCTATATTTGTTTTATTTTGAAATTGATAACTATTACAGGAAACTATGGGTCTTTCTTCCATGAATACTAAAGGGCCTGGCCTTGGTGTCTCTGGAGAAATACGAACAAAGCTTGTGTACAAAGACAAAAATCATACATGCCTCAAATGAGACATGTAGAGTGTGCACAAGCACTTATTCTGCTGAAAACAAAATCTACTCCTACTCCTATACTAACCAAAGAGAAAGAAAAGACTAAACAAATCCTGCTATAGGTAGGGAGAAGTAGCTTCCCTTTCTCAAGAAGGGAAGCCACGTAAATGATTTGTCACTGAATATGGCTACTAGAATGACTGAAAAACTGACTTTAAGCCTATCCTCCACCCATATAATCAAGGTATCAACTGGAAACAAGACAAATACATCTTCATTCTACTACTTACTTGGTTCCCAGATGTATTGTTGTTGATCCTTGGCACTTTGACACTCATCCTCATGCTTATAAGAAAGCATGACTAGTTGTGGCTTCTCTCTTGGCTCTAACGAAGCCAAGTATATGATTGGGCATGGTCTGATCCTTTGAATGTGACTATGGTTCTGAAATTTAACTCCAAGAATGGAGTCTTCTTCCTAACGATCATGGATGGATGGTGTAAGAGGAATGATATCCTCATACTCTTTCTCTTCCTCTATAGTAGGTGTGAATTTTGGAAGAAAAAAATCATGTAACTGTCATTTAGGAGGCATGTTGCAAATTGCATGTTATGCTTGCACGTTCTCTTCCATGACAACAAGTTCTCATGATTGAAGAATGAATCGTAGGGGAGAAAAGGTTGTAATTTCAACTAGCTCCTTATCAAAACATTGTTTTGAGTCTGATAGGAAATCAAACTCTTTATTTTCCTGTTGTAGCAAGGTCTCTCCCTCTTGCATGGTGATCTGAAAATCTTCATTATTTTCACCATATCAAGATTCATCTTCAAACATGAAGCTAGTGAGTTTAGGCTCTTCCAAAAATTTAGAATTTTGGAGAGGTTGAATGGGAAAGGGATCTGTATTTTCTTATGCAACCGGCTCATAATTCAGTGCCTCTGAATTTGACTTGGTCACCTTCATATGCTCCTCTTTAATTGGACTTGGAGTTGTATGTTCTTCTTTTTTTTCTTGTGAATAACATGGAAGACTCATATCTTTCAACCTTGTTTCCAGAGGGATGTTATGAAGTGCAGGTTGTTGTCCTTGAATTTCCTCCTTCATGGCAGCAGGTTCATGTGCTTTAAAGGTGGATGATGGAGGATTAAATGATGTAATCTCCATGGCCTCTTCTCCATCAAAGCAATCCTCCAAGACTGATAGATAATATTCCTCTTTATTATCCTGTTGCATGTGCTCTACCTCCTCAATGGTGTCCTCTTGATTTGCAACTTGTTCACCATGGCCCCCCTCATCTTCAAAGATGAAGTTTAAAAGCTCAAAATCTTATTCAACATTAGAGCTTAAAGGGGATGAAGTGGGAGGAAGAACTGAAGGTTCCTCTATAGTCTAATCCACACTTGGAGCCTCTGAAACTATATGGTCCTCCTCCATCATGGATTCATCAATCAATCAGACCCTTGAAATGAAAGAAAATAATCTTCAGTGATGCTTTCTTCATTGAGTTCCTTCAAAATTGATTTTATCTCTCCCAACTACTCCTCTTTAATGGGGCTTGGATATGATTGTTCCTCCTCTTTAAATAGTTGTGCATCTTGGATTAGATCAACATCCTATTCATAAAAAGTGCCATAAATAGACTATTTATTTTATTCCTCTTGTTTTTTTCCTTCTCTACTGCAAACTCATCCTCAGCCACCACTGGCTCTTCAACCTTGACCTCCTCTATTGGATTGACCATCAAGGGGATATTTGTAAGCCCAAATTTAATAGCACAACTCCTCAAATTTTCTATCATTTCTTCTCTATTGGGATCCACTTATTGTTGTTTTCCTTGACTGGATTCTTGAGTCTCTTCCCATCATGGACTTGGGAAAGCAATAGGAGTGACATGTTAGGGTTCAACCATCTTTGCAATTGTTTGTGGTGGAGAGGGGAGTGGAACTTATTGTTTGTTTACAGGGAATGACTTCTTGGAAGGGAAAAAGGAAGAAGAACTGAGATGGGGTAGAGGATCAGGAGATGGAGAAGAGAAATCAACACTTGGGACAGCAACTGAGGGGCTTGACTCTTGACACAACTTAAATGATAAATCTTGAGAAAGAGAAAATGAAGGATGGGGAGCTCATGATTGACTTACCCATTGACAAGGTTGTCTCGCAGTTTTCCCATAAGCCTCAATATCCTCAATCCACTGTGTAAATTGAGGCAACACTTCAACCATAAATTCAAGCTTCTCTTGAGGGCTGTAGTGTCTTGGAAAAGGGCCTTCCCATGGACAAGGTTCCCTGCAACCAATCCTGAATGCCTTCATTTGTGTTATGGCCTTTGACTCAACCATGTTAGCCTTCATTTTTTGAATCTTCTCGAATAGATCAGCATTCTCCATTTGACTGTTGTCATTGTATGCATACCCCTGTTCTTGATAAGTTCTATAGCCAAACTATTTTTAGCTATTCCCATATGGGTAAGCATGATTATCTTGGATCTAGTCATAATGTTTATCTAGAGTAGTTACGAAATGCATTAGGGGTGGATTTCACTACTGTTGCAAGTGTGAATTCCATGAAGGGAATGAATTCATGATTGAAAAACGTCATGGAATGGAAGAAAATGAAAGAGATGAAAGAAGAAAATGGATGGAAAAGGTCTGCAACTTTAGAGATGGGTTTGTTGAGTAGATGGAGTCATCAGATGTGCTTGCATGTGCCTCAAAAGGCTGAACCTTAATAGAAACACACCAACCTGCTAAGATGAAGTGGTAAGGTGCTTCAAACTTGTCCCACTGGGAATGCCAAAACTATTAGTGTGGTCACACGGTGGCTTATGATTTGTTGTTTGTAATGAGACACCTTGGAAAGATGAAAAATATAACATCAGTGTCCCATCAGGCATGCTAAAACTATTATTCCAAAATCACATCACCCTTAAATGGCATGATCATGAATGGGGAATTCATTGTGATTACACAACATGGGACCATCTCACAAGATATGGGACTTATAAAAATTGAGATGGACCTCTAGAGAAATATGGTTCTTGTTTCCTCATCTACCAACCACAAGCTACTCTAATGCAAGAAGAACCTAATCTATCCTAACCTAACCATTCCAAGCAGACAAAGAGAGAGGATAAAAGATCCTACACTAAGTGGTGATATACCAAAAAAGGAAAATGTTGAGTCACAGATACGACTTCCTAAAGTGGAGAGAGGTGAGCAGAGGAGAGGTTGGAAGGAATACACCATGGACCAGAGATATATGTCACAAAGACACCACTTTGAAGCACATTAAGCATAGCTCTTAGGACCTACAACAAACATCAGAATATGCACATTATACCCTATAATGATGAGAGGTAAGAAGAGACAAATAAATGAGCCAAGGATGGAAAAATTTATCACAAAACATATTGTATTGCTCAAAAAATTTACATGGTACATCATTAGTGTGAAAGAGGCAACGAAATGCCATTATAGAGCTCTAAAAGGATGCTTAGACTTCATTTTCTACCCTAAGAAAGAAAGAGAGACAGGGGAAGAGGGGAAACAATAAACAACCCTTTAAAAATTCCCGTCCTTCACAATATATAGGAAGAATAAGAGAGAGGAGGAGGGAAGAATTCAAATCCTGCTTCAACCACCATGAGAAATGCATTGCATCCTACTTTGAAATCTCAACCACTATCAATCATTGATCCTCTCAAATCTTCCTACGATCTATCAATTCTAGCTCCCCAATAGATCAAATCGAATCCAATCTGGTAGTTGAAGTAATTGGATTCTGTATTAATGGCCTCGAAGATGTTTTCCCATTTTTCACCCACTAAATCCTGTTAAGAATTATATTTCATTTGTCCATGGCATAGAGGGCATCAAGACATTTCCAAAAGTCTTATTCCACCCAAATCTGAGTTTCCAGTCAAAATATATGGTCATTTGAAGATTAATGGCGTAAGTGCGTAATATTTGAAAGAGTCTATCTTTACCAGATCAACATGATAGCCTCATCCACCTTTAAGATTCAACCCCTACCTTTCACTTTTTAAATTATTCTGGATTGACACGTGGCGGCTTCCATGGGCTCATGGATGTTCCTTTTTATTTTTCTTGATCCCTTCATGTTTGGCGGGGCCATAAGTCTGACCTAGACACATGGAGGCTTGGTGCTTCTTTGAGACTCCACCCCAAATTATACTTTTTGAAATAGCACCGCACTGAAACTTGGTAGCTTCAGTGGCTTACTCAGTTTCCTTATGTTTTAGCTAAGTTCTTTTGCTCAGTGGGGCCATACATCTGACTAGGGATATGTGGCAGCTTGGCGCTTGTTTGGAAACCCACCCCAAATTTTACTTTTGAAATAGCACTGCACTAACAATTGGTAGCTTCCATGGCTTGCCTCTACTTTGACTATTCAACCCCCCACTATGTCACTTTTTTGGACCTAAGACACATGGAAGGCCCATGCTCATTTGAAAACCCACTTTGTATTTTACCTTTGAAGGAGCATTGTTAAGACACATGGCACCTTCCACTTTCACTCTTATACTTAAAAAAATTTGGGCCCGCTCTGTCCCACTTTTTAATTTGGACTTCATGGTGAAACCACACTCATTTGGGTCTCCACTCTTTGGATTTATCTTTGAAGTAGCGTCGTTTGGACGTTTGGCACCTTCTCCTGAGTTGAAGACTTTCCAATGTTTGGTGTAACTTTTAGGGCTTTGGACACGTGGAGGCCTGGTCCAAGTTTGATTTTTCCTTTTGGATTTAACCTTTGGAGGTGTGCCATTTGGGCACTTGGTAGCTTCCACTGAATCTGTATACTTAGCCAATTTTGGGGCTCATTTTGAGTCATTTATAGATCCCAAAGACTTCGAGCCTTTGCCATTTATTTTCCTTTGAGCCTCCAGTTTTGTTTGACATTGTCTTCTCTTTCCCTGACCCTGCTATTCCATTTTAGAGCCCACCTGCAACCTATTCTTTGGATTTGAAGCATGGGCTCGTATGATAAAACCGTTTATTGAATTTCTTTCTGCATAGGGTCATGTTTGACCATTTTTTCTAGGGTGGAAAAATTTAGATAACAGTAAGCATGGAGTTATCATTGAAAGTGGAAAAATATGTTGACCATCAATTTATGTACCTTTAATCTCGAACCGTTGATGTTGGTTTGCAATATAAACTGTTTGATATTGTACTTTGATGATCTTCATCATTGATCACTAAATTTGAATGAGTTTGGTTACTTTGTATTTGAGTTGGGTGAGTAAAATAACTCAAACCCTAATCATTTATTTCATTCACATTTCTCTCTTGAGAAGTGAAGCATGAAATTTTTTTCCCTGTTGCCTCCATTTTTAATTAACTTGATCTTGATTATCTATGCAAATTATAAATTTTTGAAGCTCTGTGAGTGAAAAAAATATATTCTCGTGGTTTTTATGCCACACTATGATTCTTAATAAGTGGTCATCATTTTATAGATGATTTTATAAGTGGTCATCGAGCTTATTTTGTGAATCTCTATGTCACCTTAAAGATGACCTTTGTCGTTTGTAGCTACAAATGCTCAATATCTTTGATTTCTTTGAGCTTTCTTTGGATTATTTACTAGATTTCTTTGTTGATAATAATGAAACCCTGTACGTTTCCTTCTTCCTAGACTTGTTGATGTAACACTAATCTCAAAGAATTTTATGGGTCTTCGGAATTTTTACTCCAAACTTTTGATTTCGAGGGTTTCTTCAACTCGAATCCAAAATGATGAGTTAGGTTCAATGTAGAACTCTATTTAATGATCAAAACATCTACCTATTCCTTGTTATTTTCATTCATTATCACTTTCAGCTCATGAACCTTGCACCCAAATTGGGTCTGTATTTTGATCTTTACACTTGTTTCTTTTACTCATTTCAATTTTGTAATTTCAAAAGGTTGTGCTCTCTTTTTTATAATTGAATAGACAGTTGGATTTTTTTTTTTAATTTATTGCATTTGGTTTAGCATATTTTTCCTGCAATATTGAAGGTTTTGAGCCATTTCTATCTAAAGCCTTGGGTCTACTTCATTATTATACACTGTGAATAACTTTGCATTCGATCTGTAACTTATGTAATTTTTTAGCGGCCATGATGAATGAGGTTCTTATTGGCTTAAAGTTATCTATATAATCTATTCTAATTTTCACTTTGTAGCTTCACCTTGAGCTTGTAGACAATTGTTTATACTTGAGGCTATTGTTGTGAAGGATATAATGGTTTCTTCTAATTCTATTTGAATTTTTTCCATTTCTAAAACTCTGTTTAGCCATTTTGAGATCTGTGAGGTTGATAAATTTATTCCTTGATCCTTGATATAAGATGTGATTACTTTGCAAATGTATGTTTGTAAAATCATCATGATTCTAGATGACTGCCTTCTCATGTTTTGAAAAAAAGAAACTTATTTCCTTTGATAGTATCCTGAATCTAAAAAATTACAACTTGATAATAATGAATTGTTTCATTGAATTGTTGCAAGTTAGTTGATTTGAGTGGCATTATTCTTTTCATTATGTTTGGAACACTCTTGTTTTTTTATGAACTAGTTTCACTATAAAATATACTTAAGTGTTGATCCCTTTTTCAAATCTGCATTTGATTTTAGTGACTAAATCTTCATTCAAGAATATCAACCGCTGTGCATAATAGTTTTTGGCATGCCCATTGGGACATCACAAAGATTAAATTTTTACTTTTCAAAGGTGTTCCATTATTCAAATAGATCATCCACTATGCATACTGGTTTTTGGCACGCATGGTGGGACATCACAAAGATTAAATATTTAAATTTTCGAAGGTGTTCCATCATTCAAGAAGATCATCCACCGTGCATATGATTTTTTGGCACACCTGGTGGGAAATCAGATCAACCAATGATGAATTCAGACCATTGAAGATCTAGAGGAGAATTCATCTAGAGACTCTGTGAATCAGTTTTAAGACATTTTCAACATTTTTCATTACCAAAGTAACATCAATTCTTCATCTGCAACCTTTTGAGGTATTTCTTAAATCAGATTTATTATTTTGGTTTTATCCACCTATTTTTATTAGTAGCAGACTTGTTTTTACTTTTTTACATATTTTATGAGGCCATACAATCATTTCATCAATTCCTCTATGGAATTCTTCAATCTGAGAGTTGAATTCATTATATAAAAAGTATTTTGATTGATTTTACCCCTCAGATCAGCATTATGACCCCTATCAGAGTTAATATCCCCATAACCCAAACCCTGCAAATCAATATGATAATCAGTATGACCAAGGTTATGAAAAAGGTTATTCTGATTATAAACAAGAGGAATAATTCATGAAATAGAGAAGACAATGCAAGTAATGAATGATCAGGTGTTAAAGGAGTTACAAGCTAAAAAACTTGGTCTTAGGCAGGCTTTTCAATGGGTTCGTCATGTACCTAGTTGGCCTAGTCTCCTATAAAGGCTTGAGGTAATGCAAGAAACTATTAATCAAATGATGAAAGCATTTGAAAATGATAGGCATCAGGTTGAGGAACCCCATCAATTATATGTTCCCACTTACCTTCCCTATTAGAATGCATTGCCCACACAGCTTCCTTATCATCCAATGCAACCCAATCAATAGTTTCCAAGTTTGCAGGTTTCTACAAATTATACTCCTATTCCAAAATCACACACTATAATGAAATATTTGTTTTGAAGATTTCATTCTGTTGTTGTTCTAAATACAGTCCTTATACCCTAGTCTCTTGTTTAAAAATTTCCAGTTTAAGCTGAAATCAATTCCACCCCTTCTCCCCCATCCATAGTACCAATTCATGAAGGAGAAGATAAAAAAATCATTAAGGAGGGGTAACAAATTGAAAAAAACAACATTGTAGATTTCTTGAAAAATTTGCAGTAATGGGTGTGAAAATATTAGTTTCATTTTATTCCAGAGTATGAGAAAGAACCCATGCAAAACGTACATTGTGATTTTGCAGAAGATCACGTATAAGTAGAATATGATAAAAAATATGCATATTCTGAGTGTAGCCTGCATGAAGGCACCATACTCATATCGGTTATTGATTCATCACAACTTACAACAAAATATGAAAAAGAAGAGAAATCATCAGTTAGCGATAAAGAGGATTTGTAGATCAAATTCGTGGATAGATCAACATATTTGGTTCATGAGTAGCATGTTTTCATCTTGACAAACCTTATAGTAAATGAAAAAGTTATAAAATCAGTCATGATCGATAAAGAACAACAACTTGAAGAGGTTGATTTCTTGTCTGATTTGGAAGATTGCATTAGTGAAGAATAACCTATAGAACTCACTAGTTTTACAATTTCATCATGTGTTTTAAAAAACAAAGAGCCTGTTAGATCTGAAAAGGAGAAAGAAATAGAAATGGAAAAAAATCTTTTCTTTTCCCTTTTCGAAATATCAGTTTTAAAGAAGAATATAGCAGAACATCCTGCAGTAGAAGAAGGATATAAATTTTCAATTTCAATTCTGCATGATGGATATGAATGGTGGAAAATAATTTGATAGCACAGATGAAAAATTCATCATAATAGTCATATTACAGTAGTTTGAAGAGCAAAAAATGACTCCAAATCACTCTCTAAATGTTCTCTAGGATTATAAGATACAATAGTTTTATGAAGCAGAGCAGTGTCTAAATCAATGTGAGAATGTACCTGTAGATAAACAACAACTTGTAGAGGAAAAGAAACCTTCAGATTTATATCAGAATGATCTCATGATAAAATGGAATTCAAAGAAACAGACCAGATTAGAATATTTATTTTATTGGCATCGAGGATGCCATGTCCTATTCTGTATTCGGTTGGTTTTCAACCAATTACAGTAGTTGCTGAATTCATGTTTGTTTTTATCACAAAGAAGAGTTTCATGTTCTCTAGAATCATACCCAAAATCTTTCAAAACAACTTACAAATGAGATGTAGGTGTCTCTCAACTATTGGACTAATCTTATGAAAAAAATAAAGGTACATGTCTCCCTTCAAGCTTCTTCATGTTACTTGTTTTCTAAGTCGAATTCATTGCCTCGGTTTAGAAAGAAAGTGAAGCTATTTTTCACTACCTATTTTAGGCTCATTTAGTTTTATTTTTCCGTTGGATATAGTAGGTTAGAGTATAATTTACCTTTCAATAGGTGTAGTTCATACACACTTGCAATGTTTTTCAATTTAATATGTGCATTCATGCATGTGATCTGGTTTTCCATATCTTTTAACAACTTTAGTTTGTTGTTAAGAAAGGTTGAGTTTTCATAAAGGAAAGTTTTGGTTATAGGATTTTGACTTCATGCCCAATAGATAAGAGAAACACATTGGTCTGAAAGCTAGTAGGCAACTTTACCCCATAGGATTGCCAAAAATGTTGACATTTTTTTCACCTGTGTAAAAAAGGGAAACTCTAAACTTCATTTTAGATGTAAAGAATTGATGAGATGGACCTAGCTAAGATAAAGAAGGAAGGTTTCTTAACATTCTGAGTTACAACAAATTGAAACAATTAAGAAAACATGCAGCTATGTGTGATGTTGCAGAATGCAACACCTCACATGTGTTGGAGCATTCACATTTGTCTTCAACAAAAAAATACAGAAGCCCCGAAGGACTAGTGCATAGCCTTGATGAAGGCAACACTCATAATAAATGTGAGATCTTACATCCCATAACAAACAAAAACAGTTGTTGATTACATGCAGAAGAATACATTATTGAGTTACAGTTACATCAATTTTATTACTTATTTATGTTTAAGTGTTATTAATTATATATTTAGTTGTTTAGATCATTATACAATTAATATTTACTATAAAGATGAATGCAGAAAGAAATAGAGAACTCAATTACATAAATTATTGCTATTTATTCATAAATAAAATCGGTCTTTCCCACACAAGCCGTGGGATGTAACTTATGTTTACTCAAATTAAGAGGTACATATACATGAAATTAAAAGCAAAATATTAAAGATAATAACCCATAATTTCCTTGGGTTCTTGTTATCTTCGTCTTCATGTTGAATTCACCTTCATCTACAACTCCATCTCCAACTCTAACTTCAACTTCCAACTACCATGTACCTATGGATAGAAACAAGGTTATGTTAGAGCTCCAGGTTTTAACCTTTAATAATGTGCTACCAATTTTAGGGAGATGAATATATTGAAAATAAAGTATGCATAAGATACATCAAAAGAGATAAATACAAAATCATGAAGTTATATCACACAAAAACACATGAATATCTTCAGAATCAAGATAGACAAGAAAATAAAATCACTATAGAATGGAAGAGAGGCTTTAAGCCTTTATTTTTCTAAAAAAAATCTTTAAAATGATTGTAGGTATAGATGGATGATTAAATTTCATTAATTTATCAAAGTAGAGTTGCAAAAGAGATAAGTATAGTTTTAAGACAATCACATAGTACAAGTATAAACATGCTATACTAGACTCAAGATTGTATTACTTCAAAGAATATCAACTATCAAGCTTCTAAGCATACATATCAAAAGATACCTTTCATCCAGTTACAGGAAATTTGGAAGGAAAAGGAAGTGTTATCTCCCTAAAAATTATCTACAAGGACATCAATGAACAACAAAATGAGATCAATTTGAAAAGATGCTGAGGAAACTATGATATTACTCATGAAAGAAATATGACATATCAAGTTTTATTTAATTAAACATAATGAAAATGGAAAAAAAATCTCTGATAACTACATATGCCTCACCCAGTTTCAACAAGAAGGAGAAAGAATTTGCAGATCTAAGAAAGAGGATAATCCTATACAACTTCATGTATTCATCTTACAAAATGATTTTACCTTATCTAGATGCATGAATGGAACAACATGGATAGAGATATTAAAGCATCCAAACTTACAGATCAGTGAGTCATAATTACTATGACTCCCCTGAAAAAGTACAATTTCAAATTTATTGCATGAATTCATAAGCATTAAAGAGGGAGTTACAATTGAATGTAAATTATCTAAAAAGTCTTTTGGAGAATAAAATTTTTGAATCAAGGAAAAGTTATATTAATTATAAAGAGTCTTCCCAATAGCTACATTGTTTTAAGAACACTCATGGACAGAATGCAAGATATTCACAGATGCTAAAAG
Organism: Taxus chinensis; assembly: GCA_019776745.2. Lineage (NCBI taxonomy): Eukaryota > Viridiplantae > Streptophyta > Pinopsida > Cupressales > Taxaceae > Taxus > Taxus chinensis. The sequence goes on from CM034153.1 coordinate 608,742,435, forward strand.
TTCTAGTCTATGATGCAATTATAGGTACAGACTACAAGTTTCAAAATGAAGATATGTGCACTTCAAAGATACAGGTTTAAGCTTTTTAAACTCAGAGTACTATTATGCAGATTTACATAAGTGAGGTCATAAGACTTTATAGCCATGTTCTGAAAGAAGCAACTCATATTGAAGTTACATGATACTATTCAGATAGAAGATTTATTCACCAAAGTTCCACAAGGAAGACTAAGTACAATGGACCAACACTTAATGGTCATACAAGAGGATAGTCAAGATAGTCCCATAATTGTAACAAGTGTTTCAGATCAAGATTTACAATGCCACTAAAAGTTATTCATAATTTCCAATTACAGGCTGGGAAAGAGACATTAGTATGAATCTGCTAGATTCATCAAGCTCAATTTTCTATCAAAAGAAGGAATTAAGTTTTAGTGGAACAAGAAATTGAAATGGAATTACAAACTATGAATCATTAATCAATGTTAAAAATATAGAAACATGCTTCAACAATCATAAATGAACGAACATTATATCTAGGAGCTTATAAGTGGAACTCAACTGATATCAAAGTCACAGGGCTCAAATGGCTAAACAAAGTATGTGTTGACAATGGATATCAGAAAATTATAGATAAAGATCAGAAAATCCATTATGGACTATTCACAAGTGACAGCCTCAGAGCTATAAACGTATTGTGGACATGATCAAGGTGAATGCTAGATCCAGTTTAAAGAAGAATAACCTCTACAGGTTGCAACTTTAAGCCAAGAAAGAACCTCATTCAACATATTTGTTAATGAAGTTTCCACTAGGTCAAGTATCAACTGCAAAGTATAATCACCAATATATGAATAAGAAGTGGACCCAGGGAAAAAGATTTGAAATGTTTCAACACCAACTACAAGTATTGCAGACAAAATACTCTAACCTAAATTTCAAGTTCTTATAAAAAATCAATCATCTGTCTACAATTCATAATGCAATTATGCTAAGAATGAGATCACAAGGTTGTATGATGAGTCTTATCAATCACCAGTAGGGAAGAGATAAACAAGTGTCAAGATCTTAAGAATATAGACCCAGTACAACTGTGAAGTTTCAGGAGAACTAAAATCTATATATTTAAGAGCTTGAAGTGATCAAAGATATACGTAGATATATAGTTGCATACAAAACAATAAAAGTTCTACATATGATCTGATACTCAGCATTTTATATTCTAAGTAAGAGATAAGAGCTCAGAAAATGACAGAGTGGAGTAAATAATAAGAAAAGTTACAAGGTACTTTGAACCAAGCCCTCGAACCCAAACCTAAGTCTGATGAAGGTGTAAAAATGCAAACAGTTACAAGAAAATATTTGTAGAGCATCAAATGAGTGAAAGCCAACAATGTAAACCCAGAAATATCATAGAAATGAAAGATCTTGAAGTCTCTCATTACAAAGTGACAAATACCGACCTTTTAAGATGAGTTCTAAGATTCACAGAATTAGCTTGATATGAGCAGAAGAAGACAACCACCCATATCTGGGTGTGTTATAAAGCTAACAATTAAAAATCAATTTCTTTTCACTCACAGGATCTTCACAAAAGTGTAAATATGTCAGAGTTAGAACAAGCTCAAGATAATAAAAAATGGATTCCACGGGGATGAATTATCATGTCTTTGCCACTCAAAATATCAATCTAGTTGAGAGCTAATGATTACCAAGTTATTTTAGTCACCTGAAGCCTCTAAAGCTCGTAAAATGCGGGCCACGAAAAAAGAAAACAAGTTAAACATAAATGGTTTAATACCATACAAGTATTTGTACATTACAAAAGGAAGCTCAAAAACCCAGTCAAAGTAGAGAGCATCAAACGTTCCAGGATATACAAGTTATAGGGTTCGAAGGTGAACAAATAACTCCATCTTCACAAAGCAAAAATACATGAAGCTCAAAATATTGTTATAGATCATTTACCTTGAGATTTAATCACAGTAAGAGATGCAACAGGATCATCAACCAAAACACCATTCTATCAGAACTCAAAAGATCAGGATAATTATGTCAATCAAAAGGGACTTGCCAAGGATCGATTCACCCTCAAAAGTTGACTAAGCCCCATATGATTAATTATTTTAAAGGTTTCGAGTAATTGGTTTCTCAAGGTCTCAACCGGTGAGTTACCTATACTGTGAGGTCAAGGTCACACAAGGTACATATGTAGTAACAACAGTGGAAAACCCTAACTAGGGTTCATGTTAAAGTGTTTCCACCAACAAAATGATCAAGGGGTGAGTCGACCATGGAAGAGGGGGGATGTATTTCAAAAGGCACCCAAGTACTTATTTATTTTGTGACTATATTCTGTGCCTTAGTGATTTAAAAAGAACCCAATGATTTTTTAATCAAAACCAGTTTGTCATGATATAAAGGGATCAAGAATTCCAAGTGAAAGATACTTTCCTTACCTTTTTGAGCAGATATGTACCTTAATGATTTAATAAACCTCGTAAAAATGAAAGGATGCTATTATTTGAGACCATGTTACACATGAATAGGTGCTCCAAGCAATGGAATAACTTGCAGGATATTAAGTGAAAATGACAAAAATGGATTTTCATGCACAGGAGTATATTGTAACATGCACATCATTAGAAGACAAAATTGATGTCATTTTAATCAGGAAGCTAGACAATTTTTTTGCATGCACATTGGAGAATTTCTTGCAGTTGAAGACAAAGGATAAAAATAGCCAATTATTTATTCACCTAAGTACCTTATTTTCTCCAAATTGAGACCATACTATTCATGTAGGAGTCAAATACAGTTTGACAATGAATGTATTTTTGGAATTAAAAGGCTATTATTTCCTCATTGTAACAACATGTGTTTATTTTAGACCTTAAGTATTATTTATTCATAATGAAAGGCTAAAACTACCATGCACGTGTGAATTTACACTGCAGTCTATTTTTAGGGACGGTGGGGGTGAATTATTTTTTCTATATATTGTGTGCCTTGGCAAAATAGAAAGGAGGATTTTTTTGGATGTACTGAGTGCTGAAGTAATTTTTTTCCAAAATTGCCCTTAAATGAGAACAAATTTATTGCCTTTCCAACAATTTGTAGTGGTGTGTATTATAATAGTTAATTGTTTTGAATGTCATTAATTCCCCTTAATTTATTAAACTTTCTTATGTTATTGCACCTTTACACAAATAGGTATTTATGCTATATAGTCTTAGTGTGTAATAATATGTTGTGTTATTGTGAAAAATCCCTCAACACATAAGTGTTGTTTACCTTGAGGATTTAGCTGAAAACCCATTGGATTGTGCTGTGTTTACATCTATTCTCAGTATATTGTGCATGTTTCTCACTCAAATCCCTCAATACATTTTGGTGTATCACCCCGTTTAAATTTCAGTTTTAGCCATCTTTTTACCCTTAAAACCTGAAAGTTTTAGTTTTAGGTATACATCAATAAGAAGGAACTAGTCTTTGTAATCTCAGAGATTCACCTCACACATAGTATAGACCCAAAGTGCATGAGCTGTCTCAATTATATCTGCAGAACTAAGGGAGAGACAAACTTAGAACACCTGTCATCCCTCGATCATAGGGTGCACTTTTGAGAGATAACAAAGGCTATGTTTCAGGTAAATCAATTAACTTTATCTTCCCACAATTTTTAAGCTCTTGGTGAAGTGATATATAAAATGTGATAAATTCCATAGGTATCATCATTGTCCCTAGGTTGAGGATTTACTTTGGAGATACTAAGGTTTTTTTTGTAGAACTGGCATCTAGTGAACCGTTTAACCCATAGGACATTATTTTTCCAACCTACTGAGCTAGGACTCCTTTAACTATGGATAAGAAAATTTATGACTTCTTAACTGTGGCTCATTCATGAGGGGGTCTCTTATTGATACTGCTGTGGAGGATTTGGTTGGTAATGCATCGAGCTATACATTAGACTATTGGCAAAAAATAATAATTGGTGTGACATAGCGGTTACCATGACCTCTTGATGTCTATGAAATTATTAATGAATAAACTACTGATTAGAAATTAAATTGGTATTGTGATAAACCTGAGCATATTAGAAATCTAGTTAGGAGGCATGGATTTTTGAAACATAACAAGATAATTGGGACATTTAGGAAATGGTTCCTTTTTCTAACATTGTAGTTTAATAGAAGAAATAACATTATGTGGGAAATACTAAAGAATCCTCTCATACTGTCACAAGCATGTTTACTTGTTACCACAATTTTCCTCACATCTAGAATGGCAAGATATTTCAAACATTGGTTATGACCATCGAAGACATAATGATATGGGATATCATACTCCAAGCATGGATTTCCTTAGAAAAATCTGAGCAGGAAAAATGCTTTAGCTTTATCTATCACATTCGCTTCTGATAATTTGCCTGTGAACGGATAATTTTATGTGATTCTAAATCCAGTCAGAAACTGTATAGTAATACTAACCTTCACTTTTATTAATTGTTATTGATGCCCTAAAATTATAGAGTATCACGATCTGAATGATCCACAACATTAGAATTTTCCAAAAAATACTATGTATTGGGTCTTAATTACTGTCATCACCAATCTGGCACTATGATAATTCTTCACCAGGAACTCCTCGTGCTATGATTATTTACTAATGCACAACCTTTAGTTTGGTGGATGTAATCTGGAAACAAAACAACAAACATAACACAAGAATACCATCGACTATGATAAGACGGAATGATGACAAATCTGAAATATCAAAGTAAATTATAATATTAACATGAAATTGTTACAATCTCACCCATGAGGTACTTCAAGTGTTATTGACTTCACTTACAATTACGCCTCTTGATGGCTTCTTCAACACACCTTTAACTGATGGCTTCCTTTGCACACTTCCTACAATATTTCTCACTACTTCTTTCTATGCTAAATGAGGGGGGTGGCCTCTCTATTTATAGAACTTCCAGGCTTATCCATCCTATCTCTAAGATAGGATAAGAAATCCACTCTGACGAATCATATTCCATACCTTAACTCTTATCTGTACATGTAAGCTTATCTCTTAAGATAAGATAAACCTTATCATTTTACATGGGTTCCACATTTTTAGACTTTTTACAAATAAAATACACAAAATATTTATGACCTCACTCCTTGTCCTTATTACCAATATAATATTTCTAATTCCTAATCATGTAGACCCTACTTCTCTAATTACCCAAACTTTGACATTTTAACATTACCGGACCACTTACGACAAATATTTACTTTTTACAACATTCCTATTGTACTTTGACTGTTACCGTACTCCACATTATTGGCGACACCGTACTGACGGCGCCGTTATCTTCTATCAGACGCTACTACTAATTATACTTAACAACATCCTATTCCTATACATACATTAATGAAATAGAAATTATGGAGGAAAATTTTAGTGTCGACATCTTCCCCCTTCCTAGCTTCTACTCCGTCCTCGGAGTAGACTATTCTGGTGCTTGGAAAATCTTCAACTTGTCGTGGTTGACCCATTTCGTAATGGGAGTGCCATCCAATTCCTCCAGTCGGTACGTACCATTTTCATGCACAGCTGCTATTTTGTAGGGCCCCATCCATTTTGGAAGAAATTTTCTCTGTCTTCTTTTTTTGTATCTGGAATCATATACTAGGACCAAGTCATTCACATGAAATGGAGACCATCGGATCTTTTGATCAAAGTATTCCTTCTGCTTCATTTTCTTCTTATGGCTTGTATCCTTTGCTATTTCCCTCATTTCCTCTAGCAAATGAAGATGTACCAACCTTTCTTTTATTGAATCACTTTCATCCATCCTTTCATTTTTCATAACTCTCACAGTGGGAATATCAAACTCAATAGGAAGAACTGGATCAATGCCATAGGCCAACTGAAATGGGGAGTATCCTGTTGCTGACTTTGATGTTGCCCTATATGCCCACAATGCTGCATGAATCCTTTTATCCCATTTATGTACCTGCAAGGCTGCATCTTTTGCTAGAATTTGACACAGCACAAAATTTGTTCGTTCCACCTGTCCATTTGTGCTTGGCTTGTATGTTGTTGCCTTCCTGTGCTTAATAGAAAACTTATTGACTAGGGCTTCTACCACCTCATTAATGAAGTGGCTTCCTTGATCTGTTACAATTTCTAATGGACAACCAAATCTGGTGACAATGCGTTCATATATGAACCTTGCCACTTCATCCATGGAAGCTGTTTTCAATGGCCTAGCTTCAACCCACTTGGTTAAATAATCTGTGGCAACTACAATATACTTATTTTGGCGTGATGTAGTTGGAAGTGGACCTACAATGTCTATTCCCCACTTTTCAAAGGGACCAAGTGGAAGAATAGGACATAATGGAGCTGATGAAGTCTTACGGTTACCATGTGTTTGACAAATATCACATGTCTTACAATAATTATAACAATCTTTAAAAAGAGTGGGCCAGTGATAACCTGCATCCAAGATCCTTCTTGCTGTAAGTTGTCCAGAGAAGTGCCCTCCACATGTACCATTGTGGAATTCTTCTAGCAGCTCCTTTCCTTGATCACGTCCAACTGCCCTCTTGTACTGTCCATCAGGTCCTATTCGAAATAATGCTCCATGCAGAATAGAATATGGACGACTGGCTTGAGTAATCTTTCTCTTAGTCTTTGCATTGGCACCATCAGGAAACTTGAATTCATTCAGATAATTCCAAATATCTATGTATTCACTAGGGATTGTGTCAAGGGAGAACAATGCTGCATCGGGAAAATCATCATCATCACAAGATGATCCTAAACCATCATAGGCTCGAGAGAGTGCATCTGCATTGACATGCTTCTTTCCTGGCCTATCTATAATATCAAATTCAAATTCTTGTAGCAAAATTATCCATCTTGCTATTCTCCCTGATGGGTTAGGCTTATTGACAATATATTTCAGAGCCTGATGATCTGTTACAACTATAAATTTCTGCCCTAGCAAGTAATTTCTAAACTTCTTTACAGCAAAAATGATAGCCAGAGCCTCTTTTTCAGTTACAGTATAGTTTACCTCAGCACTGCTCATTTGTCTGCTCCCAAAGTAAATTGGATGTTCATTCCCATTTTCATCCTTTTGGCTCAAAGTACTACCTAGTGCTGCATCTGAGGCATCAGTGTACACAATGAATGGCTTGCTCCAATCTGGATTCTTCAAAATAGGTGAAGACACCAGGGCTTCCTTCAGTTGTCCAAAAGCTTCATGCGCCTTGTTTCCTGGTTCATAAGCAACATCCTTCTTCAAGAACTGGGTTAGTGGCTGTGCAATCTTTGAGAAATTCTTGATGAACCTTCTATAGTAACCCACATGGCCTAAAAATGATCTCAACTTACTTCTATTCATAGGAAATGGTAAATCTTTGATTTTTGAAACTTTATCAGGATCAGTACCAATACCATCTCTGGATACAACATGCCCTAACAAAATGCCTTTAGAACATCCAAAGACACACTTTGTAGGGTTTAGTGAGGCTTGTGCTTCATCTAACCTTTGAAATGTTGTCTCCATCTGGTGCAGGTGGTCCAACTTGCTCCCATAGATGCAAAAATCATCCAGAAATACTCTGATGAAGGTCCCAATGTAGGGTTCGAACACCCTATTCATCAAACGCTGGAATGTTGCTGGAGCATTACACAACCCAAAAGGCATAACTCTATAAGCAAACGTTCCCCAAGGAGTGGTGAACGTGGTCTTCAGCTGATCTTTCTCTGCTATACGAACTTGGTTGTAGCCGCTATATCCATCAGCAAAACTATAGCACTCCTGGCCAGCTACTTCGTCCAAGATCTGATCTGAAAATGGAAGAGGGTAATGATCCTTCTTTGTTGCCTTATTGAGCTTCCTGTAATCAACACAAATGCGTAGCTTCCCATTCTTTTTTATTGAGATCACAATGGGAGAAACCCATTCTGAATTCTCCACAGCAAATATGAATCCTGCATCAAGCAACTTATCTATTTCTTCTTTTACAGTCTTGGAAAAATTAGGATTCATTCTATATGGCATTTGCTTTATGGGCTTAGCACCATCTACCAGCTCAATACAATGTTCTACCCAACTTACTTGACGGAGTTCCTTGTAATCAAAAGTGAATAGGTGTATGTACCTTCGAAAGAGCTGGAGGTAGGATTCCTTCTCACTCTCCATCACAGCATCACCAATCTTTATTTGTTGGAGACGATCATCAACTTCTTCTTCAGATAATTTTATGGGGTCATGAGTTGGTGTGACTGGAAGGATATCCATGACTGAAACATCCACCTCACTTTCTTCATCTTCAGTGTCCACTTCACTGGTACTAGAGTAATCAGAGGATGTCCAATCATCAGTTTCATCACTTGAATCCACAGGTTCTGCTTTATGATGTCGAGGGATCACGTTTATCTTCACCCTCTCTCTACCACGTCCAAGTGTCATGAAACCTTCATTCCAGTAGTTTCTTGCATGAACTCTCCTTAGCCATGGTCTTCCCAGCAGCATTGGGTATGCAACAGTACCATTTTTCATCACCTGAAAGTCTACCACACATACAACACCCATAACAGATATTGCCACATTTGAAACTACACCTTCTGGTTTAGTTTTTCCCTTATTTAATGACCTTAACATAAGTGTTGAAGGGCGATCAATTTTTAAACCCAACATATTCATTACAGACTCGGTCATTACATTAACTGCAGCACCTCCATCAACTAAGACATCATGAATTGAAATACCATTACATAATACCTCAGCTTGTGGAGCATAGGGATCTGCCTCTGCCTCCAAAACAGGGACCTCAACCTCCTTCCTTCTTCGAGCATTGAGTCCACCTCGCAACTCCCGCCTCTTCTCAGAAGACATAGCCAAGAGTTGACCATATGTAATATTTGCAGGCCTTTTGGACAGATCTTCCAAGATGGAGTATGGTCCTTGCCCCTGTGAAATCAGAAAATCCTGCACACCCAACTTTCTTCTCCTATGTTTCTTACTAGTTTCTCCTTTCATCTTCTTAGGATCAGTTCCATCTTGATTATCTTTTTCTTTCTTTCTTTTTGTTACAAACACATCTACTTCATTATTTCTACTCTTATCTACTACATCAAGAGAATTCACAGGTGCTTTTCCTTTATCATTATCTCTTGTACCAGATGTAGAAGCTCTATCTGGACAATTATACTTATAATGACCCTTTTTATAACAACCATAACAAACAACTTCAGAAATATTTCTTTTTGGACCTCTATCTCCTCCCTGAGAACTAAATTCCTTTCCTTGAAGAAGATTAATAGTTAACTGGCCCATCTTCCTAAGCAGATCTTCATACTCAGTAGATGTACTAGGAGAAATATTTGTGCTCACCGGGAGTGGTTGTGGATTCTGGACCAAAGGTGCTGGTGTAGGCTCTACTTTAACAACAATTTCTTTGGGCTCCTCTTCCATGCTTTCTTCTTGCCTTCTTGCAATCTCCTTTGCTTGTTCAATGGTAGCTGGGCGGTCATACTTCACTCGTTGTCTGATCTCTGGCTTCATCCCAAGAATGAAGTGCTTACATAGGAGATTATCCACGCCATTCATCAACCCATCCGCTAATCCTTCCTTCCGGATCTGGGCATCGAGCTTCCTCCTTAGCTCTAGAACACGAGCATGATAATCCCTTATCTTCTCCTTCTCTCCTTGGGTTAGCTTTGTGATATCAATCATGAGATCTGCATATCTCTGTTGTTCACCAAATTCTTCAAGAAAACTTTCAGTTAATAAATCCCATGAATTTTTCACATTATCACCTAGTGTTTCAAACCACCTAAGTGCTGAACCATCCAAAAAGGTAGGAAAAAATTCAGTCCATTGTTCCCTTCTTATAAGGCCATTACAAATACAAGATCGCTTAAACTCTTGAATGAAAGAAGAAGCATCTTCATTAGATTGAGCTGAAAAAATAGGAATCTTTCCCATTTTCAAAAGTAACCACCGTGAAATACCAACCCACAAGTACAATCAACAAGACTTATGTGCACAAATAATTGGAATTACTATAGAAATGACCACGGTAAACTATGGTAAAACTTGACTTACTGCAGTAAAAACTGATTTTACTGTGGTAAACACTATTCACGGTAAAAAGTGAAGTTACTGCGGTAAATACTATTCACGGTAAAAAGTGACTTTACTGTGATAAATACTATTCACAGCAAAAATGACTTTATCATGGTAACTACTATTCACGGTAAAAATGACTTTACCATGGTAACTACTATGCACAGTAAAAACAAGGTTACCCTCTAATTGATTTTTGACTAAGTGGGAATATCTCTCCAGAAAATCCACCAACGAGGAATGGTCCCGGCAACGGAACCAAAATGTCATCACCAATCCGGCACTATGATAATTCTTCACCGGGAACTCCTCGTGCTATGATTATTTACTAATGCATAGCCTTTAGTTTGGTGGATGTAATCTGGAAACAAAACAACAACCGAACACAAGAATACCATTGACTATGATAAGACGGAATGATGACAAATCTGAAATATCAAAGTAAATTATAATATTAACATGAAATTGTTACAATCTCACCCATGAGGTACTTCAACAAGACTATGGGAGAAACTTTACAATTACGCCTCTTGATGGCTTCTTCAACACACCTTTAACTGATGGCTTCCTTTGCACACTTCCTACAATATTTCTCACTACTTCTTTCTATGCTAAATGAGGGGGGTGGCCTCTCTATTTATAGAACTTCCAGGCTTATCCATCCTATCTCTAAGATAGGATAAGAAATCCACTCTGACGAATCATATTCCATACCTTAACTCTTATCTGTACATGTAAGCTTATCTCTTAAGATAAGATAAACCTTATCATTTTACATGGGTTCCACATTTTTAGACTTTTTACAAATAAAATACACAAAATATTTATGACCTCACTCCTTGTCCTTATTACCAATATAATATTTCTAATTCCTAATCATGTAGACCCTACTTCTCTAATTACCCAAACTTTGACATTTTAACATTACCGGACCACTTACGACAAATATTTACTTTTTACAACATTCCTATTGTACTTTGACTGTTACCGTACTCCACATTATTGGCGACACCGTACTGACGGCGCCGTTATCTTCTATCAGACGCTACTACTAATTATACTTAACAACATCCTATTCCTATACATACATTAATTCAGGTTGTCGTATTATTTTTCCTCTTAGTTTGACAGGTGTATGATTTGTGATATTTTAGGAATATATCTCAAGTTTTAAGAGATGCACACTTCTTGTGTTTGGAATATTTCATTAGTGACCTAGACTTATTGGCAAGATTAGGCAACATATGTTAAGGATATAGAGGAATTTTGGAATATTTTTTCCTTTTGGGGAAGCATGATGTTGTCGCCCTTGTCCTTTAGGGAGGAAAATGGGAAGGTTATTTTTGTAAGTTTGTACAGGGATGTTTAGAGTGTATCTCTAGTAAATTTTTAGTTGGACCTCTCTCTTTTCCTATTTTATCTTAACTCGCTTGAGTGTTCCTATGTGTTATTATATTAATATTTCGTTCATTTTAAGATTAGTTTGAGTTAGGGTGGGTTTAAAATTAATAAATTTCATTTTTTTATATAGAGAGAATGGTATCTCTTGTGTCTATATGATTGTATGGGAAAATAATTCCTATCTCTAAAAATGGAATGTTATTTATTTGATTGGGTATTCTAAATGAGAATTAGTGGTTATGTGTTACAATATTTGGGTACAAATTCAAGTTATGGAAACCTTCTTGCCAAGATCATACTTAGTTTTACCATGAAAATTTAAAGGAGTTATTCCAAATTATATAAAGTACTTCTAATGAATAGTCTAAATCATTGTAAACACTTTTGTTAAATTTAGGTGTTTTTCTTATTGTTTAGCCCCACTTTGTGTGGCCCTTAATTTGTTGGCCCTATAATCTGGTGTGGTTTCTCATGAAAAATTGAAGGTCGTGATTCATAGTTGTTAATTGTGTCTAATAGAACAAAACTTGAAGTGTAATTAAACCGAAGTTGAAGTCTTATCTTTTTTTTTTATGTGTGTTGCACCCATGTATGGCTACGTGGGCACCTTATGTAGACAACTTTCGTATTTTTCATGGACCTTAGTTTTCATTAATTGGGATCCCATTGACAATTTTCTATTTAAATGTTATCTATTGTAGCTTGATTAACCTTGTAGATATCATTCTGTAGGTTTGAATGCTAACAATATTGATTAGAGGAGGTTAGTATCTCTGCCTAATAGTCTCCCTTATATTTTTACAATAGTGTTGGACCAAACAGGAGTTCCAAGGGACACACTTTTTCTTCAAATTAAAGACACCTTTAAGAAGGCGTGGCTTCTATTCGTATGCATTATTTCCCTTTTTGGGGTTAGCACACTGGTTGTACAGATAATATATCAGATCTAAGCATACATGCAATAAAAGTGGATATTCTAATAGAATAAATATACAAAAAAAAAGATAAATCCACACTAGATTTAATGTTGTTCACCCAATGTGGGTTACATCCACCAAGAAACAATCCATTGTATTATCCAAAGCATTGAGAAGATATATGATGAAGATTTACAATCTTCCACACCTCTCACTATGTACAATACTTTCTTTCTCTCAAGCTTCTCCTTATTCTCCAAGAATTTTCTCTCACATTTATTTTACACAATAAACATCAATTCGCTTTCCTCTTGTTACTATAACCCTATCTACCAAGATATATATACCTTATATAAACTTAGGGCACTTAGTCATGCAATTATAATCAATAGATCTGCTTTAATACTAAAATTTGATCTAATTCCCGTGATTCAAATAAAACAATCATGCAAAGGTAACCGATGGTGGTTTCTTTCCTGAGCGATGCTAGTCCTAGGTGACTGATGTTGGTCCCTATATAAGTGATGTTGGTTACTATGTTTTCCAGAAAGTTTATAAAGCATGTTAAACGTAATTAATTAAGCTCCATAACTTAACAATCTTCCACTTGGAGACAAATTTCTACACTATACTTGTACAACATCATTCTTAGATCCTTTCCTTAGCTTTGTTTTCTCCTCTTAAAGTATCAAAATCAAATACCAACATGAATGGAGTATAGCTCCAACTTATCTTTTTCTAGTGGCTTCGTTAGCATATCTGCAGGGTTTTCACTTGCATTAGATCTTGTTCCCCCATTCACATCTCTTCCACCCATGCCTCTTGTGCTATGCCTGGATTCCATACTGGTTCCTCTTTCTTTGGTTTTTCCCACACCTACCCCATTAACTATTGTGACCACATCCCCATTATCTCCTTCTTATACACCACCGACATAATTTGAACAATGTTGGAAATCCCTTTAGCTTGTAGTAGCTATATGTGACCCTCTTATCTCCTCCACACAACAAGACATTCCCATCTTGATATCCAACTATTTATCTTCATCCTAGAGTCCTACTATGCAAATAGATCCAGTACTTCTCGCTCTTATCATCCAGATCTCATGCCAGATCCGAATCAACAGATCCCCATAGTAGATAATTATCTAACATCCTCCATAACATAAGGGTACTCCTCAAAAATCCAAACCTCAAAGACCTTGGGATGCATCCCGCAGTGGAATCCCTTCAAATGTTCCTCACCTAGAAAATTGACATCCCTCTTGTTTGTACTCCAACTACCTCTGTAATGTCTCCCTCTGGTACAAACCGAGCAACATACATTAGATTTAGCCAAGACTTCTGAGATAACATGACACTCATGTCATGTATTATGACCTCATTTTGTGATCCAGGGAGGGGATCTTTTCTGACTCTTTGTCACTCAGTGCATCAAAGAACTAGATATCACCTTCATTAAGGATTTGAATCTCATCCTCGTTGAAACCTTTCTAAGACCTCGTAGCCTATAATCGATCTAGGGTGAGAAGACCCATTTTATCAACCTCTAGTTCGGTGAAGGAGGAGATGAAGATATGTCCTTCCTAATGCACAAATTATGAGAGGGGACCTTGAAGAAAATATCATCAATGCACCACAATTTAACTCTCACAAGTTGTCATTTCTAAAGATAGTGGTGATATTTCTCTAAATAGGGTTAAAGGTTACTATAGACAATATGGGATCCTGATTGCTTCTGCATATTTTGGTAGTAAAATTTATTCAGTTGTGGACATACAGGGATAAATAGGGGTAGTTTAGGTAGGATTCAGTTCTTTCTGAATAATTTTTGGTGGGAGATTAAGTAGAATAAACTTAATTATTCCAGATATCTCTGAGAACTCTTCACAACAATTAGAAAGTCTAAATGACTAGAAAGCTTCAGAATAGCTAAAATGTTCCTTTAACCAAAATATGTACTTCAATGGAGGCCCATATTAGCACTTTTTCTCACAATGTATGAGATTTTAACATGAAGGCTTAAGTTATAAGACCCAATAAAACATCAAAATATAAGATAAATCACGCCTAAGGTTCACCCAGAGGCTTACAAACAATCTTTATCCACAAATGAAATAAAAGTGATTTTAAATGATTTATTTCACTCCCAGATGAAAGATATTCTGAGAAATGAGATTGCCCATGCCACTAAACTGTCACAAGGATTGAGACCTATGTGATTAAGACAAATTTTGATACAATATTGTAATAAGAACAAGAAAAACTATTTACAGACATTGAGAAATGAAACAAACACATTTTTCTCAAGATCAACACAAAATAACTCGATTTTGATTAAATTTATCTAGAGGGGAAAGTTTCTAGAAAAATATCAAATCTTGTCAATGGTTGTACACTTGCAACCACCTTGACATGATAAAAATTAATACAAAAGAGATATACATGCTTCTCAGATGGCCTCTCAAAAGATGGGCTTTGTTAAATTTTTCTCTTGGGAATTTTCTTCTACCTCTAACACTCCAACCATTTGCAATTTTTTTTTCCATTTATAACATTTACAATAGAGCTCATTTTCCCCACAAAAATATCAACATTGAGAGCTACAAGTGCTCTCCATGATCATGATCATCATTTCAAGAATCAAATCTACAAAAATTCGTCAGGTGCTCAGGAGGAAAATCTCTTCAAATATCTCCCACATTCAACTCCTCCTTTTGGTAGATCACTCTTTCTTCAACTCGCCAACCACTTTCTACCCTAATCTATCAAATCCAGTTCCTTGCATTCTCAGGAGAAGAAAAAAGGAAAATCA
The DNA here is from genome assembly GCA_019776745.2 of Taxus chinensis. Lineage (NCBI taxonomy): Eukaryota > Viridiplantae > Streptophyta > Pinopsida > Cupressales > Taxaceae > Taxus > Taxus chinensis. Next base: position 608,757,711 of record CM034153.1, read on the forward strand.
TATTGAGCCCGAGAGTCAGACAATTGTAATTGTGAAAGACGTCTCAAGATTTTCCCCACCAAACTCAGATATCAACATTAACTCTTCCCTTTGTTTGGCTTGTAGGAAATACAAAGAAATCATGATGACTCACACTTCCAGGTGTGTTTTAGTAAAATGGGGGGAAAATTAGATTGAGACTCTCATCTGTTGTTGATCTTTACTTTGAATTTGGGTCATCCATGTGGAAGATTCAATTTAAAATGGGCTGGGGTGTTTCCTTTGACCTTTTACAAACTTTTGAAGAAATGGAAAAATTCCACATTTTGTTCCACACCTCCACCCTTGACTGGAGAAAACATTTACCATTCCTCTATCAGGCTTGCAGGACATTTTTGGTATTTTAACCCTTTTGAGCATAAAAGGAAAAAATTCTAACTTTCCCCTTATGGTCCACTTCCCCGCCCCTTCTAAATTTTTAAACTACCACACGTCACAAAGGTGCATCTTGAGATAGTTCCTAAAATTTAAGACTTTGAAAGAGTGTGTGCTCGCCACGTGTCCTGGCCTAAAAAAATTTTTTTGAAGGCTTGAAGCTCAGCGAAAGGTGCCATGTGTCAGATTCCAGGGAAATCTCTTTTGGCCATTGAAAACTCCAAGAAAAATACAAAGTCAGCAGAGGCCTCCAAGTGTTCTCTTGGTACTCTTTAAAATGCAACTCAAGGGCCGATCCCCAAACATGCATTGTTCCTCCACGTGTCCCAGATCTCCCAAGACTTTTTGAAAAAATAATAAGTATGGGAAGACCCATTAAAAGCCTACATGTGTCTCCCTAGCGCAATTTGATAATGGTGCCTAAAATGGAGACCCTAAATGAGCATGGGCTCACCACATGTCCTTATCCTACTAAACTGTATTATCTACATAAAAGTTTTTCTAATTCGAGAAAAAATAGCAGAAACTTCCACATGTCCTCTCAGCACTACTCCAAGGCAAAACCAAAAATTAAATCTTCAAATGAGCACGGTTCTTCCACATGAACAAATTTCTAAGATGAGGTAGTTCATAAAATTTCTGAAATACCCAGCTGAGCTTCATCCAACTAAAATAGGCCATGTTTCCTGATGATGCAAGGAAGCAAATTTAACTAGGAGAAATACCCGTCAAACTGTAAAATGTAGAAAAAAAATCATTCAAGCCCAAAGATGAAATTTTCTCTAAGGAGAGAGAATTCAAAGATGTGAAAAGGCTCAAATACGTTCTTCAGAGCTACATCCATTCATTTTCTTCAAGTATTTTTTTCTCAATTGTAAAAAATGGAAAGAACAGGAGCTCCTTAGTTTTTAGATGAACAGAGAATGGGAGACCATAATTATAGACCTTTACGTGATCATCGGCCCAAGGAAAGATTAATTATGGAAGAAAAAGGAAAACAGAGACCTTTCGGCATAACTCAGGGGGATAAAATTTGACAGAAGTCGTAAAAGGACAGATTTCAAAGGTAAAATGTGGTAAGACTAATTAGAGCAACAACATTGGATCCAACTTGGGGATGGGCACTCCTTATGAGTGCCACAAGGACAATGGTAGACCAAGTGCTGAAAATATCCATTGGACGGCAAAGTCAGCTTGCAGAGCAAAGAAATACAGCCATCTCACAAAAACAAAATAGAGAAACCAACAAAAGTAGGTCACCAAGGACCAGAGTGAGCAAAAACACCAAAAATAGGAAACAAACAAATAACTATACACTGTACAAAAGATGTTTACCTTGATTCTGGGGAATCAATCCAAGAAATGCTTCAAATGCCTGCCATTAATAGGCAATTGAAGCAAATCAGCATCCAAATCCTGATATAAATGAAGTAAGGGCCCATCCATAGTGACTAAAATTTTCCATGCTTTCCCTTATCTTCATGCCTACAATCCCATAGTAGCACAAGATCTCCAACATTTAAAGCTCTGGGAGTGACCTTCTTGTCAAATAACTTCTTCACATTTTCTTTAAATTTTACATGCCTCTGGTGAGGTGCCCTCCTTTATTCATCAAGTTCAACAATGTGAGCATCATAAGAACTTACTTCTTAATCCTCCAGTTGTTGAATGAACTGACATGAGGATAATTGCATATGCAGGGACAGTTGGGCCTAAGTTCCATACATCAATTCAAATGAACTCTTTATAGTGGATCTTGTGAAAAAATGGGAAAATCAAAACTCTTTTATGATGGATTGGTGAAGTATACCTAGGCTAGGGGAGATCATATCATATTATGTCGTTACTGTTGATTTATTTAAAATATTACATGAAATTTGTAATTATGTGTGATGTTACAAAATGTAATAGATCGCATAGTATACAATTTCATGACCATCCTCAACAAAATAACACAAGCCCTGAAGGACAGTTGTGTTGTGTTAATGAGGAAATCCAATTGTAGAATAGGTGAAGTGTAAGGTTTTGGAACAGCAAACATAAGTGCAGATTACACAAAATCAGAGTTCATTAATGAATGTTACAAGTTCTATTCAATGTTATTTATTGTATGATTAAGACATTCAATTATGTTACTGAGTTGTTTAGTTCATTATACAATCCATACATAAATTAGAAATGTAGAAAGAGATATATAACTCATTTACAAAATTCAATGTTATATTCATAAGGAGTGTTGAAATGTTTCCCACATAAGCTGTGGGATGTAACTAAAAAGTAAAGTCCAACTACTAAAAATAAAGATACACATTTATGAAAGAGAAAGTAAAGGAGTATGAGTGAACCCATCATTTCCTTGGGGTTTCTATTCTTTTATTGAAGCATCTTCATCTCAATCTCTTGTTTCTTGTTCATCTTCATTATGTAAGCCATTGTACCTGAAAGGGAAGAAAAGAATTGACTGTCAATTATGAGCTCAGGGATCAATCCATATTCCTACACTATCCTACTTTATGCATATGAATTTATTCCCCTAAGAAAGAGATGTATTCTACTTGAAGGACAAACTGCATGCATGCTTTATTTACTCATAAAGAAGAAAGTGAAAACAAAGAAGAAAACATGGACATAAGAGAGGCCAAAAAGCCTAAAACATTTCTCACTATTTTCCTAAGTATGCAGGTACAGGTTACAGCCAAAGAGAAAATTAGACAAGCCATAAGTGCAAGCAATAAAAGGAAGAATGTAACTCAAAATTTCCAATAACTATTCTCAAATAGAAGGAGTTACAGTGTAGAAGAGAGGCTAGCAATAAAGCACATTTTTCACTTTGCAACAGAAAGAAGAAGTATAATTTGAAAGCTACTGCTTGGTAAAGGAATAAAGGTTTATTGCTAAAACAAAATAGGAAGAGAAGATTCTAGAAAAAATTTGACAAGGCTTCGCCATGTAAAATAGAAATTTACAACTTTCCATCATGTTGTTTTAACTACTACATGCTTAAAGAAATGATTTAAACCAAGTAAGTAATACAGAAAATAGCAAATCATACTATGATCAAGATAACACAACTATGATGTCTCATTTTATTTACTAATAAAAATTTAAATATGAAGGTTATGTTCTGAATCATAAAGTAAACTACTATGCTGGAATGAAGAAGACATGGTTCAGAATAGAGGGGATACTTGCAAGAAAATAAAATGTTCAAGTTGAAGATGGTTTGAAAGAGAGATAATCTAGGAAAAAATTGACAGGGCTTCGCCATGTAAAATGGATATTTACACCTTTTCCAACATCTATATCAAACTTAAATCAAAGAAATGTAGTGAAAGTAATATAATAAAGTATCTGAATCAAGGCTTATGCCTAATAATGACATCAAAACAGATCATGAATTGCTTAAAATTACTGTAGATATCAGAGAGTATAAGTGAAACTTGCAGGTTACAAAGGGTCAATTCAAAAGGTGCAATGAAGAAAGGGATATACAAATGTAGATTTTTAGGCAAGCCATTTTAGTTAAATACTTTATTAAAGTCAGGCTAACTATTTTTAAGGAAAGAAAATGTCTTTTAGGAAGCATACAACTGTAACACCAAGAACTAAGTGAGCAGAATTCATATTCAAATGTTTAACCTTTACATGGGACTAAGATCACTTCCGGCTTATAGTTCGGAGTTTCATAACAAGAATAAACATATTCCCCAAGAGAGAATAACTTCCTAAGCAATAGATACAGTTTCCATGCATTTAAATATGAAACAATGTTTTGGTATTAATCTTGTGAATGCATGTCAAAAATTACTAAATTAGGGAAATATCAAATAACGGAGCAAAAAATTCTACGAGATCATTCCCAAAAGGGACAAAAGGAGCTCTAAATTATTCACAGATAAATTTAATGGCCATATATACAAGTTACAGTATCCCCATTAGAATTCAAAAGTATGGACTACATGTACCAAGAGACAACATCAAGGAACCCTTAAAAGCTCATGACGGTTAATATACAGTTAGGAAAACAAAGAGATATTACAATAATGAAGGGAGCACCTATAACCAACTTGCACATAAGCTTCAAATAGAGTAAAATTAAGCACACTTCGAGAAAGGAAAATGACAATTCGGTTAAAACGTAGCAGTCATTCACGACACTCTGAGTCAAAATAATGATGATATACAGTAGAAGGAATGTATATTGCCAAAAGTCTCCATATAAATATCACGGTTACATTCATCAAATAAATAGGTCAAGTTTAGAGAAAAATAAATTACTTACTGCTATTTAAGCTGTATAAATTCGAGATCTCTATTTCAGAGAGGATCATCAAGTTCAAGACGGTTTTTTTCAAACTCGAAAACAACCAAGCTAGGCCATAAAATCCAGAAAATGCAAGCATAGAACTAAGTATTAGTGTCACATCAAAAACTAAAAAATTGAATCATTTTCATGTTCAAGAGAAAAGGGATTACCATTTCCAGCACTTATAGAAACCAACAAAGTTGTAGGAAGCTCGAAATAAAACGAACAACCCAGCAAATCTCTAAATAAACGAGCTCAAACTCATGGAATGGCAGCCACCAAAAGAAAGACTTAGTATTCATGACTAAAGCTTGGAGGCTCACCACAAAGGAACAATATGAAATCATAGCTTGAACAAAGAGAAATACCCAAATAAAATGGGTCTTCAAACTCTAAATATTTCACTTACTGAAAGAAATCGAGACCCGCAAAGTCCTCGCAGAGTTCCACATAAATGCAGAGATTTATCTTGAAGCAAAACTGAGTCTCAGACCAACCACAGGGAGCTACAGAATCCTCATAGAGCTCAGAATTCTGAAGTATAAAGAAGTTTCAAGCTCCAAAAACATAAATAGCGGCTAATAACTCACAGGGACAGGAAAACAAAGAGAAATCGAGCTTCATAATGACCATGAAGGCCATACAAAGAGTGTCACAAGCTGAGCTCTAAAAGAAAAACAATGGTGTAAAATTTTTTTTCCAGGGCTTCGTCCTCATGCCAGAAATCAAAATGAAATGATGTTTAGACACAAGCTTCCTTTTACCACCCAATCCCAAGTATGGGGTAAATTCAAACTTAACCATGGTTCAAGAATTGACGATCACAAATCAAGGACAAAGATCAAATCGCTAAGGATCATGCTCATAACTTGAGACAAATAAACCATGGTTAGTTCCCCACTGACCAAAATTAATACGCAATTAGAAACACTAAACGTGAGTCCAAGGATTGATGGCATCAAGATAGAGGTACAGAGATCGATGGCCCAGGAGCATCGCCAAATTTCCAGGTAAACTGCCAAGGTTGTAATCAAACTCAACTAAAGTTATAAATGCTACCAAAAAAATGCATAGAGGGTTGAGTCACTATAGGGAAGGGGCCAGCCCACATCATCAACTAAAAACAAAACATTTCATTAAATTCCAAATTCTAAAAAAATAGTCTGACTCCCCAATGATGCAAGTATGACCAAATCATGTTTACAATAATAATCGAAAAGGGTAAAATCTAAACCTAGCAACTATGTTATATGATTTCAAATGCAAAGACTGGAAGATATACATTCATGTATTTATCAAAAGGGGCCAGAACTATAGTATACCATGTAATGTAAAATGGTCACCTTTTTATATATACTTGCTAAGTCCACAAAGGTGGCCAAACCTGGTAATGTGAAGGTGGTCCCCACTTCAAGGAGATAATTGGCAGTATGTCACTATTGTGACCTTTTAGAGCCAAAAGATATGTCAGCATCAGAATATGTACACATGACAGGTGGCCCCACATTGGGTGTTTGTTTTGCAAATATTGCAAATATTTTGATTTATTTACTCACAGGCAGAGAATTTATTTTTGCATGCTTCACAAGAAGACAGAACAGAGAAGAGACAAGTTGCATGTTCATGGAGAGGAACTTGCCTAGCAAGCAATCTATTTTTGGAAAAATTATTCACCCAGCTTTATTAAAAATAGAACAGTCAACTTTAGTTGACTAATATGTAATCAATGGCTATTAATGCCTATTGTACTAGTTTGTATTATTTTATCCCTTTATTTATTATTAAATAAAGGATAAAATTAGGATGCATGGGTGAGTACAACCTTAGGCTATTTTTAGGAAGAGGGTGAACTTTTTTTGCTATATATTGTGTGCCTTTGAAAAGCACAAAGGGATTCTTCTGGAGGACTTTTGGATATATGAGTACTGAAGCAAAATTTTGCCAGTTTTTCCCTCTGAGTGTGAAGTATTTTCTACCTTTCCAAGTTATTTTGCAGTCTTGTGTATGTTATATTAATCTTGTGAATGCAAAATCCTTGATCAACCACCTTACCCTGCTACAAATTCAGTCTTTCTGCTTAATTTTAAATGTGCATGTTAACTTATTAGTACTGTTGTGATTCTCCCTCAGTACAATCAAGTGTTTTTCCCTTAGATATTCCTGTAAAAAAACTATTGGTTCGTGCATCAAGAATCCTTCCCAAATCAGTTGTGCATATACTCAGTCGAAGCCCTCATACAAATTTGGTGTATCACCTTAAGTTTTAATTATTTTTCAGTTATCTTTTACTCTCAAACTCCCAGAAATCAGTTTAGGATACACCAATAAGGAACCGGCCTTGATACCGAAGACTCACCTCAAAATAGGTTTACCCACAGACCTGAGGTGTTTCCATTGTATCTATGAAAGAGAGAGATCAATTGTGTACAAGCTTAGAAAACCTACATCCATCTCTCTACAGGGTACACTTTCGAGAGATAACAGTTTTTGGCACGCCCCGGTGGGACTCGAACCAGATCTGCATGCAGATAACACACTTTACAGTAAATTAAAGTTTACTTTCGGGAGTAAGCTGCACCAATTTATTCTAAAGATTTTATGATCTTTTGGCGACTCCGTAAAGCTGATTTAGACCAGTATTACAGCATGTTCCATGCCTAAAGTGACTACAAGATCATCGGTAATAGGAATTCCTCCTGAATTTGTTTATTTACCTTTGAATTCTACTAGAAGGAGAAGATTTTCAATACTTTACCTTATAATAGACCTGGTTTTGACAACCCTCCTCCTGATATTCCTTCACCACGTATCAATTTCTCTATTAACATCCCAGTTTTTCAAATGGCTATTCAACCTCCTAGGAATTTTGTGACCTTTACTAATGGCAGTCCATTAGTAATCCCAGTTTACCATGACATTCCTAATGCTGCCATGAAAAGTCTACCATCATTCACGGGTGAAAATCAGGTTACACCAGCTGAACATATCAAAGATGTTTCAGCCCTATGTCCAGTCCATAATATCACTCATGAAGACATAGCTCTAAGACTTTTAGTTGCATCTTTTAAAGGGAAAGCCTTAGAATGGTATAGAAACCTAGAAATTGGCAGTATAAGAACTTGGGATGACTTAGGTGAAAAATTGCTGAAACAGTTCTAGGATAATTCAGATCATTGGTCTCTCATCGAACAGTTGTCTACTAATAAAAGAGCTCCAAATGAATTTATGTCTAGTTTCAATATCCACTTTTCCAGAACTTGGGAGAGAATTCCAGCAAGTGTCAAGCCTCAAGCTGATCATGCTTTCCTTTATTATCTTAGAGCATTAAACAATGATATCTCAACTATGATTCAGTCAATGGGTGGAGAGACACTCCCAGCAACTTATGATATTGCTATCAGAGCTGAAAATAACCTTATTCAAGCTAGAAAATTAGCGCCAAGGCCATTTAAAATTCCTTTTTCAATAGATTTATCACCTATTACAATCATAGAGCCCACTGTTGTAGCTCCATCAGATGATGTATTCAAAACTTTGCAGTTTGGGAAATAAATAGACTTCGATTGAGAACAAAATTGCATTACCTAGTAGACCCTACCAGGATCCTTATCAGCCCTACCAACAGAATCAACAAAACAGGCAACCCTATCAACAGAATCAAAATTATAGGCAGCCTCACCAGTAAAGGCAATTTGACACAAAGAATCTTAGTTCATCTAACGCTTTAGTCCCAGTTAATATGGCTATAGAAGAGTGGTTGTCAACCTTGCAATCAACCTCATTGAGCTACAACTTGCCCAAATGCTTTTCTGAATCTGAATCTTGTTGCACAACCTCAATCTGAAACATTGTTTATGCCTCAAATGGAGGGTGGGCAGTAAGAGACTCATGTTCAGAAAGCACCTGAACATAATTTAGTCAGTTTTAATGAGGAAGATTTCATTGCAGTCACTACTAGGGCTCAAGGGAGGGCTGCTGAAAATCAAAAGCAACAAAATAGGCCTATCATGCCTACTGTCACTAACAAGACAACATCTACAGCTCCAAATTCAACTAACAACCCGTTGTTCCTCAAAAATTAGCAAGTGTCCTAGTTGATAAAGGTCATCAAAGATAGCTACAACCTGATCCAAAAGACTGTTTATACCTCAGATATCCAAGGCAGCTGAAGTAGAATTAGTTTTTGCTAAGGCCTACTCTAAAACAGTTGATTATGTCTCTAAGATAGTTACTTCTTTTAACATTGTTGATGTAATGAAAAAGCATAATGTTAACATCTCAATGTGGGATGCTCTAAGTATTCCTGGACAACAAGATTTACTTTCTCATGAACTAGCTAAGCTGCAGATTTCTTCAAATACAACAAAAAAGGAAGTTTAGAAGACAGACATGGTCCTTGAAACGTTTGAGCAAGACCGTATTAAAGAAGTTAAGTGGATGGTTCATAAATTTCTAAATGCTCATGACATCAAGAAACCACCACAATTTTATTTATCGTTGATTATTGGTGAAAATCTAGTTCATAATTATATGGTGGACAGTGGTGCAAGTAGCACAGTTATGCCAAAAGCAATTGCAGAAAAATTAGGGTTGCAGTATGAGCCTATAGAAAGGAGTGTCTTACAGCTTGATGGAACTACAACTAATACAGGTTGGTATAATTACAAATTTAGAAGTGACGTTACATGCTTGCCTAAATATTTCTATTCTGTAAGATGTTACTGTTGTGGACCTACCTCCATATTTTGCCTTGTGCTTATTTAGATATTTCACAGTGAAAATAGGAGGTTATCTCTCTTCAGATTGGTCCTTATTTTTTACTACACGTTATGGAACTAAGGTTACTATCAATTCAGAACCATTGGCCAGATTCCATATTGAGCCTCATTCTCCAAATGTAGTAGCTAATTACTTAGCTTTAGAGCAATCTGATTTTGATGATGTAGCTTAGGTTTCAGCATTAGATGGTGTTTCTAACATGTTTATGGATGAAAAGATAGTTGAAGAACATGCCCATGATCCATTTAAAGAAGTTGAAGAACATCATTTGGTGTGTATTGTATGCATGAAGAAAATACACCACTTCCCTTGTCCTGTCCAAAACAGATAATTCAACATAAGAGATTTGGAAGCTTCATTTTGATGGAGCTAAGAACAAAAAAGGACAAGGATCAGGTTTGATGCTCACTTCCCCAACAAGCGAAAGGTATTTCTTAGCTTTGAATCTCCAATTTTCATGTACTTGCAATGTAGCTTAATATGAAGCATTAATTCATGTCTTGCTTTAGGCCAGAAAGAGAGGTATTAGCATGCTACAAATCTTTGGTGATTCTGAGTTAGTTATCAATCAAGTAAAAAACTTAAATGTTTGTAAGAATCCACTAATGAAGTCTTACAGACATATGGTTTCAGACTTAATGGAAGATTTTGATGCTATTAATATTCAGTCTATTCCTAGAGCTAAAAACAAGCATGCAGATAGACTTGCAGTACTTGGTGCTAGTTTTAAAGTGCTGGAATAGATGGAAACAACAAAATTCAGCCTCATATTAAGCTAATTGTCAGGCCTTCTATACCTGATAATGAATCAAATTGGCAAGTTTTTGAAAGTGACGATCAAATCTGTAGGTTTTTGTAGCAAGAAGCTAAATTTTCTGCAATTAATCAGGATAAGTTACAACATTTATATGGTGATCAGATTGTTCAGTTGAAGACAAATAAACTACCTCGAGGTTTGGTCACATTGGAAGACATCTTTAGCACTGACGATCATTTAAGAAAGGTGAAGACTAAAATGTCAACCCCCCTCCGATAATTACGAAGAGATCTTGGTTGATGAAGGGAAAAAACTATTTCTTGGAAAGGTATGTTCCTTAACCAAAAAAAAATCATTCATTAATCTTTGCAAAGAGTTTAAGGATGTTTTTTCTTGGAAATACCAAGATCTGAAAGGATTTGATCTCAGTCTAGCACAACATATAATCGAGTTACATCCAAATGCTAAGCCTATTAGACAGAAACACAGGCTTGTGAATCCAAAAATAGAACCTATGATGAGGAAAGAATTATCTAAATTGATTGAATCGGGTATTATCTTTCCAGTTAAGCATTCAAGTTAGGTAGCCAATCTTGTTCCTGTTAGGAAAAAGAACGGTGAAATCAGACTATGTGTAGATTTCATAGATCTTAATAAAGCTTCATTAAAAGATCATTACCCACTCCTGAATATGGATCAGATTTTGAGAATAGTCTTAGGTTCAGATAGACTATCTCTTCTCGATGGTCACAGTGGCTATAATCATATTTTATTTCAAAAAGAAGATAGATACAAAACAACTTTTACCACCAAGTGGGGTACCTATGCTTACAAAATAATGCCTTTTGGTCTTTCAAATGCCGGTGCAACGTTTCAATGTGCAATGGACATGGATTTCTGGAGCTTGTTAAATAAATGTATTCTTGTTTATTTGGATGATATTACCGTGTTCTCAAAAAATACAGAAGAACACTTGATGCATTTAAGGCAGACGTTTCAGTTGTGCAGGTAATTTGGAATATCTTTGAACCCACTGAACTCTATCTTTTCAGTACACCAAGGTAAATTACTCTGCCATATTGTTTCGAAGCAAGGTTTAGCAATTGACCCTTTGAGAATCAAAGCTATATCACAGCTATCATTACCTCATCATAAGAAGGCATTACAAAGTTTTATGGGAAAAATCAACTTTGTTAGAAGATTTGTTCCAGATTTTACAACATTGGTCAAACCATGAACAACTATGTTAAAGAAAGAGAAAATGTTCTCTTGGACCAGCGAAGGGAGAGAAGGTTTTGAAGCAATCAAAACAACTATCTCTCAAGCTCCTACTCTTGCAAATCCAAATTTTGATAAAGATTTTATGATGTATGCACTTGCAGGAGCTGAAACAATCTCAGCTATTTTAACTCAGGTTAATGATGAGAATATTGAGCAACCAATTGCTTTCTTCGGATAGAGTTTGCATGATTATGAAACAAGGTACACATTTCTTGAAAAACAAGTACTTTCAGTAGTCAGAGGACAACAAAAATTTCAAGTATATGCTTTTGAACAATAAAGTCCACGTTCTTGTTTCTCATCCAAGTGTGAAAGCATTCTTACTAAATAAGGAGTTACATGAGAAAAGAGCAAACTGGATAACAAAGGTCATGGAGTATGATGTTGATATTCGGGTTGCTAAGACAGTTCGAGGTAAAGGTCTATGTGAGTATCTAATTGCTGATATGGAAAAATAACAAGCTGCGGAACCCAAAGATTCAGAACAACATGCTGAAATTGTGTATCAGCAATCAAATATCATGGTCCAACCAGAAAACCAGCAACCTAAACTTGCTCGAGAGATCCAAGAATCAAGGTGGATGACTGATTTGGTTAACTACTTATAGCATGACACCTATCCGAAAGTTATGGATAAGAATAAAAGAAGATATTTCAGATTACAAGTTGTACCTTATATTTTCGTTGATGGTTTGTTGTTCAAAATGGATATAAATGGAATCTTGCTGCGATGTGTTGACTATGATAAAATTTAGAAAATATTATCAGAATTCCATGAAGGACCTGCAGGAGGTCATTTCTTAGCATGTACTATAGCTTTAAAAATCATGAAAGCAGGTTACTACTGGCCTAGCATATTCAAAGACTGTCTTGAATGGATTAAAAAGTGTAAGAAATGTGATTTCTTTGTTGGAAAAGAACATTTAGCTTCGCTTCCTTTACAACCTATTTCAGTTGATCAACCTTTTATGTAGTGGGGTCTTGACTTTATTGGCATGATAAACCCACCTTCTTCACAAGGACATAAGTGGATCTTAATTGCTACAGATTATTTTATGTGATGGACTAAAGCAATAGCCTTAAAAGATGCTAATGAAGCTTCGATACTATCCTTTTATGAAGGAATAGTTTACAGATTTGGTGTTATAGCAACTATCAAATCAGATAATGCTTTAGCATTCCTTGGTGCAAAGATAACAGATTGGGCTGTCAACCATGGAATATATCTAATTTCTTCATCTAATTATTACCCACAAGGTAATGGCTTAGCTGAGAGTACTAATAAGAATCTATTAAGAATCATCAGAAGAACACTCAAGGATAATCAAAGAGCTTGGCATCTGATGTTGAATTCAACACTTTAGGCTGACAGAGTGACTCCTAAGAGATCAATTGGTAATTCACCGTACAAACTTGTGTATGCAAAAGAAGCAATAATGCCTATTTCAGTTGAGTTACCCGCATTAGATTTGCTGCATCAAATGGAGTTACTTGAGAATGAACCATTGCAGGTTCGATATGTAGAGTTAATGGAACTATAAGAGCTAAGAGATCAAGCTCATTTAAATATGGAAAAGAATAAGAAACAAATCAAGAAGACTTTTGACAAGAAAGCCAAATTCAGAGTCTTCAATGAAGGAGATATTGTGTTAAAATGGGACGTTGATCATGCAAATCTAGGAAGACACTCAAAGTTTGACACACTTTGGAGTGGTCCTTACATGATTTCAGCTAGCAAGGAACACAATGCCTTTCAACTTTTGAAGCTGAATGGAGAGGAACTTCCCATTCCTGTGAATGGTATGTTTCTTAAACACTGTTATTGAATATCTTACAGTGACTGTTAGAGTAGGATTTCCCTTCAATAAGTGCAGTTTCTGCACATTGCATCATTTTTCAATTTAATAAGTGTATTCGTGCACGTGATCTGTTTACCAGATCCTTTGCCATTTTTAGTTTCATTTTGGAAAAGTTGGACTTTTCAGAAAAGGCAAATTTTTGTTACATGTTTGGACTCCGTGCCCAATGGAAAAGAGCAAGGCACTGGTATATAAGGTAGATTTCCCCGCAGGATCGCAAGAAATATTGACAATTTTACACTTGTGCAAAAATAGGCAACTCAAAACTTTGTTACGATGGATAGCATTGGTGAAGTATACCTAAGCTAGGGGAGATTATATTAGATTATGTTGTTATTGCTGATTTATTTAAAAAATTACATGAAATCTGCAACTATGTGTGCTGTTACAAAACGTAACAAATCACATAGTCTACAATTTCATGACCATCCTCAGCAAAAGAACACAAGCTCCGAAGGATAGTTGTGTTGTCTTGACGAGGATATCCAAATGCATAATAGGTGAAGTGTAAAGTTTTGGAACAACAAACATAAGTGCAGATCACATAAAATCAGAGTTCATTACTGAATGTTAAAAGTTCTATTCAATGTTCTTTCCCTTATGATTAAGACATTCAATTATGTTACTGATTTGTTTAGTTCATTATACAATCCATACATAAATTAGAAATGCAGAAAGAGATATACAACTCATTTACAGAATTCAATGTTATATTCAGAAGGATTTTTGAAATGTTTCCCACACAAGCTATGGCATGTAACTAAAAAGTAAAATACAACTACTGAAAAAAAAGATACACATGCATGAAAGAGAAAGCAGAGGTATGAGTGAACCCATCATTGCCTTGGGGTTTCTATTCTTCGTTTGAAGCATCTTCATCTCTATCTTTTGTTTCTCTTTCATCTTCATTGTAGAAGCCATTGTACTTGAAAAGAAGAAAAGTTAATCGTCGGTTACGAGCTCAGGGATCAAACCATATTCCTTACACTATCCTACTTCGTGCATATGAATCTTTCCCTAAGCATGAGATGTATTCTACTTGAAGGACAAACTACATACATGCTTTATTCACTAAGAAGGAAGAAAGTGAAAAGAAAGAAGAAAACATGGACATAAGAGAGGCCAAAAAGCCTAATTTTTTTCTTTTTAGCCTAATTATTTTCTAACTATTTTCCTAAGTGTGCAGGTACATGTTGCAGCCAAAGAGAAAAATAGACAAGTCATAAGTTCATGCAATAAAATGAAGAATGTAACTAAAATGTTCCAACAACTGTTCTGAAATAGAATAGGTTACAGTAAAAAAGAGAGATTGGAAGATAGAAACACTTGTTCTAGTTACAACATAAGGGGGAGAATCAAATTTCAAGAAGCTGAAGCTAAATGGAAAGAAGGGATTACAGCTCAAACAGGATGAGAAGAGAAGGTTCTGAGAAAATTTTGACAGGGCTTCGCCATGTAAAATGGACATTTACAACTTTCCATCATGTTGTTTTAACTACTACATGCTTAAAGAAATGATTTAAATTAAGTAATACAAAAAACAGCAAAGCATGCTATGATCGAGATAACACAACTATGATGTCTCATTTTATTTACCAATCCAGCTTCAAATATGAAGGTTATGTTCCGAATCAGAAAGTAAACTACTATGTTGGAATGAAGAAGACATGGTTCAGAATAGAGGGGATACTTGCAGGCAAGGAAAATGTTCAGGTTGAAGATGGTTTGGAAGAGAGATAATTCTGGGAAAATTTTGACAGGGCTTCACCATGTAAAATGGATATTTACAACTTTTCCAACATCTATATCAAACTGAAATCAAAGAAATGCAGTGAAAGTAACAAAATAAAGTATCTGAATCAAGGCTTATGCCTAATAATGACATCAAAACAGACCAAGAATTGCTTAAAATTACTACAGATATCAAAGAGTATAAGTGAAACTTGTAGGTTACAAAGGGTTAATTCAAAAGGTGAACTGAAGAAATGGATATATAAATGCAGATTTTCAGGAAAGCCATTTTAGTTACAGACTTTATTAAATTCAGGCTAACTATTTTTAAGGAAACAAAATGTCTTTTAGGAAGCATACAACTATAACACCAAGAACTCAGTGAGCAGAATTCATATTCAAATGTTTAACCTTTACATGGGACTAAGATCACTTACAGCTTATAGTCAGGATTTTTATAGCAAGAATAAATATAGTCCCCAAGAAAGAAGAACTTCCAAAGCAATAGATACAGTTTCCATGCATTTAAAAATGAAACAACGTTTTGGTATTAGTCTTGTGAATGCATTTCCAAAATCACTGAAGTAAGAAAATATCAAAGAACAGAGTGAAAAATTCTATTAGATCATTCCCAAAAGGGACAAGAAGGAGTTCCAAATTATTCACAGATAAAGTTAATGGTCATATATACAAGTTATAGAATCACCCTCAGAATTCAAAAGTATGGACTACATGTACCAAGAGACAACATCAAGGAACCCTGCAAAGCTCAGAATGGTTAATATACAATCAGGAAAATAGAGAGAGATTACAACAATGGAGGAAGCACCTACAACCACCTCACACATAAGCTTCAAACAGAGTAAAAGTAAGCACACTTCGAGCCAGGAAAATGACAATTCAGTTATAATGTAGCAGTCATTCACAGCGCTCTGAGTTAAAATAATGATGATATACAAAAAAAGGGATGTATATTGCCAAAATCTCCATACAAATATCATGGCTACAGTGGTCAAATAAAGAAGTCAAGTTCAGAGCAAAATAAAGTACTTACTGGTATTTAAGCTAAACAAATTTGAGATCATCCAGCTTCAGAGAGGATCATCAAGTTCAGGACGTTTTTTTTAACTTGAAAACAACCAAGCTGAGCCATGAAAATCTAGAAAATGCAATCACAGAACTAAGTATCAGTGTCACATCAACAGCTAAGAATGGAATCATTTTCATGTTCAAGAGAAAAGGGATTGCCCTTTCCAGCATTTACGGCAACCAACAGAGTTGCAGGGAGCTCGAAATAAAATGAACAGCCCAACAAATCTCCAAATAAACGAGCTCGAACTCACGGAGTGGCGGCCATCAAAAGAAAGACTCAACATTCATGACTAAAGCTTGGAGGCTCACCACACAGGAACAATGTGAAATCATAGCTTTAACAAAGAGAAATACTCAGATAAAATGGGTCTTCAAGCTCCAAAGATTTCACTTACCAATAGAAATCGAGACC
The DNA here is from genome assembly GCA_019776745.2 of Taxus chinensis. Taxonomy (NCBI): domain Eukaryota; kingdom Viridiplantae; phylum Streptophyta; class Pinopsida; order Cupressales; family Taxaceae; genus Taxus; species Taxus chinensis. The sequence continues at coordinate 608,774,342 of CM034153.1, forward strand.
GGCAAAGTCCTCGCAAATTTCCTCATAAATGTTGAGATTTATCTCGAAGCAAAACTGAGTCTCAGACCAACCACAGGGAGCTTCATAATCCTCACAAAGCGATGAAGGCCAATGCATACAGCAGTGTTGAGCTCTAACAACATTAATAGTGGCCAATAACTCATAGGGACAGGAAAACAGAGAGAAACTGAGCTTTATAACGACCATGAAGGACATACAAAGAGTATCATAGGCCGAGCTCCAAATGAAAAACAATGGCGTAAAAAAAAATCCATGGCTTTTCGTGCATGCCAAAAATCCAAATGAAATTATGTTTAGACCCAAGCTTCCTTTTACCGTCTAAGCCCAAGTATGGGTTAAGTTTGAACTCAACCATGGTTCAAGAATTGACGATCACAAATCAAGGACAAAGATCAAATGGCAAAGGATCATGCTAAGAACTCGAGACAAAATAACCACAGTTAGTTCCCCACCGACCACAATTAATGCGCAATCAGAAACCCTAACCGTGAGCTCCAAGGATCGATGACATCAAGATAGAGGTACAAAGATCGATGGCCCAGGAGCATTACCAACTTTATAAGTAAACTGCTAGGGTTGTAATCAAACTCAACTCAAGTTACAAATTCCATTGCCAAAATTACCATAGAGGGATGAGTCACCGTGAAGAAAGGGACAACTCACGTCATCCATCAAACACATAATCATTACAAAAGACTTTCAAAGTCTAAAACCATAGTGTATGCCTCCCAAATAATGCAAGTACTGAACAAATTATGATTACAATGATCACTGAAAAGGTGTATATTTCAAACCTATTACACCTATGTTATATGATTTCAAATGCAACGACCAACACATATATACACGTCATGTATTTATTAAAAGGGGGCAAAACTATAGTATGACATGTAATGTAAAATGGTCACCTTTTTCATATATACTTGCTAAGTCCACAAAGGTGGCCAAACCTGGTAATGTGAAGGTGGTCCCCACTTCAAGGAGATGAATTGGCAGTATGTCACTATTGTGATCCTTTTGGAGCACTAGAAAATAGAATGAGTGTCAACATCATAGATAAAGGTGGTACACATGGCAGGTGGCCCCACATTAGGATGAATTGTTTTGCCAAATATTGCAATATTTTGTATTTATTTTACTCACATGCAGAGAATTTATTTTTGCATGCTTCACAAGAAGACAGAACAGAGAAGAGACAAGTTGCATGTTCATGGAGAGGAGACTTGCCTAGCAAGCAATTCTATTTTTGGCAAAATTATTCACCTAGCTTTATTAAAAATAGAACAGTCAACTTCAGTTGACTAATATGTAATCAATGGCTATTAATGTCTCCTGTACTAGTTTGTATTATTTTATCCCTTTATTTATTATTAAATAAAGGATAAAATTAGGATGCATGGGCAAGTTACAACCTTAGGCTATTTTTAGGAAGAGGGTGAAAAAAACTTTTTTTGCTATATATTGTGTGCCTTTGCAAAGCACAAAGGGATTCTTTTGGAGGACTTTTGGATATATGAGTACTGAAGAAAATTTTGCCAGTTTTTCCCTTTGAGTGTGAAGTATTTTTCTGCCTTTCCAAGTTATTTTGTAGTCTTGTGTATGTTATATTAATCTTGTGAACGCAAATTCCCTAATCAACCACCTTACCCTACTGCAAATTCAGTACTTTCTGCTTAATTTTAAATGTGCATGTTAACTTATTAGTAATGTTGTGATTCTCGCTCAGTACAATCAAGTGTTTTGCCCTTAGATATTCTGTAGAAAAACTATTGGTTCGTGCATCAAGAATCCTTCCCAAATCAGTTGTGCATATACTCAGTCGAAGCCCTCATACAAATTTGGTGTATCACCTTAAGTTTTAATCATATTTTTCTAGTTATCTTTTACTCTCAAACTCCCATAAATCAGTTTAGGATACACCAATAAGGAACCATCCTTTTAATCCCAGAGACTAACCTCAAAATAGGTATACCCACATACCTGAGGTGTTTCCATTTTATCTACGAAAGAGAGATATCAATTTTTACAAGACTAGAAAACTTGCATCCATCTCTCTACAGGGTCCACTTTGGAGAGATAATTGTTCACCCCATTTTCTCTTATTTAGCTCCAAGGTTCTTCTGATAATCTTCCACAGGTTTTTATTACTGGACTCAGCTTGTCCATTTCCTTGGGGATTGTAATTAGATGCATATTTCAAGTTGATCCCATACTCTTGGCACATTGCCACCATATTTTTAGCTTTGAAACTCATGGCATTATGAGCTACAATTTTGACTGGCACCCAAAACCTGCAGATGATGTGGTTCAACATAAAATCCATGACAATTTGGTGTGTTGCTCTTTTGGTGGGGATTTCCTCCACCCACTTGGTAAAGTAATTAGTGGCTATAAGAATCCACTTATGGACAACACTTGAAGGGTCTGAAATATCACCAATGAAATCCATTCCCCATTTCTTGAATGGAGCTTCAATTGATACAAGCTATAAAGGAAGGGATCCTGAAGCTTTCAATATTCCATAGAATTTCTGGAAACTCTCACATCTTCTAACCAACAAGGTTGTATCCCTGAAGAGAGTTGGCCACAAATAACCAGCCCTTAGGATATTGTGTGTTGTGACTCTTGCAGCAAAATTCCCCACACAAACTCCTCCATGGAGATCAAAAATTATCTTGGGGGCTTCCTCTTTAGTAATACACCTTAATAGGACTCCCTCAAGGTTCTTCCAAGCTAACCCATAATCAGTAACAACATATTTCTTATAAGCCAACTTAAGGGCCCTTTTCATGTTCTTACTCAAATACTCAAGGCATTTCATATTTTTGAGATAGAAAATCACCTCCTTTTACCACTCTAAATTCATTAGTTTATCAAAGACATCTACCAGGTACCTTCTTCTACCTCATTTACCACAATAGTTTGCAAGTTTCTCTCAGCCATAAGCATATCCAAGCCCAAACCTCTCACCAGCTTCATGCTCTAGATATCCATATCATATTCTTATAACTTGTTCACACACCTGCACCTTTTGCTGGAGACTTCCATCTCTGATAAAATTTCTCTTAGCATGGTGTGTGGAAACATAAGCAACCACTTTATAACTTATAATGTAAGGTCTAAAATCCTTTGTTTCTTTTACCAAGGAAAATGCATGTTTTTCCATGATACTGTACTTCAGCTCAGCCCCCTGCAAGGCCTTACTGAAGAAGGAAATTGGCCTCTCATTCCCTTCATCATCCTTCTGTATTAGGAAAAAATCAATAGTGTTCTCTAAAGCAAAGGAAAACAGTTGGAAAGGCTTCTAATAATCTGGAGCTGCTAAAACATGGGCATGATTTACTACCTCCTTGATCCCATTGAAAGCATGGATGGCAGTCTCTTCCCACTTGATGACCTGGTCCTTTAGCATAGAAGTGATTGAGATGGTCAACTCAACAAAGTTTGAGATGAATCTCCTGATGAATTTTATCTTCCCAAAGAAATACTGAATTCCTTTCTTGGTCCTTGGAATAGGGACCTTGCTGATGGCATCTACCCTCTCTGGATCAATCATCACCCCTTCTTGTGACACAATGTGGCCAAGAAATTTTTCCCTCTGCGCTCCAAAATGGCACTTCTTTGGATTGAGTGAGATGTCATATTCTCTACATCTTATCAACATCTTCTCCAAGTGTAGCAAGTGATCACTTCTCTTCCTGGAAAATACAGTTACATCATCTTGATAAACTGTAATAAACTCATTAATGTAACCAGAATAAGTAACATCCATTACTCTTTGATAGGTGGCTCCAACATTCATCAAACCGAAAGGCATCCTAACATACACATACATCCCCCAAAGAGTAGTAAAGGATATCTTGATCCATTTTGATTCCTTCACCACAACCTGGTTATAATGAGATAAACCATCTAGGGTGGAGAGAAATGTAGAACCAGTCACTAATTGCAACATGTTTTCCATATTTGGTAAAGGATAATTATCCTTCATAGATGCTCTGTTTAAATACCTGAATTCTATACACAACCTGATATCACCATTATTATTTCTTACTGTTACTAGGTTTGCAACCCAAGAAGAATACCTTGTAGGATAAATAATCCCTCCATATCTTAGCTTCTTTAGTTCCTCTTGCATTTTAAGAGATAAGAGTGGATTGATTCGCCTCTATTTTTGCATGATGGTTTTGCATTAGAATCTAAGGGAATCTCATTTTGAAACAGATCCTCTCTTTATGATTTTAGTTTAGAATAGGTCCAAGCCATGCAATCTTGGTATTTCTTCAACAATTGGATGTATGACTACTTCTCCTCTTTGCTGAGATTATTTCCTAACAAAAATTTTATTGGCTTCTACTTTGTGCCAATGTCATGCTCCTCAATATCCCTACAGGCTGTCATGCATCTCTTAACAATGTGATCAACATTATCAAAATTGGAATCAAGAGCAACCAACCCTCTACGAATGGTTTTAATCTTTAGCTGGATGATTCCCTTGCCAAACAAGGATTATTTCCCTTCTACTATACACCCCATTGGCTCCCAATCAATACTTTGATTAGAAAACTCTCCCTTGTTCTGCATAAATTTTCTGATTTGAGGATCATTATCAAAAACCTACCAATGCTTAACATTATTAGGTATAGATGGCCTTGTTAGAACCTCAACATCATATTCAAAATATAAGGATATTACACAATTCTCAAAACAAGACCCCGACACTGCAATCTTGTCTTCTAAGTAATTGAACCTCCTATCATGATTCACAATGTTGAATGAATCAAAACATCTCAATGAGATTCCAAACTGTATGCTTACATATTGTTTCATTCATTGATTTTTTTGTGGCATACAGTTTTCTGGTTTATTTTACAATTAGTTATGAGTCCCATTTGACAATGATGTCTTTGACACCATATTTCTAAGCAATTATTAAACCCAACTACAATGCCTCATACTACACAGTTTTGTTAGCACACTCAAAGTTAAGTTTGAAGGGAACAATAATTTTTCCTGACCTGGGGAAAGAAGAACAACACCAGCACCATTCCTAAACTTGGAGTAAGATCCATCAAACAATAGAGTCCTAGGAGAGCCCTCTTTTTTGAGACACCTACATTCCTCAATCTTGTGCTCCTTCCATCAACAAATCCTACTAAATTATCAACATTAATATTTGTGTACAATACTTCATAGGATGCATTTTTTAGGATCCTCAATAAGATGCAACATCTTATTTTCCCATAAAACTTAACAAGGATTCCCTCAACTAGGATGGTGGCATAGGAATATCCAATTGAACACTCCCACCAACACTTGTAACCCACCTTCTAGATAACAGCATACCCCACCTAGCTGGGCAGTCAACAATAACTACATCAAGTTTCAAATTCCTACCTAGAAAGGTTACAGGTTGCACCACCAGACCCTTCACACACCCCACCATTGGCACCTCTCTTGAATCCATTGTAGTGCACATCCCATATGCAGTTGTTATTTTGGTATTTAATTTATTCATAACTTTCCAGAGGCATAACATTACATGATGCCCCTGAATCAAACATATAGTTATGCAACAATCTATCCTTAATGATCAGGGTAGTGAAGAATGGGTCCACATTCAGCTGAGAATATACCAAGGATGTTCCCAAATAAACCTCAGGTGGTTCATCTAGCCCTTCTGATGCTAGTGGTGCCTCTAATTCCTCTATAACTAGTGGAGTCTCCATAATGTTAATGTTTTTTCCTGGGGCAATCTTTCCTTCTTTCAATCCCAAGGATTTTAAATGCTCTTTTCTAGTGCTCAGGAATCCTAATCAACTAAAAAATTTGAGAAAAAACTTTTATTTGAATTAAAACTTTGGAAATGTCATATGGGACATTCTTTGTGAAGGCAGTATTGGAAGGAAAGTTAACACACACACTAGGTGGTACAAGATTTTTGATAGCTTAGGCACGAGGAGGGGTAAAATTTTTGTTTGGAATAGGAGGGCTTTTAGAAGATGCATCCTTCTTAGGGGCCTCTTTAGGAATGTTTGAAAGTAAGGGAGCTTTTGGCTTGGCTTGAGGCCCTACTCCTTTGATAGCCTTACTTCTTGTGTTATATTCCTTATCTTGAGCAACAACAGCATTCATCAGTAATTGTCTATCTTCCTCATATGGGATTCCTCCGTCATACTTCTTTATCATTAAAGCCCTTAAATATTCAAATTCATTATTGTGAAATTAAAAATCTTGTACACTATATAATTCTAAAGTATGAGAGGGAGGAAGAATAGGTACCCTATGAATGTAGTCCCAAAAATTGGCAACAGTCCGGGCACTTATCACTTCAATTGAAGTTGCCCCTTTTTGTGAGCTTGTGGAGCAACCCATCATGTAGACATCATCATCATTGTCATTATAATATTCTTCTTATTGTTTTTGATCTTCCTTACATGGAGCATGGAGCATGAAAGATTTTTGACACCAATCAATGACATCTTTCTCCTCCAAAACAACAACTCTTGCAGCCAAAGGATCAGGCACCATTCTATTTTCCTTGCTTTGGGGATGCCTATTTCCAAATCCCATAGGTCACTTTCCACTATCATCAGATCTTTGGTGATTTGTGAAACTTTCTTGGCCTTATTACCGATGTTGACCTTGTGAACTGTGCCTAATCCCCTTCTTTGTCCAAGCTAGTTTGTCTGATATTTCCTTGACAGCCCCTACAAAAGTTTTCACAACTTCCTCAAAAATTTTAGCCTTGCTTGTCTGAGGTTATTCTGGGTTAATTAGTTTTACACCCTCCCTTTTTGGATGCTTTCCAATTTCCTTGATGTTGTTCTCTGTTTTCAGAGCCATGGTGAAGGCTTGCCTCAAATTAGCATAGTTTTTGTTTCTCAAGTAGTAAGCAACCTTTTTATCAAATGCATCTGAATATTTGATCAAAAATGATTCATCACATGGCCTTATCCTAACATGAAATATCCTCAAGGTCTTGCTAAAACTTGTATTGAAATCATGTACTAACTCATTAGGATTATTTTTTATGTTTTCAAATTCTATCAAAAGAAACCTAAGGTCAGTTATATCATCATACTACAATTAAAATGCATTTTTCATCTCAATCCAAGACTCAATAGAGTTATATGGAAAAGCTTTATACCAGTCATGTGCATTCTCTTCAATAGTATGGATAAACAACTTGATATATACATATTTGAATGTTCAATCTCGAATTCTTCCATCATATTGATAAAACGCTTTAGATGTTGATCAACAGTTATAGCATTGTTTCCTTGGAACTTTTGTAGTATGTTTCTTACATCTTGAGGAACTGCATTTGGATAACCAGTCATCCCTACAAAATTTATAGGTCCAAAGGTATTTACAAAAAATGGAGGTATGGGTGGGGGCAAGGCCATGTTGTGTTGAGGAGGTGACCCTGGAGGGGTGACAGATTTGTAAGGGGTAGAGGGTCTCTGAAACACAGGGGTATAATTTTCAAAGTGGATATTCGTTAAAGGCCTTGTTTCTTAGAAATCCCTATCAACTATTGAAAATACAGGGGAAAAATGAGAAGAAAACTTATCAAAATCAAATGAAGGCCCCTCTCCAATTGAAGAATTCAATTCCACAAAGAGGCTACCTGATTCAGAAGCACTTGAATAGCAGCCTTCAATGATAGGCCGACCACTTTCATCAATGGAGATCCCTCTTATTTTCTGTTGATCCCCCATAACTCTGTAGGTTTTCCTTCCTTATAATTTTTCTTTTCTTAGATATGGAAATCATGTCATAGCATGGTCCCTAGCAAAGAAAGATCTTCTTCCTTCTAGATTTGCAAAGGTTAGTAACAAATCTCACTTGACAGAGGTTAAAACACTGGTATTTATTAAGAATCAGATCAATAGGGAGTCACCACTAAGGATTTCCACCTTAGTTGTGTAGATGCACTAAACATGATCCGTCAAATGTTGTTAACACTAGAAACTAGAAATGGAAAGACTCTAACTTTTATTCACCTAGATTTGTCAATGAAAGCTAGTGCACTTGGTGTAGGAACTAAAAGAATTGCACACAACACTTGGAGTATATAAGAAGTGTTTTACCAGGGTTTAAACATGAACTGCAACCACTATGTTCTCGGCAACTTCGCCAGTAAGGTATTGGTACCTAAATTGATTCTCCCCTAATGTTTGAGTAGCTTCATATTTTTTGGTAGGAATCTTAGAGATAGATAAATCATGGAGAGTCATTTTGTAGCTAGGGATGGGATCTAAGAAGCTCTCTATCACTCAAATGTGGAAAAATGGATAGCAGGCTCAAGAGGATTTGATCTATCCGCACTATTTTAGGTTATTCCTTTCAACCAAGGTAAGAGAACCCTTTTGTAGCCTGTTGTTTATGGAGGAGATGGAGATGTACTCCTAATGAAGTTATTAAGGAGACCTTGAAGAAAATATGATCAATGCAACAAAATATAACTCTCACGAGTTGTCACTCTAGATAGTGGAGATATTCTGTAGGCAAGGTTCAGGCTACTAAAGACATTTGAAATATTGATTGTTTATGTATGTTTTGGTAATAAAATTTATGCATTTGTATACACACATGAAAAATAGGGGTAGTGTGGGTAGGGTTAGTTATTTTTAATTAATTTTTTGTGGGAGGTGAGGTAGAATAAACTTGATTTTCCAAATCTCTGAGAACTCTTACAAAATGGAAAGTCTAGATAACAAAATGCTTTAGAATAGCTAAAATTTTCCTTTAACCAGAATATGTACTTCAATGGAGGCCCAAATTAGCACTTTTTCACACAATTTATGAGATTTTAACATGAAGGATCGAGTTAGGAGACCCAATAAAACATCAAAATCTAATATCAATCACACCTGAGGTACATTCAGAGGCTTACAAACAATCTCTGTCAACAAATGAAATAAAAGTGATTTTATATAGTTTATTTCACTCCTAGATGAAAGATCTTCTTAGAAATGAGATTGCAGATGCCACTATATTGTCACAAGGATTGAGACCTGTGTGATTAAGATAGATTTTGATACAAGATTACAATAAGAACAAGAAAAAATATTTGCAGACATTCAAAAGTGAAACAAACACATTTTGCTCAAGATCAACACATAATAACTCAAGTTTGATTAAATTTATCAGCAGGGGAAAGTTTCTAGAAAAATATCAGAGCTTGTCAGTGGTTTTACACTTGTAACCACCTTGGCATGATAAAACTTAATACAAAATAGATATACGGGATTCTGATACGGCTTCTCAAAAGACAGGCTTTGTCAAATTTTCCTCTTCGGAATTTTCTTCGACCTCTAACACTCCAACCATTTTCTCAAAAATTTTGTGCCATTTATAACATTTAAAACATAACCCCTTTTCCCCCTAAAAATCCTGACATTGGGTGCTACTAGTGCTCATCATGATCACAATCGCGATTTCAAGAATCAGATCTACAAAAACTCATCAGGTGCTCAGGGGGAAAATCTCTTCAAATATGTCCCGCATTCAACTCCTCCTTCTATTATTTCTCTCTTTCTTCAACTCGCCATCAAATTTCACCCCTAATCTATCAAATCTGGTTCCTTGTGTGCTTGAGAGAAGAAAAAAAAAATTATATTGAGCCCAAGAGTCAAACCATTTTAATGGTGAAAGATGTCTCCAGATTTTCCCCACCAAACTCAAAAATCAACATTAACTCTCGCCTTTATTTCGCATGTAGGAAATACCAAGAAATCATGAAGACTCGCACTTCCAGGCATGTTTCAATAAAATAGGGGGAAAATTAGATTCAGACTCTCAGTTGTTGTTGATCTTTACTTTGAATTTGGGTCATCCACATGGAAGATTCAATTTAAAATGGGCTCGAGCATTTCCTTTGACCTTTTACAAACTTTTGAAGAAATGGAAGAATTCCACATTTTGTTCCACACCTTCGCTCTTGACTAGAGCAAGATTTTACCATTCCTATATCGAGCTTGTAGGAAATTTTTTGTATTTTAACCCTTTTGAGCATAAAAGGAAAAAATTCTAAGTTTCCCCTGATGATCCGCTTCCTCACCATTTCTGACTTTTCAAACTACCACGCATCACAATGACACATCTTGAGATAGTTCCCAAAATTTGAGACTTTGAAAGAATGCGTGCTTGCCACATGTCCTAGCCTGATAAAATTTTGCTAAAGGCTTGAAGCTCAGCAGAAGATGCCATGTGTCAGATTCCATGGCAATCTCTTTTGGTGATTGAAAATTCCAAGAAAAATAAAAAGTCATCGGAGGCCTCCAAGTGTACTCCTGGTGCTTCTTTAAAATTAAACTCAAGGGCCGATCCCCAAACATGCGCGGTTCCTCCACATGTCTCAGATCTCCCAAAACATTTTCAAAATATACTAAGTATGGGAAGACCTGGTAGAAGCCTCCATGTGTCTCCCTGGTGCAATTTTTGAATGGTGCCCAAAATGGAGACCCTGAATGAGCTTAGGCTCACCACATGTCCATGTCCCACTAAACTGTACTAGTTACATAAAAATTTGTCCAAGTCTGGGAAAAGTAGTGGAAACTTCCACTTGTCCTCTTGGGGCTACTCCAAGGCCAAACCAAAAAGAAAATATTCAAATGAGCATCGTTCCTCCACATGGACAAATTTCTAAGTTGAGGGAATTCATAAAATTTCTGAAGTACCCAGCTGAGCCACGTCCAACAAAAAGAGGCCATGTTTCGTGATGATGCAAGGATGGAAATTTCACTGGGAAAAATTCCTGTTAGACTGTAAAACACAAAAAAATAATCATTCGAGCCCGCAGATGAAATTTTCTTTAAGGATAGAGAATTCAGAGATGGTAAAATGCTCAAATACATTCTTCATAGCTACATCTCTTCATTTTCTTCAAGTATTTAGGGAAAAAAGATAAGGGCAGCAAATCCTGACTGTAAAAAATGGAAAGAACGGGAGATCCTTAGTTTTTAGATGAACAAAGAATGGGAGACCCAAATTACAGACCTTTATGTGATCATTGGCCCAAGGAAAGATTAATTATGGTAGAAAAAAGAAAACAGAGACCTTTCAGGCATAACTTAGGGGGATAAAATATGACAGAGACTATAAAAGGACAGATTTCAGAGCCAAAATGGGGCAAGACTATTTTGAGCACCAACATCTTGCATACTAGATCCTGTAATAAGCATATCATCCACATAGAGTAATAAAATAATATAGCTCCCATTTTCAAGCTTCTTGAAATAAACACAATGGCTAGATTCACATCTCAAATAACCATGGTCATACATGAAACTATCAAACCTCATGTACCATTTGCTTGGAGCTTGTTCGAGCTCATATAGGATCTTTTTCAATGTGCATAGTAATTTCTCCTTACCCTTGTAATTCATACCTAAGCGGCTATTATATAAATCTCTTCATCCAAATCACCATGAAATAAACATGTCTTCATATCTAGTTTCTCTAAATACAAATCATGTACTGCAACTATACTCATTATAGTATGTATAGAATTTGTTTTAACAATGGGAGAAAATATTTCACAAAAGTCAATACTTGTTTTTTGTGCAAATCCTTTTACTACAAGTATTTCCTTGTACCTTTTATGTCCAAACCTTTTTTTCCTTGATTCTGTAAACCCATTTGTTCTGCAATTTCCTCTTACCTGCTCGTAACTTAACCAAATCACAAGTCTGGTTTTTGTTCCAAGGATTCCATATCCTCATCCATGCCATGTTATCACTGTACATGGCTCTCAACCTGGATTGCTTCTTCAAAACTTTCTATTTCTCTATTATCAGTTAATAATAAATAAGATAGAGAAGGTGGGGTAAGTACACAAAGTTGGGGGGAAAAAAAATGGACAAAAAACTCGACAACAGACGAAATACGTACACGTTTAATTTTTTTTGGTTTTTTTAATTACCAAACCTATAACGCATACGTATTTTAAAGAATCCAAAATGTGTATGCAATTCAGAGAAGGAAAAACACGTACGTGTTTTAGAGAGGTCCAAATGCATACGCATTTTGTATAGTATGGACTATGTATGTGTATTTAGATGTCTTCTATTTAAAAAGTAAATATAAGATTTCTCTTTTTATTTCTTATACTTCTATTATTTCATATACTTTACAATTATTTTTAGTAAATATAAGAAATTAGGTCACTCTACACCTAATGGAAGTGGTCTCATAGCTCCAATAAGATATAATCTAGAAGACAGTTTTTTGAAATCTAATATGGTCAGTACTTACTCATTTTCAATATTTCAGTAAAGGACCTAAAAATTTTAAGGCATATAAATTGTAGTCGGTTATTATTTTGGGAAAGCCTATAATCATTTTTAGGTTTTTTTTACCTTCTAAATTGGATTTTGGCCCTACCACTACTTGAATTGGTACTAATTTGTAAATTTTGGTCCATAATTCAATTTAGTGACCATGAATCAACTCTATGGTGCTTATCTACTTCTTACTAAAAAGAGATCCTCCTTTTGCAGATAAAGGATTGTTCCCTGAATGGGATTCTTGTCCTATTTACAAAATGAGGTGATTGTAATGTGCCTCCTCCATAAGGTGTGATAACACTATTAGGTGTTCAATGAAACTTTTATGAATAATATCAAGTGAATCACATCAAGTGAAATTGGATGATTTCTCATTCTTAGAAACATGGTTGCTCCATATAAAGATCATGCCCACACCTTTCCTATCTTTAAAATAATCCTTTCATGGAATAAAATTCATGATTCTCATTAATTTTTTTGCTCATATGTCTCTTATGGAGACAAACCATGCCTTAATACTTCACACATGATGGTCCTTAATACCTCAATGACATGACTAGCTCATTTTAGTTGGTTTTGATGGGGTGTTTAATTAGCTAAAGAATGGAAACTAATGTATTTTTACGCCTTCAGATGAATTATTCTCTCATCAAAACCAAATGATTGATCGATCACCTTAGACGTTATTCCCTACATTTGTGAAACATACTAAATGATCTTGTTATAACTTTCCTTTGGGGTGAGGGTTTATGATTTGGGGTTTAGGGTTTAAGGATCAGGGTTTACGACTCTAGGTTTGGAGTTTAGGGTTTAAAGATTACTATTTAAGGATCATAGTTCATATTTTAGGGTTTATGGTTTAGGGATGAAGGCTTAGGGTTCATGCTTTAGGTTTATTGGTCTTATAGTCTAGCTTTTATGGCTCAGGGCTAATGGTTTATGATTTAGGGTTTAGGGTTTAGAGCTAAAGGTTCATGGATTAGGTTTGAGGGATCAGGGTTGAGGGTTTAGGATTTATGGCTCAAGCTACATGGTTTAGGGTTTAGGGATCAAAGTTAAGGGTTAAGGGTTTAGGGTTGAGAGTTTTAGGGTTTAGGGTTGAGGGTTTATGTTTGAGGGTTCATGGTTTTGTCTTATGGATTAGATCTTAGGGAGAAGGGTTTACGAATTAGGTTTTATGGTTTAGGGGCTTAAAGTTTAGGGTTTAGGGTTTATGGATTAGGGTTTAGGTTTTAGAGGGTTAAGGGTTGAGGTTTTAGGATTTAGGGTTTAGATTTTAGGATATTTTTTGGTTTAGGGTTAATGGTATATGGTTTAGGGTTTAATAGTTAGGGTTTATGTTTTCAATCCCAGGATTTCAGGTTTAGCATTGAGGGTTTAGATTTTATGGTTTAGGGTTTAGGAAACTAGGGTTTAATGTTTAAAGGTCAGGGTTTAGGGTTTAGGGGTATAGGGTTTAAGTCTCAGGTTTTTATATTTTAGGGATTAGGGGGTTAGATCTTAGGGCTTCGGGTTTAAGGCTCATGGATTAGGCTCACCCATTCACTCACTATAATGTTCTATGTCCTACCCATTCTTATAAGTATTGAAAGAGAGTATTCAACTGAAAAGGGTTCATCTACTTCATAGGAAGAACATTCAAGGGAGTCATCACAATTTGATGCCTTTCATCTACTTATATTTTAAAGAAGGGATGTTATATATATTCTAAGAATAATTTTGTAAAAAATATTTTTTACCCATTACATGCAAACTAATTCACTCACTATAATGTTTTGTGTCTTACCTATTCTTATTAGTATTGAAAGAGAGTATTCAACTGAAAAATGGTTCATCGACTTTGTAGTAACATATTTCAAAGACATTCATAAAAATCTGATGTCTTTGATCTGTTGATACTTTTGAAGGAGGGAAATGCCCACCTCTCATAAACAAGGTAGTTGTAAAATCAAACTTAATGATGGTTCAAGATACAAGACTAGAAAATATGGTCTTAAGATATTTATAAATATGAAGTCACTCATGAAACCTACTAGAAATATATGAATTTTAGGGGTTAGAGCTTAGGGTTCTAGATTTAATGTTTATGGTTTTATGGCTCAAAGTTCACAGATTAGGGTTTAGGGTTTACGATTTACTATTCAGGTTTTTAAGGTTTTATTTTTAGCGTTTAGCGTTTATAATTTAGGGTTTAGGTCTCAAGGTTAAGGGTTCAAGATTAAGGGTTTAGGTCACAACATTTAGGGTTTACAGTTTAGGGTTTAGTGTTTAGGGCTTATGGTTTTGGGGTTTAAGGTTTAGGGGTTTTAGCGTTTAGGGATTAGGACTCATGGTTTTAGGTTTAAGATTTAGTGCTTAGGGTTTATATTTTAGGGTTTAGGGGTTAGGGTTTATGATTAAATTTTAAGGGTTTAGGGGTTAGGTTTTATCATTTAGGGAACATGGTTCATGGTTCAGGGTTTCAGGTTTGGGACCTCTAGGAATTAACATTTATGGCTTAAGGTTTAGGGCTCAGGGATTAGGGCTATAGGGTTTTAGGGGTTAGGGTGCATGTTTTAGGGTTTCTGGCTCAGGGTTTAGGGTTCAGAGTTATGGGTTTAAGGTTTAGTGGTTAAAGTTGAGGGCTCTAGATTTAGGGTTTACGACTCAGGCCTTAGTGTTTAAGGTTTACAGTTTAGGGATCAAGGGATTAGTGCATAGTGTTCAAGGCTTAAGCTTTAGAGTTTATGGTTTAAGGATTAGGGTTTATGGTTCATGGTTTATGGCTTAAGCTTTGGGGTTATAAGTTATTGGTTTAAGGTTTAGGAGTTAGATCTCGAGGCTCTGAATTTTTTGTTTTATGGTTTAGGGATTACAAATCATGCTTTAGGGTCTAGGGTCTCAGGTTTAGGGTTTAGGGTTTAGGATTTTTATCTTGGTTTTTAGGTTTTAGGGTTTATAGTTTAGAGGTTTACGTCTCACGGTTGAGGGGTTAAGGGTTTATGTCACAGAGTTCAGTGTTTAGGATATAGGGCTTATGGTTTAGGGATTAGGGTTTGGGCTTCAAGGTTTAGGATTCAATTTTTAGGGTTTATGGTTAATGGTTTATAGGTTAGGTTTAGGGTTTAATATTTAGTTTTCATGGTTTAGGGTTTTAACATTTAAGGCTCATGTTTCATTGTTTAGGATTTAGGGTTTAGGGTTTAGGGCTTAAGGCTCAATGTTTAGGGTTTAGGGCTCATGGGTAAGGGATAAATATTTAAGGATTAGGGTTTAGGATTTAGGCTTTAGGGTTTAAGGTTTAGGTTTATGCTTTAGGGTTTAGGGATTAATGGTCTAGGGTTTGTGGTTTAGGTTTAGGGCCTCGGGTTTAGGGATTAAGGTTTATGGATTAGGCTTTTGATTGTAGAATTTAAATGCTAAAATATTTAGGTTGAATGCTAAAATCATGAAAAACTACCTATGTATTGACTAGATTATAATATAAAAATTTGTCTCCTAAATTGTGACTAATGGAGTTGAGATACTAGTTCCATAAGGTGCAGAGTGACCCTAAAATCTTATATTTACTAAAATAAATTTAAAGTATAAGAGATGATAAAAATATATATAATATAACATTAATTTTTGTAAATAGAAGCATGTCAAAAGAACATACTATGTTTATACTATAAAGTACACATACACGTTTTACATTTTAACTTTTTCCAAGCCATGCCTCAAGGATTGGGATCCCTTTTGGATCCCCAAGAATGAGGCATGGACCAGCAAAAACACATCAAAAAAAGTGTTTTTTTAAGAAAATGAAAAAAATGCCGCTTCCTCTAATGTAAATCAATATAAAACAATCGATTCATTTAGTAAAAATTATACCACAACATAGATCAGAGTTTCTTCTTTCTAAAAATATAATTTTTTATATTTTATGAATAATATAAGGTTTCCATATTATTTATTTTCTAACTATGACTTTTCATAGCTATTTTTTTAAGTTTAAATATGTTTATCTCTCATCGTGTATCTTTTTTTTGGTTCATCGAAATTGGAAAAAATTATACTAGCACAAACTAGGCCTAATTCTATAAATATTCAAAATACAAGAATCTAAATTTTGATATGTTTTGAGGTAGTTAGGTGGGCACAGTTGGAGCTCCATTATTTTTCAAAACATAATTTTTTTGAAAAATAATAAATAAATAAATATTTGATAAAAATCCTAAAAGAAATTCTAGAACAAACTAGATGCTCCTAGCTATCTTTTGTACCAAAGGGATCTCAAAACTACTAAATGGTGCTCAAAATATGGTGAAGGTTACAAAATTCACTTTGTTATGTTTCTTAACAAAAATAGGAGCACTTGTTGGTATTTTTGGGTTATTTTAATTACTTAGAATTATCCATTTTTTAATTGAATTTAGTAGCTTAGAAACTAGACTCAAAATTCCTACAATTCATGTTTACAAAACATCTTCCAATTTTGAGTGTAACTATTTCAAAAATATCACACAAGTTGAAGTGTTTTATATTTTCAGAAAAATGTGTCCACTTAAGACACCATTTTGGCCCCCAACTTGGTTCACTCACCTAGGTGTAAATATTTTTGTAGTTTTACTTACCCTTTGTGACCTTCTCACAAGAGTTTGGGGTATTGGAGGCTCCTTCTGGACCTCCTGTACATTTTTTTTCTAATTTTTCATAGTGACTGAAGATGGTCACTTGTAGCCGGTGTAGGTTCTTTTATAACTGATACTAGTTCAATGGACCAATGTCGGTCAGGGTTCAACTGACACTAGTTAATGTGTAACTTTGTAGGTATGAATTTTCAATTCTGAGAGCTCATTCTCATTTACAAACTTCTCAATCAGTTTGTCCTTGGGTAAAAAATTTTTGTCTCTGTACCTTAATCTTTTCATTCCATTCAATGTCACGACTCCTACAATTTTAGAATCCTCTAAATCCCAAAAATGGAATCCGAAATAACCAGATCTATAACCAATGAAAGTGCATCTCTTGGATTTTGCATCCAAACTTTTCTATTTTCCTTATCAACATGCACAAAATATTTTGAACCAAAAAATATAAGAAAATAAAGATCTACCTCTTTTCCAGTCCAAGCCTTCTCTAGTATTCCTCAATCTAGTGAACTTGAAGGCCCACAGTTAATCAAATAAACCATTGTGTCAACTTATTCTCCCCAAAAATATAAGGGAAATCCAACATATATCCGCATACTTCTAGTAAGTTCCATGACTTTTATGTTCATTCTTTTTGCAACACATTTCTCCTGTGGTGTTCCTAGAACTATCCTTTCTTTATGTAATTCATTCACTAAACAATAACCATTGAAAACCTTGCTCCAATATTCACCACCATTTTCAGATCTAAGGAACTTTAATTTTGAATTTAATTCATTCTCTACAAGGGCTTTCTATCTTTTAAAAGTCTAAAAAACATCATATTTACTTTTAATACAATTAACTCATACCTTTCGTGTTGCATCATCAATGAAGTAACATTATACTGGGATCTTCCATGAGAAGCTACCTTGGATGGTCCCAAAACATTTGAGTGTACAAGCTCCAATTTATTCTCCTTCTTAGTTGCTCCAACTTTGAGAAATCTCACTCTCTTTTTCTTTCCAAAGACACAATGCTCACATAAATCAAGATCTAAATTTTTTAAATCTGATAACTTCCCCTTAGCTTTTAAAATATATATTCTTTTTTTACTCATATGGCCCAACCGATTATGCCACATGCATGCATCTGAATCTAAAGTAGATAATATAGAAAAGGAATCAGTAACACAAGTAGACAAATATAACGATCCTACCTTCTTCCTCTTGCCACAATAAGGGCAGCTTTGGTTACTTTCCAATATTCGGTTGTGAATGTAACCATAAAACCAGCTTCACCTAGTTTCCCTACAGAAATAAGATTTCTCTTGAGACTTGACACATGCCTCACTTCTTTCAATACCTATGTATTTCCATTCTGTAATTTTAGATGAACTTCCCATTTACAAGTAATAATACAAGGTTCATCATCTCCCAAATAAACATGCCCAAAATTTCCCTTGACATACTTTGTGAACTAACCCTTATCAAGGGTTGCATGGAAAGAAACTCTCGAATCTAAAATCCATGATTCTATTCTATTATCCAAAGAAAGAATAATATAATCTTGCATTATCTATGCTATAATGTTTTCCTATTTACCTTTGTATGGGTGTTGGTTCTCTTTGTCCTTTGACCCAAAAAATTTCTTTACATTTCCTTTCTTTCCACAATTCCAACATGTAATTCCCTTACCTCAAGATTTAGATATGTCATTCTTGGACTTTGATTTCCCATTATTTTTACTCTTGGATCTCTCCTTCTGCCTGCCCCTAACATCTACATTCAAAAAATTTATAGATGATGATTCCTACATACTTTTCCTACGATTTTCATTATTCAATATTATAATAACAACATCATCAAACTTCAATATATTATTAGTAGATGTTGTATTACTAACATTCATTGCCACCCAACTATAAAGAAAATGACATATGAAGAAGAGTGATTTCACTTCATCATCATACACAATATCAACCAATTTTAATTGATTTACAATAGATCAAAAATCATTCAAATGACTAGATGTGTTTTAAAACTAAATAGTTTCTTCATCAAATAAAATTTAATTGAAGAACTAGGTTTTTCATATAAATTGGCAAGATATTGAATTAACTCTACTGTAGATGTCACTTCTATAAAATTAGAATCCACGGATGTTTTTAGGCTCAATCTTATAGATGTCAAATCCTTTCTGTCAAGAATCTTCCATTTTTCATCATTCATCTTTGTAGGTCAATACTTTTAATCCAATGGTAAGTAAAAATCTGTTTGATACAGATAATCCTCAATCTACATCTTCCATAATTGAT
Source organism: Taxus chinensis (assembly GCA_019776745.2). NCBI lineage: Eukaryota > Viridiplantae > Streptophyta > Pinopsida > Cupressales > Taxaceae > Taxus > Taxus chinensis. The sequence goes on from CM034153.1 coordinate 608,793,568, forward strand.
AATTTTAGTCATCAAACTTCTCTACCTTGTATTTGTTTTCTTCTTCCATTACTGTAGCTCCCACTCAATCATAAAATCTTATGTGATTAAATATGTTAACACACAAAACCATCAAACAAAGCTCTAATACCATTTTTTGGGGTTAGCAGAACAGTTGTACAAATAATATATCAGATCTAAGCATACATGTAATAAAAGAGAATATTTTCACAAAAGAAATATACAAAATAAGAGATATAAATAACCACCAAATCTAATTTGGTTCACCCAATGTGGGTTACATCCATCAAGAAACAAGCCAATCTATTATCTAGAGCTTTCTAAATATATACAAAAAAGATTTACAATCTTCCACACCTCTCATGATGTACAATACTTTGTTTCTCTCAAGCTTCTCCTTCTTCTCCAAGAATTTTATCTCATAATTATTTTAAACAATAATCATAAATTCTCTCTCATCTTTCTACTATAATCGTAGCTACCAAGCTATATATACCTCATATAAACTTAGGGCACTTAGTCATGTAATTACAATCAATAGATCTTCTTTAATACTAAAATTAGATCTAATTCCCGTGAGTTTGTCGACACTAAAATTTTCCTCCAAAATTTCCATTTCATTAATATATGTATTAGGAATAGGATGTTGTTAAGTGTAATTAGTAGTAGCGTCCGATAGAAGATAACGGCGCCGTCAGTACGGTGCCGCCAATAATGTGGAGTACGGTAACAGTCAAAGTACAATAGGAATGTTGTAAAAAGTAAATATTTGTCGTAAGTGGTCCGGTAATGTTAAAATGTCAAAGTTTGGGTAATTAGAGAAGTAGGGTCTACATGATTAGGAATTAGAAATATTATATTGGTAATAAGGACAAGGAGTGAGGTCATAAATATTTTGTGTATTTTATTTGTAAAAATTCTAAAAATGTGGAACCCATGTAAAATGATAAGGTTTATCTTATCTTAACAGATAAGCTTACATGTACAGATAAGAGTTAAGGTATGAAATATGATTCGTCAGAGTGGATTTCTTATCCTATCTTAGAGATAGGATGGATAAGCCTGGAAGTTCTATAAATAGAGAGGCCACCCCCTTCATTTAGCATAGAAAGAAGTAGTGAGAAATATTGTAGGAAGTGTGCGAAGGAAGCCATCAGTTAAAGGTGTGTTGAAGAAGCCATCGAGAGGTGTAATTGTAAAGTTTCTCCCATAGTCTTGTTGAAGAATCTCATGGGTGAGATTGTAACAGTTTCATGTTAATATTATAATTTATTTTGATATTTCAGATTTTTCGTCATTCTGTCTTATCATAGTCAATGGTATTCTTGTGTTATGTTGTTGTTTTGTTTCCAGATTACGTCCACCAAACTAAAGGCTGTGCATTAGTAAATAATCATAGCACGAGGAGTTCCCGGTGAAGAATTATCATAGTGCCGGATTGCTGATGACATTTTGGTTCCGTTGCCGGGACCATTCCTCGTTGGTGGATTTTATGGAGAGATATTCCCACTAAGTCAAAAATCAATTGGAGGGTAACCTTGTTTTTACTGTGCATAGTAGATACCATGGTAAAGTCATTTTTACCGTGAATAGTAGTTACCATGTTAAAGGCATTTTTGCCATGAATAGTAGTTACCCTGGTAAAGTCCTTTTTGCTGGGAATAGTAATTACCGCAGTAAGGTCACTTTTTACCATGAATAGTATTTACCGCAGTAACTTCACTTTTTACTGTGAATAGTGTTTACCACAGTAAAGTCAGTTTTTACCGTAGTAAGTCAAGTTTTACCATAGTTTACCGTGGTCATTTCTATTTTACTGTAGAAAGGTGTAAAGTCACTTTCTAGTATAGTGATTCCAATTATTTGTGCACATAAGTCTTGTTAATTGTACTTGTGGGTTGGTATTTCACGGTGGTTACTTTTGAAAATGGGAAAGATTCCTATTTTTTCAGCTCAATCTAATGAAGATGCTTCTTCTTTCATTCAAGAGTTTAAACGATCTTGTATTTGTAATGGCCTTATAAGAAGGGAACAATGGACTGAATTTTTTCCTACCTTTTTGGATGGTTCAGCACTTAGGTGGTTTGAAACACTAGGTGATAATGTGAAAAATTCATGGGATTTATTAACTGAAAGTTTTCTTGAAGAATTTGGTGAACAACAGAAATATGCAGATCTCATGATCGAGATCACAAAGCTATCCCAAGGAGAGAAGGAGAAGATAAGGGATTATCATGCTCGTGTTCTAGAGCTAAGGAGGAAGCTCGATGCCCAAATCTGGAAGGAAGGACTAGCGGATGGGTTGATGAATGGCGTGGATAATATCCTCTGTAAGCACTTCATTCTTGGGATGAAGCCATAGATCAGACAACGAGTGAAGTATGACCGTCCAGCCACCATTGAACAAGCAAAGGAGATTGCAAGAAGGCAAGAAGAAAGCATGGAAGAGGAGCCCAAAGAAATTGTTGCTAAAGTAGAGCCTACACCAGCACCTTTGGTCCTGAATCCACAACCACTCCCGGTGAGCACAAATATTTCTCCTAATACATCTACTGAGTATGAAGATCTGCTCAAAAAGATGGGTTAGTTAACTATTAATCTTCTTCAAGGAAAGGAATTTAGTTCTCAGGGAGGAGATAGAGGTCCAAAGAGAAACATTTCTAAAGTTGTTTGTTATGGTTGTTATAAAAAGGGTCATTATAAGTATAATTGTCCAGATAGAGCTTCTACATCTAGTAAGGGAGATAATGATAAAGGAATAGCACCTGTGAATTCTTTTGATGTAGTAGATAAGAGCAGAAATAATGAAGTAGATGTGTTTGTAACAAAAAGAAAGAAAGAAAAAGATAATCAAGATGGAAATGATCCTAAGAAGATGAAAGAAGAAACTAGTAAGAAATATAGGAGAAGAAAGTTGGGTGTGCAGGATTTTCTGATTTCACAGGGGCAAGGACCATACTCCATCTTGGAAGATCTGTCCAAAAGGCCTGCAAATATTACATATGGTCAACTCTTGGCTATGTCTTCTGAGAAGAGGCGGGAGTTGCGAGGTGGACTCAATGCTCGAAGAAGGAAGGAGGTTGAGGTCCTTGTTTTGGAGGCAGAGGCAGATCCCTATGCTCCACAAGCTGAGGTATTATGTAATGGTATTTCAATTCATGATGTCTTAGTTGATGGAGGTGCTGCAGTTAATGTAATGATTGAGTCTGTAATGAATATGTTGGGGTTAAAAATTGATCGCCCTTCAACACTTATGTTAAGGTCATTAAATAAGGGAAAAACTAAACCAGAAGGTGTAATTTCAAATGTGGCAATATCTGTTATGGGTGTGGTATGTGTGGTAGACTTTCAGGTGATGAAAAATGGTACTGTTGCGTACCCAATGCTGCTAGGAAGACCATGGCTAAGGAGACTTCATGCAAGAAACTACTGGAATGAAGGTTTCATGACACTTGGACGTGGTAGAGAGAGGGTGAAGATAAACGTGATCCCTCGACATCATAAAGTAGAACCTGTGGATTCAAGTGATGAAACTGATGATTGGACATCCTCTGATTACTCTAGTACCAGTGAAGTGGACACTGAAGATGAAGAAAGCGAGGTGGATGTTTCAGTCATGGATATCCTGCCAGTCACACCAACTCATGACCCCATAAAAATTATCTGAAGAAGAAGTTGATGATCGTCTCCAACAAATAAAGATTGGTGATGCTGTGATGGAGAGTGAGAAGGAATCCTACCTCCAGCTCTTTCGAAGGTACATACACCTATTCACTTTTGATTACAAGGAACTCCACCAAGTAAGTTGGGTAGAACATTGTATTGAGCTGGTAGATGGTGCTAAGCCCATAAAGCAAATGCCATATAGAATGAATCCTAATTTTTCCAAGACTGTAAAAGAAGAAATAGATAAGTTGCTTGATGCAGGATTCATATTTGCTGTGGAGAATTCAGAATGGGTTTCTCCCATTGTGATCTCAATAAAAAAGAATGGGAAGCTACGCATTTGTATTGATTATAGGAAGCTCAATAAGGCAACAAAGAAGGATCATTACCCTCTTCTATTTTCAGATCAGATCTTGGACGAAGTAGCTGGCTAGGAGTGCTATAGTTTTGTTGATGGATATAGCGGCTACAACCAAGTTCGTATAGCAGAGAAAGATCAGCTGAAGACCACGTTCAGCACTCCTTGGGGAACGTTTGCTTATAGAGTTATGCCTTTTGGGTTGTGTAATTCTCCAGCAACATTCCAGCGTTTAATGAATAGGGTTTTCGAACCCTACATTGGGACCTTCATCAGAGTATTTCTGGATGATTTTTGCATCTATGGGAGCAAGTTGGACCACCTGCACCAGATGGAGATAGCATTTCAAAGGTTAGATGAAGCACAAGCCTCACTAAACCCTACAAAGTGTGTCTTTGGATGTTCTAAAGGCGTTTTGTTAGGGCATGTTGTATCCAGAGATGGTATTGGTACTGATCCTGATAAAGTTTCAAAAATCAAAGTTTTACCATTTCCTATAAATAGAAGTAATTTGAGATCATTTTTAGGCCATGTGGGTTACTATAGAAGGTTCATCAAGAATTTCTCAAAGATTGCACAGCCACTAACCCAGTTCTTGAAGAAGGATGTTGCTTATGAACCAGGAAACAAGGCACATGAAGCTTTTGGACAACTGAAGGAAGCCCTGGTGTCTTCACCTGTTTTGAAGAATCCAGATTGGAGCAAGCCATTCATTGTGTACACTGATGCCTCAGATGCAGCACTAGGTAGTACTTTGAGCCAAAAGGATGAAAATGGGAATGAACATCCAATTTACTTTGGGAGCAGACAAATGAGCAGTGCTGAGGTAAACTATACTGTAACTGAAAAAGAGGCTCTGGCTATCATTTTTGCTGTAAAGAAGTTTAGAAATTACTTGCTAGGGCAGAAATTTATAGTTGTAACGGATCATCAGGCTCTGAAATATATTGTCAATAAGCCTAACCCATCAGGGAGGATAGCAAGATGGATAATTTTTCTACAAGAATTTGAATTTGATATTATAGATAGGCCAGGAAAGAAGCATGTCAATGCAGATGCACTCTCTCAAGCCTATGATGGTTTAGGATCATCTTGTGATGATGATGATTTTCCCGATGCAGCATTGTTCTCCCTTGACACAATCCCTAGTGAATACATAGATATTTGGAATTATCTGAATGAATTCAAGTTTCCGGATGGTGCCAATGCAAAGACTAAGAGAAATATTACTCAAGCCAGTCGTCCATACTCTATTCTGCATGGAGCATTATTTTGAATAGGACCTGATGGACAGTACAAGAGGGCAGTTGGACGTGATCAAGGAAAAGAGCTTCTAGAAGAATTCCACAATGGTACATGTGGAGGGCACTTCTCTGGACAACTTACAGCAAGAAGGATCTTGGATGCAGGTTATCACTGGCCCACTCTTTTTAAAGACTGTTATAATTATTGTAAGACATGTGATATTTGTCAAACACATGGTAACCGTAAGACTTCATCAGCTCCATTATGTCCTATTCTTCCCCTTGGTCCCTTTGAAAAATGGGGAATAGACATTGTAGGTCCACTTCCAACTACATCACGTCAAAATAAGTATATTGTAGTTGCCACAGATTATTTAACCAAGTGGGTTGAAGCTAGGCCATTGAAAGCAGCTTCCATGGATGAAGTGGCAAGGTTCATATATGAATGCATTGTCACCAGATTTGGTTGTCCATTAGAAATTATAACAGATCAAGGAAGCCACTTCATTAATGAGGTGGTAGAAGCCCTAGTCAATAAGTTTTCTATCAAGCACAGGAAGGCAACAACATACAAGCCAAGCACAAATGGACAGGTGGAACGAACAAATTTTGTGTTGTGTCAAATTCTAGCAAAAGATGCAGCCTTGCAGGTACATAAATGGGATAAAAGGATTCATGCAGCATTGTGGGCATATAGGGCAACATCAAAGTCAGCAACAGGATACTCCCCATTTCAGTTGGCCTATGGCATTGATCCAGTTCTTCCTATTGAGTTTGATATTCCCACTGTGAGAGTTATGAAAAAGGAAAGGATGGATGAAAGTGATTCAGTAAAAGAAAGGTTGGTACATCTTCATTTGCTAGAGGAAATGAGGGAAATAGCAAAGGATACAAGCCATAAGAAGAAAATGAAGCAGAAGGAGTACTTTGATCAAAAGATCCGGTGGTCTCCATTTCAAGTAAATGACTTGGTTCTAGTATATGATTCCAGATACAAAAAAAGAAGACAGAGAAAATTTCTTCCAAAATGGATGGGGCCCTATAAAATAGCAGCTGTGCATGAAAATGGTACGTACTGAATGGAGGAATTAGATGGCACTCCCATTACGAAATGGGTCAACCACGACAAGTTGAAGATTTTCCAAGCACCAGAATAGTCTACTCCGAGGACGGAGTAGAAGCTAGGAAGGGGGAAGATGTCGACACTAAAATTTTCCTCTAAAATTTCCATTTCATTAATATATGTATTAGGAATAGGATGTTGTTAAGTGTAATTAGTAGTAGCGTGCGATAGAAGATAACGGCGCTGTCAGTACGGTGCCGCCAATAATGTGGAGTACGGTAACAGTCAAAGTACAATAGGAATGTTGTAAAAAGTAAATATTTGTCATAAGTGGTCCGGTAATGTTAAAATGTCAAAGTTTAGGTAATTAGAGAAGTAGGGTCTACATGATTAGGAATTAGAAATATTATATTGGTAATAAGGACAAGGAGTGAGGTCATAAATATTTTGTGTATTTTATTTGTAAAAATTCTAAAAATGTGGAACCCATGTAAAATGATAAGGTTTATCTTATCTTAACAGATAAGCTTACATGTACAGATAAGAGTTAAGGTATGGAATATGATTCGTCAGAGTGGATTTCTTATCCTATCTTAGAGATAGGATGGATAAGTCTTGAAGTTCTATAAATAGAGAGGCCACCCCACTCATTTAGCATAGAAAGAAGTAGTGAGAAATATTGTAGGAAGTGTGCGAAGGAAGCCATCAGTTAAAGGTGTGTTGAAGAAGCCATCGAGAGGTGTAATTGTAAAGTTTCTCCCATAGTCTTGTTGAAGAATCTCATGGGTGAGATTGTAACAGTTTCATGTTAATATTATAATTTATTTTGATATTTCATATTTCTCGTCATTCTGTCTTATCATAGTCAATGGTATTCTTGTGTTATGTTGTTGTTTTGTTTCCAGATTACGTCCACCAAACTAAAGGCTGTGCATTAGTAAATAATCATAGCACGAGGAGTTCCCGGTGAAGAATTATCATAGTGCCGGATTGCTGATTACAAGTTAAATAAAACACTCATGCACAAGTAACCGATGTCAGTTATCCCTAATTGATGTCGGTTCCTTCTTTCCTGATAGATATCGGTCCTAGGTGACTGATGTCGGTCCCTACATAACCGATGTCAGTTACTGTGATTTCCAGCAAGTTGATAAATCATGCTAAACTTAAGTAATTAAGCTTCACAACTCAACAATCTCTCAGTTAGGGATAAACTATTGCACTATATCTATACCACATTCTTATTGGATACTTTCCTTAGCTTTTTTCTTCCTCTTCAACTCTCAAACTCGAAGTCCAAGAGAAGTGGAGTGTAACTCCATATTCTCTCTTGATAATGTCTTTGTTAGCATATCCGCAAGGTTTTCTCTCGTATGAATGTTCTACAGTGTCAGCTTCCCATCCTCCAATACCTTTCGTATGAAGTGATATCTCAATTGAATGTGTTTTTTTCTAGAATGAAACATTGAGTTATTTTCCAAATGAATTGCATTGTGACTTTCACTAAATAATTTGCAATCACATTTCTCCTTTTCCAACTATTTCATGAACCTTCTCATTCATATCATCCATATAAAGAAGTTAGAGCTTGGTTGCATGAAGGATTGTAGGAGTTTTCAATGTTAAGGTAGGATCTTATACCTTGTATTTTAGCCTTTCTTTTTTATGTTTTGTGTTGTAAATATATGAATGAAATGAGATTTTGTACTGATTTGGGTAGATTTGGCCATAGGGATGGTGTAGGGAGAGAGAAATGGAGCCATTTTTGGAGGTAAAAGGGAGTGTGTGAGGATTTTCTGAAGGGGGTGTGGGAAAGCTAAACCACCTATGTGGAGTAAAAAGAAAACTATATCATTTATATCTTGTAAAATGGATAACTAAGGAGTCTTATGTATGTGATTTGTGTTAGTGTAGTGGGAGGAATTGGGTGGACCCCTATTCCATTTGGGAGGCATAAGGAGATGACTACCATATTATTTTCTCCTTTAGCTCAATTTGGAACCTATATGTAATTACATTATCAACAATTTAATTGTTGTCTTACTCTTTATGGTTGTGGATTTTTTTGGTGTGTGAGTGTTGTATGTTGTTGCTATTTTTGGGGGGGTTGTCATGGTTGTGAACACCCCTTATTCTCCCATTGTTTGGGCTCAGGGGCCAATGAGAAGGTTGGTTTCAACTTCTCATTGGATTAAGGTTAGGAGATTGAGTGTTTCCTATCTCCCTTTGCTTGTGATGCGGTTGTATATGAAGAATAAAGAAGAAAATGTAGATTTAGCCTATGGGATGGAGTTTTAGTTGTGAAAAAATAGGATATTTGTTGCAAATTACACCATGTTTTCTTCACTTGTGTGTGGAGGGATTTTGTACTTGCATTTTAAATTAGAACTCTTATAAAAGAAATTATTTAAATCCGGTATGGACTATCAAGTGATGAAATGTACATGGTTGAAGTAAGGCATTTGAATTTTACTTCTTATTTAAAATTTTACTCTATTCAAATCTCCAATTTAAATGAAATTTTGCATTGTATTTAAAACCTGAAATTATTCTCCTTGACTTAGAAATACATTGAAGTAAATAAATTGATTCTTTTTGTAATTTTCTTGTCAATATTTATATTTATAAAAGGAGCATATATTTGGATGATGTTTACATTTACTCCCCCTTTTAAGATGGGTATATAACTGGTAGAAATTTATCGTTGTTTTTATAATTTAAACAATATTACGAAAAAATTATATGCAATTATTTCCATTTTGATCAAAGAAAGAAATATGCTTCTTCCATTTGAGCATCTCCTTTTTATAATTTTAATCCCAACAACTATATATATATATATATATATATATATATATATATATATATATAGACACACACAATATAAGTTTTCCTAAATACCCTTTCTTTTGAAAACAAAAATCATAAAGAAGGTATATATATTTGAATGTATATATATAGTATACATATATAATAAATTAAATATTACAAAACAATATAGAAATAGATTGCTTGTGGGTTTTCTTGAAAAATAATTTTAGTTAAAAAAAATAGAATGGCTGGATTTATATTTTATTGTTTTAAATAAATTAATAGAAACTAAGGGTTTTGGGGCACGCACGCTACCCCCTCCCCACCCCTCCACCGATCTCTATGGTGGTGTGGGAACCACTCACTCCACTCCTCTTTATGTCATGGTTGGGGCCTTGTAATACGGTGGCTTAAAACTCAATGAACATCCAATTTTGGGCATCCCTTGTGTGTGTGTGTGTGTGTGTGTGTGTGTGTGTGTGTGTGTGTGTGTGTGCCCATAACTATAAAACTGGTAGCATATATTCAATAAAAATAATAATAATGTGGAACTACAAACCCTAAGGATAAATGAAAATAGAAGACAGTAAAAATGGGAAGAAGATCCATCCTCATTTGCAGATCTAAAGCAACAAAATATCCATAGCTCTTCATAAGCCTCCATCTCCTCCTACCTCTAAAAACCTACATGTGCAAATGAGGGAAATTAGGGCATAAAATGAATAAAAGGAAAAAATAAGGATATTTAAGGCTTTTAGTAAAACCTAGATTCTAAGGGCTCTTATTGATCCAATCTAAGGGTGGAAATTAGATCACACCCTTTTTAATTTGTAGGCATTTTGATGGGAATAGATGTTTCATTAATTCGACGAGTATTTAATTAATGGGAATCATAGGGCATTTCATACATGGGTAATAGTGGGTTAGGATTATGTTGTGTCTTTTTTATTATGGGACAAATAAACTAATGTTGAACATGGGATATTGTAATAAATACATTAAATGGGTTAAAATGAATAAATGTAAATGTGTAGTTAAATAAATGAGGGACATGGATATTATCACTTAGGGAAATAAAATAAAAGTCAACTTAGGAAAGGATTTTGATAAATGTAAGAGCAATTTAAATGTATAGAATAAAGGGAGATTAATGTAGGAAATATTTAGATAAAATTAGTGGGAACTTAGGAAGAGGATTTAACCCTGTAATAATTTTTGGGGAATTACATAATAGTATTTTAATTATTAATTTGGTTACGACTCATTTAACAGAGCGTAATATTAATAGACGAGAAATTAAATAAATGTGTAAGTACTTTAATAAATGTAATACATGTATATTTAAACAAAAAAAATCCTGTAATTCTTCCTAAATAATTGTTGAAGTTTTTGCATGGTTTTGGTAGGTCTTATTTTGGGCGTTACAACACACACATATTATACAGAGCCAAACTAAAATTTATTTTTTTCTATCAAATAAATAAATAAAAGAAATGTATATTATCGCTTTTTAAAATTTGCATAAGGATCATTATACGTCACTAAACTATAGAATTAGGTATACGAAAAGAACAAAAATATCCTATTAAATTTTAAAATAAAGATAACTAATAATTCATTAATAGAGATAAATAATCACATTATGTAGTGCCCACTTCCATTTGACACCTTTTTTATACTAATCATGATACTGTTGATTATATTATCGATTTTATTCATATTATGGTGTTATATATTAGATCAGGGATTATTGTTGACTGGATTCAATTATGATGCATGATGATTATTAGAGATATTTTAAATGTTGATGTTGATATCCTATTGGACATGGTTATATAATGGATGTTTTTCAGACTTACAATATTTGGATATTGTGAATAGACCTAGAAATAGAAATTATTGGATGATGAGATTGTTTTTGATAAAACTATAAATGATATTATTAGATTGTTTGATGTTGTTGTGATTCATATATCTAAATGATTTCAAGAATTATATTTATATCATTTTGGATGTTCTGATATGGCCATGAGGCCGAAGGAGGTATTTGTGTTTTGCAGGTTAAAATATCACAACAAACATCGGGGGATTGGAAACCAACCAAATTGGAGTTCTAGATGAATTCAACAAGGTCACCATGGCAACTAGTACTTGTTTGTGCATGTTTCTGTGTGATAGGGATTTCCATGGGGCGGATCACATTTAAATGTGACCAAGGGGGTTATGTGTATTTATTTATTTTGTTCCTTTTTTATTGGTGTTTCTATGTGTTTATTAAGTGATGTGTTCACCCCTATTTATTTAAATAAATTGTGGTACATAATGTGAGTAATCATATTGTTAAAATAAATTAACCAACTTGGGTCATAAGAAAGTAATAGTTGGAGTGGTTGAATCTTGTATTAAATTTTGTAAGATATGTGTAAATAATTTGTAAGTGATGTGTGACCTAATTTTTGAGTGTGAAATACTCCACCTTCATGGAAATTCGAATTTGTCCTTGGAGGCTAATTTTGGAGGCTTGTCGGACAAGTTAAACTTGTCCCATACCTATTAAATTTATTTACCAACCATACCTATGGTTGGAGAGTTCAAATTTTACTTTTATAATGTTTTTTGAGAAGGAAAATTACAGGTTTTAACTGCACCTTTCTTACATAATTTAATTTCAGTCCTTTGGGGTATGGGTTGGATTTGAGTATGTTAGTAAATTGTCATATTATTCACCCACGTATTTATTGTGCATTGGATAATGAAGTTGAATCTTAGGTTGTGGTTGAAGGGATGTGATATGGCATCCTACGTGGATCTGCCTCATCCTTTTTCCTTCCCTCTTCTATTAAATTCGAAAGGCTTGCCTTGTTTTGGGGTTGCTTCATTTTGGAGATTTTATTTTTGGGAGAATTCGTTGTTGTTTTGGGAGATCTTGCTTTGAAGGAGTTTTTGGATTATTAACACATGCTTGTTCTTGGATGATTTTGAATTGCTTGCATTGGGATAAAGCTTGTTGTTTTGGAAACTTAGAACAACTCCATCATGGAGAGATAGGACTTTGACTCTTGAAATGCTCTTCTTTTATAAATGTAAATGTTAATGTGTGAATGTTTTGGCATGTTTTTGGGCTATTGGGTAGATGGCCTAGGAATAGTGTAGGAGAAGACTATGGGGTTATTTTTTTGGGAGGCACAAGTGTGTTTTGGGGAAGTATAAGGGTGGAGGGAGTTGGGATTTGGGTTCCACCTTACAAGAAATAGCTTGCATTTATTTAGTTGTTATGGGGTGCCATAAGAGGTTGGGGAGGTATAAGAAAATATGAGGAATAAGGGGTACTTGGCAGCGGCATAAGGGCATGTCAAGGATTTGAAATGAGATATATAATATATATATATATATATATATATATATATATATATCGGTGGCTTTTTCTCAGGTGGTGATACCCATTTTCCCTTTGGGAGGCATAAGCAAAATCTCCCATAGTTTCTTGCTCCTTTGGCATTCTAGATGAAGCCTCAGTAATGTTTGTCATGGTTTAATGTAGTTGAAAACTATATTCTATTTTGGACTGTGTTTTCTTGTGGAAATGTTTCTTGTTCGTTTGTGGAAGCCTGTTGTTTCTATGAGTTGGATCACACATTTTATTGCATTGTGGTTAGGGCTCAAGGGCCAATGAATAAGGATGTCTTCTCCTCTTCATTGGATGTCTTGGTTAGGTGGAGAGCGTTGCCTTTCCCCTACCCTTGTTGTGATAACAATTTGGACGAATGAAAACATATGCATGCTGCTATTCTGGAGCAAGGAAAAATATAGTTTGACAGTCCCTTATGAAATGAAATCTTATTGTAACCTTTCCCACTAGAAGTGGATGATCTTTGTATTAATTGTAATGGAAAGATACTTTGTATTGACAATGAAAGTTGAAATTTAAAATGTAAAAGAGTTATACTCTGTATTCTATTTTGGAAAGAATGATACGTAATTTGTATGTTGTATTTTGAAATCAAATGGAAAGGAGGTTGTAGGAGTTTCATTTGAATTAATGGATGTGGTTTTTTCTTGTCCATATGATATTATTCCATTGGAAATCTATGTTTAGCATGCATTATGAAATCTTTGTTTCGAATGTGGAAAAGTTAAACACGTTAGAAGAAAATGTATTATTCTGCCCTGTATATAATATATGATTTTGGATAGAATAAAAGAAGGATGTTACAAATTTGTATTTTGGAATCAATGAATGATGTATTACCTTCGTAAAATTTCCCTGTGGTATTGAATCTAATCTCTTAAATGTAATTTAAATCTCTATTTGTAAGGAAGAAATGCGTATAAAGGAATGTGTAATACTCTATCTTTTGAAATATTTGAAAATTGGAAATAAGAGATGTATATTAGATTTGAATAGTTGGTTTGAATCAACTAAATGTATTGGTTTAGGATTGGAACACATTATAATTCGTGGAAGAAGAAAATGGCAAATAAACCCTTTAAAAATTTCATCCCTGTCTTTTATTTTCAAACTGGAAATTATTTATTCCAAATGCACAAATCAGACCTGCAACAATGAAATAGACAAACTAAAAGAATAAAATGAAGTAGTTTTCCCTAAATGAATCTAATTAGACAAATATACTTACAAGGAAAGCTTCTCAAAACTTGGCAAAACTAAGTTCAAATCTTTCATAGTCGTTTTGCTGTCAAAATATGTAAAATTTTTAATTGGAAGTCAATCATATATACATAGATCTACCTCAAAAAACTTATCCTAAATACACCTAAGAACAATTCTCCATGTCTATTTGACATGTTGAGAGAGCGAACAAGAATAAATTGAAAAAAAATCTTATAAGTTAAAATTTACCAGTTTGAAACTGTGAAAGCCTGCAGAGTCTTTTTACATGAAATTGACTCCTTAAACTCTATCAAAATTTAAAACTAATCAATCCTGTGCAAAGAGGACGTTTAGAGAGCTTTACTAGAAATTCCTTGTTTTCACAAAACTGAGCTCTCTATTAAAATTTATGGCCTTCTAAAATTTTTCATCACTTGGCACCAAAAAAACAAATTGGAAAAAAATTTCCTTGGGAGGGCCCACGGTCTTGAATTTTTTGCGCTTAAAGCTTTAGAAAACTTTTGGAAAAATTTTCTAAAATTTTCTTGCTACCTCACCGGCCCACAAGCCAATCAGAGGCTACCATGTGGCACCATAAAGTGTTGGGAAGAGGGGTGGATCACTTTTTAACTTAGCACTTCAGAAAAAATTTGGGATTTTTTTTTCAAATTTTCCCCACCGACCCATCCGGCCAATCAGGAGCTATGCCACGTGGCGTCGTGATGCTTTCGTCGGAGGAGTGGGTTCATTATTTGACTTTGGCATTTTAGAACAAAGTTTTGGGATTTTTTTTCTAAAATTTTCCCCGCTATGCCCCGGCGACCCGCGGCCAATCAAGAGCTTCCATGTGGCATCAGTGGAGGCATGGGTGAATGTGATCATTTTTTCCGTTCGGGCGCGGTAAAATGAGATTTTCTCCCCGTGGGCCCCACTTTTTCCACATTGTCTTAGGAGACACCACGTGTCCCCTGCGGAATCGTGAAAGCACGGATGTAAAGTAGGCTTCCCGCCCCGTGCGGGAAATTTCCTAAATGTTTATGCTGCCCCTACTTTTCCCTGCGTTGGCTTAGGAGGAAGCCAGGTGTCCCTTGCGGACTCACGGGAGTACATGGGTGCAAAGGTTGTTTTTTTCCCCCACGTGGGAAATTTTCAAAAAGTCTCCCCACGGCCTGCACAGACCCTGCCCTTTGTGCAAATTTTCTCCCCTGGGTCCACAAGGCTAGCTCTTGGAGAAAAATTTTCACCCCAAGGCCTAGCTGGCCCATAACTTGAAACATATGAGGAGTTAGGATGACTTATTTTATATTGTTGGAAAGGTGAGGAAAATTCCTATCCAATGGAAATGATTTAGGTAAATTTTGAATGAATTAATTTTGAGAAAAATCATTTGAACCTTTAAGCTTATTAGAGAGTAGCGTATGGTGAGGAATTACCCTCTGAACCTAATTAAACCTTCTAACCCTAAATTTTGGACCTTGTAACCTCTAATATATGTTAACAAAAGAGAAGTAAATTTTAGTGGATTAGAATTTGATCTAGAACTTGTTAATGACAAATTGTTGTCTTGCAACCTAGTTGTAGACTCCTTCTAAACAAAATTAAAAATAAAAAATAATTCCATAATTTTCCTAACTAATCCTATGTTGTTCTTGGGTCTCAACTGGCTTGTTTTAGCGGGTCATCACACTTGGTATCATAGCAGTGGTTCAAAAATCTTGGGCCATTGAGCACACTAGAAAACTTGAGACATGAACCTTAAAACCTAGCATCACTTTTAAATCTAGAAGACAACTTAGTTTAGAAATTACATATTTTAGTAAACATAGAAACTAAGTAAAACCTAGAATAAGTGAACTAAATATTGTCTTGATCTGTGCAAGAGGCGTAGAAAAGATGAAGGATACTTTTCACATAAGACCTAGGCATACCACCACCAGATCATGCTGTAGCAGTCCATCCTACCCTATATTTTGTAGACTCTTCCGGATGTTAATGCCGCTCTACACAGTAGGATCATTAGGAGGACATGCAGCCAGTCATGATAAAATCACTTCCATTAAGGGTCATGCATCACCTCGACCCAACGAGGAGAATGGAGGAGAGAACATTCCATGCAGAGTTAACCAGAGCTAGAGTCACCACAGAGGGGACGGGGAGACAAAGTTTCGGGCCATAGAGAGAGGTCTTGCAGAGTCCTAGGATTAGGGATGTGCATGTATAGAGAATCCTAGAGGCCATTAGACCATAGTTTTAGATCACATCAGGGAGATCCTGAAGCTTCAAGCATCACATTATTCTAGTGACATGGGTGGATTTTAGGTAGAGGCCCTGGTTGGTGAGCTTGAGTGGATGCTTCAAGATCTTTGTCCTTGTTCTAGCAACACAAAATATCATGTTGTGATCCATCTACTGAGGGATGGAGCTGGTATCTGGTGGCAGACAGAGGAGTAGAAGCTCCATGTTGATTCTAAGAAAATTACCTGGGAGCTCTTTGAGGAGCTGTTACGATCCTCATGTGTGGATTTCACTAACACCTCGAGGTTTTGGTGTAATGGTTCATTACATTTGGTATCAAAGTGACCACCCAGGATTCAGTCCCAGCAAGGGTAGCTACGCCGTCATTGCAATGATTTCTAGGGCTCATATAGGGTAGGGTGGGGTCCCACTATATGGGCAAAAATATAGCCCGGGATCCGGGCTATGGAAGTGTGGTGGGATGTTATGATCCTCATGTGTATATTTCACTAACACCTCGAGGTTTTGGTGTAATGGTTCGTTACAGGAGCATTTTCGATGTAGATATTTTTCACTAAGGTTCATACAGCAATGGATAAATGAGTTCCTTGACCTTCGACAGGCATCTCTTAAAGTGGTTGAGTATGAGAGTAGGTTTTTGGATCTACTTCAGTATGTTGGATACATGCAGGATGAGCAAGTGCAGATCCACAGGTTCATCCGGGGCCTAAACCTATACATTAGAGGTGCAGTGCGGATCCATTGTCCATATACATTAGCTGAGGCCGTCGAGAAGGCCTATATCACATAGAGAGACACTTGGGGGAAAGACCTAAAATGACTAAAGACTGAGTCCATAGTCTACATGTAATATATGTAGGATAGAAAATCAATGAGGGTTAGTACCTCCTCCTCATGGTGGATAGGGGTTCAACACAGTCATCTTTTAGACCACAACAGTAGCAGTAGCAATAGTACCCACTTACCCTATAGACCTCCACAGAGGTTTGATGCACAGAGAGGTCGGAGTATGGGGCCTCCCCCTAGGGTTCTCATCAGGACACATGGTTCCCAGAGATCTCACTTAGCATGAGCTCACCAATAAAGACCTCAACAGACCACAGCCGGATCAACAGGATCCACACCCCAGACCTCAAGAGTACTAACCCGGTGCTGCTACACAGGGGAGAGGATCAGGCGGTTGTTTTGGGTGTGGTGTTACTAGAAATTTTTGGAGAGACTTCCCACATAACCCTAATAACTAGGGTAAGACACAGATCTCAGAGGCCTACTGTTGGTGATATGGGGCACAATCATAGCATGTACACAATGGTCAAGAATTGCCAAGCAGAGCATCAGAGTATAATTTTTGAGACTACAGGTAACATTGGTGTATATTCCTTACCTCCATTCTATTTGATTATGGTTCTTCTGATTATTTTAATTGCACCATCTTTAGTAGAGCATGACGCAGGCTGGTTGATAGTTAAGCAAGGATCATAGTTGGGATGTTGAGATGACTTCTAGAGCCAAGATCTCTATAGACTCCTTAGTTAAGGAGTGTGTGGTGGATTTGGGGACCTTTCAGCACTACCTCAAATCTTCATATCCTTTCGTTGGGCTCTTATGGATTCATCTTGGGCATGGACTGGTTGTCCTACTCGACAGGGCCAAAAGTGAATTTTTACCAAAAAGATTATATCTTGTGTAAATGATTAGGGAGTTAAGTCATGGTGATATCAGGGGTCAAGAGACACATTTCTATTCACACCATCTCTGTACTATGCAGCTTAAGTGGTGTGGTGTGACGAGGTTGTCAGATGTATGTTGTTACAATCAGTGACAGTATCATAGGATGGGTCTAGTGGACCATTACTAGATGATCATCCCATTTTGAGAGAGTCTGTAGATATCTCTCCAGGGGAGCTACCCTGGGGTCACCACCCCCACATGAGATTGATTTTCATATAGATTTGGTTCTTGAGAGCAAAGCCTATCTCACGAGCACCTTATAGGATGACCATATGCCTGAGCTCTGTGAGCTGAAGTTACAGCTTGAGGGCCTTCTGGAGAAGGGCCTAATTTTTCCTAGTGTATCCCCTTGGTGATGCACCAGTGATCTTTGTGAAGAAGAAGGATAGATCCATGTGGTTGTGTATTGATTACCACCATCTGAATAAGGTAATGATCAAGAATCATTATCCCATTCCATGCATTGATGATTTATTTGATCAGATGAAGGCAGCCACAATTTTCTCTAAGATAGACCTTAAGTTAGGCTACCATAAAATGAGGATTTTCAGAGGTGGACATTCATAATACTACCTTCCGTATGAGGATATGGCCACTATGAGTTCATGCAGTGGTACCTTTTGGTATGATCTAATGCCTCCACGCAGTATTTATGAGTTTGATGAATGGGGGTATGTCCAGGAACTTTCTTAGATCACTTCTGTGCTCATATTCCTTAATGACATTTTGATTTACTCATATACACATGAAGAGCATGACGGGCACCTTCACCAGGTTCTTCGGTGTCTTCAAGAGCAACAGACTTTACGAGAACTTGGAGAATTGTGCATTCTTTCAGATGGAGGTGCAGTATTTGGGTAATATCATTTCCAGAGAAGGTATCACCGTCGATACTTCCAAGATTAGAGCTATTATGGATTGGACAGCATCCTACCACTGTTACTAAGGTGCACAGCTTCATGGGACTAGTAGGTTACTACAGGAGATTTTTTTCAGGAAATCTCTCGGATTGCGCACCCCATCACTTCCCTTTAGAGGAAAGGGAAGAAGTTTGTTTTGGTCAGACAAGTGTGAGTAGGCCTTCAATACATTGAAGGAATGTCTCACTACAAGCACCTATCCTTACAGTGCCGGATCCACAGGGTGATTTTTTCATTTGCACAGATGCTTATTTCAGCAGAGGCTTGGTGGTGTGTTGATGCAAAAGGGTAGAGTAGTGGATTTTGAGTCTCACACACTCAAAGATTATGAGCTTAATTATCTGACTCATGATCTTGAGCTTGTGGTAGTTATGCACGCTTTGGTTTGATGGAGGCACTTTCTTATTGGTCAGAGATTCACACTCAGGACAGATCATTTGAGTCTTCGCCACCTCTTCATACATAGCCCAATCTCAACATTTATCAATGGCATTGGATGGAGTTGCTTTGCAAGTATGATATGGAGATAGAGCATGTGAAAGGGAAGGAGAATGTGGTGGAAGATGCTCTTAATGGATGGATACATGTGGCTATGGCCACCTTAGTGAGCACAGATTTGTGGAGCAAGATTCTGTCAGCTATCTTCCTATTGACAGATTTCTACTTTACAGTTCGAGTAGATATCAAGTCTTAGAGACCCCTTGAGGGAAATTTTGATGGTTTCTCACTTAGAGGTAGATGGCCTTCTCAGACAGAGAGGTTACCGGATATATGTTCCCAGAGATGGAGGATTGAGGCAGGACTTATTGAGTATAGGCACATCATGCACCCTATTAAACCCATCCTGGGGTGAAGAAGATGCACACTAATTTGAGATAGTTATATCATTGGAGAGGACTTGATAGAGACGTGTCCTATTTCATGTCAACGATGTTTAGAGTGTCCAAAAAGTGAATGCCAAGCATAAGCATCCAGCTCGCCTTCTCTTTCCTCATGCTATACCGGAGTGGAAATGTGACACCATTTCCATGGACTTCATTGTTGGGATACCGATGTCGAGATATCACCACGATGTCATCATGGTCACAATTGATAAATTGACAAAATTGGCTCACTTTTCTTTAGTGAAGACCACTTATACATCTAGTGCAGTGGCACAAAGGTATATTTGGATGAGATTGTCAGGTTGCATAAGATTCCACGTGGAAGATCATAAGTGACCTATGATCCTTTGACATATACTTCCCACTTTTGAACTACCATGCAACACGCGATTGGGACAAGAGATCAACTTCAGCATAACATATCACCCCAAGACAGATGGACATACTGACTGGGTGAATCAAATATTAGAAGATATGCCTCAGGATGTATGTGATGGATTAGAAGTTTAGATGAGAGGAGTACATGTACTTGGTGGAGTTTGCCTACAATATTAGTTTTCAGAGTTCTATAGGTTATGGATCCCTTTTCAGGATTTGTATGGTAGAGATTGTAAGACACCTCTTAGTTGGGACAGGTTAGAGGACAGGGTTTCTCTTGGACCAGCTTTGTTACAGGACATGGAAGCAGCAGGTGGTTTTGATAAGACAAAGATTGTAGGAGGCACAGGACAGGAAAAAGAAGTATGTAGATCAACATAGGACTAGACTGTAGTTTTGATGTGGGCATGAAGGTGTTCCTTCATGTCAGACCACACAAGATCCCTATTTGTTAAGGAAAAGTTTCTAAGTTAGCTCCTAGATTCGGTGGGTACATTTTGAGATCTTGGAGCATATCAGCCCTTTGGCCTACCGTCTAGTATTGCCACCAAGCTTGTCTCACATAAATGATGTGTTTTCATGTTTCATTTCTTAGGAGAAATGTTACAGATCCTTCTCACGTGTTAGATTGGACATCATTGCAGGTATAGGACTAGGGGCAGGTGATGGTGGAGCCCCGTTTCACATCGTAGATCATAGGACCCTAGGCCTTCGAGGTAGATAGGTTGATCAGGTATGGGTGCAGTGGGACAGATATGATGAGAATACAGCTACATGGGAAGATACTACTTTTCTATGAGTTCAGTTTCCACATTTTTTCCAATGACTTCCAGGAGGAAGACAAGTCTAAGGGGAGGGGGGATGTAATGCCCACTTCCCTTTGACACATTTTTAATACTAATCATGATACTACTAATTATATTTTGGAGATGATTATGGACTTTATTATAGTATGTTGTTAGTTGTTAGATCAGGGGATTATTGTTAACTGGATTCAGTTATGATGAATGATGATTATTAGAGACATTTTATATTTTGATGATGTCATTTGGTACCAGAGCAATTAATGGAGTCCTGAGATAATCTACAAGGAAAATTCATTGCTATGCTATCCATGGTGGCCCGTGTATGAATATTGTTTTTGTAAGAGAACCTTTTTGTGAAGAGTTGCATTAATATTTATCAGACCATTCTTCAAACAACCAATAGATCCTCGCCCTCTATTCAACAATCCTTTGTCAGCTATTAATAAGGAGCAAATGTCCAAACGCACAGAAGTTCATATGCCTATCTAGTTGAAAAAGGAGAAAAAACCGTGTGATTTGTGACTGATGAATATAATTGGGAGTGGCTGCCATGCAGATCAGAAAAAGGATCCCAGAATTAATCTTTTGTGGATTTATCCTATGTGTCACTATTGATGGAGAGAATAAAATCATTTGAGTTGGATGTTTAGATATACCTGGGTAGATATACAGTTGTCAAAGAAAAGAAAGAATAATTTTTTAGTGAGTTGGGTGTCAAAATCGGTCAATAATAACTTTTAGATTATGTAATGAAATCAAACAAAATTACTACCATTGCGAAGCTATCGAAATAATCTTTCTGGCACATTAAACAGTTCACAAATCAAAGTTATGGATCTCCAATTATGAACAGATCTATGCTCTCCCAAATTCACGTGATTTTTTTTCATAGCCAACTCTGATTGGGTAATTATTTTAATTTTTCATAAAGACTATAGTTTTGAAAAATCAATTTTTCCTATAGTTTTTGTTTAATAATTGCATTTTGACGGCAATTAATGTTGTTTCACCAAATTAATATGTTTTGGGTATCAGTTCTCTGAAATATTAGTATTTTTGGAATCCTCATTTCCTCTTGATTCCAATGAGTGCTCACATGATTAATTTTCTCACCATTTTGAGAAAAAAAAATAATCATTGTATCAATTTTAATTATATTATACCATTTTATGGGAAATTGTAACCTCCATAACTTTTACACGGTAACTCGAAATCGAGTGCCTTTTTTTGCAAAAGTGCTTATTTTTTAATTCCCATTGCATTTGTTATAATTTTGGGAGAAAATATCAATTTTTAAAATACCCTTTTTTTTGGCCATCCAATGGAAGTTCCACTAGAAAAATTCAATGGGCTCAACTTTCATACTTGGAAATTGGAGATACAGATGCAATTAATGAATAAAAATCTTTGGAGGATAGTAGATGGAAAAGAACCAACATCTACATATCCGACCAAATTGGTTCAAAATGGAAAATGAGAGATGATAAAGCCAAAGCCATTAATTGTGTCATGCTCTCTCAGATACTAAGCTACACTATGTCGATCTCGAGAAATCACCTCATTAAATGTGAGAAAAACTTGAACAAAACCTTTGGTGCTAAAGCAGTGAACGCAAATTTTTTTCTTCTCAAATTACAGTTGTTCAAGTTAAAAATGGGTGAAGGAGCTACAATGTCTAGTCATATTAATGATTTATGGTCTCTCCTCTTACAACTAAGCAAAAGTAAAAGCTCCAGTAGAAGATAAAGATACAAAAGCTATTTTGTTGAAGAGTTTGCCTCCCAAATACAGTAATGTTGTCTTCACACTTGGTCAGATGCCTTCCAACTTATTGGAAGATGTGATATCAGTCTCTGCTAGCTGAGGAAAAACTGGACCAAAGAAGATATAGAAGAAGAAGAACATGACAATGTATGTAAAAAGGAAGTACAGAAAAAAAATCTAAATATAAAGAAGAAAAAGAATGTTTATACTATAAGAAAAAGAGACATATAACTTCATTTTGTAGAGTTCGAGCTCAAGGTATACTTAGTGGAAAAATCAAAGGAATTGAGGCCAGTATCATTGTTGAAGAAGGATTAGAGAACAAGGAAGAATAAGTAAAAGAAGACAGCGGCTCTGAAGACTTCTTGTACTAAGCATGAAACTAAAGGACGAAGACATCAGAGACTAGAAGTCATTTAGCAACCTCTCGTCAGTTGCCAACGACAGGGGCGCACAGATAACTGTGGTGACATATGTTGTCAGTTGTGAGTATGTGCTTTCTATTGTGTGCATGTTTGTAGTGTTCAATAAGTGGAAATTTCATATTAGGGGGGAACATTATCCCAATGTTCTATTTCCAGTTTTCAGCTTGTGTGTATGAGCAACTGATTTTCCTATGTTATTCCTTGCAGTGAGATGTGATGAGGGTTGAGAATAGTACTTGGCATATCATTATGTGGTTGTAGATAAACCACTTGAAAACCTTCATTTTTGGTTTGTAGTAAACCAATAGTAAACCCACCATTCTTGGTTGTTGGTAATCCATTCGCAAAACCATCACCTTGTGGTTTGTGGTAAACCAATTACAAAACCACCATTCTTGGTTTCTAGTCAACAATTTGCAAAACCATCCCTGAGGTTTGTGATCATCATGTGAAAATCACCAGATCATGTGCAGGTTAAGTACAAAGGATGGTTTTCCCCATGTTTGCACTAAGGGGGGAATTTTAGGAATTCATATAGTTAGTGCTCCACATTTATGTTTATAAGTTTGGGTGATTATTATATTGGGTGAGTTGTTGAAACAACTCACGTATTGTATTAGTTGAGTTGTTTATGCAGAGAGCTATTATAGGGAAATTTTTTAGAGAAACCTCCTTGAGTATAGGAGCATCTTCTCCTACATAATTGTAATTTTCCGTATTGAATATCAATACATAGAATACAGAAATGATTATTATTGTGTTAATTGTGTTCAAATTTGTCATATACTGTTTCACATGGTTATATAATGGATGTTGTTCAGACTTGTCATATTTGGATATTGTGAGTAGACCTAGAAATGGAAATTATTAGATGATGAGATAGTTGTTGATGAAACTATAAATGATATTGTTAGATTGCTTTGATGTTGTTGTGATTCATATATCTAAATTATTTTTGGAATTATATTTATATTATTTTGGATGTTCTGATATAGCCATGAAGCTAAAGGAGGTATTTGTGTTTTTTAGGTTAAAATATCACAACAAACATCGAGGGATTAGAGAACAACCAAATTGGAATTCTAAATGAATTCAACAAGGTCACCATGGTAACTAGTATTTGTTTGTGCATTTTGGTGTGTGTTAGGGATTTCCATGGGGGGGATCACCTTTAAATGTGACCAAGGGGTTATGTGTATTTATTTATTTGGTTTGTTTTTATTGGTGTTTGTATGTGTTTATTAAGAGATGTGTTCACCCCTTTTTATTTAAATAAATTGTGGTACATAATGTGAGTAATCATATTGATAAAAAAATCCACCAAAATGGGTCATAAGAAAGTAAGTATTGGAGTGGTTGACTCTTGTATTAAATGCTGTAAGATATGTGTAAGTAATATGTAAGTGATGTGTGAACTGATTTTTGAGTGTGAAACACTCCACCTTCTTGAAAATTCGAATTTGTCCTTGGAGGCTGATTTTGGAGGCTTGTGGGACAAGTTAAACTTATCCTATACCTCTTAAATTTATTTACCAACCATACCTATGGTTGGAGAGTTGAAATTTTATTTTTATAATGCTTTTTGAGAAGGCAAATTGCAGGTTTTAATTGCACCTTTCTTACATGATTTAATTTCAGTCCTTTGGGGCGTGGGTTGGATTTGAGTATATTAGTAAACTATCATATTATTCACCCACCTATTTATTTTGCATTGGATAATGAAGTTGAATATTGGGTTGGGGATAAAGGGATGTGATATGGCATCCTACATGGATCTGCCTCATCCGTTTTCCTTTCCTCTTCTATTAAATTCAAATGGCTTGCCTTGTTTTGGGGTTAATTCATTTCAGAGATTTTATTTTCAGGTGAATTCCTTGCTGGTTTGGGAGATATTTCTTTTAAGGAATTTTTGGAAAATTGTTGCATGCTTGTGCTTAGGTGATTTTGAATTGCTTGCATTGGGATAAAGCTTGTTGTTTTGGAAAGTTGAAACAAATCCATCTTGGAGACGTAGGAGCTTGACTCTTGAAATGCTCTTCTTTTATAATTGTAAATGTTAATGTGTGAATGTCTTGGCATGTTTGTGGGCTATTGGGTAGATTTCCAAGGAATTGTGTAGGAGAAGACTATGGGGTAATTTTTGTGGGAGGCACACGTGTGTTTTAGGGAGGTGTACGGATGGAGGGAGTTGGGATTTGGGTTCCACCTTAGAAGAAATAGCTTGCCTGTCTTTACTTGTTATAGAGTGCTATAAGAGGTTGGGGAGGTATAAGGAAATGTGAGGAATAAGGAGTACTTGAGGGAGGCATAAGGTCATGTCAAGGATTTGAAATGATAAATATACATACATACATACATACATACATACATACATATATATTGGTGGTTTGTTCTCAGGTGGTGATACCCATTTTCCCTTTGGGAGGCATAAGAAACATCTTCCATATTTTCTTGCTTCTTTGGCTTGCTTGAGGAAGCCTCAATAATGTTTGTCATGATTTAATGCATTTGAAAAATACATTTTGTTTTGGACTGTGTTTTCTTGTGGAAATGTTGCTTGTGTGTTTGTGGAAGCCTGTTGCCATGAGTTGGATCACACATTTTATTGCATTGTGGTTGGGGCTCAACGGCCAATGAAGAAGGATGGATTATCCTTTTTATTGGATGTCTTAGTTGGGTGGACAGCGTTTCCTTTCCCCTACTCTTGTTGTGATCAAAATTTTAAAGAATGAAAAAATATGCATGTTGATATTCTGGAACAAGGAAAAAGATAGTTTGATAGTTTCTTGCGAAATGAAATTTTATTGTATCCTTTCCCACTAGAATTTGATGATCTGTGTATTAATTGTAATGGAAAGATAATTTTTATTGACAATGAAAGTTGAAATTTGAAATGTAAAAGAGTTATACTCTTTATTCTGTTTTGGAAAGAAAGATACATAATTTGTATGTTGTATTTTGAAATCAAATGGAAAGAAGGTTATAGGAGCTTCATTTAAATTAATGGATGTGGTTTTGTCTTGTCCATATGATATTATCCCATCTGAAATATTTTTTTAGCATGCACTATGAAGTCTCTGTTTGGAAAGTGGAAAAGTGAAACATGTTAGAAGAAAATGTATTATTCTACCCTGTATATAATATATGATTTTGTAAAGAATAAAAAGAAGGATGTTACAAAGTTTTCTTTTGGAATCAATGAATGATGTATTACCTTCCTCAAATTTCCCTATGGTATTGAATTTGATCTCTTAAATGTAATTTTAATCTAGGCTTGTAATGAAGAAAAGCGTATAAAGGAATGTGTAATACTCTATCTTTTGAAATATGTGAAAATGAGAAATCAAAGATGTATCTTAGTTTTGAATAGTTGGTTTGAATCAAATAAATGTATTGGATTAGTATTGGAACAAATTATAATGCTTGGAAGAAGAAAATGGCAAATAAACCCTTTAAAAATTTGATCCCTCTCTTGTATTTTCAAACTGGTAATTATTTAATCCAAAATTAACAGATCAGACCTGCAACAATGAAATAGAAAAATAAATGATTAAAATGATATATTTTTCCCTAAACGAATCCAACTAGACAAAAATACTTTAAAAAAATGTTTCAAAACTTGGCAAAACCGAGTTCAAAGCTTTCACTGTCGTTTTGTTGTCAAAATTATTAAATTTCAAATTGGAACTCAATTAAATAGATCTACCTCTCAAACTTAACCTAATTCCACCTAAATTCAATTCTCCATGTCTATTTGACATGTTGAGAGAGGGACAAGAACAAACTGAACAAATCTCATAAGTTAAAATTTACCAGGTTGTACTATGAAATCCTTTAGACCATTTTCATGAAATTTACCCCTTAAACTCTATCACAATTTAAAAATAATGAATCTTGTGCATAGAGGACATAGATATCTTTCCAGAAAGTCCTTGTTTTCCCTAAATCGAGCTCTCTATCAAAAGTTATGGCATTCTGAAGGTTTTCTTAACTTGGCGTCAAAAAAAATTTGGGAACAATTTCCTTGGCGGGCTCGTGGGCCTGAATTTTTTTGTTAGAGATTCATAAAACTTTTGGAAAAATTTTACAAATTTTCCCCCCTGCTCCACGGCTAATCAGAGGCTACCATGTGGCACCATAAGGTGTTGGCGGAGGGGCGGATCACATTTTGATTTAGCGCTTTAGAAAAATTTTGGGAAAAAATTTCAAATTTTCCCCACTGCTCTATTGACCCGTAGCCAATCAGGAGCTACCACATGGCGTTGCGAGGATTTGGCGAAAGAGCATGTTCCTTTTTGCCTTTGGTGTTTAAGAAAGAGTTTTGGAAAAAAATTCAAATTTTCCCCGTCGAACCACAATTAATCAAGAGCTGCCATGTGGCCTCATGAGGAGTTGGTGGAGGCGCGAGTGAATGTGATTTTTTTTCCCTTCGGGGTGTTAAACAAATTTTCTCCCTGTGACCCCGCTTTCAACACAATTGTTTAGGAGACAGCACATGTCCCTTTCGGAGTCGCGGGAGCGCGGGCGCAAATTAGGATTCTCACCCCACGCGGGAAATTTTCTAAATGTTCCCGTCATCCCGTGTTTCCCCACGTAGCTTAGGGGGTGCCACGTGTCCCTTTCGGACCCACGGGAGCGCGGGCGCAAAGGTGGTTTTTTCCCCCATGTGATAAATTTTCCAAAAGTCTCCCCGCGTCCCGCCGACCCGCCCTTAGAGAAAATTTTCACCCCTAGGCCCGCAAGCCCGCTCTTAGGGAAAATTTTCACCCCAAGGCCCTCCGGCCCATGACTTGAAAAATATGAGTTATGAGGACTTATTTATATCATTGGAAAGGTGAGAAAATTTCCTGTCCAATGGGAATGATTTCAGAAAATTTTAAATGCACTAATTTTAAGAAAAATCAGTTGAACCTTTAATCCTGTTAGAGAGTGGGTATGGTGAGAAATTACCCTCTGAACCTATTTGAACCTTCTAACCCTAAATATTGGACCTTGTGACCTCTGAGATATGTTAACAAAATAGAAGTACATTCTAGTGGATTATAATTGATCTGGAAATTGTTAATGACAATTGTTGTCTTGTAACCTAGTTGTAGACTCCTTTAAACAAAAAAAAAATTATTCCATAATTTTTCTAACTAATCATAGGTTGTTCTTGGGTCTTAAGTGGGTTGTTTTAGCAGGCATCACACATGAGGTGCTTAGAATATAAATTTTTATACAAAGTTGGTTACTCATCTCATTTACCAATATTAAGTAGGTGATGGAACTTAAAATTGACCAAAGTACCATTTTTTCCAAAGAAATAAAAATTCTTAGGTAGCTCCCATCATTTTGTGAGGAGTGGTATCTAGACCAAGCCTACTCATTCCTTCATAAAAAAGAAAAATTTCCCCTAAAACATTAGGAATAAAGAATTATATAATTGTTTTCTTTAATTGTACTTGTCTCTACTAGCTATACTAATGACATTATAAAAAATACATGAATGTTTTTTGTGAAAATAAATTACAGACCTGGATTATCAAGGGATACATTAGACAATGGGCAATAATACAAAAAAAATTGGGTGAGCTTAAAAATATGCATATTTATTTTTACTTGCGAAAATATTATAGTGAAATTTTGTGTTTGCGTCAAATTTATATTATTTTATTATAATATCAATAAAAGGGTCAATTAATATTGAATTCCTGTAAAATCATTTAATATTGAGTTCTAATATAGTCAAAAATAATTAAATTATTTAGATTTAGACACCCGTTAATGTTAACGCCCTAAACAATTGTCTAGTCTACTTAAAACTTAATCACCATTACACTTATTCATGCATATAGATATATAATAAAAACTATATCACAAAACAATACCGTATTTAGAAGGACGAATACTAAATGTTGAACGCGAGTGTAGAGAACCTCTTATATGCATGAACTAATGTCATTTAACAAAATGACAAAGTGAATATTATATAAGAATTCTAAACTTGTAATTCTAGTCTTACCATACAACATCTAGAAATTATCATGTGAAGTGGCGTGGAATGTCATGTCACAATCCTTATAATTCACGGTTTGACAACTCGCATGCTATTTTATTCAAGATTAGAACAATGCAATGATGTGCACGAGCAGAATTTCTAACACAAATTAAAGGTAAAATAGTGACTTATATTCAAAATCCGATCAAATAGAGTACACATCACATGCTTCCCTCGACAGATGCAGCATGCACAATAATAATTTCTTACACAATGGCATGTTATGTGTATTCCATTAACTGGGAAAGTACGCAAATCATATTTCATGAGAGGATTGCCTTTAGAAACCTCGTAGAATGGATTAGAACTCTAGAAAATTGAAATCTGATGAGACAAAAATTAGGGGGGAAATGTGAGAATGGCGTAGATTCCATTTATGGTTGTATTGTTTTTTCCAGAGGGATAAAGTGAGAATAGCTAAGATTTAGTTTATAGTTGTATTGTTGCGTTGAATTCTTTAGAAATACTTGTTTCTGTAATTTGGAGGATTCTGTGTTTTTCTAGTGATTGTATCTCTTTGTAATTATGATATTATTAATCAATAAACATTAATCTTTAGTTTAAATAGTTAGGAGAAAAATATATTATTCACCAAAAAAGAATTCAAAATTTTAGAGCTTAATTCTACCACTTAATAGTTGTTTAATATCTATTAAAATATATAAGGGTATAGTTACTTGTATATATCGTATTTTTTACTTATTCTTACAAAACGTTAAATTCAAGGTTTTTTTTTTCATGAAAAGGTTTTGATTGAGAAAAATTTCAAATCCAAATAATTTTTTTATGTTAGTAAGTGTTAAGAATAGACTAATATTTTGAGTATAGAAAATAATTTCCCTTGGTTGACAATGAAACATGAAAAGAAAGAAAAGATGTAAATTTAAAGGCCATAACGAATTGATTTTATTCATCTGACTCCTTTCATGTTTGAGAGGATAACATTATCGCAATATATTTGATTTTGACACATGCTTTTCATATTTATATAAATTGATTAGGTTAGTTATATAACTCAATTTTTTAATAACTCATTCACTTTAGCGTCTTGTCTTATTTCCCTTTATTTGTAACTAACAAATATTTTAATAGTATTTCGCATTATTTGTAATTAACAAATATTTCAATATTCATATATACTTAGTAATATCCTGTAACTCTAATGTTTATTTTTCTTCACACTTTAATTAACTCATGATTTCTAATATTCTAATATTCTAATATTAAGTAAAAACGATCATTATTATATCAATTTAGTAAAATACTTTAGTTATGGTAATACCAATGACCATATTTCATAATGGTATTATTAACGACAACTTTGTCTTTAAAGTGTTCAACCTCTATCATTCAACATCATGTGTCAAGTGGGACTTTATGTTTGGCCATGTAAGAAGATCTTTAAATTATACATAATTGAGAATGCTAAAATGATTGAAATGACTAAACATGACTTAAATGACACCATAATGCATAGAAATCACAATTTTAGAACAACACACAAATTGAAGCAACCCGTGCTACTCCTAATGAACCTAACAAGATGAAATTGTTTCTTCAAATAATATAATATATAGGAATAACCTATATTTCCCTTACCGCACCCCCACACTGTCATAAAAAAATAATGTCAAGCTATCTTATTCAGAACATATATCAAGCAAGCACAAAATGCCTCTTTTTACCATGATGTCCTTTATTAAGGATGGCTCCATATTTTTTTTATTGGTAAAAGAGGGTTAAGGAGACCCTATCTTGTACAATGAATCAAGAAAAAAATATATCGATGAGGAACAACTGAAGCTACCTCTACCAGTGGCATAGAAAGTAAAAACAACACATCGTAAACTAGAATTACGAAAAAAAAAACAACATCAAAACAAATCTCATCCCTAGGACCCCTTCCCATGGGATCTAATATGCATCCTAAGGGATTCATTGTTCCCTTTCTCCCTTCTTCTCACAGTAGACCAACAATCACCAGTGTTTGGATTTACATTTTCATTTGTGTGAACCAGAATGCAAATTTCAATATTATTGTTTTCCTCGTGATTTAGGGAACCAAGAGGAAGGGACATAGTCCCCAAACTCAGATCTCGAGGTAGGATCCTTCTCTACAGGGGTAAGAGAAGGGATAAATAACTCATTCACCAAAACCATATATTCCTAGTTCGTAGATCCATCTTCAGAATCAGAATCCGAGTGACTGTCAACAACTAAAAGACTTGGTGTAATGACCACTTCTCTTTGACACTAAATGAACCATGATTATCTTTTCCGAATTGTTTATAATCATAAACTTGATTATTGTATTCTAGTTAGCATGCAAATAAAAGGTGTGGACATCATGATTAATATTGTGTTTTGGTTATCATTTAGACTGTATAGTTGCATTGTGGATTTGATAGGAAATTAAGGATAATACAATTAGACTAGAATAGTTGCCTTGTTATAAATTAATTACGATACATTTACTCTTCGATATTGTCTGGTTATATTTAATCTAGCATTGTGACTTCAAACACATAGATATTATTCCACATTATACCTGACAAATATTAATATATGAACAACATTAACTTATTTTGATATGGGAATCAAAGGATAGACATTACTACAACTGAATGGATTAAACTTTTGATAGACTTTCAGTATGGAAGATAATGATGTGTTGTCATCTTAGATATATGTTGATATTTTGAATTATTTTTGTATTTATTTTTGTTATGATGTTCAAGTTATTTTTTTATTCATTCGATGTTGGGGAATTGGAAAAATTGTGAACAAGTGAAAGTATTGGTTAAGTTAGATGATTTAGTTGGTTTATGATTGTAATTGCAAATTGATGTATTAGCGAAATCAAAATGTTGGAAATTGAGATTAATTGTTGAATCACTTGGTCTTAGCAATAGTAGTTATGACATTTGATGTTGAAATTGATATGTAGATATAAGAAATTTTATTAGTTTCGATATCACTAATATGGCCACAAAGACAGAAAGGTATTGTGTGATTTTACAGGTAATTATTCCACAACAATAAACTATGAGGGGTAGGAGACCAATAATGAAGGAATGTGCGGTATTGGCAAACTGGTCACCTTGGCAACTTGTGTTATGTTGTGTGTGTGTCCTGTTTGTTGTTAGGGGGGGTCCTAATGGGGGGATTACCCCCAGCTATGACCAAGGGGTTTGTGTGTTGCTATTTTAATTTCCTTCAATTAATTTGAGTGTATGTGATTTTATGGTGATGTAATTCCCTTTTATCTTTTATTGATTAGTGTCTCTTAATTAGGTAAATAAATCATGTTAGTAAAGTTAATTATGGAGGGGACAAAAGAAGTCATTTATTAGATTAGATGGTTCTTTCGTTTATCTATTTTAAGTTAAGTATATGTGATCTTGAGTGTTGTACACTCTACCTCTCCTTAGAAATTCGGATTTGGCCTTAAGGGCCAATTTTGGAGGCTTGTGAGACAAGTTAAACTTATTCCAGACCTCTTAATTTATTATACCAACCCCACCTATGGGTTGGGGGGTCGAAAATAGACCCCAGTAAGTGTTTACAAGGTAAACGATGAGCTTTGATTTGCACTTTCTTTCATATGTCTTAAATTTTGTCCTTTGGGGTGTGGGTTGAAGTGGTGCATGTATAAGAGGGTTGTCATACCTCTCAAACACCCATTTAATATGCCTTGGGGTTGAGGTTTGACTTGTGATGTGGAGTTGAGGATGAGTGATGTGGCATCCTACATGGAGCCACCTCACCCTCCTCTTCCCTTTTTCTTTATATGCTTGTTTAATTGTTGTTTGAGGGGTTACTTACTCATTTTATTTTGGGGAATGATTGGAATTTTGTAGAGCTTGCTTGAGGATGGTGAATGGAGCTTGGTGTGAATGGTGGTTGCTTAGGATTTTGGAAGGCTTGGAGCTTGTTTTGTATTGATACTCTTCATTTGTAAGGTAGATCTTCTCCCTTGTTTTTACCTTACTATATTTTGTTGTGCTCTTATCTGAAGACATTGATTGTTATATTGGTTATGATTTTGGAATAGACTTGATTCTTAGGTTGTGGGAGAAATGGAAATGGGGTAAAACTTGAGGGAGTACATAAGAGAAATGTTATTAGGTATTTTATGAGGGATTTGGGTTTGGATGTCCACCTAGTTGATAAATATGTTTTCTGTTTATCTTGTTATTTTCTTGAGCAAGGCATAAGAGTGAGGGATGCATAAGAGTGGGTTGTTTTCTTGAGGGAGGCATAAGAGTAGCATCATATTCTTGGAGGGAGGCATAAGAGTGTTGTATGTATTGTGATGTATTTTTGGAGGCTCTTAGGTGGACACCCAAGCCCTTGGGAGGCATAAGAAGAACCCCCATGTTCCTTTCTCCTCCATGGCTTTAGTATGAAGCCTTTGTGTTTTGATATTGTTGTCTTGTGGTAAAATTGGTATTGTGTTAATGCATCAAATGTCTTGATTGAATGTGTGTGTGGAAGCCATTTTTGAGTTTCCATGGTTGTCTAATAGCCCTCATTGCTTCCTTGTTGGGGCTCAGGGGCCAATGAGGAAGAAGGCTTCTCTCCCTCATTGGATATATTTCGTTGGGTGGAGAGTGTTGCCTACTCCCCCATTTTGTTGTGTGCATGGCTTGATGAGATGGTGGAGCTCAATACAAGAAATGCTATTGTTGGGAAAAGGCATGTGGAGTGAAATTTGATGTATTATGGCTTTACAAATTGTAAATTTTACCAACACTATATTGAATGTAATCTTATCCATTAGTTAGATCCTTGTAAATGTTTAATTATGATTCTCATTATTTTATATGAATGGGAACCTTGTAATGATCTTGTTAATGGAAACTAATCTCTATAAATCAAAATTTTTGTGTAGGAGTTACATTGAAAATATGCTATTCTTAAAGGTTAGTGCTCTTGGATGGGAAATAAATATTGATTAATGACATTAATTACAATCCTTGGTTACTTGAATATTGAATTGAATTTCATTTAAGAGTATTTTGTTTCCCTTCCCAACTAGATACATAAAGAGGATTAATAAACCACTTTTGTTATAATTTTAATATCAGATTCAGCCCTAATTTTTTTTAACTAAATAGTTAAAATGGTTTTGATAGTATTATATACTAATATCATTAATTATAAATAATGGTATTAAACCTTGTAAATTATGATATTAGTGATATTATTGATAACTTTATTATCTAAATATATATAAATAGATATATGTGAATATATATGATATAAATATATATACATGTAATATTTATATATTTATAAATTATGAATATAGAAATAATATATATACATATATTTATATCATATATATTATAAAGTATATTATAAACTAAAATTATTTAAATAACTTAAAAAAAAAACAATTTAAAGAGTTAACTTTTAGCCGGCGGGCGGGTAGGCAGGTGGGCCGGTGGGAAGGATTTAATTTTAAGAGAAGAGTTTATTATTTTTATATAAACACATTACCTTTTACATAATAGTACCTATTTCATATTAGTATTTATTACTAATTAAAATTAGTAAAGCAATAAAAAATTTGAGGAATCGGTTTAACATGTAGTTTTTAATAAATATAATAAAAAAAATACTCCATGAATTTTCTTCGAAGCAGCTTGTTTGGTTTTTCATAGATTGTATTCTTTGTTGCTTTTCCACGGCTACAAACTATGTAAACACCCACTCTGCGTGCGTGTGCACACGCACACACACACACACACACACACACACACAAACATTGGGGGACCATATATTTTGGTATATAAATAAATGGTTTGTATAAATCAAACCCTATGAAATTTTCGGGTATTTAGAATGATACAAAAAAAATCGAGATGTATTTTTTTTCTCAAAAAAAATATGTAGGGGTTTGGGTTTGACCTAAATGAGTATATATTCTTTGTATATACATTTATCATGTAAGAAAATAATGTGTAGAAATAAATAATGAAGGGAGACCAAAACCCACAAAAGAAATGGGTAGATCCTTGCCCTAAATAAAAATAAAATAAAAGGAGAGCTTCCATGCCTCTAATGGGCTCCATGGATTTATCTTCTCCTATCTTCTTCCTTAACCTGCAAGTGAAAAACAAAAGAAATGAGATATTAGGTTTAGAAAAAGAATATATGACAATCCATAAGGATATCTAGGGTCATTTTTTGCCAAACCTAGATCTAAGGGGCTAGGAAAGATTAGATCTTGTGGTGTAGGATGCATCCTACATCACTTAAGTGATGGGGTATTTAAGTGGGAATGTTTTAATTAATAGATGTGTGTGTAATGTCAAATGGGGCCTAAGGGGTTAGACCTTGTTCTGTACCCTTAACACCTTAGGTATTAAACCATGTTAATTTGGTTTCTTTTAAAATAGGAGATTATTAATCTTACCTAGATTAAATGTTGAATTTAATTTGGGGTCATTCAATAAATATAATTAATAAGACCCTTGGGACTAAATATCAAAGTAAAATGGGTTGATATTTGAATTAAGCAACGAAACTTAATAAGGGAAATCAAATCGAAATATTTTAATAGGGTTGGGCCAATGGTATCTAATTATTTTTTTAGTCCTGACTGCCCTTAAAATCGTTAGATTTTATAATCGAGATTTAATTCGAAACTTGGCTAAGACCTTGTATCCTTAAAAGAAAAAAAAAATATTTCAGAATTTTTCTTGTTTGCTTTCAGGTTTCTTAGGAGATTTTGTGCGGGAAAAAAGTAGGTGTTATACTCAGATCAGACATTCTTCCATCAAGAAGTGTGTCTACTTGCATGTTTTTTCCCATACTTGCAATCTGTAGCTAAGTGTTCAAGGGAAAAGTAGGTTCAACATCTGAAGGGGAAACCTTCATAGTCCAAGTTTTGAGTCCATATTTCTATCCTCAACCATAATATAAATAGAAGCAAGAAAATCCATTGAAGTGTTCATGTTGACAAAGATGCGATCGTACATAGTATACTCATACAAGGTCATTTTTTGGTCAATAGCAAGGGTTTTACCTAGAGTATCCACAATGGAGATTAAACATTTCTCATCCGAAATCTAAAGAGGTAGATATGGAAAACGAATCCAAACATGTCTGATTTAGAATGTTTCAATTATGGGATTGAAAAGCAGGAACCATGGCTTCATGAGCAGAAAGTGGGATTGAAAATCACACAATCCATAAAAAATCATATCTTTATCAAAGGTAATATCCAAGCCAACGATGAAGAAACCTCTAGTTTTTGGGCAAATTTCCACTTTACCTTCAATTAACGGCTTCCAAGATGAAGAGATCTAGTCATGGAATGCAGGTAGGCCAGGGAAAATATTGTTGAATCCGCAAATAAGGCCAGTTTCCTTGAAATAAGCCTCTTATTTCAAAACATCTGGGCCAAAACACACAGTGGGGGAAGATTTGGCATGTGTCATGGCCTTTGAGGGTGGGCGAGCTGAGGATGTAGTAGCATTGGCGAAACTTCTGAATCTTCCTTGAATTGGTTTCTCAACAGATCCATAACTCCCTCAAACTCCACAACCTCCAAAAAAATGGCTATTGCGCCAATAGGTAAAATTTGAGACAGAGAGGGGGAGACCAACGCAGCTGCAACCCAGATTAGCTCCATAATTTCAAGGTGAAGCCTTTTATAGTTTTTTGCGAGATGCTTTAATTCACTAATGACATTTTTAATCAATAAATATTAACTTCTAGTTTTAAAAAAGTTAGTAACAGAAAAAAGAAATTATTTCCAAAAAGAAGAACTCAAAATTTAATTTTTATAGATTTTACCATTTAATAGTTTTTTAAACATCTACTAAAATATATAAGGGTTGAGGCATGTGTACGTTGTGTTGCATCCATTAAAAAAAAAGGTAAATTTACTTTTATACATCACTCCTTACTTAATGAGAGATAGTGTTGATTTCAAGGATTTGTTTTCTTTAAAGGCTTTTGATTGAGAAAAAACCGCAAATGCAAATAGCTTTTTTCACCTTACTAAACGTTAAGGCTAGATTAAGATTTAGAGTATAGAAAACAATTTTCCAATGGTTTGGGAAATTGGAACATGAAAAGAAAAATAATAATTTAAAAACTATATTAAATTTGATTGTATTCATATCACCATTTTCATATTTGAAAGAGGGTAACATTTCTTAATTATATTTGGTTTTCGCAATACATTTTCAAATTTTTATGAACGAATTAGGTTAGTCGTTTAACTAGAACTTTGTGAATAACTCGTTCAGTTTACTGTCTTGTCTTATTTCCTATTATTTGATATTAACAAAAATTTTAATACTCATGTAAACTTAATAATATCCCACAAAATGTTTACTATCTTGTCTCTTTTCTTTTCGAATATTGTTATTTATTCTTGATAATTTCGACGATTGTTACTATATTGAGTTAGTTGGAAAACTTCACTTATTGTAAAACAATTTTTTACATATATCTGATTAATTCATGAAAAATTATTTGGAAATATGACAACTTTGACTTTAAAATATCATTCAACATCTCTCAAGTGGGAGTTTATGTTTGGGCATGTAAGACGATCTTTACATTATACATAATTGAGAATGCTAAAAGAGCTTAGCATATACATGAGATAACGCATGGAACTCGAAATTTTAGAACACAGACACAACTTAAAAGAAGCACCCCGTATTCCTCGATGGACCTAACATGAGGAAAATATTTCCTAGAATAATATATAGATATATATGCATAACCTATATTAACCTCGACACACCACCACCAAAAATAAAATAAAAAATTGTCAAACTCACTCATTCGGTACACAGATGAGGCGAGCGCGAGACGCCTCTCTTTACCAACGTTTTTCCATTAATTTTTAAGGACCATAATCTTCATCGATTGTTTTGGAGATGCTTAGCTTAGGCATTTCGCTTCCAAAATCATCTTGTAGTTCAGATTTAAACGACACTCCACATGCAGCACCCTTTCTTCCCATCCCCATCTTATGAACTTCACTTACAAAATCTAAAAAGTTCGTGTTTGACGATCCTCCATATGCAACAGCCTTCCTTGCCATCTCCTTCAACTTTTCTGCATCTCTTTTCATCTCTTTTCCCTCCTCTTTACTCAGAACAAGTAATAAAGCATCCTTCAGTCTTTTCTTGTCAGGAATTCCAGCTCTATGTTCGCAAGCTTGTATTCCAATTCCTAACTTCATTGCTAGTTTGGAATTGAAGTGTTGATCTGCAAACATGGGCCACCCGATTAATAGGACTCCCAAAGTTATGCTTTCAAGTATAGAATTCCATCCGCAGTGGCTCATGAAGGCACCTACAGATGGGTGGGAGAGAATTAGAAGCTGTGGCACCCAGCCCCATATGACAAGCCCTCTATTCTTTGTTCGCTCCTCGAAACCCTCAGGAAGATAGGTGCCAGATAAATCTGATACAGCGGATGTCCGATGTTACTGGTTCGATCTTTGGCGACACTTTGGTAGCCCAAATAAATGGCTGCCCGCTGGCTTCCAGACCACTCGCCAAGGCCTTGCTTTGCTCGGCGGATAAGAAGGTCTGACTTCCAAACGAAACATACACAACCGAACAAGAGCTTTGAGAATCCAGCCACTGTAGTAGCTGCTCTTCGCTCACATCCGACGTTTTGCCTCGGGCGCCGCTTTTCACTGCACCGCCAAAACAAGCGGGTGGGGAGCACTGGGCCTATAGACCACACTTTCCTCCCCGTCAGATTTCTCAAGTGTTCGAGATACTCAGGCTCCAGCTGCTCAAAACGTATTCACCAGAATTCCAGAACTTTTATTGATTGTCTGAAACCGTCCTAAAACGTCTATCATGAAGGCGGCGAACAAATCAGGGTCTATTTCGTGCTTACTTAATCTGAGAGGAGAGGGGAGATCCAAATTCAGCAAAACACTCTCTCTTTGATTCTCCAACGCGTTGTGCGAGGCAGAAAGCCATGCAGAACGCAGCAGACTCGTTGCCAATGCGCCGTATGTGTCGAACACCACCCTGGCGATATTATGCGTATCTGGTACTTCCATAGTCCACCCCAAAAGAACATCGTGCATTATGCAGACAGGAGGTGTCCTCCTCTCGAGCTCGCCCTCGAGCCAACGGTTAAATGGACTTTCAAGCTTAACAGCTAGCTCAAAAATAAGACCACACTCCTCCGAGGGAACTTGTTCGAAGCTCTCCAATCCCTTCGCTAAACCTTCCACAAATGGTGTGGGAAAGACAAGGAGGCGAATATCGAGGCCAGAGGTAATAGCGGAAGCAAGTTGATTTTGCAGACGGGGAACGTTAGCAGGGGTGGTGACGCAAGTGACTGTGATGCCATGGGAGGCGAGCTGCTTTACAAAATCGAGCAGAGGTATGGCGTGACCAAGTGCTGGAAATGGCACTGCAACAACGTGGGGTTTCTCAATCCCGTTCATCGTTGTGCAATGGATCGGCAATCTGAGGGAAGCAAAGCAAATCGAATTAAGCGAGTTATGCTAACAACAAAGACAAGGATCAGGCGCAGTTCGTTATACAGGCGTAGATCAAATATATATATAGAAACTTGACATGCATATATGGGAAGAGGCGTGTTATCTTATGACTTGTTTAAATTTAATTATTTCTTGTTATGAACATGGAACATAACAAGGTCTTCTCCAGGGCATGTGTATGGAACATAGAGTGCCAACTGTTTACAGAAGACCATGAATATGTGGGTAATACGTCGCAGGAGTTATCTCCTTGACGGAACCGACCTCACATTGGATTATGACCTTAATTTGCAATTAAGACGTTATGGTATTTGGAATGGTTTTAATAACTATTTTTCGACCGCTACTAGCTATAAATGACTTTGACATTATTATTAAAAATGCATTGGGGTTTGGAAGTTTCTATTTAAACATATCAAGCCGTGAGTCCGTGACGCACTGACGAGTTTAGAGTGGCTGGTTCAAATTTCCGCGACACGTTAGGTTCACAAAGTCAATGAATTTTAAAATGTAGACGGGCGAGTGAACTAGAGGTGCATCATGCCATTCTAATTGCTATCTGGAAATCAAATCCCAAAACGACCGTCGGTAGTCGAACATAAATTTCATATTGTGTACCAATATATATTCATATTGGGGGCGATTATATGGAGTTATCATTTAATCGAGTAACACGAACGTGCATACGACGATAGGTATTCTTAGGTTTGTCAAATTGAGCATTTGAAAGTCTTACAACGATTTTAACAGAAATTTAACACTAATGATCTTACGTGAAATGTTTGATGAAAACGTTAAAAGGGATCTATTGAAGAAGTCAAAGTGGATGGCGAGGAATAATGAGAGAGGAAGAGGGGCAAAGAAGAAGGGGTTTGATGGAAGAGAAGTGCAAGGGTGGGGAAAACTGGAAAGGGAGGCAATCCGAGACTCCACCCGTTAACTACCACACGCCATTTTTGTTAATAATGTGAAATAGAAAAGGAAGGATGCGTAAGACATCGATGCAACTATTTGTGGAGATGTCTCATAACGTAAGCAATGGTCGAATAATAATGATGAACTACAATTTTCTTTTGCAATTAAAGCTCTTGCATTTATTGGGTAGTTAGTACAGACATAAATGTAAGGGGAATGTGCATGAACGTTTGATGGGACACAACAGAGATAGGAATATGTGGTGTGGACCCGACATCAAAACGTAGCAAATGCACACACATATATTGGATTAGCTTTTCCCTCTAGCTATAAGGACAACAAAAAGGATTATTCCTTAGCAACAATCGTGATAGTGTCGTCTATAAGCAACCATAACCATCAACAATATAACAAGCACAACAACAACATTCTTGCAACTAAGAATACAACAATATGTTATTACTTGTTTGCAATCAAGAAAGAAATGGCACCCACATCCTTTGTGCAAGCCAAAAGGGTAGGGGTGGAGGAATGTAGCATTGAGGAAAGAAGGAAGTAAGCAATGTGTTGTTTTGTAAACTCAACTAGTGTTTCCATTATCAAGAACCATGATGGCATCATTAGTCAATGAGCACCGGCAAAAAAATGGTATGCTCTTTATATGTATGTATATGTGTATGTGTATCTATGTGTCTGTGTGTGTGTGTCTAGGGTGTTGAGGATTTTGTTTGGATGGTGGAAATTAACTAATTGCAAGCCCTACACTATGCCATGACTCAAATTACTCCTACCCCAAAAATATATGGTATATGTGCTCAACTTTATAGTTATGATCTCGCTCAGACTATACACGTAAACTTAAGGGATCCAAATAATGATGGAATTCCAATAGGTATTAGCTCAAAACCCAAACACAATGCTTTCTTCTTTTAGCAATTTGTAGCCCCCCTTTTGAGTAGTTAATTTGATAGACAAAACTAAACATGAATGGTATATTAGAAATTAAAAGGTGTGTATTAAATACTTGCAAGTCCCACACCTATTTCATGGATTAGATAGTTCCTCCCCAAATACTAACTTCTATCCATGCTCCACATAAGCATTTCAATTTCATGAATTGGACAAAATTAAAAATTGGGAAACTCGAAAAGGATCAGGGTTAGATACCCATCTAGAATGCTTGTGTCTTGTAGAAATTTGTAGCCTTGCTTTCTTGTCACAAGCTCAAGTAATTGTAGGAAAATAAGTGGTGTGTGAACAACCATTGGTAATTGAGGCCCTCAAGCCATCACACATATCAACGAAAGGTTGATTTTATCCCTTAATTAATCTTACTAAAATTAATGTATATCATGGCACCGAGGAATTTGATTGGAAAATGCTTAATTTGATATGTAAGATTTAAGCATGAAAGCAAATTTAAAAACTAAATGGTGTGAATTAGATACTTCCACCTCACCCACTTATTGCATAAAGACAAATGTTCCTACCCAAATAATATCTGTTATTTGTGCTCCACTTATTTGTATCAAACTCGTGCACATTTGTAACACCCATCTAAAACTCCCACTCGAGACCCAAGAACAACCTAGGTTAGTTAGAAAAATTATGGAATAATTTTTTTTTTGTTCAAGGTGAGACTACAAGCAAGCCTTGGAGCAACAGTTGACACAAGGAAGTACATCAAGGTTAATCATGTTAAGAAGATAAGGTTTTCCATTGGAACAACATATAAAATACCACATTACAATTAATGAGTATAATTAACCAAGTATAGTTTAAATTTCATTTAGGTGTTAATTTAATAATCAAATTAATTTAACACTAGGGTTAATTGTTTTCTTAATTACACTTAGAGGGCTACAGGGGCCAAAACAATAAAACAAGGCTCTCATAAGAAGGGGTTAGGGAAACGCATTCCCTTGCCCCATAAGGTGGCCCTAGAATGGTCGACTCATACTTTTAGAAATACACATTGAAAATAAGAGAAGGAAATTTTCCTCTTACCCACTCACATATTGACCTAAAATATTCAATCTAATTTTTTTCTCATATTTCCTTTACTCAAAAACTTCCTGAAACAAAATTCCCATTAGATGGGAAATTTCTTCCCCTTTCCAGAGATATACAGAAACTCCTTGTAAATCCCTATAAAAATCAAGTTATGGACCAGCGGGCCTTGGGAGGAAAGTTTTCCCCAAATGCGTGCATACAGGGCTAGGGGAGAAATTTTTCCTCAAGGACGGGTCTGTGGTCTGTGAAGAATGTTTCCCCAAGCGGCAGGTTTGCGGGCCACAGGGAGAAATTTTTCCCGAAGGAGGATTCTTGGTCGTTTGGGCTTGAAAAGTGAATCTCTTACCCAGACATGTGTACCCAGGGGAGTTGCGGGTGAAGATTAGGAAATTTTCCGCACCTGGGA
Source organism: Taxus chinensis (assembly GCA_019776745.2). Taxonomy (NCBI): domain Eukaryota; kingdom Viridiplantae; phylum Streptophyta; class Pinopsida; order Cupressales; family Taxaceae; genus Taxus; species Taxus chinensis. Next base: position 608,836,367 of record CM034153.1, read on the forward strand.
CGAAAATCCAAATTATGCACCTGTGTGCCCGCAAGTCCACAAGGGACACGTGGTGCACGTTGTAAGCCAACATGTGGGGAAGTAGGGTTAGTGGGGATATAAAGCATTTTTTCACTTAAGGATTAAGAAGGTGAAATGGGATAAAAACCACCCGCGCATCCATCCGGTGACTCGACGAAGATACCACGTGTCAGCCATGGTCATTAGCTGCGGGTCGGTGGGCCAGATAGGGAGATTTGGGAAATTTTTCCCAAAGTTTTCTGAAGCATCAAAGCTTAAAAAGATCACTCTGTGCCTCCACTGACGCATCATGGAGACACGTGTCAGCCAGCCATCAGTTATGGGTCGGTAGGCCTGCAGAAGAAATTTAGTAGAATTTTCCAAAAATTTACTTTTAAAAGCGCTAAAGGATAAAAATGATCTGTGCCTCCACCAACGCCTCAACTAAGCCATGTGTTAGATCAATTATTGGCTATGGGGCTATGGGGCCACAGAGGAAAATTTTCCAAAAGGAATTTCTTTTTTGGGCTACGAAATTTTTTGTCAAGGAAAGAAGGCTTGCGGGATGGTGGGGTGGTGGGGAAAGTTCATGATTTTTGTGCACTTTTTGAGCAAAAATTAAAAAAAGGCAGGTTTTAACTCACATGGGTCTGCCCTAGCAAATATTTTAATAATTTAAATCTGACAGTTAGATTATTTTTTACCCTGCAATGAATTAATAACTTCAAAAGGTCATAAATTTCAATTGGGATCTCGTTTTTTGGAAAATAAGGACTTTTCCTAGAAAGCTCTCGACAGTCCTCTTTACACAAGCAAACTCAAGATTTTAATTTTGATAAAGTTTTGAAGGGTTCAATTTTGAGAAAACATTTTCCTGTCACTTAGGAAGTGAACTGGTCTTTTTAAATTATCAATTTTGTTCAAATTTGTCCATTAACTCTCTTCTTCAACATACCCAACAAGGCATGGAGGATTTGCACTTGGAAGCTTTTAGGATAGACTGCAAAGGTTAAAAAGGTTGGATAGATTTGCAATTCAATAATTACCAATTTTATACATACAAGAAAACCTTTGCAATTTTGCTTTTACATCGTTTTGAAAGGTTCTGATGGAAATTTCTTAAGTGTTTTAGTGTTCTTTGGGGATAATTTTGATCTTATTAAGTCCAATTCGAATATTTAATTTATGTCTTACTAGATGTTGAAGGGTCATTCTGTTCAATTTGATAAAAATTAATTTGTCAGAGTATACGGTGAAATTTATGTACTAGAAGTTTGTATATTTCAAGAATAGAGGTCTAAACTATTTCATTTATGCATCATTCTAAGTTTTAAACATTGAATTCATTCCATGCTAGTTTTAAATAGTACTGTCTAACCTTCATTAAGTTGATTCAGAGACAAGAATGTAGCTTCTATATATATTCAAATTACAATTCTAATTTCTAAAACATTCATTTCTAAAGAACAGAGCGATTCAATATTTCTTCATATGTGCTTCCTTTTCACTTTTACAACAGACATTTCCTACTGTATATCGAACACAGATTTCTAATGGAAATAATATGATATGGACAAGGAAAAACACTTCTATTAATTCAAAGGAAACTCTTACAACTTCTTTCGCATTTATTTTCGAAATACAACATACCAAATGCATATCTTTCTTTTCTGTTCACGGAACTGAATGCTAGATATATCCTTCCAAAATCAATTACAACTTGCATAGCTAATACAAAGTAGTCTTTCCAACACAATAATATACAAGATACTCCACTTCAAGTGGGAAAGGGTTGCAATAAGAATAATCTCAACAAGGACTGTCAAACTTGTCTTTTTCCTCTGCTCCAGTACAACAACGTGAAGATCCTCCATTTTCCATTTTGATCACAACAAAAGCAAGGAGAAAGGAAAAACTCTCCACCCAACCAAGACATCCAATGAAAAGTAGAATCCATCATTATTTATTAGCCCCCGAGCCCCAACCACAATGCAATAAGAAATGTGTTTCAAATCATGGCAACAATAGGCTTCCACAACACACATAAAAACTCATAATTAAAACATAGTCCAGAACAAAAATGTACTTTGCAACAACAAATAAAAGATAATAAACAACACTTAGGCTTCCTTATGCAAGCCAAAGGAGAAAGAAACTATGGGGGATGTTGCTTATGCCTCCCAAGGGGAAATTGGTATCACCACCTGAGAACAAACCACCAAAATATATCATTTCAAAACCCTGTCATGCCCTTATACCTCCCCCAAGTATCCCTTATTCCTCACATTTCCTTATTCCTCCTTAACTTCTTATGGCACCCCATAACGAGTAAAGAAATGCAAGCTATTTCTTTACAAGGTGAAACACAAATCACAACTCCCTTCACACTTATACCTTCCCAAAACACTTAGGCCTCCAACAAAATACCCCATAGTCTTCTCCCACACCATCCCTGGGCATTCTAACCAACAATCCAACAAGAAATAACATACATACAACCATTTACATATTCATAAAAAGGAAAGAAGAGCGTTTCTAAGACCAAAGCTCTTACCTCTCTCTGATACAATTGTTCCAAATTAAAAATAGTAAACTCTCCAATGCAAAGCAATCCAAGAGATCAACAATCAACAACTATGCAACAATCTCCAATCTCCTTCAAAAGCAAGAAATCTTAAAACCAAAATAAGTCACCCAAAATGAAGCAATGCAAGTTGACGTAACCACCAAAACAAGACAAGGAATTCAAATATATAGAGAGGGAAGAGAAGAGGATGAGGTGGATCCAAGAGGGATGCCACATCACACATGCTCAATTCCAACTCATAAGTCAACTTCAATCTCCAAGGCACAATAAATAAGTATGTGAATAAATGACAATTTTACTTACACACTCAAATCAAGACCATACCCCATAAAGACTGAAATTAAAAGCATGTAAGAAAGTGTAATTAAAGCATACAACTTGACTTAGGAAAATGCATAAGGAAGGAAAGATTTAAACTCTCCAACCATAGGTAAGGTTGGTATGCATATTTAAGAGGTATGGGACAAGTTTAACTTGTCCCACGAGCCTCCAAAATTAGTCTCCAAGGAAAAAATTGGATTTCAAAAATAAGGTGGAGTGTTTCATACTGCAAAATTTACTTACATATCTCTTACGCATCACTTACACATTTCTTACAACACTTAATACAAGAGGTAACAAATCCAATAATTACTTTCTTATGTCCAAATTGATTTATTTCTTTTAACGATATGATTACTCACATTATTTACCACAATTTAATTCAATAATGAGAAGGGAAAACACATCACTTAAACACACATACATACTAAAAAAAGGAACGAAATAAATAAATACACATAAACCTTGGTCAAATTTAAAGGTGATCCCCCCATGGGAATACCTAACAAAAATAAAACACACACACACAAACAATATAAGCTGCCATGGCCACCTTGATGAATTCATCTAGAATTCCAATGTGGTTGGTCTCCAATTCCCTGCTGTTTGTTGTGATATTTTAACTTGCAAAACACAATACCTCCTTCGGCCTCGTGGCTGCATTAAATCATTCAGAATAAATATACATTAAAGTTCCAAAATCATCCTTACATATAAAGCACAACATCTTTCAGGCAACAACAATATCATTTGCAATCTCTTAAACAAATATATGATCATCACATTTAATTCAATTTTCCAGGTCTACTCAACATATCAAAATATCACATGTCTGAACAACATCCATAAATATAACCATGTCGAACAATATGTCATCATCAATATATAAAGTGTCTCTAATAATCATCGTGCATCATATAGAAATCAAAGTCAACCATAATCCACGATCTAACATCTAGCCTAATACTACATCAAAACTATAATAATGTCCATAACATAGTCAAAAATATCATAATCAATTTCAAATGATGTTGAAGGGAAGTGGGCACTACATCCCCCTCCCATAAGACTCGACTTCCTCCTGGAAGTCACTGGAAAGAGAGATAGGAAACAATGCAGCAGAAAATGGATCACACCTTTTATGGAATTGTTTTGCTTGAGACAAGTGTTGGTCTATAAAACCCAAGTTTGGTCCAATTCAAATCATCAAGAAGAAGGGATATCGTAATGTATGAGTTGTCAACTTTCTGTATGCAAGGCTATGAACATTTAAATCTAGAGATTAACTTTATGCTATCAACCAAGACATGACACATAACAAGATAATGTGAAGAGTTCAAAAGAGTCTTAAGAGTAACCACCAAGTAGAGGAATAATAAGGAGAATTCCATGAGTTTGAGAAATACCACATAGTTTGCCATGGAATAGGACATAATGCAATAAAAAAATTTAAGGTTTATAATAAGTTTGTTATCACCGAATCCAAGCACCCCTGGATGTTGATCAGATTTCTAGTTTGATCACTCTAAGCATCCAGTGTGATTGGATAACATGGGTACTATCTCCAAGTTGTGGGACTTGCTACTTGAGATAGACCTCCAGAGAAAGCTGGTTCTTGCTCCTAAACTACCTGCCACAATCTACTCTAATGCAGGAGAAACTAGCTATTCTAACCTAAAAGTCCAAGGGACCAGAGAAAGAGAATGCATAAAATGAAAGCCTACACTAAAGCAGTGATACACCAGAAAAAGAGGGTGTGAGAGTAATATCCAAATGTGTGAAATATAGAGGCAAAGTGCACACTAGAAGAGGTGATGACAGTTCACCATAATCCAGCAAAATGCATTCAAAGCAATATTCCAAGCACACACAATGATAATGAATTCCTGCAAGAACGTAATAAATAGACACAATATACTTGTAGAAAGATTAAAGGGGCAAGAAGAATGCAAGGAAACACAGCAGGGGAAGATATATCCACAAACTGATATTTTATTGCTTCATGATATGCACAGTTCAATCTATTACAAGATAAGGGCCTGGATCACCATGCAAGGAGTCCACTACAAGGGCCTGCAACACACTGGCTTCACAAAGCAATTTTGACAGACCTTTGTTACCCAAAAACTCTCCCCCTTACAATGAGCCCAACACTCCAATTTATAGAAAAATGAGAAGGAAAAGAGAAGGGAAAATGGAAATCCCGAAATCTGTCCTTCAACCACCTGTAAGAGGCATTAAATTGAGTGGAATGGTTATAAATTACTTGTAAAAGGCTCCCCATACTTTCCCATGTGTTGCAGCAGAGAAAGAATGATGACCATGCCTCTTAATTGCACTCCCAGCTACCAAATAAAACACTGTTCTGAACCCGGCAACGTTTCCTTAAAAATCTCAATCAATTTCTGATCAAATCCAGAATTCCTTGATTGCTGTGCATTGGACTCGGAACCACGATTCCAACGGTACCAATTTTGTGTGATTTTGTTGAGAAATGCAAAATTTATGGCCTTCTGAGTGCGGGCAGCTGTTTTGGACCTGGCAGGCGTTTTGTGTCATTTGACGGGAATGAGCATTGACTGACTGGAGACGAATATGTTTATTTTATTTAAATATATCTACCCTCATTAAAATTAAGAAATCCAGTTGTTGTAATATGAGAGGACGTCGTGCTCGTTCCAGAAAGTCCAATTTTATGAAAATCGGAGCTCGGAGTCAAAAGTTATGGCCGTTTGAAGTTTCCGGACCAAACGTTGACTTTTCTTCCCTGCCTTCGGACATTTCAGCTTTTCGCATCCCACGCGTCCCTTTGTCCCATTTGGTACAGTGTTGAAATTTCCCATTTCGGCCGAACCGGCCGGTTCGCGTACTCGCGGCCCATATGTCCCATTTGGTTTCGGACCGTCTGGGACAAATTCACCCGGTTCGGCCGGTTCACGCCCTTTTGTCCCAAATGTTCCGGGACAAAAGTTCTCATTTCGGCCTGTTCGGTCGGTTCACGTACTTTTGGCCCACGCGTCCCAGACTGTTTCGGGCTGCCTTGACTCATTTCGCCCGATTCGGCCGGTTCGCGTCTTTTTGTCCCGCTTGTCCCAAAAGCGACCCTCTCAGCAGTTAGCCAATTTTCTCTTTTCAGCCAGTTCGGATTTCCACGTCCCGCGCGTCCTTTTGGCCCGGATGTCCCAATTGCTTTCGGACCGTCTGTGCTCATTTCGGCCGAACCGCGCTTTTTGGTCCCACTTGTCCCAAATGCTTCTAGGACTAGGACTTAGCCACTTTTCGTGATTTTTTCTGGCCCGAGCCTGTTTTTTCAATTTTTCTTACATTTTCTCAGAACTTGCTCTCTTCTACTTGGACAGGGGAGTTAGAAAAATATGAGGGGACCCAAAAAACATGGCTTTTTTCCTGGACTCAATATAATTGCTTGGGACAAAAGAATTTGATCCATGTTATCAAATTTACCTTGAGGGGTGAATTTTGGATAACAAAGTTTAAACCATGATTTCAAGGTTCATTTTCTAGACAAGGCTAGCAAAAATCAACCATGACCAAATTTACACAAGGAACAACTATACTCAAGGTCTCACAATTTGGGGATCACACAAGATGAGGTTAATCAACAAGGACACCTAAATAAGCAAAACATTTAAAATAAAGGAAACTATTTATGGAAAGCACTTATATAACTCGAGAGGGTACAATCAAATTTTCATGGTAATACTAAACAAATTCAGGACCACAAGGTTTTCTATAGTCTGATTTTTGCACTTTTGTTTTAAGAATCGAACACACCAAACCTACCAAATCTAGAGACATCAACCATTTAGCATATATATATATATATATATATATATCCCATAGCAACTTAACATATCAATACAAGTAGTACCATTCACTATAACACAATGGGCTTCATTTATCTTATTTCTTGATCAAGCTCGGAATAATCACAAAGAGAGCACAAGAAACACCAAGGATCACTCAAGATAGCTAGGGAGAAAAACAAGTAATAAAGGGGTCCAACTAAAAGCCAAGGGTGCATCGTGACAAAAGTGAATAACATCACCTTGCACTTTCCATCCTAATGGCAAAGGGGCAAGAATAACAAGGTGACCCAAGATAATATGAAGAAAATAATACTTCCCAAAGTTATTTTATATCCTTAACATATGTTTCCTTAAAATTACAATAACTTAGGTCTCCAAGGACAAGACAACACACAAGGATGTTGTTTCTTAAGCAAGAGATGAGTCTCAATCCAAAAAGACCACAAATCACACTCGGTGAGCTATGGGATGATAAGGGTATGATGACCCAAAACTCCCACAAATAAAGGGACATACATCTATGACAAGAGGGTAATAAGCAGCTAGAACACATTACTATCAACTAGATGTTTCACAATTCTGGGTAGTTGATAGAACTACAGGTTCAGCTATACATTGCACTCAAAACACATAAATCTTACTTATTTTATAATTCAACTAATTAAATCAAAAGTGGTAGTTTTATTTTCTAAGCACATTCCTTACGATTTTTTATAATTAAACTTCCTCCTATTATGACATAACAAGTTTGTGTTATAAGGACCACTAAGGAGGCATGATATCTCGTTGTTCTTTAAAGGCGGAAAAAAGAAAAATAGTATTTACTTTACTCCTAGGGGAGGTAGCTGAATTTATTTTTCCCCTTTCTTTTCTTCTACGTGGTTTTTATTTCTTCTATTAATCTAAGAAGGTTAAATCAAGGACCACTTTCTCTTTCTATGTTCCAGTTATTTGTTAAGCTTTAAGGCCAAATCTCCTCAATTATAGTTTTATGATGTTTGGGTGAGTCAACTTGTTAATTAAAAATTTAATGAGAAGGAATGGTAAACATATCACACTATTACTTTTATGGGAGAGAGAGGTAATTCAACACATCAAATTTTTAATTCTTAGGAAACAAGGGACATTCAACATAGAAACACGTTATTAATTTTGTAAAAACTAGGAAACAATCAACCAACACGGATCACAACGATATTTTGAGATTTTCCCACTAATTACAAGTATCCTATAACATTCCTAGTGGGTTCTACAAGTTCTCAAAATAAGTTACAAGGAAAGACCCATTTAAGAAGTATATTTTTAATTTTACAAATTTAAGAGGTTAACAATGTTTGTTGTTTAAGCTCAAACATTTACTCACATTATAGGACAAAGAGAGTTTTCAAGTCAACACTTATATTACCACAGGATATCACCAGCCAAGCAATCAAAATGACAAGGAAAGATTTTAACTATAAGAACACCACATACTCACTAGAAAGCATCAAATGTAAGCAGTCAATCAGCTATCTATTCAACATGACTTTATGACCAAGAGTTATAGTTTCGCAAGAATAATCACATTATAACATACCACCAAAATTAAATCATCAAGCTCTAATTAAACTAACATCACTAGTGGCATGGTCCAAAATACTCAAAGAATTCATAACTGTCTTCATGTAATAAAAAATTAATAGGTCATAGAGTGTTATTCATAGTAACTTAAAAAGTTAAGGAAAGGGTAGACTTATTTATAGGTCAAGAGGGAAAAAAACACACTTAATTTACACACAATAATTGAATGGTATTAATTATAACCATAATTACCAAGATTCATACAATCCACAAGTCACTGCTTTATAATAATGAAATGAGGAAATCCTGATAAAACTTAGCATGCCAATGAAGAAAACCCACTACCAGACAAAAACTTTTCCACTAACATCCATAGCTAGCCAAAAGCAATCTGATCCTAACATGATTCATCATCCCACAATTAAACACCTCTACTATGACGAGGTTCAAGATCTTACTGGATTGTAAGAGAATCACCACCACCGCTAATAGACTGCAAACTAAAACGCACAACATAATGAACTCTTTATCTAGCAAGGTCAAGAAACGACAAAGTCACTCTAAGATCCTAGACACACTCAAGGTTTCGTCCATCAAAAAAAAAGGAAAAACTTTAATAACCTAATAAGACATTCAAGACACCTAGGATGTACCCCCATATGATGAAATGTGACAATACAAAAAGAATAGGACCAGCTCATCATCATGCAAGGAGGAATCCACGTAACGTTTAGCTAAGTAGCCAACAATATAATGAGCTCTGAGTCACCTTCAAAATAAAATCCAATAAATGTCGACAATCAAGGAAAGTGGCTAAGTAGCTGCATTGCAAAGTCTGAAAATTCTCACAAAATATAAATAACTAAAAGAGCCTCAGAGCTTCTCAATCCATTCATAAAATAAGATGCTGGTCATTGATGAAATAACACAAGTTTACAAATATAAAATACGGAAGTCAACATCATCGTCACTCCACAACCCTTCATGGCCACCAATAGGGGTACTATGCCTCGTGATCTGCTCTAATGACACTCATGCATAGCTGGATTTAAGGTGACATAGAGAACTAACATCCCACTTACCCAAACGGGGATTGAGTCACCAAGGTGACAACCAAAAGTAACTTGTCTAATCAGTGAAGGAAGGAGGGGAGCTTTAGATGATTAACAACTCCTTATTGACTCTAATGGGCTCTTAAACACAACATCCAGCACTAGGACACGAGAGTCACACCATACAATTTATCATTCCAAAAAATCCAATAAGGGAGAGTCTCAGCAGATTTTTTCCATCATACAGCTATAATAAGGTTAGGAATCCTCAAACAACATATTTTCAAGCTAGGAACAAGCTACACTACACTAGAAGTTCACAAATATACCAATTTAATTTAACATTTTCAGTTACCAGAGTTTTGAAAAAACAACATTGAGTGAGTACAAAAATTCAAAAACTTATTATTTTATTATTATTTTAATTCTAGTAGTTCAAATGAATAGAGTAATGTAATATTTCTTCATACGTATTTTTTTTTCAATTTTTTTAAATAAGGTTGTTTTCTAGATTTAATGATGTGGTAGACTTACAGTTCATGTCTCAAATTTTCTAGGGTTCTCAAGGGTCCAAGATTTGAACCCATGGCTCTGATACTAAGTTTAACACCCATCTAAAACTCCCACTTGAGACCCAAGAACAACCTAGGTTAGTTAGAAAAATTATGGAATATTTTTTTTTTGTTCAAGGTGAGACTACAAACAAGCCTCAAAGCAACAATTGACACAAGGAAGTACATCGAGGTCAATCATGTTAAGAAGATAAGGTTTTCCGTTGAAATAACATATAAAATACCACATTACAATTAGTGGGTATAATTAACCAAGTCTAGTTTAAATTTCCTTTAGGTGTTAATTCAATAATCAGATTAAATTAACACTAGGGTTAAATATTTCTTAATTACACGTAAAGGGCTAGAGGGGCCAAAACAACAAAACAAGGCTCTCATTACAAGGGGTTAGTAAAAACATTCCCTTGCCCCATAAGGTGGCCCCATAATGATCAACTCATGCTTTTAGGAATACACATTGAAAAAAAGAAGATAATTTTCCTCTTACCCACTCTCATACTGACCTAAAAGATTGAAAATGATTTTTTTCAAATTTAACATGCTCAAAAGTTCCTGAAAATATTCCCATTAGATAGTAAATTTCCTTACCTTTCTAGTGATATAGGGAAGTCCTTATAACTCCCTATAAAACTCAAGTTATGGGCCGACAGGCCTTGGGAGGAAACTTTTCCCCAAAGACAGGCCTGCGGGCCCTAGTAGAGAAATTGTTTCCCAATGGCGGGTATGCTGGCTGTGGGGAGAAATTTTTCCCCAAGGGCGGGTTTGCAGGCCATGGGGAGAAATTTTTTCATGGAGGAAGAGCTGGGTCGGTAGGGTTGGGGAAGAAATCTCTTCCTAGACGCGGGTTGGCAGGGCGCGGGAGAAGCTTTGGAAATTTTCCCGCTTGGGGAAAATAGTCACCTTTGCACCCGTGCACCCACAATTCTGTGAGGGATACATGGTGCCTCCTAAGCCAACATGGGGAAAGTGGGGCGGTGGGGATAAAATAATTTTATTTCCTAGAAGGGTGAAAAGGGTAAAATTCACCCGTGCCTCTGCCGGTGCGAGAAGATGCCATGTGTCAGCCAACCATTGGCTATGGGTTGGTGGACCGGCAGGGATATTTAGAAAATTTTGCCCAAAGTTTTTTGAAGCGTCAAGGCTTAAAAATATCCACTCCTCTGCTGACACCTCGTGAAGCCACGTGGCAGCACCTGATTGGCTTTGGGCTGGTGGGGCTATGGAGGGAATTGATCCGAGAATCGGATGGCACTCAACGAAGCCACGTGTCGATCAAGGATTGGTTGCGGGGCAGCGGGGCCTTGGAGGAAAAATTTTCAAAAACGTTTTTGGTTAAAACGAAGGCTTGCGGGTTAGCGGAGCGGCATGAAACTTCATGACTTTACACTTTTTGGAGAAAAGCAAAAAAAAAATGCTTTAGCCCGAGGGTCTGCCCAAGAATATTTTATTCGTTTAAATTTGACATTTAGATCATTTTGAAGCCAAATGAAGTAAAAATTTCATAAGGCCATAACATCTGATAGGGAACTCAAGTTTTAGAAAATGAGGACTTTCTGGAAAGCTCTCGATGTCCTCTTTGCAGATAAACCTAAAGAATTTAATTTTGGTAAATCTTGAAGGGTAAATTTTGAGAAAACGTTTTGTTGTCAATTAAAACTAAACTGTTCCTTCTTTCTCCTTCAACATGTAAAACAGACATGGAGGTTTTCATTTAGAAGAATGTGGGGTAGAAAAGAAATATCATTTTTTTTAATTGATTTGCATTTTCAAAATTACCAATGTTTACGCAGCAGAAAGCTTGCAATTTCACCTTTACTCAATTTCAAGGGTTCTTTAAAAAATTCTTGAGTGTTTTAGTTTAGTTTGGGGATAATTTTGATCTCATTAAGTCCAATTGAATATTTCATTTGTCTCTTATAGATTTGCAGGGTTGTTTCAGACATTTGATAAAAAGGAATTTGCAAGGTATAGAGTGAAGTAGAACTGAAGTTTGAACATTTCAAGAACAAAGATTAAACTCTCTTTTGTCATGCAATGAAAACATTGAATTTATTCCATGCTAGTTTTAAATAGTATTCTTTCCTTCAATCAAATGATAGAGACAAGAATGCAACTTCTATATATATATATATATATATATATATATATATATATATATATATATTAAATTTAAACATTTCAAATGAGACAGTGCGGTGCAATATTTCTTCATACGTGCTTCCTTTTCACTTTTTCAACAAAGATTTCCTACTGTATATCAAACATAGATTTCTAATAAAAATAATATCATATGGACAAGGAAAAACACTTCTATTAATTCAAAGGAAACTCTTACAACTTCTTTCACATTTATGTTTGAAATACAACATACCAAATGCATATCTTTCTTTTCTATTCACGAAACTGAATACTAGATATATCCTTCCAAAATCAATTACAACTTTCATAGCTAAAACATAGTATTATTTCCAAAAGAATAATATACAAGATCATCCACTTCAAGTGGGAAAGGGTTACAATAAGAATAATCTCAACAAGGACTTTCAAACTTGTCTGTTTACTCTGCTCCAATACAACAATGAGAAGATCCTCCATTTTCAAGTTTGATCACAACAAAAGTAGGGAGAAAGGAAACGCTCTCCACCAAACAAAGACATCCAATGAAAAGGAGAATCCATTCTTCTTCATTGACCCCCAAGCCCCAACCACAATGTAAGAAATATGTTTCAACTCATGGCAACAATAGGCTTCCACAACACACATAAAAATTCATATTTAAAATATAGTCCAGAACAAAACTACAGTTTGCAACCACAGATGAAAGACAAAAAACAACACTCAGGATTTTTCATGCAAGCCAAAGGAGCAAGAAACTATGGGGGATGCTACTTATTCCTTCCAAGTGGAAATGGGTATCACCACCTAAGAACAAACCGCCAAAATATATCATTTCAAAACCTGACATGCCCTTATAACTCCCCCAAAAACCCCTTATTCCTCACATTTTCTTATTCCTCCCCAACCTCTTATGGCACCCAATAACAAGTAAAGAATTACAAGCTATTTCTTTGCAAGGTGGAACCCAAATCCTAACTCCCTTCACACTTATACCTCCTCAAAACACTTAGGCCTCCCATAAAATACCCCATAGTTTTCTCCCACACCATCCCTAGGCATTCTACCTAACCATCCAACAAGAAATAACATACATACAACCATTTCCATATTCATAAAAAGGAAAGAAGAGAATTTCCAAGACCAAAGCTCTTACCTCTCTATGATGGAGTTGTTCCAAATTCAAAATAGAAAACTCTCTAATGCAAAGAAATCGAAGAGATCAACAATAAACAACTATGCAACAATCTCCAATCTTCTCTGAAAGCAAGAAATATTAAAACTAAAAGAAGTCACCCAAAATGAGGCAATTCAAGTTGAAGTAACCACCAAAACAAGACAAGGAATTCAAATATATAGAGAGGGAAGAGAAGAGGATGAGCTGGATCCAAATGGGATGCCACATCACACATGCTCAACTCCAACTGATAAGTAAACTTCAATCTCCAAGGCACAATAAATAAGTATGTGAATAAATGACAATTTTACTTACACACTCAAATGAAGACCATACCCCATAAGGACTGAAATTAAAAGCATGTAAGAAAGTGCAATTAAAGCATACAAATTGACTTACAAAAATGCATAATGAAGGCAAGATTTTAACTCTCCAACCATAGGTACGGTTGGTATGCAAATTTAAGAGCTATGAGACAAGTTTAACTTGTCCCACAAGCCTCCAAAATCAGCCTCCAAGGAAAAATTCATATTTCGAAATAAGGTGGAGTGTTTCATACTCCAAAATTTACTTACATATCTGTTACACATCACTTACACATTTCTTACAACATTTAATACAAGAGCCAACAAATCCAATAAATACTTTCTTATGTCCTAATTGATTTATTTCTTTTAACAATATGATTACTCACATTATTTACCATAATTTAAATCAATAATGAAAAGGGAAAGCACATCACTTAAACACACATACATAAAACAAAGGAACCAAATAAATAAATACACATAACCCTTGGTCACATTTAAAGGTGATCCCCCCATGGGAATCCATAACAACAATCAAACACACACACAAACAATACAAGTTGCCAAGGTGACCTTGTTGAATTCATCTAGAATTCCAATGTGGTTGGTCTCCAATCCCTCGATGTTTGTTGTGATATTTTAACTTAAAAAACACAATACCTCCTTTATGGCCTCGTGGCCGCATTAAATCATTCAAAATAAATATAAATTAAAGTTCCAAAATCATCCATACATATAAATCACAACATCATCAAGGCAACAACAATATCATTTGCAATCTCATCAACAACTATATGATCATCACATTTAATTCAATTTTCTAGGTCTACTCAGCATATCAAAATATCACATGTCTGAAAAACATCCATAAATATAACCATGTTGAACAATATATCATCATCAATATATAAAGTGTCTCTAATAATCATCTTGCATCATATATAAATCAAAGTCAACCATAATCCATGACCTAAAATCTAGTCTAATACTACATCAAAACTAAAATAATGTCCATAACATAGTCAACAATATCATAATCAATTTCAAAGGGTGTCAAAGGGAAGTGGGCAGTACAACATTACTCATTTGAATGAAATGTGACCCTAAAGCGGCCAAAATAAAAACTATGTGAGAATTCAATTTAGACCAATTTCCAAACCTAACCACATTAGTTACCTCGTGTATCACTTTGCAGACACAATTTTCAGTTTTAAGATTGATTAATTACTTAAAAAGTAGACGATGCATGAAAAATGATCAATAATTGATCCCCTTTCGAGAATGGAAATATGAATGAAAAGAATATTTTATCCATCGATTGAGATTTTTGATTTTGTTATTTTACTTTTTTATGGCATCAAGTTTTTTGAGTTGACAAAATTTAATTTTTTAGATAAGATGAAGACATGAACAAAAAGTTGGAAATAAAAAAGAGGGAGATAAAAACCTTTTTTAGGATGGAATTTAATATACTAAATTTGATATATCAGTTTACTTTGAATTAAAAACATAGAGACGTGATAAATCTTGGAAGATATTTTTTATATGTACGTAGAGCTTATTAAAATATATTTTTTACCAAGGAGAAAATAAGGAGACAATATTTTCGGGTTAGATATGACTAAATAAGTATTGAGTAACATTTTTCCACTAAATCGAAATCAAAAAAATGTGTTGAAATATGAACAATCTCAGTTAGCACTGACAATCAAAGAATGTGTTGTAAGGGCATAAACAAAGATGAAAATGGCGACATTTTTTTGGAGGGTTGGCTTAGTCAAAGAACAAAGTTGTTTCTAACACTTTCACATCTTCTTCTATCAGCTTCAATTAGGGATTTCATTTATCCATTTATTGAAAACGTGACATCGTGTGACGAAATTAGGGCTAGATTTATCTATTTATTGAAAATGTGTGCATGGATGGAAGAGATCAATTCGAGGTTGTTTATATGGCCTAGGATGTAGACATATGCAACGTGATCCAAATGTGCTCCATATTTTAACCATTACAAATTCCTTTAGCATAATATTTTCCCTTTAAAAAATGAAAGTAAATTAATGATTCTCACCAACAACCGATTGACCATTATGGGAAATAATAATTTAGGAATCTCTTACACATTGAATCTGTATTCATCATAGCACCACATATTAATTTCTAGTGAAAAAATGAAATGTAAAACCTCGAAGAAAACCCCTACTTCTTGAAACTTCTGAATTATTTAAACATAAAATTTAACCTCTAAATAATCAATTAAACTCAAATCTTAAATGGTATGTTCTAGAAGAAAACCATTCCACTTACCTGATACTTCACACTCCACAATTGTCTATTGGTTTCTAGAATGTTTTCATTACATAGCTCTCCCTTATCAATATGGAATTCATTAGAGAAAGAAATTTTTTTAGTCTATCATGCAAAATTATTTGTTTATGTTAAATTTTTTAATTCAATTAAGTGTATTATGGAAAATAAAAAAGGAAAGGTTGCGGGAATCAACCTAGGAACTGGATACAACTATGTAGGTATGATGCAACATGAACGTGCTGATATTATTGTGAATGACCTAGGAAATCAAACAATACCATCCTAGATAGCCTTCATTGAAACAAGTGGCTCATTTTTAATGTCGCCGAAAGCCAGGTGAACATGAATCCCACCAACACATTTTTCAATGCTAAGTGACTCATCAGCCAACACATTTCCGGTCATGATGTACAGAGAAACATGAAGCTCTAGCCTTTTAAGGTCATTGCCAGCCCTGAAGAGAACCCGATGATGAAATTTCAATTCATGGGCGAGGAGAAGTTGTTTATGGTGGAGGATATTTAATCCATGGTGCTCATCAAAATGAAGGAAACCACCAAGGCTTGTTTGAGGGAAAACATTGAAGAAATTCATCACAACAATCTTAGATTATTTTAATGACTCAAATTTTTATATCAATTTAAAATGTGCAAGTGGATGGTGGAGATCGATTTAAAGTCATTGTTATGGGAAAGGGAGTTGACAAGCGAGATCACATGTGTCACTGACAATGTATCCAAATGGCTTCGGGTTTCTACGTGTGTAAACTCCTTTGGCATTATAAGATTCACGCCTGCTGAATGGTAAGGAAATGCATGATTTTATATGATCATTCATTCTTAAAAAATATTTAAAAATAGTCCATACTCAACAATGTGTTACGAAAATAAAAAATGATAAATAACGCTATGATCTGATAATCATTAATGTCCCCAACATTGACACAACATTATAAAGTTGACTTAAGATTAAAAATATATGGAAACAATATCCACTCCTTTTAGATACGATTTCGAAGACAGATTATGATATATTAAGGTTAAACGAAGATATCTGTTGATAAAGACTTCTACTATGTAGTGATTTTGTAGCAATATATGGTTTTTGGAAGCATAAAATGCACTCTTTTTAAAATAAGGCTATAACTTCTCCCAATTCAGTCAAAGATAATGGAATTAGATATTCGTTATCCATTCCTGTGAGAACTGAAAACTATATAATATGAGAATGACCACATCGTCCATCTAATTTAAAATGGTATGCATATTCATGCATCGACTACAATACCATATTGAATTCCTTGGCCACCTGTACTAGTATTAGCTAGACCTGTACACTATAGATATTGACAGATGGTGAATAAACATGTTGGAAGAAGTCGTTCATTGCATGAGGAATGAAAGATGTACTGCCCACTCCTCTTCGACATTTATATTACTATTATTTTGCTTAGTATGGACTAGAGACATGGACATTGTTATCATATTGATGAGTAGACATTGATAGATGGACTTTTTTATTATGTTTTGATTAGTATGATGTTAGACAGTAGATGCATTTTGATTATTGATATGTTGTGACTTATGTTGTGGTTTGTATAGACTCTTAGAGGCATGGATAGATATTTCAATATTGATGATGATGAGATGCCATTATCTTATATATGTACTAACACTCAAGATTCTTGACGTATTGATTATGTTTTGATGTTAAGATTAGTCTTCTAATCTCATTGATGTTGGTGTAAATGGTAGAATATAAATGCTTTAGAAATTTGTAAACGATTCATAGAATATCTTAGTTTTGATGATGATTTAATTACGTGATATGATGTTGTTTACTGATAGATTTGCATATATTTTATTGTTGATGTATTTGATGGGTCCATGAGTCTGAAGAGGTATTGTTTGATTTTTGCAGGTTATTGTATCACAACTAACAAGAGGGGGTTATGGGAATAACCATAGCGGAATATCAAATGGTTGCATCGAAGGTCACCATGGCATCTTTATTTTCAGTTATATTGTTGTGTGTTGTTAGGTTGTTATGAGGTCCCCATGTGGGATGACCTCAAAATGTGACCATGGGCTATGTATGCTTTTCCCTTTTCTTTTTTAATTATTTGTGGAGTATGTGACTTATTATTGCAGTGTATTTCACTTTCTTATTGTTAAATAATGTGATCTTAGTTAAGATGATTAATCATGTTAATTAAATTAATCTGGGATGTGAGCAAGGGGAATTTAATTGGGGTAGATTATCCATGTGATCTTTTTATTCGAGTTGGATTCTAATTGATTCATATGTTGTGCACTCAAACTATCCCTATAATCCCGAAATTTTACTTTAGAGCCATTTTCGGAGGCTTGGGGGCCAAGTTAAGTTGTCCCAAACCTACTAAATTCACCTACCAACTATAGTTATGGGATAAGGGTTAAAACTTAGACCCCATTATGTGATTTGGAAGGTAAAAAGGTGAAATTATTGCATTTTATTACATGAGATTTGATTTTTTTTCCTTAGGCGTATGGAGTAAGAGTTTGTGTGTGGAAAGAATTTTTCATATCCTCACCCACCAATTTATTAGCATTTTTTTTTATGTTTGACTTGGTGATGTGTGATTTGAGGAGAAGTGATGTGGCATCCTACATGGAGCCACGCCACCCTCCTCTCCTCTTTTTCTATGTATACAAGTTAATTTGTAGGGTTTTGCGGGTTACTTGATTTCGTTGTGCACTTACATTACAGATATTTTTGGGGCTTGATTTCTTTTTTGGAGTCTTGGAGATTGCTTTTATTTTTTACTTGAGCTTGGAAGGATCCTAGAGTTGTGATTGTGGATCAAAGGTTCTTGTAATGGAAAGGTAGGTACTTCAACCTTGTAAATTTTTATTTTATTATATGTGTGTTGTATGTAAAATGAATGTTTGTGTGTGCATGTTTGGGACTTGGGTAGTATGGCCTTAAGTATGGTGTAGGATAACGAATATGGGGATATTTTGAGGGTGGGATAAGAGTATTGTTTGCATATTTTAGAGGGATTTTGGGTTGAGGTGTCCCACCTTTTTAAGATAAGAGATTCTTACTTATATTTGTATGAATTACTTGAGGGAGAGATAATAGATTATGAGGGAGTGAGGCGTAAGAGTTTGAGGGAGGGCATAAGAGTTTTGTTTTGCTGTGTGGATGAAGATTTTTTTAGGCCTTTAAGGTTGGCAAATTTTATCCATTGGGAGGCATAAGTTATTTCCCCATATTTTCTTGCTCCATTGGCTTAGAGTTTTAAGCCTTGTTTTGGAAAAGTTGCATTTTATTGTTATTATCGATTTGTACTTTGTATGTGTGTTGAAATATTGTTGGCATGTGTGTTGTAATGAGGAAGCATTTGTTAAAGATGTCATTTGTTGCATCCATTCCCTACTTTTCTATGGTTGGGGCTCAAGGGCCAATAAGGATGTTGACTTATCCTCCTCATTGGAATAAAGGTTGGGAAGTGAATGTTGCCTACACCAACTTTCTTGTTTTGTGATTTTTAATAAGAAGGAAAAGCTATGGAGTTGGAAGATGATCTTCAAATGAAGACTTTTATATGTGATCCCTATGGAAGAATCCTATATTGTAAATTCAGCCATGTTGTTTCCACTTACAGTGCAAGATTTGTATTACTTGTCATTTTAAAGGAGAAGTTTCTTGTAAAAAAATATTTATTAAACTATCTATTGTTATAGTTGGAAGAAGAAATTTTAAAGTTGTATTTTGTTTAAAATTAAACCCTTCCAAATATGGATTTTATTCAAGGGTTGTATTATGTATTCATTTTAAGATAATGGTGTCCTTATATGGAAAGTATATGTTGATTTCCTTTTAGTATTATTGGAAAACTTGATTGAAAATAATAAAGAAGAATTTTCATTTAAGTATGTTGTACTTTCATTCTATTCAAATAGATATGTGAAATAGTATATTTGAGTCTTGTTGATATATTAAAATTTATATAAGGTTACAAAGGAGAAAATGTTTAATTTTTGTGATTCTATTCACTGAAGAAATTGGTTATTTTAATTGTTGTATTCTGTCAAAAATTAGTAGTTAGAACTCTAAGACTATATATATATATATATATATATATATATATATATATATATATATATATATATATATATATATTTGTGTGTGTGTGTGTGTGTGTGTTAAAAAAGAAACTATTTTTCAGAGTGACTAACATCTTTCGGCCAACTAACATCGGTATCTATAAACTATGTACAGTCCTATAAAATCAAATTTTCACTTAGTTGCATAATTTTTGTGCTTAGGGAACAATAAAAATGAGATTCTAATAAAATTGAACTTCTGTAAAATTATATACAAATGTATATATATTTAAGAATATATAAATTTGTGTATATTTTTTAAAATTGTGTCAGATTCACAATAACCAGCGCAAACAACTACATTGGCGTCAGTAGTATAGTAAGAACCATGACTGGTTAGGCGACCGACACCGGTCACCTGTGCATGATAACCTTTTTCTAAAAACGTGATTTTGAACCCAAATATATATTTTCCCAAATATTTGAAAACAAATTATAGATCCAACTTAGAAATGGATATATTTACATGTATATACATATATACAAGAATGTATATATGTATATATGCATATATATTCATGGGTCCTTTGAAATGGGTTTCCCCTAATGTTAAACTCAAAAAATGGTGAGAAAACTAATAACCAAAACTAGATCTTAGTAGAATCTTTGCAATAAAACAAAAGGATAACTTTACACCTCCATATTAATGTAAACATTGAACTAGATAGCCAAATGGAGGAAGGAATTCCTCCCATTTGCAAAACATGAATCAAGGAAAAATTTCTCAGTGGTCTCCCCTTAAGATTCCGTGGCTTCCAATCCTTAAACCTGCAAACAAAAAAAAACAAATGAAGAAACTGTTAGCATAGTCTACGTACTTAATTTTTATTATTAGATGAGTTCCTATCTATTCCATTATTCTCTCATTGTTTGTAACGTTTCCATCCATTTAGGGGGTTCTTGTTTATCCACGTACCTATAAATATTGTATACATGGTTCCTTTGTTTAGTACAATAATAAGATCTAACATATCTTTATTCTTTCACCTTTATTTCCACCTCACATTCTGATATTAGAGCTATCAGAGACTCTGACCTTTGTGTAGATGCATGGAGAGAATACTTCATTTCCAATTCCTTGTGCTAAAGACTGAGACTCTTCTGCTACATGGACAACAAGAGTCAGAAATTGTGTGAAAAAGGGTGTTTTTTGCTACTGCAAAGTTTAAAGATCCTCTCTGCATGGAGATCTTGTATTTCTGCATGGAATTTGATCAAAGAGCTAGTGCAAACAACAAGAGACAAGTGCCTAGTCCCAAACATGCATGGAAAACAAAGAAAAAGCACCTGGGTGGCAGAAAAGTGCGTGGAAAGCAAACATATTTTTTCATCTGCATAGTAATTTGAAGAATTCAAATAGTTACTGCTGTGTGGTGCAATTGACTAAAATTTCCTCTGCTAATGTGTGGAGGAACAGACCAAAAGCTGCATGGAAAGAGCTGTGTGAAGCATTGGTGATTGAATATTATTGTATCTGAGGACCATTCTTCCCTACAAGAACTCCATTCAACACTATGTGAAGCACAGAGTAGAGGATAATTTTGCTTCATGAAAACCTGAAAGTATCTTAAAATAATTTTAAAAAAAAAGGCCCAGAGAAGAAACTTGGAGTCTCTCAAAGCAATGTTGAATGTCAAGCGTAAACAAAATGATCGAGACTTCTGAAAACTACAACGTCAACTCTTAGGCCAGAGAACACCATGATAGAGCTCGTGAGAGCTCTGGGTTCTAATTTGATTTTCTAAACAAGTTACGGAACACCGACAATCTAGTCTTTGACGAGCTAGTTCGATGAGGACTTCTTGAAAACTTCCCTTTTTGATGTCAACCTGCTAAGAAAAAGTGAGTTCATGGAAATAAGTTAGATGCCGGGTATGATGTTGACTATGATGATGAAGAAGAATATGCCCCAAAAAGCAATCTGCCATCTCACAGAACACGTGAATATCGTGAGCATCTACAAGTCAATAATTCTCATCAGTGAGTAAAAAGTTGTAAGAACTCTTGAAATAAATAAATAAAAATTTTTCTTATTTATTATGATGATGTCTGCTCCAAAAGTTACTCCTCGTCGGATGCTCAGTTTAATCAAAGGGTCCAGTTTTACAACCTGGAAGACACAAATTGAAGACAATCCTTCAATTTGAAGGATTATGGGGCATTGTCATAGGGTCTGTGCCCGCTTCCCTCAGCCCCTTGGTCAACTAATAAAATATGAGATGGCTAGTGCTAAATCCTTGATGCTGATAATGCTCAGTATCAGTGACAATGTGCAACCGCATGTTTGGAATGCGGAGAAACCAAAGGAGGCCTGGGACAAGTTGGCAACCATTTATGAAGCCAAAAATCAGACGAAGATTCTTCATCTTCAGTCCAAGCTGCACACCCTCTCTATGGGGTCAGATGAGAAAGTGGAGGAGTTCTTACATCGCGTGGTTGAGTGCTAAGATCGGAGTTTATTAGCGCTCGGTGAAACGGTGGACGATAAACTTCTCATCCCAATCACCTTGAGAGCACTCCCTTCTCAAATTCTGAGTGTTCATTATGACACTGAATGTGTCTAAAAAACAGTGACATTCGAAGAGCTTGTGAATTTGTCTGCAGACAGGAAGAAGCCATCACTTCATCCCATGAGGAGTCTCAGGATAAAGCCTTATTCTCAAAGCCTTACCATGGCCAGAAGAATCGGAAAGGGTCCCCCAGAGAAGCCAAATCAAGTTGCAACCAAAAAAATAGTAGAAAGATCAAAAGTCAAAGAGATGGTGTCACATTTACAGAACCAATACTCATGACACTGATCACTGCAGGCACAATAGCTTAAAACAAGGGTCTTCAAGTCATACAAGCACATTCTGGGCACGAAGATTTTCAAAATTTCAAATGACGTCCCCGCTAGAGAAAGCAGAAGGGACATCTCGCAGCCCAACAAAGATGATGAATCTGATGAGGAGACATCAGAAGGAGCCCATTTTAGTAAGAATCTTGTACTCATCTCTCAAACTTCTCATCCCATGAAGAAAGTCTGGTTGATAGACTCTGGTGCAAGCAAGCATATGTCAGGTGACAAGAAGCTGTTTGATTCACTACACGAAGAACCAACTTGAGATTAGAGTTCAGATAGCTGATGACAAAGAGTACATTGCAGAAGGAATAGGGAATGTCACCATTCCTCTGGGGCCACGAAAATGTACACTTACAAAGGTACTATATGTTCCTGGCTTGACTAGCAACCTCTTGTCAGTTACTCAACTCTTGAATCATCACCTTAAGGTAGAATTTCTTGTTCAAAATGGCATTAAATCATGCTTAATCTCCCGACAAGGTAAGATGTTCTTGCTAAAGCATTTGTAAAAGATAAGTTATTTGGTTTAGATACTGTTTCATCTTCTGTAGTAGCTTTATCTGCTTCAACAATAGAATCAACTGCGCTTATGGCATTTTAGATATGGACACTTGTTGGTCTAGTTCATTACCAGATGAGTTCAAAAGCAATGGTCCGTGGACTACCCAAATTGTCCAGTTCCTTGCCTATTTTCCCTAGTTGTCTTGCATGAAAACAACATAGAGATCCATTTCAAGCGAGCACCTTCCATGCCAAGAAGTGTCTGGAGGTAGTTCATATCGATCTGAACAGCCCATTGCCTGCTTCGTTTTCAGGATACAAGTACTTCCAACTGTTCGTGGATGACCACTCTCGCAATATGTGGGTATATTTCCTAAAGAAGAAAAGTGAGGCTCTTCAACACTTTCGAGAACTTCTATCATCGTGTTGTGAAAGAGACTGGACAACCACTTCTTCTACTTCGCTCAGATCGAGGGGGGAAATTCACATCAAAGAAGTTCTTGGCCTTCATGAACCAACACGGCATTAAGAAGCACCTGACATTCTCCCTACACACCCTCAGCAAAATGGCATTGTTGAGCGATCGCAATCACACAGTGATGGAGATGGCTTGCTGCATGCTAACAACTGCAAAGCTAGAAGAACGCTATTGGGCTGAAGCAGTACAAATAGCTGTATATCTTCTCAACAGGGCACCGAAAAATATTCTACTAGAAAAAAATGCCAGAAGAGGTATGGAGTGGTAGAAATCCATCAATTTCTCATTTGCGAGTATTTGGTTGCACAACATACATGCATGTTCCAGCTCAGAAGAGAAAGAAGGTAGAGCCAAAAACACTCCTGTGTATCCTTCTTGGCTATAGTACTACCTCGAAGGCGTATCGTCTCATGGATCCTGAGACAAAGAAAATATATGAGAGTCGGGATGTGGTTTGTGACGAGTCATCCTTTGACTCAATAGTGATCAACAGAAGATCCACTTCCAAACACATCTCACCGATTAGTCTCTGAATCAGATGATGAGCCAGAGGAGACTACTCAGAGAAAAGAAATTCTGCTAGGAGAGCTATTTGTTGACCTTGGAGAACTAGAGAATGTGACTCCACATCAATCCACATGGTAACGACACAGTTCTTCTCAAAAGCAGTCAAGTTCTCGTCCGAAGTGGGTACAAAGCACTATCAAGGACTCACATTTGCAACACCTCCAGATACATCATCCGGAGTCAAAACAAGGAGTCAAACAAGAAATGAGGTAAACTTTGCACTCATGAGTTCACTGATGAATAGCTCCGAGCCAGATAATGTTCGTGAAGCACTCAGTCAACCTCAGTGGAAGGAAGCCATGGATACAGAATATGACTCACTCATGAAAAATCAGACATGAGAACTTGTCGATCTACCTACAGGAAAGAAACCCATAAGCTACAAATGGGTTTTCAAGACAAAATATAAGGCAGATGGATCCATCGAAAAACATAAAGCATGACTTGTAGCAAAAGGATATGCTCAGAAAGAGGGCATCGACTATGAAGAAACATTTGCACCCACTGCGAAGATGAAGACCATCAGAGGTAGTTTGCGCACTTGCAGCACAGAAAGGATGGAGACTTCAGCAGATGGACATCAAGAGTGCTTTCCTAAATGGTGATCTGAAAGAAGAAGTATACATGACCCAACCTGAAGGATTTGTTGATGAAGATCAGCCTAAGAAGGTATGTCATCTCATCAAATCACTTTAAGGACTGAAACAAGCTCCTAGGGCATGGTACATCAAGATCAATGAATCACCTTTTGCAGCATGCATTCACTCGCAAGTCCCTCAGATTCCAATTTGTACATAAAGAATGTAGGCAAAGAAATTGTCATTCTGGTTGTGTATGTAGATAATCTTGTGATCACAGGAAGTTCAGAAGATCAGGTTGATATTGTAAATAATGATCTCAAAATAACCTTCGGCATGACAGATTTGGGGGCTACTACATTACTGTCTTGGCTTGGAGATATGGCAAAAGGAGCATCACATCTTTGTCTCCCAGACAAAGTACGCCAAGACACTCATGGAAAAGTATAGAATTTCTTACTGTTAACCTATGTCCACTCCCATTGAAAAAGGCTTACAAATTTCAAGATTCCATGACTCACCTCAAGTAGATGCTACTCTGTACAGGTAATTTGATTACAGGGCTCATCTATTTGACATACACCAGACCAGATCTCTGCTATGAATGTAAGCTATCTTTCCAGGTTCATGCAAGAGCCAAAGAAATGTCACTAGAATGCAGCAAAGCATTTTTTGAGATATGTCCAAGGAACAACTAATTATGGTCTGGAATATAAAAAGAATGATCAATTCTTCCTACAGGGATTACGTCGACTCAGACCATGCCGGATCTGTTGATGATAGGAAGTCAACTACAGGATACATATTTCATCTTGGATCTGGACCTATCTCGTGGATAAGCAAGAAGTAGAATGTTGTTTCTATCTCATCCACAGAGGATAGAATATCACGCCACACGAGGAGCCGTGTGTGAAGTGATATGGATATGTCACATTATGGATGACCTAGGAATTCCTGAAAAAAAGTCACCTATTCTCTATTGCAACAATCAGAGTGTGTTGAAGCTCGTCTAGAATCCAGTCTTTCTTGAACGAACAAAGCATATTGAAATTGACTGCCATTTCATTCGAGAGCACGTCTTGAACCATCAAATTCAGCTCCATTACTGTCCTACTGAAGCACAAGTTGCTGACATTCTCACTAAATCTCTTGGAAAAGTGAAATTTGAATCTTTTCAAGAGGTCACATTTGCAAGAATAATGTAACAAGGGGGGGAATGTTAGGATACATTGCATAGTTCATAGATTTAGGATACGTTGGTGTTCTCACTTAGTTATCACTTTATTATCTCTATCCTGTTATGGGTGTCTATCACATTATCCTCTCTGCCTTCAGTTTTGTGGATCTTCCTCCTTCAGTAGTTAGGGAGTCAGTATAGTTGATTCTTCTCTCCTATATAAACTGGACGTGTGCATTGTTCTCTTATAAAATCAAGGTATGTAGAGTAAATTAATCACTTCCACATTTTTCTCTTCTATCTTCTCTCAAAAACGTTATCACCTACATTTAATCTCTACACCACTCAAGTGGCCCCATTCATTGGGTTATCCA
Organism: Taxus chinensis; assembly: GCA_019776745.2. Classification (NCBI taxonomy): domain Eukaryota; kingdom Viridiplantae; phylum Streptophyta; class Pinopsida; order Cupressales; family Taxaceae; genus Taxus; species Taxus chinensis. The sequence continues at coordinate 608,862,864 of CM034153.1, forward strand.
TACATTTTAATAAATAACATTCTCACCTAAGTAACTCATCAGTGAAATATGAAGATAAATTGGGGGAATTTCTAGGAACATGGATGATGATCAATGTGAGCCATCGTGAATCTATAGAGACGTCAATCTAAGCCTAATCACCTCTATGTAAAGTTTCTTACATTGATGTTTTTCAATTGATTTTAGATGGCTATCATAATTATAAAAATAGCTTGATATGGTTTAAGGGAGTTGTACAGGAATGCTCATCGATTAGAGGGATTTTCAAAGGTGCTTGGGATGGATTCACCAACTCTACTTCCTTCAAGCTTACTCCATTCCTTTCCCTAATTTTACACGTCGCAAAACTAGTTGTCATATGACGGGCTAATCTACGCCAAAGGCGTTACCCCCTATGGGAAAAGGCCTTGTGGACATTCATGGGACTGTGCCAAATTTGACAGCTTAAATGAATATTTGTTGTAAATATTATTTTACAATTTATCTTTCCCTTCTTGGGCATTTTGCATGTTGCTTTGGCTTTACTATTTTTAAATTTTATTAAAAATAGATTTCTTTTGTGCATTAACCTATTAGTGTATTGGGTCACTAACAAGTATATGAGTTTCAATATCTTCAGGATCTCTAAGTTCCAATCACATATCCCTGCGTTAAATATGAATATATGTCAGTATGCATTTAAATAATTGTTTATACTTGTATGTAGTAGTAAAACTATATTTCTTAGCAATAACATGTATAGAGTGTAGTGTACTGAGTAGATTCCGAAGTCAATGAGATTGCAGGTTTGTAATTATGTTGGTGGGGGGCTTAAGTCCCCCATTTGTCAACTCCTTTGTGCTATCAGTCTCAATATAACTACGGGGTTAGAAATCATGGGGTCGATGAAAGCTCTCCCCACCCCATGTTTCCTATTCAAACAGCAATGGAATGCAGCTAGGCTTCCAACTATAAGGCAACTAGTCGACAAAGTTTCATGAAGATAATAATACTGTGTGTGTTCGGAGCCCTTTTTAAAAAAGCTTATGGGACGACTACTAAAATTATATATATATGGCCATATATATATATATACATATCACCTATATATATATATAGGGTTATGCATAATTAATATTTCAATTTCATAATGAAAGAATTATTTTGTGATAGATATTAATATAGTTAATCAATATTACCATGGTAGCCAAAAAAATTATTGACATCATTTCTCATCCCTGGATTTTATACATTCCTCCCTTTCAATTAGTAGGCACAACTTGAGATACATAAAGAATTTTCTTGAAAGATATACATTTCAATATTCATGTGTATGGATCAATCATACAAATTGTATTTCGGTACAAATAACACTAGTTATAGACATCTATCAACTTATAAGTTAGGCCCCTCATAATTTACCCCCTTTTTTCAATCACAATAGGATTGTTACTAGGGTTTTTCCTTAGATATAATTAAACTTGGGGAAATTTGTATTAGAACTTTTTTTATCTTCAAACAGTTTTAGATAAGTTAATTAGAATGCTAAGGGAAATAAATCCATCAAGAATGAGCTAGAATGTATCTATGGTTTAACATTCAACATCAACTACAAAAGTACATAATTTTCTTTCATACATCTTGACTAACATATACCATTCGGCATTCACATTGCATTGTACACATGCGATTGCTAGTTATGTTATACAAAAGTATAATTTTCGAAAATTTTTTTTCATCATATACTCAAATGACAATCCCATCTTAGAAACTGCATTCAAACCCAGAGTTATTATAATCAAAGATATTTCATAAATTTCCACTTACACAACAAAACTGTCATACGTGTAGATATACAATATTATCACAAAACTAACACATACTAGTTAGAAAATAAGATTTCTAATTCAAATTTATTAATTAATTTCAAGAGATTACATCTAATATACAGGTTCTATTTATAAAATTTTGGCAATAATCGCACTTGTATATAACCAAGCAAACGAAAATGTAGAAAGACATAGATCTACCAATCCAAGTGGGAAAAGAAGGTAAATAAACAGATGAAAACATAAAACTCTTACAAACAAGGCTCATGACATAGAAGTCTCTAATTTACAAGTCTTCTCTCAAATGTATCTCCTAAGTAACGAGCTCACTTCAAACTTGGTAAACAAAAAAGTAACTGTGAAAAATACAAAGGAAATAATTAAACACCGCATTTTTTTCTCTACCCAACTCTACATATTTTTATTAACAGGAAATAGCCATCCCCTTAATGGCCCATTAAACCCAAAATTAAGCACCATGAGGGATCTTGAGAAACAGTAGTTGAATATTCATAGATTATCAATAAGACTGTAACATTACAATTTTATATTTTTTTATATATTATCAATTTATTTATTAAAACATGATATAAACAAGTTCTATGAGTTTTCTAAATATTCAAAAATGTTATTGCCTACCAAAACTTATATTTTGCACTAGTAACTATGCCATTAAACCACCTAAAAAATTGCCTCCCAATCGTACACAAAATGTACGATGAACAATGCTACAAGGGGTCTATTAAACAAGTCAAACTTGCAAGGTATGCAGAAACAATGGGAGAGGTAGATGAGAAATGAAAAATGGGGGTTTGAGCTCCCCATAGGTGAAACTCCCAATCACACTCCCAAAAAAGTGGATGCATCACAGAAGTTTGAAAGTCAGTCGTCCAATGATGAGATCACCTAATGGTTATCGATTAGATTCCATCTCCCAGAAAAAACTTATTGTGTAGGCTATACTGCCAATTAACACATGGTTGAACAATGTAAAAAAATTCATCAACAAACATAATGCATTATATTCATTAACCCATATACATAAACAGAAAATATTTCGGAGATCCTAACTCTACATCAAGTTTCAAGAATATCTCCATTTAATCAAGGTCTGGATAAAAGCGTTTTCAAGCATGTGTTGGGGCATGTCTGGCAGTAGCACTTCAACATAGTGACTGCCTAATTTTAAAAACTCGACTTCGCTATATTTCATTTGTGATGGCAAGGGTTTCACCCCCATTGGGTGGTGTTTAATTTCCATTAGTTAAATAGAAAGAGGTGAATGTGAGTATTACAGAAGGTAGACTCCATGTGGGATCCCACTTCATCATTAATACCCACATGTCCCACACCTCAAGTCCATGGCACCATAGCATTGTTCCTACCCAAATGAATATGTATAGCTAATTCATGACAACTCCACTTTATCATCTACACATCTCAAACTTGCACACCATGCCTTACTACGAGTGCAAAACAATGGTTCTAAGATAAGAAGGGACCAGGGAGATTATTTTAGAGGACCATTCACAAAGGCAAAAGGATACAATGACTCAACAAGATCTCTTGCCCCATCCCATAGGAATTTTGGAGTCCCACTTGGGTCATTTTTAAGCTCCAGGCATGGGACAGGGAAGAAGTAGATTGTCCACATAATGCTCATTGATAATTGATGTGAGGCCCCCCAAGTTGACATTAAGAATTTTGAATCTGAGGTGAAATAAATGCCCCACTCTACAAACTCAACAAAAATATTAGTTACAACATTGGACCACCTAGACCTCGTAATTGTCTCAACTGTGTCAAATCTTTCCATCATCTGCAGGATGATTGACCGATTAAGTTGAATTGAAGCTGAGATTACAGACACCTGCAAGTTCCCCATTGTTAACCTAAAGTAACACACATCATTGTTCATGTGAAAATATTGTGGGAGAGAATGAGGTGTTCCATGCTACCCTAAAATGGTACGCATTATCTGGTACACACAAAATTAGAATAAGTTAACTATTGCACACCCATGGTCACACATGTGAGGTCACCTCGCTTAATGGTGCCGTTGAGAAAGTAGGCTTTGTAACGACAGACAGACCATAACATTACATAAGTTGTCAAATTTTTCCAAAATTTCAGTTCAAGTACTCAGATCATCCTAGGTTGTAATGGTTGGTTCTACTATCCGCTTTCAAAATGGATGTGAAGTGAAGGCATTGTCCTGGAAAGATTTAGGGAATACAAGTATACGTCATGTTGTCCTTTGGCTAGTGTGGTATGGTAACAACATGTGAGACAATAGTACATCGAACAAATCCATATGATATAGAGGGTTTTCATAGCTTAAACAACCATTTGGGGAATGTATCTAGCAATTCCATGCAAGCTAGAGAGAAGGGAGCAATGATTTTTTAACATCATTTTTGAATGAATACCCATAGAATTCATCCTCAAGAACATCCTGGGGATCAGGAGATACAATCAAAATTACGACTTCTTCTTACTGTCTATTGTGATTGGAAGAAGGTGAACTCATACATTTTTGAACTTGAAATTAAACACCATACTAGTATGATGATAATGATGAGGATGTAAACAAAACAGAATTGACTTTAGAATAGGTCCTATTGACTAATCTATTGTAACCTATCATATACTTAATCAATAGTATCATAATGACATTAATAATCTAAATATCACTCTAACAGTTATTACATTAAAATGAAATAGTGTCACAAGAGGACATGGGTACTACATTTCAATCCACTTAGACTTGAAGTTCCTCACTACATAACTCCATTGGAATAATTGAGGAAACTAAAAGCTCACAATAAAATTGCATCCTCAAATAAGTGGTTGTAATCTCATTTTACCTATTACCACTGGACCCACACCAAGTCAGTTTCATAGCCTTGAAAGTCCCACATCATGTGTTTTATGACAAGCACAGACTCAAAAATCTGACAATTTTCCCATAATCAACATAACAACTTGTAATGCATGGTCTAATCCAGATATGACATAATAGGCCCAACAACAAAAAATAACCCGCCAAGAACATAAACCTGACATACATCATGCACATGAGTCAAGATGGCTGGTAATTCTAGACTGGTAGTCCAAAGAAACGATATGCTAAACAAGATCTCAACAGTTGACCCAACAAATATAGGAGATAACATTAGCCATACTTTTCCATAGATGGATAGGACTCTGATAATGAGCTAACACAAAGGACAAGACCTTCATGCCCTTGTTCGAGACAATGGGGGATCCTCCTCTAATCTGCGTATTATTTCATCTCTCCTATCCTGAGCCTCATGTAACCTCTGTCGAATCATGACAACTTGCTGCTTCATATCCTGCAATAAGGCTAGCCCAAGAGAAACCATGTCCTCTAACCTGTCCCAACTTAGAGGTGTCTTGTACTCTCTACCATATAATGCCTGAAAAGGAGCCATGCCTATCGAAGTCTGGAAACTATTATTTTAGGAAAACTCTACTAAGTACAAATACTTCTCCCATCTCGATTGATGATCCATAACTTACATCCTAAGAATTCCCTCTAAGATTTGATTCACCCGTTCAGTCTATCCATCTATCTTAGGGTGATATGCTGTGATGAAATTTATCTTCATACCGAGAGCATCCTGCATCGTGGTCTAGAAGTGGGAAGTGTATAAAGGATCGTGATCAAAAATTATCTTCCATAGATTCCCATGTAATCTGACAATATTATCAATATATACCCGTGCCACTGTAATATCTATATAGGTGGTCTTCACTGGAGAAAAATGAGCCACTTTTGTCGAATTATCCACCGTGACCATGATGGCATCGTGGTGGTATCTTAATGTCGGTAGCCCAACAATGAAGTCCACAAAAATGGTGTCCCACTTCCACTCTAGTATAGCATGAGGAAAGAGAAGGCTAGTTGGATGCTCATGCTTGGCCTTCACCTTTTGACACTCTAAACATCGTGACATAAACTGAGTCACGTCTTTATGAATTCCTCTCCAATGGTAAAACTATCTCAAAGTGGCATGCATATTCCTCACCCCGGGATGGGCTGAATAACGTGCATGATGAGCCTATATCAAAATGTTCTATCTCAGGTCTCCATCTCTAGGAACATAAATCTAAACTTTGTGTCTAAGAATACTATCAACCTCTAATGAAAATACATCAAACCTCCCTTCAAGGGGTATCTAAGTCTCAATCTCTACTCTGGATGCAATGTAGAATCTTTCGTGGGGAAGATGTTGTAATATCCTACTCCGCAAATCTATGCCCACTGGAATCTATAACCACGTCATCCTTTCCTTTTACATTTTCTATCTCCATATCGTACTCACAAAGAAACTCCATGCAATGCCACTGACGAGCATTGACATTGGGCTATGTGAAGAGGTAGCAAAGACTTAAGGGATCAATCCTGAGTGTAAATTTCTGGCCAAGAAGGAAGTTTCTCCACCACACCAAGGTGTGCACAATTGCTTCAATCTCAAGATCATGAGTCAGATAATTGAGCTCATAATCCTTGAGATTGCGAGACTAAAAAGAAACTACTCTTCCCTCATGCAAAAACACACCTCCAAGTCCTGCCAAAGAAGCATCTGTGCAAACGTAGAACTTACCCTGAGGATCTGGCACTGCAAGAATAAGTGATGTTGTGAGGCATTCCTTCAGTGTCCTAAAGGCCTGCTCACATCTGTCTGACCATACAAACTTCTTCCCTTTTTTTCTAAAGGAATATGTTATTGGCCATGATAGATGTCATCATCTATGGGTAATACAAAATAATGATGATAAAAAACTATGTCATGATAAATGGATATTGAATATTTAATGTTGCTAAATGTTATAATGATGAATATATGTGTGTGTTAAAAGTAGATATGTTGGAAACTATAATATTATGGTAAAGTGATGTTATATGGAGGTTAGAATATATGAGAACAAGGTTTTCAAAACATGTGAAAATGCAAAATAATTAAATAATACATTCAGGATATGTCACAAGTACCATTACTAAACATCCCAATGCAACAATTTAAGGACACACCCAACCTTTTGTTATTACTCCCCTCTATTACCAATCTACCTAATGAAATCGATTTGGGAAATAAAATGTGCCATTATTGACTATTAAGAACAAAATTAAATTAATTTATAAAATCTAAAATAATTGTGCTTCTTCAATTTTTAGATAAAATTATCATTATTCGAAATGAGCACCACATTTACCTTTTCAAATTTTTATAATTGTAATATATTTTTGTTATTAATTTTCTTTAATATGATGTGTTTTACTTTCATTGTGTTACTCTTTGGTGGTTTCAATATGCTTGGTATGAAATATCTCTATGCATCTATTCAAGGTAACCCATATAAATTTTTCTCTGTGTTTTCAATATATCTTTTCCTAAAATGTAATTTCTAGATATGTTAAATGTGAGACCTTATTTAATAGTTTGATTGTGGGGAATTAAGAGAAATTATTGAAATATTAATTACAATATCAAATTTCATCTCTTGATTAACGTAGTCATATAATCTAATTAGATTTTTTCGTTATTTGACTTATAAGGTTTAAGTGACATATTATGAGAGAAGTACATGTGATGGAGTATCAATAAAAATAGGTTTAATGGGTTTATCATGCATATATTGATAACAAAAATGGTTTTTAAATATCAAGTATTCAAGACTAGATATCCAAGAACCATAGATTTTGACCAAGTAACAAAAACTAACTTTTACAACCAATATTACATCTGAAACATTGTAACCATGGAAAAACCCAGAACAAATAAAATTGACTTATATAGCTAGTAAACAATGTTTTTAATAATGTAAAAATTAATACCGAGGAATAAAACTATCATAATTATCCTATCAAGTACGATAAAAGGAAAGAAATATATAAGACATGTTCTACAAGAACCATTAGTTTTTTATTAAGGTAAAAAGGGTTGGAGGGACCCTACCCAAGTACAAAGAAATAAAACAAAACATTTCATCTTTAGAATAACATCAACTTAAAATTACCTTCGATAATAGTTTATGCAAAACCATTCAAGAGACTAACACAAGTTAAAACTTTTTGATGTTTTTATTCTAAATTGTTGAGACTACCCTTAAAGGATAGTAGCCCTTCAAAAGAACAAATGAGAATATTCAAGACGTTCCACAAAGAATCAAGAAAAAACTAATTTCCACCTAAGATACCGTTTGTTAATTTACAACTCTGAGAAAAATTTCAAATTCTTCCTCTCACCCAAACACCTTTATTTTGGACTTTGTGCTAGTTTTAGGCCTACTCAGCCCACTTAGAACCCAAAGCTTATAGTCAAAAAAATGTAGAGAGACTTGAAATAAAATAAGAATTATTCTGAGTACCCTTTTCTACATTCAATCTTCACACAAACTTTTAGGGGCTAACTCCTTGTTTTCATCCTCCAATTCACTATTAGTATTTTCTTGCAACTAACCTCCTAATCTCCTCTATAGTTCTATTTGCAACTATCATGAACTGCGATTTTGTGTAGAATCGCCTAGATTTTAAACCTTGAAAATTCAACTCTAGACACTCTTTAGATGCTTTTTATAAGTTTCCAAGCCTTAGTTTTAGGTTTAACCCTTTCAAAGCTAGTTCTCCCTAAAACCCTATTGAGGGTTTGTATACCAGCTCGAGAGGAGTCAAAAGAAAATAAAATGCAAACTAACTATCTTGAGACCTCAAAATTACCTAGGTGTTTTTTTTACCATCCTCCATGTTCCTAAGTTAATAGTGAAGCCCAAATAATCATCAAACTTCAAAATATACTTATTTCACACTTGTGCAAGTCCATTGAAGACAGAGTTACTACCATGCATAGGACAATCATGTCAAACTGGGTTTATTATTTTATAGGTTCATGAAAAATCCTCCAAATAGATATTATTCAATATCAAGGAAAATAAACATTTCATATAACTAATACTCATTAGTTATATGAAATGTACTTAATATTGCTATTATATGGTATTGGAGCTGGAGATTGCTGTTGACATCCATCTGTAAGTTTTATTTTGCAAATAAGGTTTTTTGTATATTCATATATTTGGGATTTGTTCTTTTTTGTGTGCATTTTATATGCAAAATAGAGCCTTCCATTGGATTTGGAAGGAGGAAAAACCCTACGGTCAATTTTAAACTCAACCATTTGTGGAGGTAGTTGGTTTTTTGAGTTTTTTTTGTTGTTGCAGAGCCAAGTGCTGGGCCGCTTTGGAATCCATGTCAATGAGAAAAAAAATCAAGAAAATTAAATTTCTAGGTTTTTCAAGATCCATACTAGAGGAGACTTTTTCTGGAGGGCATTTTTTTTTTCATTTTTTGGCATGTCACGGGTTACTGTGCATGTTGTTCCCATTTCAAGAAAATTTGAGCATTGCTACATTTTGGTTGGCGAAGGTCATTTTAGACACAATCCATAATCAGCAATTTTTACCAGAAGAATGAATTGGATGTGACTTTCTCGAAACAAGGGGCACACCCCAGAATTATAAGCAGTGCACACCCATTGAAATTTGTAGCCCCTAACCGTATGATATGGTCATATGAGGGATTAAATATTGTGATTCCTACTAGTAGGTTTTTAACTCCAGCCCCCTTTCATTTTATTTGTGTGGTGAAGGAAAGAACATTTTTTTTTAAGTGACAACTAAAATAAATAGTAGAGAATAATATTGAAAAGATTGTATCTTTTGATCGGTAACTCAGATTTGAGTGCCTTTTTTTGCAAAAGTTTTTTTTTTTGTGCTTGTTCAATTGGAACTATTTATTTTGAGAAACAAAATATAATTATAAATTTTCATATCGTAGCACACACTCAATTATAAAGTGCCAAAATTTGAGGTTTTGTTGCATTGCTTAGTTCTTGCATTTTTTTAGTGATTTTTTAATGGCATCTTTATCTACTTCTACATTAGATCATGTTGAGCCATTAATAACACATAATTACAACACAAGGAAACCAATAATGGAATCAATCGTTAAGTGGAAAGGATTATGGACTTTAAATTCTTCAGAACAACCATTGTTCACTAGAGAATATGAGGAATTTTAGTACTGGTGCAAATTTGATGAGCGTATGGGTTTGATAGGAAATTATATAGGTGATAGTATTTTGTTTCATTTGGAAAATGTGACTCTTCTTTCAAATTATGAGATAAATTGGAGGGTTTATTTGGTAAGGTGGATCATATGAGATCCATACAACTTGAAATTGAGATCAACTCTCTTAATCTTGAAGATTTTCCATCAATTATAGATTATCTTACTAAGTTCAAGAATTTATCGACACAGTTGAAGGGGAGTGGAAGAGATAATAAATATGAAGATTGTGTGTACTTAATTCTATCCAAGTTGAGAGGACCATTCTAAATCTTTTCTTCTACCTTTTTCTCTAGCATGGATGCCTTAGGTGGCATATTCAAAATGCGTCACTTAGAAACATTTTGTGAAAGAATTACTATGGAAGAATACAAATTGTCTAAACTTGAGTCTTCCACCTCTCAAAAGGAATTAGTTGCATATAATCCTAAAGGTAAGGGAAAACCAAATCCACCCCTTCTCCATCTTAAAGTACTCCTAAACCCAAAGAAAACAACTCTAAACCCAAGGAGTCTTCTAAATCCAAGAATAAGTCTAGCCTTTCATGCTCTTTTTGTGGCGGTATTGGTCATGAATAACATAGGTGTTATAAGCGAATACAAGTCTTAGAGGATGTAGTCAAGAAATAAAAAAATTATATCTCCACTCCACCTCCTTCTAACCAGCATGGAAAAGCACTTAATGTTGTTGGGAGATCTCAGTCACCACTTGCAGATAGTTGGGTTATAGATTTTGGTGCTTCTTATCATATTACTTCTTGTAAGGAGTCTTTTGTATCTCTAGGTTTTAGTTCTACTTCCAAAATTGAGGTTGGATATTATTCATTTATTTATGTTAAAGGAAAATTTAACATACACCTTGATGGTGGCAATATCTAAGATGCACTATATGTTCCTCACATCACTACAAATTTTCTTTCTGTATCTCAAATGTTTCATTTTGGTCAAGGAAAAATAGTGAATTTTACACCACATGGGGAAGTAAAAACTTTGTTGGAGCCTCATCCACTTGTTTCTCAAGGTATTGTTGATCATGGTTCTAGATTATATCACTTTGAGGGTTTTGATGACACTTCCTCTATAGGGACAAGATTGGTTTCTCGTGTAGATTTAGAGAGTAATTGTTGGCATGAGAGGTTTAGACATATCAATTATATATATTTGAAGGAGTTGAACACTCATGGTATGGTTGATGGTCTTCATGTAGTTTCTTGTCTTGAGGGAGTTTTCATGGTTGTGCATTAGGGAAAAAACACCAAGATCCATTTCCTAAGAATTTTTCTAAGAGATCTTCTTCACCACTTGAGCTTGTGCATAGTGACTTGATGGTTTTTCCTACCCCCTCTTTCAATGGAGCTAAGTATGCACTTACCTTTATTGATAATTTTTTGAGGAATACTTGGGTTTATTTTCTCAAGTAAAAAAGTGATGTTTTTTCACACTTCAAAGTCTTAAAGGATTTGGTCAAGAAACAATCTTATAAGTGCATAAAGAACCTTCACACTGATAATGGGGGGAGTATTTAAGAAATGATTTTTATAATTTTTTTGGAAACTCATGACATTATTCACCAACATTTTGTTCCTCATACTCCACAATAGAATGGCTTAGCAGAATAAAAGAATCAAACTTTAAAGGAAATGGATAACTACATGATGCATTCTAGAGATTTACCTCCTATCTACTAGGTAGAAACAACTAATTGTGATAACTACATTCAAAATCATACACCACATAGATTAATTGAGAATTTGACTTCAGAGGAATCTTGGTCCAACACTAAGCCAAATGTCTCATTTTTTTGAGTCTTTGGGAGCCATGATTAGGATTTTGTGCCTAAAAAGAAAAGGAAAGCTTTGGAGAAGAAAAAAACCTTGATTTTTTTAGGGTATTGTCAAGACATGAGATCTTATCGACATTTAGATCCTGATACTCATGAGGTTATTTTTCGAATACATGTTCAATTTGGTGAGTGCTTCAAACCTCATGATTCTTCATCTTCTTCCGTGCCTCCTTCATCTCATATTCAGGATCCTTTCTTTGAGGAGATTAATGAGAAGTGTAACACACCAAAATTACCAACACAAGAACAACACAGTGAAATACAGGACAACTTTTTTTTTTGACTTGCTTTGACTCAACACGACACAACATGTCGTCACAAGGTTACAACCAACACTTGGAATCATTTGTTACGGGGAAGACCACAAGGTCAGTACGGAAACGTTCACACTTATTAAGGACAATTTATTTTTCTTTTGACAAGACAACATGAAAGTCCAATCCACATGACACACTCACGGCTAGGGCAAGCCACAGTGAGAAATGGTTATGGTTTATTTATTTTGGTAAGACACCCTTTAGCTCATGACTTAAGTTTTCAGAAGGAATCAATATATGGTTTGCACAAATTCATCTCACCAACTGAGTTCATTTCTTATACACGGAAGAGTAGTTCACTTAAAGTCTTCTCCTACTTACTAAATCTTAATATCTTCCAGAAACTAACCATTGTTTTCCTTTAAGCTTGTTTAAGAGTTCACCCCAAAGGGATAGTGTTCGCTAGTTTAGCTAGGGGTATCAATTTATAAATGTTTACTTCACAAAGGATGTTTTCATTTTGATCACTCATGGAAGTATTTGGTTTCAAATAGATCACCTTTACATTTATTTGTTGAATATAAAATTATTATTTTTGTTTAGCTTCTTTAAGGGTTAACCGACTCATTTTACTTTACTTATAAAATATTGTCGCTAAGTCTTAGAAAGATTTAACTTAACAATTTATTCTCAAGGTCAAAGTTTTACAATACTCATATCAATGAAAAGATTGAATGCCATTTCCCACAAGGATAATATCAAGCTTAACTACACCAGAACAAGACACTTTATTTCACCATTACCAAACAATACAAGGCAAGAGGTCATATCAACTCCCTTTACAAGCAATGTTACACAATTTACAACACATTGGACATTTTTACAAGGAACTTCATAATGGTACAGATGAAACTTTTACACTCTTTTCTTCTAGTCTATTCGCATAATCCATCTGCACAAATATTAACTAAAGTCAGTTCGCAAGAACTGAGCATGTTAAGTCTATGCATTGAAATAATAAGCTAACATTTAACAATTGACATGAAAGGAATGTTCTACTTCATGAAAGGATCAAAGCACAAACCACTAATCTACTTTTCACATGAGGTAAGGATCTACACCAGCCAACAATGAGGAAGTCAAACATTCCAACAAGCAGTATATCACAAAACAAAGAAACAATCCAAGAACTCGTGGGATAGGAACGAAAGGTCAATAGTATAGAGAATTTTGATCCTGCAACCGTATGGATTACGTGACTTAAATCTAATATTCAAACCATCCACCATAAAAGGAAAAAGAAAAACTTGAGAGTCAAAGACATACTAGTTACGAACAAGACGCGAAACCAAAACATAGTTACCCAGTCCTTCCAGGAGGATGTTTCATATCAATAAAGGGATACGTGACCCCAAAGGAACATTCCATCGTTACAATCTAAACAAGAGGTCTACCGCCTCTTCCTTACAAGGTCATTTAAAAGTAATAAACGTTAACAACTAGGATTCTCTCTAATTTCTTTTGTCTGCAACTAGGATTCTCTCTACCTAGAACTTTCTATTGCTAAAGGTTGTATCCTGAATCCCATTGATCTACTTTCGGGCATTGAGGACAATCATGAAATTTCCTTCTTTCCTTCCTAATGTCTGATACCAGAAAAGATTAATGAAGAAACCACAAGCCGCAAGCCTTATTAGGAAACGAGTAATAAACAAAATAGCTCACAAGTAAGCTACACTCTAGGTAGGCAAGCATGACAACTTTTAAATGGAAAGCCTAAACAAACTTCATTCGTAATCTTCATAAATAGCATACATATTACTATCCAAGACAATATAGCACTTATGTGTAAAGTGTTGTACAATAACCATTCATTCCGGTAGGACTCTCACTTACACAACAAATTACATTCAATAGAAGGGTAGTCAGGGAGGAGTGTTATAACTAATAAAACAAGAGCCACTCTAGATAAAGACCCAGATTTCTATATGTTTGATACTCCTTATCAATGATGATAAAACACCGCAAAAGAAATATACAGGCATTTTTGTTTTTATCCAGCGGTAAGTCTACACTCAGAAGATCTGAAAGGTGATAACTATCTTGTCAGCACAAGCAAGGGAACAAGCCAAAGAGGAAAGAAGCATTCGAGTGGGGCAGCAGTACTAATGAAGGCAACCCCCCCTAAGGAAGCAAAAAGCAAGAAGTATCTACTATCGAGCAGAAATCAGACCCAAGCATTTATGAGCCTTTATTGATTTGATATTGCTTAGGGTAGCCATAACCAAGCATTTTGAAAGGTAACATTTTTTTTTTTTTTTTTTAAGCTTCCATGTTTCATAAGAATGTCTCTTTCCATTTCAGATGATTTGATCCAAAAGAAACAAAGCAAGTACAACATTGTTCTCAGCCATATAATTATAACAAAGTAAAGATAACAACAATTTTCCCCTATGCAAACCAATCATGAAAGGAACAACGATTCAGGAGAAGGAACAGGAAAATAAAGAAACCAATGCAATCAAGGACAATCGATAGAATCAAACACAACAATCCATCTTAAAGCGTCATTTCAGGTAGTAGATCATTTATTTCATAAAGTTGAAAAAGGAAAGCAAAATATTTCAGGGGCTAGTCTTAACATGCCTGGTTTAGAACGCCATCTCCAATTGCATATGATTGTTTCAATGATGTTGCTTGCCTTTAACCCAAAGTGCTTTGCGAGCTCGAGCTAGCGCCACAATCACGCAATGAAAAACAGCTACAACCCAACCCCATGATTTGAAGCTCGAACACGAGACATACTGATTACACCATGCTCCTGGCTCGGGTAGGCAGCTACCGTGATGCTACACAACCTTTTCCTTCATTAGATTGAGGACAGCATCAAACACTCGGTGCAAACGTTTCAGCTGCAGCCTGAAAGGCGTGATTAATCCAACAGAAACCTTCTTTTCTTGCCAAGTCAGGACTCGTTGAAGAAGCTCATATTATTGCAAGGCAAAAAGTGCTTCATAAATACTCTGATATGAAACAGATCCGCCCCTATGAGATTCTCTTCCATGAGTTACATCGTACAACAAGTAAGATCTCGATAAAGACTCTTCATAAATAAATTTCATCAGGTCTGCTAGCAACACCCTCACTGTCACAGTTCACCTTTCCTAGCAAGTTCAAGAGACAGGAATGTCAAAAGACAAGAACTGTCTTTTGCACTTCTTCATCGAGCTAGGAGCATGCTTGAGGAATTAGAGCTCAATAGAGACTCATCAGCTTCTCTAACACTGACCCACGCTTGAAATTAGAAGCGTGAACAACATTTTCTTCCCATTATTGAGATAGACCCGTCTTTAGCGTCTACTCGACTGTGATTCGAACTTCAAGAAGATAATGTTGCCATTCTGCAAGATTCCAGAGCTTTAACGTCTTCCTTAAGCTGTTATAGACTCAACTTTTACCTATTTTCTTGAAAAGCTGATACAGACTTCTGCTACTGGTTCTTTTTTTTTTTGTGTTTTGAAAGGCTTTGAGCACAACGAGGACCCCCTTCATGCTTGATTATGCATAGAGATGGAAGAGTGGCCTTACTCAACAGTCCCATTCTGGTTTGATTAACCAATTCGTAATCTTCATAAAATAGGCATACTATTTACTATCCAAGACAAATCGTAGCACTTATGTGTAAAGTGTTGTACAATAACCATTCATTCCGGTAGGACTCTCACTTACACAACAAATTACATTCAATAGAAGGGTAGTCAGGGAGGAGTGTTATAACTAATAAAACAAGAGCCACTCTAGATAAAGACCCAGATTTCTATATGTTTGATACTCCTTATCAATGATGATAAAACACCGCAAAAGAAATATACAGGCATTTTTGTTTTATCCAGCGGTAAGTCTACACTCAGAAGATCTGAAAGGTGATAACTATCTTGTCAGCACAAGCAAGGGAACAAGCCAAAGAGGAAAGAAGCATTCGAGTGGGGCAGCAGTACTAATGAAGGCAACCCCCCCTAAGGAAGCAAAAAGCAAGAAGTATCTACTATCGAGCAGAAATCAGACCCAAGCATTTATGAGCCTTTATTGATTTGATATTGCTTAGGGTAGCCATAACCAAGCATTTTGAAAGGTAACATTTTTTTTTTTTTTTTTTAAGCTTCCATGTTTCATAAGAATGTCTCTTTCCATTTCAGATGATTTGATCCAAAAGAAACAAAGCAAGTACAACATTGTTCTCAGCCATATAATTATAACAAAGTAAAGATAACAACAATTTTCCCCTATGCAAACCAATCATGAAAGGAACAACGATTCAGGAGAAGGAACAGGAAAATAAAGAAACCAATGCAATCAAGGACAATCGATAGAATCAAACACAACAATCCATCTTAAAGCGTCATTTCAGGTAGTAGATCATTTATTTCATAAAGTTGAAAAAGGAAAGCAAAATATTTCAGGGGCTAGTCTTAACATGCCTGGTTTAGAACGCCATCTCCAATTGCATATGATTGTTTCAATGATGTTGCTTGCCTTTAACCCAAAGTGCTTTGCGAGCTCGAGCTAGCGCCACAATCACGCAATGAAAAACAGCTACAACCCAACCCCATGATTTGAAGCTCGAACACGAGACATACTGATTACACCATGCTCCTGGCTCGGGTAGGCAGCTACCGTGATGCTACACAACCTTTTCCTTCATTAGATTGAGGACAGCATCAAACACTCGGTGCAAACGTTTCAGCTGCAGCCTGAAAGGCGTGATTAATCCAACAGAAACCTTCTTTTCTTGCCAAGTCAGGACTCGTTGAAGAAGCTCATATTATTGCAAGGCAAAAAGTGCTTCATAAATACTCTGATATGAAACAGATCCGCCCCTATGAGATTCTCTTCCATGAGTTACATCGTACAACAAGTAAGATCTCGATAAAGACTCTTCATAAATAAATTTCATCAGGTCTGCTAGCAACACCCTCACTGTCACAGTTCACCTTTCCTAGCAAGTTCAAGAGACAGGAATGTCAAAAGACAAGAACTGTCTTTTGCACTTCTTCATCGAGCTAGGAGCATGCTTGAGGAATTAGAGCTCAATAGAGACTCATCAGCTTCTCTAACACTGACCCACGCTTGAAATTAGAAGCGTGAACAACATTTTCTTCCCATTATTGAGATAGACCCGTCTTTAGCGTCTACTCGACTGTGATTCGAACTTCAAGAAGATAATGTTGCCATTCTGCAAGATTCCAGAGCTTTAACGTCTTCCTTAAGCTGTTATAGACTCAACTTTTACCTATTTTCTTGAAAAGCTGATACAGACTTCTGCTACTGGTTCTTTTTTTTTTTTGTGTTTTGAAAGGCTTTGAGCACAACGAGGACCCCCTTCATGCTTGATTATGCATAGAGATGGAAGAGTGGCCTTACTCAACAGTCCCATTCTGGTTTGATTAACCAATTTGTTGAAAACCTCAAAACCTAAACTCTGCACATAAAAAACAGACAACTCATACTGCTTGCTCAACCACTGAGAAACGTATCTAACATCCTTTCCACTGAACCTTGAAAGTTTAGTTCCTTTTGTGATTTCAAAAAATCCGGTGCAGCTTGAAGGATTACTCAAAACCCTAAAACTGTCTTCGAGTTTCCTTTTTGCATAAAAACAACTGTTACAGCTACTGTGATGGAGATAACTTACATTATGGTTACCAACAAATTTATTCAAACTCCCAGGAAGCACTTCAAAGTTCGTTTGCTCTGGGTCTGAGAAAATATCCTGCTACCTTCCTCTCCCAAGACATTTTCTCCAACATTGCATAGATCTCCTGTGCCCACGGGTGTGATCTGTCACCAACACAAAAAGCATGCGCCATTACTATGGCAAAGTAAACGTGCTTCAGGAATATTCAGACAAGACACAGATCCACACTGGAGAGATTCTCTTCGATGCGTTACAACGTAAAAACAAGCAAAGTCTCAACAGGGGATCTCTGTAATAGATTTCATCGGGTCTCCTGGTAACACTCTCACTGTCACTTAATCGATTTTGAAGAAAATATCTTAAAGGAGAGTCCCGAATTTGAGGATGCATTCTAACTGAACGGATAACAAGGTAGTTGGACAGCCTGCTCGATGGAAGCGTTCAAAATGGCTTCTCCAACTGCAACAAGCCCGTTGCCTGGCCATTTACTGCTGAAATCAGTTGCTGTGGATCCCACAAGAACACACCTTACAGCTCCCAAGGAAAGTGGAGGTACACGCCAACTTCCCTAGCTTGTAGCTTCACCAAAAACCACAGTGGACGCAGTGAAACAGCAGTGAAACAACACTAGAATAACAGTGAAACAGCACTCTCAGCCTCATTGCAAAACTTGCCTCAAGGTTTGATCGAGCTTCTTCCATGTTAGATTCATCACCTGGACAGAACGACTTTCCACAATGAAAGGGCAAGACAGCTCAACAAACCTTTATCTCGTTCTTCAACTACAACTGCAAGATTTTGCACAACTGGTCACGACTGGTCGCGTGTAACCAGAACACCAGGATCAACACCAGCGGTGCCTTGGGATCACCCTGCAGCTGTCGCACTTCACTCTCTCTGGAGGCCGCTGATCTTCTGAGATAAGTTTACTTCTCTTCTCTGTAGCTGCTGCATACGGCCATACAAACTCACGTGGCCAGCAGGGAAGGCGCCTGGACAGAGCAGGTTTTTCTGGCCTCCCACCCACTCCACACGCAGCCCAAGGAGAATGCACCTGAATTCCACCTAAACGCATTGAAAGAGGATCAAAAGAGATCACGGCAAGGAAAAACAGGACTCCACCCCTTTCCTCACGCAACGACAGACAAGACAGCCATGCCGACGACAGGTAGGGTGGTTGAGAGGTGACCCAAAGCACCCACGTGCCATAAGACTTGCCAGGTTGGCCATGGTGGCGGGTAGAAAAGGACTCCAATGCCCAGCGGGGCATTACAGTATCTCCTGCGCAGAGTTGACCTGAAAGCTTGGAAAACAAACAATTATGATTACCTACACTGAAGGGAAACATGAAATCTATGTGCATAATAGATTTGAAATATTTGCAATCCAAAACATTCAGCGAACACTTTGCTTACTGCTCAGGGCCCCTCTTTGACAAGGACTCCAATGCCCAGCGGGGCATTACAAGAAGGTTATAGAGGTCGTTAACGATACTATTCCCACTAATTTTGTCACTATCCCTAAGTGGGCTCATACTATAGTTTCTGAGGAAGCACTTTTCATACATGATCTTCCACCCCCTAAGCATCATCGCACACATTCTATAGGTTCTAGAATTTTGTGTGAGGTGGTTTCTGAGGGTCCGTAGTCTTTTTCAAAATCTCATGGGATATAGGAGTAGGATGATGTGATGATAAATGGGTATTCTTCTTTGATGAAGAATCATATTTGGGATTTGGTCTCTCTTCGTAAAGGAAGAAATATGGTTAGGTGTACATGGGTATACCAAACCAAATACACAGTTGATGGGTCCATTGACAAGTATAAGGCCCATCTTTTTGCAAAGGGCTTTTCACAAGTTGAAGGTATTAATTACTCTGAGACTTTTACACCCGTTTCAAAGATGGATTATGTACGCTTTGTACTTGCTATTATTCCATCATAGGAGTGGCCCGTATACCAGATGGATGTGAAGAGTTTCTTTTTACATGGATATTTACATGAGGAAATATACATGGAGCAACCAACTAGATTGTTTCAAGATTCTTCTCTTATTTGTAGGCTCCGAAGCTCTCTCTACAGTCTCAAACAAGCCCCTTGGGCTTGGTATGAGAAGATGGATTCTTTTCTTCTATCTAATAGTTTTGTCCATTGCCACTCCTTTCATACAATGTATTTCCAGCGTGTTGGTGACAATATTGTGATACTTGTCTTGTATGTTGATGATTTGTTACTTATTAGCAGATCTTCTTCCCACATTCAAACAATTCAGAGGGCTCTTTCTATATAGTTTGACATGAAAGATCTTGGGTTATTACATTATTTCCTTGGTTTGAATATTTATCAGATAGATTCAGAGATTGATTTGAGTCAACAAAAGTACACCCATGATCTTCTTCAACGCTTTGATATGGCTTATTGCAAGCCAACTCCATATCCTTTTCTGTTTGGGTTTAATCTTACTTCCACATGTACCACTCCACTTTGTGATCCCATTTTGTATAGGCATTTGGTTATAAGTCTCATGTAATTGACCCATACTTGCCCTGATATTTCAATTACAGTACAGCTTGTATCTCAGTTTGCACATTCTCCTCATAGTAGTCACTAACAGGCTGCTAAAAGGATTTTGCGCTATTTGTAGGGGACTTTCCACTTTTTCCTACACTACACTAGGGGTTATACTTAGTTGGTTGGGTATATAGATTCAGATTGAGAAGGTTCTGTTGATGACAGGCGTTCCACTTCTGGCTATCTTTTTTGCCTTGGTTCTTCTCCAATTACTTGGGCATGAAAAAAGAAATATGCTATTGCACTATCATCTTCAGAGGCAGAGTATGGGGAAACGGTTAAAACGAGTCAATAGATTCTTTGGCCTAGATAGTTATTGACATAATTTGGATTCCCATAGGATTCACCGAATGTAATTTTTTGTGACAACCAAAGTGCAATCAACATTTCTTGCAACCCATTTGAGCACTAACAGACAAAGCATATTGAGATACATATCTAATTCATTCGTTAGTCATTCAAGATGGATTTATTTTCTTAGAATACACTCTAACTCAACAATAGGTTCTAGACATATTTAAATAACCTTTTACATCACCTCTCTACCTTGATTTGTGTGGTATTATTGGTGTTTCAATGTTGTGCTTGGGGGATGTTCGTGAGAACATATTACTTCTTCTTCTTCTTCTTCTTTTTTCTCTTTCTTTCTAGCAAGGTTCTTTCATTCTTTCTTTCTAGCAAGGTTCTTTCCTTCTTTACGGATATATTGTACACGATTACCTCATCAGGCCTAGTTGCTAGGACTCATACTATGGACATGCCACTTCTATTTTGGCCCATAGATTCACTTGAGGGGGGGTGATATAGTAGGTATTTACTTTAGCTCATGTTCACCTAGGTACTTTATTTCCATTTATTGTATTTATCATCACCCACTTATGTGTGTGGATATTTCTTTTTATTTATTTAGATATTAATCTCAAACACCACGATGAATGAGATGAAAGAAATTCGCTAGAATAACTTTACATAAATCATTGCAAACAAATGAGAAAAAATATCATATATTATTACAAAACTCAATGAAAGACAATGAGAATGGGCCTTGCTTATATAGAAAAGGAATGACAATCTAAGAACCAGTCAAGGTCATAGATCAAGCAATAAATTAGGGAAAGAACTATACCTAAGAACTATATAATATCCCGCTAATATCTAAATAAATAAAAAGAAATATCCACACACATAAGTGGGTGATGATAAATACAATAAAGGTAAATAAAGTACCTAGGTGAACACGATCTAAGATAAATACTTACTCTAACACCCCCCCTCAAGTGAAGCTAGTGGCCAAAATAGAAGTGGCATGTCCATAGTATGAATCCTGACAACTAGGCCTGATGAGGTACTCATGTACAATATATCCACGAAGAAATATTAAACCAAAATAAGGAGAGAATCCTGCTATAAGGAAAGAGAAAAAAGAAGAAGGAAGATGTTCTCACGAATAGCCCCCAAGAAAAACCTATGAAACCCCAAGAATTCCACACAAATTAAGGTAGCAAGGTGATGCAAAAGGCTTCGTAATGATGTCCTCAACCTGTTGCCGAATCATAATGTACTCCAAAAAAAGAACTCCATCGTGAATGTGCTGATGAATGAAGTGGATGTGTTTATCAATATGCTTGGTCCGTTGGTGCTTAACTGGATTTATGTAAAGTTATTTTGGCAAATTGCTTTCATCGTATTGATCATGCTGTTTGATTAGAATCCGAGTTCTTGGCTTAACATGATCTGATTATCGTTCCTTTTATCAACAACTTACGTGACTAAATTACATCCTCCTAATAAATAAAATAATAATAAATCTAAAATTAATGCATGTTGCTCCAAAAAGAAAAAATAGCCACCTATCATTTAAACTCATCCCTAGTCAAACTATTGTTGACCATTTAATCTTGCATTTGTAAATAGTACGAACTTCCTAAGCATAAATTAAGGCATTTCGGTGATATTAAGGTAATTAGCTTCACCTTGTCTTATCTGAAAAATCCAATTTTGGCATCATGTGCATGTGTTGATTGCCTTTACTAATTTGGCTCGAAGAAAATTTGCAAGTATTGGGTGATCATTATTTATTTGCCTTTGGGAAAATACATGACTCCATCTCAAATAATTACAAATAATTAACAACTCCCAAATACCATCCCATGTAGAAATTAGAAAAATCCTACCCATTATTAAACTAACCCAACCATGGTTTGATGGCTCGGGTGAGCTTGGAAACCAAGAAAATATATAGAGCAAAAGAAAACCCTCAATTTTCATTGGGCCTTTTCTTTTTCATTTTGGATTTTTCTTGAAACTTCTCTGCACAACTTTGGCCGCCATGGAGGTTTTTACACTGGTATTTTCTTGGCATGGTCCTTGAAATGCTGTTCTTTCATAGATCTTATTTTCTTGGATTGGTTTGCCATTTTTTCCTTAATAGCTAGTTTTCTAGTTGAAAATGCATTGTCGCCATGGATTTCAACATTGTTGTGTCTGATATCTTGTTTCCATAATTGAAGAGAGAGCTTTGGACTTCTATTCATTCTTTTATTTTATTTTATCCCAGCCGTCATTCTTCAGCTACCCTCTACACTTTATGGGGTTTTTTGGCACTGAGTTATGCCTCGGGCCGTCTATCCATTACTGTTTCCAAGTTCTTTAAGTGGTAATAACTCATAATTCACCCAAGTTTTAATACTTTTATCGTGGAAGTCGGGATCTCAAACCCAAGCTGGGTATGTTTTGGCAATGCTTCAAATCACGAACTAGCTCTGTTTGACACGAGTTAGTAAAACTTGGCCGTTGTGTTTCTTCTATCTTATGGTCATGTTGGGCTTTTATCTAAGCAAGCTGGTTATTTGATTGCTTTGTTTTAAGAGGTACGCTTCAAATTTATTTGTTGCTTCCAAGGACTTCATTCTGTAATGTCGACAAGTTACTAATAGAAGTTCTTGAACCAACCTGGATTTACGAGCTCTTAGTTTGCATGCTTGGGGGTTTCCATGAGTTGGGTCACTGTTTGTTTATGTGATCTACAGATAGTTCTCTGCATTCATCCTGAAATAGATCTGCATTGGCCACCCTTTTAATACTTGCCTGTACTCTTTATTTTCGCATGACATCATTACTTAGCTATGCCTTCAATGTGCGAAATGGGAAAGTTTGTAACTCGTAAGGATTTAGCCTCTTGTCCCTTTTTTTGTTCACGGTTTCCTCTTATTTGGCTTATTAGCTCCTCTTAAACTCGGCCATGGCCATCTCAATATATTATTGAGCTCATTTTTTAGCTCCCTTTTGAATGGGTTAGGCCATTTTTTGTTGCATTCCCTCATGAAATACTAGATGCCTTTTATCCTGCTTCATGAAAGGACAACCAGTAACTTATACCACTCTTTACTCAGCTCTTTTCCATTATTTAATTTACTCAGTTGGTGGATACCTTGCCACGCGTATTTTGAGACTACTTTTACATCTCTCAAACCCTCCACTGTACTTTGTTATTACTTTTATTTGGCACTGTGCTTTGAGTTTTTTCCTTTCTCGTGCATGGATCGTTATCCATATCTTATTCGAGCTCCAGGGGGTTTGTCTCTATGTGATCGATCATGTTATTTCTTGTATGTAAAACTAGATTGGCTACCATTACTTTGTTGCTAAAGCTCTACTTCTCCCTACTTGAGATATAGCTCGCTACCCTCTTCATTTCCTGCGTCGAGCCTTTTATGTGGTTTGACTGAACACAATTGAACTTTTTTTGATTGTTTTGACACTTCTAAAATCTTCCAGTTTTATTTTTCTATCTCGAGTAAGGAGTAAATTCTCTGACCTACATCTTGATGATACCCTACTTTTTTCAGGTATTCCAAGGCATCCACTATTTTTGCACTATAGAAACATGCTTCATCTAATGATAGGAAATTTTTCTTTCTTATGTAGTAAAAACTCTCCTCCATCGCAAGATTCAAGGCCTATGTCTGCAGATATGATAAGTACCGTGAAAGGTAAAATAGAGCCTAATTATCCTTGGATGCTGTAATTTATGCTTCACAATATGCTCCAACTTTAGATATGCTACTTTATTTTCTTTTGCTATGAATAATTTCTCCACAATATTTAAAGCTTATACCTTCCCAGTGTCTTTCTTTTGTTCATTTCTGATGAGTCTTGAGAATTTGCATAGTTGTGTTACTTTACTCCTTCTGTGGAGACCAAACTATATCCTGAAATTTGTTTCTGCTTCATAAAGAAAAAATATTTGATGCAATCTTGTTTTTGCATGAAGATATAATGTAAATATATAAGCCGAGGTTTTGTTCCCGGATTCTTATGAAAGACCCCCAAATGAGTCTCCCTTATTCTCCAACAATTTTAGGTCAATAAAAAACACCAAATATTGATCTATGATAATTATTGCAATAACCTTAATGCAGATCTGAATTTATTTGAGAAAATGTGACTAGGGTTTTAGATAGATCTCAATGCAAATAACACCCCAAAATTATATTTTTGTTTTCAAATGATTACCCAAATATTTAGCAACTGAATCATGCAAAAAGATAAATTTATTGCAGCCAAAACAACCCAGAAATCAGATCTGAAATCTGATTAATATTCTGCCTAAAAACCCTCAGAATATACTTCAGAAAATGATGAAAATACAGCGATTTGGTTTACAATATTATGAAGAATATTTGACAAGTATTTTTACAAGAAATACCTCTTGAAAATGCTGCCAAACTACCCACAGCAGATCGATCCAACTGCTGTCCAAAAACCATTGAAAATACCTTCAAAAACTCCTCACAAACAATGCTGAAATAAACCTAGAGATCTGATTATCAATGCTTAAAATTTCTGAAAAACTCACTGCAAGTTCTATGTAATTTCCTGAGTGCAAACTTCTCTCTATCCCTTGGGGTTTTTGTCCACAAGAGATAGAAACTAAGGTATTTTGTGCTTTAGAATATTTATGCAAAATCTCAAAGCTCAAATTCAAGAGAAATTATCATATGAAAGATCTGGAATATAGAAGACACAAGTTGACTTTCCTTATAAAGGAAAAGAGCCAACAACCAACCTCCAAACCAGCCAATAAGCTCACATGATTTTTCCTATGAAAAACATTTAATATTTTCCCATATTAAATGTTTTTCCGAACAATATTTCCCTCCTAATGCAAGTCGCATTTCTCTAGGGAAAATACATAAATTAATTATGTTTTTATCTTCCCTGGGCTTCATTACTCCCCTTTGGCCCAAGTCGCCATTATCCTTTCTAGGAGGAATAAAATATAATAAATCCCTTTATAATGACTTTTGCCCCCTAAGGCAAATCGTATTTTGCATAGGGATTACAATTTATTTTTGTTAAGCTAAATAAATTAATAGAAGTGCTTTAATAATTTTGTTTTATTTTTTTATAGCACTTTATACTAATTTATTATAACTTAAGTCACCCTTATATTTTTACTTTGGCTATCGGGTTGACAAAATGGGCCAAAGGTTTTCGATTGGAAATGGGGACATTACAGTCCTCCCTTCCCAAAATTGCTTGCCATTAAGCAATTAAGATTTTTTTTGTCCAAGTGTCATGCACAAGAGACAAAATCATGTTGAAGTGATCCGCAAGCCTGGCACCTGTTATTGTCAATTGAAGAAAATCTTGCCATAAAATATAGATCTCTTGATGCTCATAAGTATGAGTATGGACCAATGGTTTAGCATACTCCATAATGTAAACTTCATCCTCTAATTTTTCATGCTTCTCATGAGAGAAATAAATCTGAATGTGAATCAACCAATTAGACATATTATCATTCACTGCATACCTTCGAGTATCATCATTCTTTATCTCCATGATGAATTTGCTTCGCTGCATCAAATTCTTGGTATCCTTGTCAACAATGGGCTGATTTTCTTCACCAAATAGCTTATCATGAGCTGCTAGTTTGGAAATTGCAGCAGCATGCAATTCCACACAAGTGTCCATGAGAGGCTCCTCATGTGCTAGCTATTCCATAGAGTCTTCTTTTGTGTGTGTAGACTTCCTTGCATCAATTGCCCACATTTTTTCCTTGAACTCTTGTAGGTGTTGTCTTGTTTGAGCGCCTATCAATTTAGCAGCTTTAGCTTTGTCATTCCATTCGTCACACCTTTTCAATTTTTCCGTTACATCTTCCTTGCTTGTATATACAAATTTCTTCTCCTGAGATGGAATAATTTTTCTAGCAAGCAAAGTTCCACTAACACAATTATTTTGTTCAATGGAAATCACACCTTTTGAAACATCTTCTTCTTCCTTTAGTTGTAGATCTAATTTATCTTCATGTGTTAAATCAACATGTCTTCAAATTCTAATGAGGTATGAAAAAATTCCCATTGATTGGTATAAGAAGTTTTCTCACAAAAGGTTTTCAAGCAGTTTTATAATTAGTTTTAATCATATACAAAGGTCACCCAACTATTTTCATCCTTTCTAGGGAGAGTAGAAAAGAGTTACATGCTTTGATACCACCGAAAGATCCCCAAATGGGTCCCTCTTGTTTTCCAACAATTTAGAACAATTAAAAATCACCATCAGCTGATTTAGGACAATTATGGCAACCATGCTAATACAGATTTGGATTTATGAAAGAAGTGCAACTAGGATTGTGAATAGAAACTAGCCTAAAACTGAACCCAAACTGCTTTGAATGTTTGCTAGCAATGGCGACTAGTTTAGATGATGAAAATTCACATAGAACCCCTACCAACATTATCTATTCTTGCCATAGCAATTTCATAACTTCAACAGTTTATTATAAAATAAAAATTGACCTTTTTGAACATATAAACATGCTGGAATTTTATGGAGGAATCTGCAGACATTGAGGACTGAAATGATACCCTAAACTCCACCAAAAATACTAAAAATAGATTATTTAGAACCACAAAATTCAGAGTAATGAATGACAATGTTGTTCAGATCTAAAAGATCACCTATGCAATACAAATCGACACCATACATGGGTCACTCCACATGTAGAAATTGTAATGACAACTTCTGTCAATAAATTCTTCAAACCCTTTATTGCAAAACTCAATAGCTGTGAATGACTATAAATCCTTTGCAAGTTCTATGGAAAATTCAATGTAGAAATTCCTCCTAATCTCTAAGAGGGTTTTCGTCCTCTACAAGAAATATGCTAAGGGTTTCATCCTTAGAATATTTTATAGAAAAGCACTTGGCTTAAGATCAGATTCAGAAGTGCTAAAATTATTATATGATGATCTCCCGAACCTGCCCCTCTCCTTTTTTATAGGAAAAATATTACAAAATCACCTTTCCATCTTCCAATGAGAAAATTATGCCCAAACCAAGTCGCACTTTTCTCCTTGGGAAAATAAACATTAAATAATGTTTTATTATTTTCCTAATGTCTATTTTGACCCCCCATGTCAAGTCGCACTTTTCTTGGGAAGAGTAATAATTTTTATCCTTTCTAAACTTCACTTTCCCTCCTTTGTCCAAGTTGCATTTTTGCCTAGGGATGACACAAAACTAGCATGGATCTCTTTTCTACTCTCCCTAGAAAGGATACAACATAATATTAGACCCAATGCACCTATTTAGAGATTACAAATTTATTACTAAGTCAACTAAATGAATACAAGTGCTATATTAGTTTTATAAATATTTTTTTGCACTTTGTAATAACTTATTGTGACTTAAGTCACCCTTATATTTCTCCATTGGCCGTTGGGTTGACAAAACAGGACAAAGGTCTTCAATTGGGAAAAGGAGACATGAAAATCCTCCCTTCCCAAAATTGCTTGCCCTCAAGCAATTCTGATCTTGTTTTGTCCAAGTGTCATGCACAAGAGACAAAACATGCTAAAATGTTCTACCAGCTTGGCCCCTGTACCTATTAAGTGAGATATAACTTGCCACCATATTCCATCAACAAGTTTCTCATATATTTGGACCAATGGTTCAACAAAATCCAAAATGAAAACTTCATCTTCTACCATATTATTCATCTCATGATGAAAATAGATTGGACTAGGAAGCAATAAATAATATCCATTATTATGTTCATCAAACCTTGGAGTATCACCAACATCCAGGTCAATCTTGGACTTCACAATGGCTTGACATTGTTGCACCAATTCCCCTTTGTTCTTGTCTAGAATGGAATGAATATTGTTGTGAACCAGCTGCTGTGATAAATGAGATGGCATATCTTCTTCCACACATTCATCAATCCTTTTTTTCCTTTCTATGTTGATGAGATTGATCTTTTCTTTGACTTCTTGAAGATGTTGTCTTGCATTGGCAGCCACTAATCTAGCCTCTTTGGCTTTTTGTGACCACATATCACACAAAAGTTATGTCTTTGTCAGATCCTCCCAAGTTTGATATAAAAAATCAGAGTTCTTATGACTTGAATTCATCACACAAAACCCATTTTTAACACCCAATTCTTGGATGCCACCTATGGAAGACCCCATGGAATTGTCATCCTCATGTAAAATGAGCATCCTCTCATGATGGGGTAAAAAAACATGACTGCTGTCATAAAAATCAGAATACCTATCATCCTCTTTTGCCATGTCTTCAAGCTTCACAAGTGCATCTTCCGTGGAATTTTCATATCCAACACATGTACTTTGAATTCCAACACTTGTAGACTCTTCTTCATTATTTTATCCATGTGTAAGGGCTACCATCTCATGAGATTGGGGAGATAAATTAATTCTATCCCAAATCAGACTCTTGGGATCCTCCTTCACGCTTTCATTACAAGAATCCACCTCTTCCCAAATCATAGGCCTTTGTTTAGAACATCCATGGCTATTATAATCTGATTTTTCTCCATGTGTAGATGATATGACCAAATTCAAATCAGCACTATCAAAGTCATCATATAAATTTTTGCATACCTCATTAGAACTTGAAGACACCAAATCAATCTCATGAAGAGTTGTATCAACCATATGTGAAGATTGTCCATTCCTTCAACGTATCAACCATTTAGAACCTATGGTGTGATATTCCTTCCTTCCCTGCTCAGTCTTGTAGCCAATACTTGGGTGCATGTCCATGTAGTCCATGAAAGGAAGATTCTCCTTAACATCTTGAGGAAGAATTCTATACTCATCGAATATGCTAATCACCTGGAGCTTCTTTCTCCTGTGGTGTTGGACCTTTGTGAATAGAAAGTGATGATGACTTAGGCCTCTGATCTTGTTTGACTCTCAAAATGTCTCCCATATGTCTTGACCTAACCACATCCATCAACTTTTGCATGGTCTGCATCATCTGTTGATGGGTGTATACCGCTTCCCTAAGAAGATCGCTATCCATATTCCATGGAAAGATTTTATATCTAACTTCCATGATTCAACTCTATCACAAACCTCTCATGGTTGCATCAAATCACAAACCCTCTAGGTAGGAGGAAAATTGCTTTGATACCACTGAAAGATCCCCAAATGGGCCTCACTTATTCTCCAACAATTTTAGGTCAATAAAAAACACCAAATACTGATCTATGATAATTATGGCAATAACCTTAATGCAGATCTGAATTTATTTGGGAAAATGCGCCTAGGTTTTTTGATAGATCTCAATGCAAATAACACCCCAAAATTCTATTTTCATTTCCAAATGATTACCCAAATATTTATCAACTGAATCATGCAAAAAACTGAATTATTGTAGCCAAAACAACCCATAAATCAGATCTGAAATTTGATTAATATTCTGCTTGAAAACCCTCAGAATATACTTCAGAAAATGATGAAAATACAGCGATTTGGTTTACAATATTATGGAGAATATTTGACAAGTATTTTTAAAGGAAATACCTCTGGAAAATTCTACCAAACCGCCCACAACAGATCGATCCAACTGCTGTCCAAAAACCACTGAAAATACCTTCAAAAACTCCTCACAAACACTACTGAAATAAACCTGGAGATCTTATTATCAACGCTGGAAATTTCTAAAAAACTCACTACAAGTTCTATGGAATTGCCTAAGTGGAACTCCTCTCTATCCCTTGGTGTTTTCATCCACAAGAGATATAAACTAAGGGATTTCGTCCTTTAGAATATTTATGCAAAATCTCAAAGCTCAAATGCAAGAGAAATTATCATATGAAAGATCTGGAATATAGAAGAGGCAAGTCGACTTTCCTTATAGAGGAAAACAACCAACAACCAACCTCCAAACCAGCCAATGAGCTCACATGATTTTTCCTTATGCAAACATTTAATATTTTTCCATATTAAATGTTTTTTCCCAACAACATTTCCCTCCTAGTGCAAGTCGCATTTCTCTAGGGGAAATACATAAATTAATTATGTTTTTATCTTTCCTAGGCTTCATTACTCCCCTTTGGCCCAAGTCGCCATTATCCTTTCTAGGAGGAATAAAATATAATAAATCCCTTTACAATGATTTTTTGCCCCTTAAGGAAAATTGTATTTTCCATAGGGATTACAATTTATTTTTATTAAGCTAAATAAATTAATATAAGTGCTTTAATAATTTTATTTTATTTTTTATAGCACTCTATAATAATTTATTATAACTTAAGTCACCCTTATATTTTTCCTTTGGCCGTCAGGTTGACAAAATAGGCCCAAAGGTCTTCTATTGGAAAAGGGGACATTACATCTTACAGTTGCAAATTGAGTCTTTCTAGAAGAACGCAAGTAGGTTCCATCACCTCATGTCAATGCAATGCAATCAATAGGAAGGGATCTAGTAAATTAAGCCTATAGAGTGCATGCAACTATTTGTACATTAGAATGTCGATATTTGGATCAACCATAAAGATTTACTCTTACAAAGGATGTACTCATCATACCACCTATGTTACCGATTCACCTTCCAGCTCTGGTATCGGTCGGTCTATATCGGGTACTGCATAAATAAGTTTGATATCCAGTACAAATATCTGGTTCACAATGTTGCTTGTAGATTCATACAGGTACAGCCAAGTTACTTTTACTGAAGAACTTGGGTGTATCTAGATTCGACTCCAAAAGTACATGAGTTTCAAACTCCTTATAATTGGAATTTTCAGCTTGTTTTAAGTATGTTTATAGATACATTTTTTGTGAAGCACATCTAATTCGGACATAACTTGATGAAAAAAACATTCCCTAAACCTGTAATGTTGTATCTAAGAAAATCGAATTCAAAGATAACATAAAACAACACTTGTACCTGTTCATTATACCAAAAGCAAAACATAAAACATCTACCTACTCATTGCTCATTATTTGACTGTTTGATAAGCTTCCGCAAACAACATTATATTTCATGGATTCGTATGCTAGTATTGAAAAGTGCCCATGATCATTGCCAAGATTTGTAGCTTGTTGCTGAAAGGAGGATTCCTAGATATGAAGGTAAGGTATATCATTCATTTGAATGGATATATTGTGTTGTTTGGAATTTCATGTTTTCACACCCTATGCTTATTTTCATTTTACTCAAAGTTAGGATCATAGTGTGCATATTGTCTAACAAGTTGTCAAGTACATAACGTAGTTGTACACGCTAGAGTTTCTTTCCCATAAGGTTAATGTTATGTTGGTTTTTAGGAACGTGGAGCTGGAGCTACAAGTACTTCAATGAGCAGGGGATCAAATGTACCAAGCTTTGATGGGTCCAAACTCCTTTACATTTCCAATAATCAAGTCATATGCGTTCATTCCTTTGGAAGTATGTCACAATGCTAGATCTGGTTCTAGATTCTGGGTTTTATGTTCGGGTTTGCAATGGTTGCAATGTCATATACACCAGCTCATGACAGTATATGGTGAAATCCCACTTGCATGAAAAGAACTTGTCTAATTTTTTTTCTTCACTTTAACGCATTTGCCCCATGAAAGAACATTTGCACTAACATTCAACATCAACATACTTCTTCATATACATCATGGAGTAGATTTAATGGATAACAAATGCACCTAGTTAATCTTGAAATCAAGGTCATCCTTAATGGTCAAAACAATTCAAATCACTTGATCTTTGAGCATGAAGCCACATGTTGCCCTCATACTTGTATTGGCTCCATAGTTGTGGTCATCAAACATCCAGTGTCTTTCCTTGAATTAATAAAAAAAAATCAATTTAGTGATCCTGCATCAGCTCTAGAAGGCACTGATCCATGATCATGATCCAGATGAGTGAACTTGGAACCAACTTGCACAGAAAGATTTTCCTTTCTAAAATTTTCATAGTGACAAGACACGCATCGTACTATGTAATGTAAACTTCCTCCATTAGTCAGATTATAGTTCAAATTCTACACTCCAATTTAACAATCACCTAAAACATTTTCCAGTGGAAATCTCGCATGATGTACTGAGCAATTGCTCAATCTGATTCTCAGGTGATTTTAGTTGTTGGCACAGTTATGTACTAGCTGTAATAATCTATGTCCTTGATATCTTCATTGGAAAACCTCTTTGCTACAAGCCTAGAATTTATATTCCTGGAAACAACGAACCATCATGCCTTTCCTGAACAAACATTTTCTAAGCACATTTATCTAGCCAATGAAACCTTTTTACCTGTGTATCAGGAAGTAGCTGATACGTTATTGGATATGGGAGCGGGTATGGAGTATCCGATACGCAGATATGTAGAATTTCTTATTGAATTGAAAGCCTACCGACCCTACTCTATCGAAGTTAAGATACGGCAGTGCAACAAAGCCTATATACAAAATTAAAAAAATAAATAAATTTCAACCTGAGAAAATAAGGCCACGAGACCAACTTATTAACCACATATTATGGCGAATTTGAAAGACAAATTATAAGCATGATCATGATGGAAGTGAATAACCTTACAACAAACATTTGCTAGGGGATACCGATAGAAATTCTTAAAAACTATAAAAGCTTAAAAGTTACACACTTACAAATACTTAAATCGAACACAATGTGAATGTCATGATATATTAAATTCAATCTATTACAATATGAGAAAGTTCAAACTAGTCTTTCAATATGTCATCATATTCGCTCATGTGCGATCAAGAGGATCAACATCGAACTGCATCATCATCATTAATGTGGTTCCCACATAAAGTAACCACATGGACTCGAACCACCCCACTGAAGGGCCACTACCAATTGCACCCCCTTCAGCTGCATGTAGGTCTCGATGAGATGCCTACAAAACTCTCCTTATCATCTAATGCTCCACTGAATGGGAAATGGAAGCATCCTCATAGTCAACTATCTCTGGACTTCCATACCCCAATGTTTTATTGACCCTTCCTACATACATACCGACATACTTGCAAACAATACAAAGACGCATAGTCATGAAATGTATGTATACCAAATCTTCAGACGTTTTTAGCCCCCAACTTGTTGTGCTTTAACACTACTGAGTGGATGAAACTATATGTACACTCAGTTGCGCTCAGAGGAAGATGACATCTTTTACAACCCATCTGAGGCACACGCATGAAGTCTCATGTTCATATAGTTCAAACTTCCTACACTCAAACTTAAATTTTAAGAAAATTAAAAGCATATAATCAAAAAAAGAAAGTCAGAATAAAAAAACTTACCTATGCTTGAGATTCCTTGTTTTGCAAGAGGCTGTTCAAGGATAAACCGATGCAGTGACCATGGAGGTACCATCACATATGAGCATCCATCTTGTATTTGCTTTGAAGAGCGAGAAGGCTATGACCTGTTTTTGAAATTAAGATCTTTTATTGGTTCTTATAATCTCTTTAGGTTTGTATTTATTTGGTAAATCATCTACAGAACCCTATACAAGAAACTAAACACTTCCTTATTTTCCAACTTGGAAATATCATGGTGCTACATTGATACACTAGCTTCTAACACCTTCAAAAGGCACCCAAGGCACCCAAAATATCACAATATCACATCTACATTCATTATGATAGAAAACTTTATATCCATGTTTGAAGCTTCTTACCGAGTTGAGAAAATAATCTTTCTCATCCATAATAATTCAAAGATCCATTTCTCAAGTATCTTAGCAACAAAAAAACTAAATTTAAGAATGGTTAGTAATGGTTGTAAAATATATTTGTATTATTTAATATATTATGTGATAGGTGGAGAAAAACTTGTGGTTTGATGTCTCTTCATAGTAGTGGCAATGTCAATGGTACACTAGGCTTCCCAAAACATACCTATTGTTTTTTCATAAGACTCCTCATCCATGAATACAAATTGAGATCATGATCAAAGAATTCATATAGCTTCACATGTTGATAAAAAAACTAGGGTTTGAATGCAATAGTGATATTTAGACAACTAATAGTATAAAATTTTTACAGATCCCAAAATTGATTAACGCTAAGACTACACAAAAGGATTAATACCATAGGGAATGGCCCTAAAATAGTTGTATAATCCTATTACATGTTGATTTATAGTTACAACCTCTAAATAGAAGCTTATTCTAGTATATATCTACATTTCCTATAGTGCAACTTATTAGAACCTTTAATAATCACTTGTAATCAACCAAGTACAAACACATTGATTTTTTTTTCAAGTTAACATCTTTTTTAGCATATAGATTTATAGTATAAAATAATAATTTTGAAGTTAATTAATCATAATAACTACTATGTTCTAACAATTACATCCACAAGTCTACTACTTCACTAAAATCAATATGGTTTTATGTTAAATCTAGCTGGAGTGTAAACACATTCAAGCACACATAAGTATACACATATACATATGCACACATGTAAACACACACACACACACACACACACACACACACACACACACACACACACACACACGTGTATTATATATATATATATATATATATATATGAATATGTGTGTATTGTGTGTATATGTGATGATGTGTGTTTATATAAATGTAAATTATTTATAAATGCATGCATTTTTCTATACATGTATACATGTATGTATGTATGAGAGAGAATATTAAAAATGTAAATTAGTAATTTTAATAGGAGAACTAAAATTATAGGTATGTTGGAAATATTTTATATTATTGAACTTTTTAAAGTTTTGTTAAGTATTAAAAATCTATAATTCAATATATTGTTTGTAGTATCCTACGTTATACATCTATCAAGAGGTGGTTGGACTATTTTGGGTTCCTATCTTCCATGGTAATTTTTTTTGGAAAAGGTAAAAATGAGCATTTTGTAAGGACCAAAATTGTTATACAAAAGGCCCCAAAGGTAAGATATAACAATGAAGTAGTAAAAAGAAAATCCTGTAAGAAAACAGGAATAAGAAACCACAAAGGCAAAAATTGAGTGAACAAATGAAAAAGATCCAAAAGTTAGAGAAAGGAGAAGATTCTCCTATCACAGTTACAATAGTGAAACAAAAACCATAGATAAAGAGAAGAATAAATCCCATGCACAACTCCAAGAAGAAGAAGAAGACGTACCAAAGTGCTAAAAATTAGGAGGGAGAGAGGAGATGTATCCCAAATGAAGCTCCAAGAAAGGGAAGTGGATGCTACATAAGAGGTCTCCGCAAGTGAAACTAGCCAAGAGGGAGAAAAAATATGGAAGGATGAAGGAAAGGAAGGAAGGAAAATAGAGATCATTGTTTTCACTTCTTTCCCTTCTTCAAGCACACTACTTGCCAAATTTAACCTGAATTCTCCTCTAATCCAAGAGGATTGGATTAAGAAAAGTTCAAGGGGGCGTAGATCTATAAATCCTTATCTAGAAAATGGGGACCATCCTTATCCAAATCATAGTGATCAGATTCATGGGGCCACATTATCCCGAGGGTAGGTATCTGCAAAGAGGGAGGATGAACCTTTGGTTGTTCCTCCTCATTAGATGTAGCACTGATAGGTTGTACTAGAGCCGATCGAGCTGTATCTCCCATTTCTTGAACTTCTCAGTTAGATTCATCATTTTCCTCAATATCTAAAGGGTTCCATCCTTTAGGATTGAATCCTATTTTATTTGGAGCTTTGGATTTCTTATGAGGGTAGGCAACCTAGAGGTGACCTAGAGTCCTACAATTTTGACATCTGAAAGTTATGTTTTATTAATCAAGACTCTAGATGTGAATCAAAACTACCATCTTGAGAGTACTTTTATTTGAAAATCCTTTATTAAGATCCATCTCTTCACAAATCTTGACAAAAGTGTGAAGGATAGTCCAAATTCTCTTATTATCCTCTTTGATGAACCTCCCTAGAAGATTTTCAATTTCCTCTGTGGAAAAAAATGAAGGAGAAGATTAGGAAATCTTACCCATACATGAAAGTGTGAGATGGAGAAGGAAATCAGATAAAAATGTGGAAACCATGGAGTAGTGAAAAGGCCACCAATCAAAAATTCTGATTTTATGCAAATCAAAGATCCCAGTCAAAAGTTATTGCCATATGAAGATGAGGGTGCCATTCTGAAATAAATTTTGATGGTTGGATTTGTCTTTTCAAGCTCCAAAATTTCATCACAACCTTCGAAATCTAAAATTTCATACTTCTAGGATTCAGAACATCAGTATTTTCCACTTCAGTGATCGGTAAATGTTCATCACTCAAGTTGGCTTGAAACTTCCAAAATGTTGAACCTTTGAAGTCTCAAATTAAGACTTCAGAGTTTGGACTCTGAAATAATGTCATGTAAAATTGTTCATTCTTTGAGCCAAAAGTTTCAAAATTCCCAAACCTCAA
This sequence comes from Taxus chinensis, assembly GCA_019776745.2. Lineage (NCBI taxonomy): Eukaryota > Viridiplantae > Streptophyta > Pinopsida > Cupressales > Taxaceae > Taxus > Taxus chinensis. The sequence continues at coordinate 608,899,871 of CM034153.1, forward strand.
AGTCTAAAATTTAGACTTCGGGTTTCAAAATATTTTCTTTGAGGGGGTTTGGGACTTCAGGTTTAAGAACTTTGGGTTTCAGGGTTTTCAGGACTTCAGGTCTTAGGGTTTCAGGACTTCAGGTTTTTGGGTTTCAGGACTTCGAGATTAGGGTTTTCTAGACTTCGGGTTTCAGGGATTCGATTATCATCCTAGCACATGAAACCTATGAAATCCCAAAAGCACGAAGCTCGAATTTTCTTCTCCCCACGTAGAATTGTTCACCATGAGCTCACGAAACCTCTGAAAATATGAAATCCGAAAGTCTAAATTTCATAATTTGGGTTTTCGACTTCCCACTCCTTTTTTGTGCTTCTTTCCATCAAGTCCCCAAAATTTTCTTCAGCCTACCTCCGAACAAGCAAATCTCCGAAGTCTGAATTTTGGACTTCAGAATTTTTTAATTTCCCAAACTAGCTCCAACTCTTAAGCTCTTCTACAATGTGTTTTGTCCTCTTCAATTTTTTTTTCCAATTTATAAATTTGGTCTCCTCTATCATAATAAATCCCTAACTTTCTCTCTGTGGGGTCTTATTTTTGCAATTTCGCCCTAGGGGCGAAATTGGATAACAAAATCCTAATGAGAAGTATGTTAGAGATTTTTTTTGGAAGAATACAAATGAGATATGTCTGAAAGAAACTAGTGGAGGAATCCAAATGAGATAACTTAGAGAGGTTAGGGGAAAAGAGATAAATAATATACCACCTAAGATATATCTTAGAAAATCTAAGTTGTAGAAGATTAATGAGATATATCTATAGGTATATGTTAAAGAATTTGGTGGGAAGAAGATAAATAAGATATCACCTTCAAGATATCTTGAATAATTTGGGTCAAAAGGGTCCTTGACGGTGTGTATGGAACATTGTTAAAGGAAAAGAGATAAAAAACTAGCAGTGTGAGGGAGTTCTCTCCCCTACGAGACCTTACAAATAGTAATGTCAAACGTTGTAAGAATAATTTGTAGGCATATTCACCCCTCAACTACTAGAGAAGAACATGACAAAGGAAATGTTGAAAGTAATATTGTCATGATGATTTCTTGTAGGAGAAACCAAGAACCTTAAGAAAATATTGTGTCAGTAATTTTCGGTGAAAAAGAGATAGTCTCTCCAAAAAGAGAGAATTTTTTTAGAATGAAATATTGCGATATAATAGCGGAAAAGTGTTTCATGTCTTGCAATCAAAAGGTATACTACAAGGATTTTTTAAGCATCCCTTAGAATTTATTTTTTGTGAAAATTATGTTTATAGAAAATAATATAATGTATCTAATATGTAGTACTCAATTAATTGGAATTTTGAAGGTTATACATGTGACCTCATAGGGAAAGTCTGTATTTTATATGTATTTCATATAGGATTATTCTAGGAATACATGGTTATATTTTCTCAAAAAAAAGTATGATGTGTTCATAATTTTTAATAAGATAAAAGATAAATGGAGAAGAGTATCATTCTAAAGAATTTGATTAATTATATGAATTGTTTTAGAATAATCAGGAAAAATAGAATTCCTTAAACACCATAGTAGAATCAAGTGGGTGTGCTTGAATAAAAGACTAATCGATACAGATATGACTATGCAAAGTTATTCCATCTTAGATTAAAATTTTTGGGATGATGTAAAATGGATATTGCATGTCATTTTTTGATCAATACACTTACATAGGTGTTAGTGGATACGAATCCACATGTAACTTAGATGGGAACGAAGCCATCTATTCAACAATTAATATTTATTTTTTTCTAAGCATATAGGCATATCGTAAAGGAGAAGAGAACAAAAATTGACTACAATTCTAATAATTATATCTTATTTGGGTACATGAATTTTTATGAAGACTATAAGTTATGCAATTTATGAATCCAAAATTATTTTAACAAGTAGATTTATTCAACAACTGAAAAAAGGTAATTCTTGAGAAAGAAATATTGGATATTAAATCTCAAGAGGTAATGAAATTAAATATAAAATATTTGATATTGACCTCACTACAAGATATAAGATAGTTAAGGATATATAATAAGTAAAATAACCAATACATTTTTCTATAATAACAAATTGGAGGTAATGTAGTGATATGGTGTAGTTAGGAGAACTTGTGAAAATAAGGTTTTCCTCATATAACTAACTATAAAATCATGTTAAGGAAATATGTAGATGGTGATTTGGATGATGGTTGGAATTAGAAGGTTTGTAATATTTAAAAAGAGAAGCTCATTATTTTATCCCTTCTGATTACTATTATATTTTTATATTATCACTGATAGATAATGAGGATCTAACAATATTTTTCGTCAATATATTAGCTCATGTGAGATTATATCAATGATAAAGAATATTATGTGGGAGATAGAGTTTCTTAAGAAGAATGATCTATAGGACATGTTAGTGCAAAATCATAGCACACTTGAATGTTTCTAACCTATTGGGTTGAGATTCTTAGTGTGATAACATAACATGGAGCATATCTTAAAGTGTAGGATCTACTCTAAAACCTATTCTATCTTACCAAAGAGACAAGGTTGAGAAGATACATAAAATTAAACCTAAGCTAATGAGGTGATGCACTAAAGGAATGTTAGACACTCATTTTACAATAATACAACACCATGCACATGTAACCAAACTATAATGAGAGATCAGAATGTAAGAATGAAACACATGAGAGGGTCGAGAAATCATCCACAGACATATATTATTGCTCCAAATTTGATATAGTACATTATAATGGCCAAGAGGTAAAACTTAGCATTACAACTCAAATGGGGAGGTTAGGAAGCTCCATGAACTCATCTTACAGATCACAAGGAAGAAGAGAGGATGTGAAAATAGAAATGTCCAACCTTTTACAATGAGCCCCGCTCCTTTCTTTTATAGATTCAGCATAGAGAGAAGAAGGAGAGAGAGGTGGGAAAAAAATAATTTAAGCTCAAGCTACTGGCCATCAATGCCTCTGCAAATCCACCCCAAATCTTGTCATATCCATCGCTTTGTTTTTGTTTAGTGTGTTGAAGAAGGAGGAACATGGATCAAATCAAATCTGATCTAGTTGATCTGGTCATGCATATGTAATGGCACGAAGCATGTTTTCGGATCATGTACACATTAATGTTGAATTTACAAGTTTCATGTTTCCATGGCGTTGGCTAGGTCGAGACCTTTCCACCGGTGCCAAATTTGTTGAATTTCGAGCACTGGGTTGAAAGACATGTCCATTTGAATGTTTGAATCGGGTCCAGACCTGTATAAAATGGCAAAAACAAGTGAGCAGAATGGGTCCGCGCGAGATCGAAACTCACTTTGTGCCCTTTGGCAACAAAAATGCAAAAATGAAAAATTTGTCCCACAACCCCGCAATTCACTTTTTGGCAAAATATCATCTTCGGGCCCGAAGGTTTGCATTTTCCATTTGGGCAAAAATTCACTCCAAGGCCCGTCGGGCTCCATGCAAATTGAGGCTTCACACATGGCTCTTTGGGCATCAGCGCAGAGGCGTGGCTCATTTTTTCACTTTACGCCTTCTTGGGGAAAAAATTTCAAATTTACCTCTGATGGACTCGCCTTCTTGCTTTGAATTTTCAACATGGCCACATGTCCCTTTGTGGGTCTTAGGCATTTTTCTTCATTTGGCTTTAAGATCCCCCACGGGCTTGCGTACCCAAAATTCACTTTGTGCCCTATTTGTAAAAAAGCACAAAAGTTCTAGATTTATAAAACTCCAAACCTTGCGCCTCCTCGCATTTGGCTCCATGAAAATGTTTCCTCATTGTGGCCCGCAACCATTTGACTTGGTGAAAATTCTCAATATCTCCCGCCACCCCGCCTCTCCGCTTTTGGAAAAAATCCTTAAAAACTCCTGTCGGCCCGATTTTGGGCAAAATTACCTTCCAAGGCCTGTCGGCTCTGTAACTTGCAAAATATGAGGAGTTAGGAGGACTTCTTTATATTTTTGGAAAGAGGAAAAAATTTCCTATCTAATGGAAATGTTTTTTAGAAACCTTAAGTGCTTGGAATATCTAAAAAACTTGGATTGAATCACTAAAGGAGGGGGAAAATGGGTTGCAATTAACTAAAAATAAGCATGAGCTTATTTTGGATAACAATTTGGTGACTCATAGGGGACATTTGCCTACTAGATGAAAAGATCAGTGGCCTTGAATCATCCATTGGGCATGGAGTCTACTTGGTAAACACAAATCTGATCTGAACTTCAAAAATATGATCCCTGAGCCACTTGGAAACCACTGAAATTGGGGTTGATCTCTCCAAATGCCATTTTCAATGCACTGTGCAAGATCAAAAAAACACCACAACACACTATGTACAAAATTTGAAATCATACACACCCCAAGTGGGATATACAGAGTGTGCAAAATCACTTCTTATGCTGAAATCAAACCTACCTACTCTATCTTAACCAGAGAGAAAGAGAGCTCAAACAAATCCTGCAACTGGCAGGGAGAAGTAGCTTCCCTTTCTCAAAAAAGGCAGCCATGCAAATGATTTGAACTGAATATGGCTGCTTGCATGAGTGAAAAAACTGACTATAAGTTGATTCCCCACCCAAATCATCAAGGTGTCAACTAGAAACAAGAAAAATACCTCTTTTAGTTGCTCTGTATTTGGATTGAAGAGGCATTGCAGCTGATCCTTGGTACTTTGAAACTCATCCTCATGCTCAAAAGTAAGCATGAATGGTTTTGGCTTCTCCCTTGGCTCCAATGAAGCGAAGTACCTGATTGGGCAAGGTCTGATCCTTTGAATTTTCCCACTGCTTTGATATTTAACTCCAAGAATGGAGTCTTCTTGTTGATCTTCCTGGATGGATGGTGTGGAAGAGATGATGACATCCTCTTGCTCTTTTCCTTCCTCTATAGTAGTATGGAACTCCTCTACAATCTGCAGCTCATTGTTATTGATTGTAACATCCATTAAAGTTTCCTTTGTATCATTATAATTTTCTGCAACACATTGTTGGCTCTAGAGTTCCTCTGTTGTCTTCTTGAATACCAACTTGTTCTTGGGTAGCCTCTTCCTCTAGCATGAAATTTGTCAAATCAAAATCTTCAATTTACTGCTCTAGAGGACTATTTGGGACAACAAGGTCTTCTTGATATCTCTCCTTCATGGCAACAGGCTTATGTGCTTGGAAGGTGGATGATGGAGGAGAAAATGATGTGATCTCCATGGGCTCTTCTCCATCAAATAAATCCTCCAAGTCAGACAGATAATCTACCTCCTTGTTGTCTTGCTGCATGTGCTCAACCTCCTCCATGGTGTCCTCCTGATTTGAAACATTGCTCACCATGGTTCCCCTCATCTTCAAACATGAAGTTTGAAAGCTCAAAATCTTCTTCAACAGTGGGAGGAAGAACCTGAATGTTCTTCTTGGCCTTGTGTAATTCTCCTCCTTGGATTCATCAATCAAATCAGGCCCTTTGAAACTACAAAGTCTCAACAATGCTTTCTTCAACAAGTGGCTAAACTCTGATTTGATCTAACTCTTCTTCAACATTATGAGTTTGAAGGGGATGACTTGGAAGAACTGATTGTCCTTCTTCCTTGATGGATGCTTGTGTAGCTTGGGAAGATCTCATTCTCTTCAAATAAAGTTCCATCCATGGTTCTGCATTCAGAGAAAATTGATTGCTGATCATCTCTTCTTGTTCTTCTTCTGCTACAAACTCAGCCTTAGCCACCACTGGCTCTTCAACCTTGACCTCCTTTGTTGGCTTAACCATCAAGGGGATCTTTGTAATCCCAAATTTGAGAGCCCAACTCTTCATATTTTCTATCATTTCTTCTCTGTTGGGTTCTTCTTCTTGCTGCCCTAGGTTGGTCATTTTGATTTTCATCTCCCCAACATGGATTTGGGGATGCAAGAGGAGGGGTAGGTTGGGATTCAACCATTTTTGTTGTTGTTTGTGGTGGGGAGGGAAGTGGAACTTCTTGTTTCTTTGGAGGGAATGACTGCTTGGAAGGGAAAAGGGTAGAAGAATTAAGATGAGATGGAAGATTAGGAGATGGAGAAGGGAAATCAAAACTTGGGACAGTACAAGTGAGGGGCTTGACTCTTGACATTGCTGAAATGGATATTGATTGAGAAAGAGGAAAAGAAAAGCTATGAGGTGGTGGACTTACCCATTGACAAGGTTGTCTTGTATCCAACTCATAAGCCTCAATCTCCTTATCTCCATTGTGCAAGTTGGGGTAACATTTCAACCATGAAGTCAAGCTTCTCCTGAGGGCTGAAATGTCTTGGCATAGGGCCTTCCCATGGACAAGGTGCCCTGTAACCAATTCTGAAAGCCTTCATTTGTATTGTAGCCCTTGACTGAACCATGTCAGCCTCCATTTTTTGAATCTTCTCCAGCAAATTAACTTCTTCAGGTGTGGAACTACCTCCAAAATCTGTATATCCATACTCTATAATAGCTGTATAGTTTGGAAAATGACCAAACTGATTTGAATCTGAATCACTTGGATATGCATAGTTCTGATTTTCATTATGAAACCTTTCTGGAGGTGTATTGAAGTAACCTGGAGATGGATCTGAATAGCACTGTTGCTACAAGTGTGAATTCCAAGATGGAAATGAATTCATGATTGCACAACCTCATGGAATGGAAGAAAATGAAATATGTGGAAGAAAATGAATGAAAATGGATGGAAAAAGGTCTACAACTTTAGAGATTGGGTTGTTGACTAGATGGAGTCGCTAGATGTGCTTTGCATGTGCCTCCAAAGGCTGAATCTCACCAAGAACACATCAACTTGATGAAATGAAGTGGTAAGGTGCTTCAAACCTGTCCCACCATGGGCATGCAAAAACTATTAGTGCAGAATCACAACACCCCTGAATGTCTGCAACCAGATGGGTTGAGACTCTTAGTGTGATTGCACAACATGGATCATCTCTCAAAGTGTGGGACCTTGCGAGTTGAGAGAGCTCTCCGGATTAAGGTCAGTTCCTATTCCTTTGTTCAGGTGCACATAAATAAATTGTAGAGGATCTACTCTAAGCCTACTATATCTTACCAAGGAGATAGGGTTGAGAAGATACAAGAAAATAAACCTAAGCTAACGAGGTGATGCACCAAAGGAATGTTAAACACTCATTTTGTAACTTAACACAGACCACAAGAATGTAATAAAACACCATGCACAGGTAACCAAAATATAATGAGAGATCAGAAAGACAACAATGAACACATGAGAGGGTTGGAGAATCATCCACAGACATATATTATTGCTCCAGAGTCGATACAATACATTACAATGGCCAAGAGGTGAAAACTTTGCATTATAACTTGAATGGGAGGTTTGAAAGCTCCACAAATTCGTCTTGTAGAACAAGAGAAGAAGGGAGGGTGAAAACAAAAATGTCCAACCCTTTACAATGAGCCTTGCCCCTTCTTTTATAGATGCAGCATAGAGAGAAGAAGTAGAGAGAGGTGGTAAAACTAATTTGAAGCTCATATACAGCCATCAATGCCTCTGCAAATCCACCCCAAATCTATCATGTCTGTCACTTTGTTTCTGCTTGGCGTGTTGAAGAAGGAAAGAATGGCGGATCAAATCAAATCCGATCTAGTTGTTGGAGACAATCAGGATTCGTGTATTAATGGCACGAAGATGTTTCCTCATTTTTCACCCACCAAACCTCTTTGAAATTAAATTTTTAGGTTTCCATGGCGTAGGGAGGTCAAGACCTTTCCAATGGTGCCAAATTTGTTGAATTTCGGGCACTGGGTTGAAAGATATGTCCATTTGAATGTTTGAGTTGGGTCTATACAAAAATGGTGAAAAACCGGTTAGCAGAATGGGTCCACGGGCCTAAAACTCACTTTGTGACCTTTTGGCACCAAAAATACAAAAATGTAAAATTTGCCCCACAGCCCTGTAATTCACTTTTGGCAAAAAATCATTTTCGGGCCCGACGGTCCATTTTTTCCATTTGGGTAAAAATTCACTCCAAGGTTAGCCTGGCCCACATGCAATTGAGGCTTGACATGTGGCTCCTTGGGCATCAGCGGAGGTGTGGCTCATTTTTTCACTTTACGCCTTCTTGGGGTAAAAATTTCAAATTACCTCTGACGACCCGCCTTCCCACTTTGACTTTTCAACATGGCCACATGTCCCTTTGCGGGCCTTAGGAATTTTTCTTCATTTGGATTTAAGATCCCCCACGGGCTTGCGGGCCCGAAATTCACTTTGTGCCCTATTTGCAAAAAAAAAAGTTCCAAAACTCCCCGTACAGACCCGCCGGCCCACTTTTTACATTTGGGAAAATTTTCCTCTTCGGGCCCATCGGCCCAAATTTTCCATTTGGCTGAAAAGTCTCAATATCTCCCACTGCCCTACCTCTTCGCATTGGCAAAAATCCTTCAAAACTCTGTCGGCCCACTTTTGGGCAAAAATACCTTCCAAGGCCCATCGGCTCATAACTTGCAAAATATGAGGAGTTAGAAGGACTTCTTTATATTTTTGGAAAGGGGAAGAAATTTCCTATCTGATGGAAATGTTTTCAGGGAACCTTAAGTGCTTGGAATATCTAAAAAATTGGATTGAATCACTAAAGGAGGGAAAATGGGTGCAGTTAACCAAAAATAAGCATGAGCTTATTTTGGATAACAGGACCTTGTAAATGAACCTTCAGGAAGAAACATGAATGTTGTAAATAGGTTTTGAAAAATAATTTCAATGCCAAATAAAATTTTGAGAAAAAATATCATTCATTACCAAATTTTTCACTCAATTCATGGGGATTGACATTTGCAAGGAACTCTCTCTTTTTGTATAGTTTACTTCTATAAGATATCTTCTAGCTCTATTGTTATAGTGAATGATCTAAATAAAGAAGATATGGATGTGAAAACAATATTTTGCATGTTTAGATTAAGGAAGAATTATACATGAACTAGCCTAGGATTTCAAGTTTTAAGTATAAGGAAGAATTGGTTTGTCTCCTGAAGCATTCCTTATACAAAATTAAATGATCACCAAAGATGGGGAATGAAAATTTTGAGAGTGCTTGTATAGTCATCCTCTATAGAAAAAAGGAATATCCTTATGTATACTTCAAAGGAGCGAAAAGTGTTAGCATCTAAGTGCCCTCTGTGGATGATATGGTGTTGCTTGGAAACCATGAGGAGAGGAAAAAATAGATGATATTCCAGCATTCTAAGTAGTCTGATATGAATGATATTAGTGTTATGACGTTGATTTTGATCCTAGAGATCTATATGGATTTTACAAATAAACATTTTTCTTGAATCATCACAAGTATGTGAAGCCAATTTCGAAAAGGTTTGGGATATAGGATAAGAATATAGTGAGCACACCCTTTCTATTTGGTCAATAAATCTCTATCGAATAGCGTATAAAATCATAAAAAAAGAGTTGAAGGACATGGAATATGTTCAATATCAAAGTGTGGTGGGAAACTTGATGTGTAATTGGTTTCCACAAGACCTAAGATTTGACATGCAATGAGAGTAGTTAGTAGATACATGGAACATCGACTAGGGATGGAGTATTGGGCTAGGTGAAACAAATTTTCATATATTTATAGGAAATAAGTGACCATGTTATTTTATATCAAGGAAACTAGTTGGAGGAAATATGTTATGTTATTTTATATCAAGGAATTTAGTCGTTGGTGAAGTAAAATAATTCATTATATGTGCTGTTGTCACTTCTCACTAGGGTGGTGATCTTGATCTACAAAGATCCAATAGTTGTTACATTTTCAACCCATTTGGTGCAATGGTAGGACGAATGAGAAAACATCAACCAAGTGTTTTTGAATCCATGAAATAAATTGAATACATGGTACTTACACATACATACAAGTAAGCATTCTTTCTTTGAAGGAGCTTTGTGGATTGATTGATTTTGTTCAAAATGCAATAAGGATAGATTGTGACTCAAAGAGTGAAATTTTTCTAAATAAGAAACCTATGTATAGTGCTCGAATAAAGAACATTGATGTGAAATATCATTTTGTCGAAGAAATAGTAGAAGAGAAGAGGGTAATACTAGAGAATGTGGATACAAAAAGGTGAATGTTTTTTATTTCGTTTAGTAAGGTATTAAGTGCTGAGAAGTTTACTTGGAATAGTGAAGCGATGAGCTTGATAGCCCACAACTTCTCAAGAATGAGTTCTTGTTCTCGATGATGAAGTAAAAAGGGGGAGATTGTTGGTAATTTCCTACCCCGTTCAATTCTTCCAATAGGGCATTGGACCACATTGGTACCATGGTCTCCATGCAAAAGAATACACCTACATTTAGTGCACTAAGCTTTATATAGTTTTTTCACTCATTGTAAAAACAGTAGTGTTCCTTCGAAGTATTATTTTTATATTTTAGTTTCCTCACTAAAAAATGTTTATTTATAGGATGTGCTTTGATTAAATAAAAGTACATGCACACGTTGTGAGAGGTATAGCTAAAAGAATGAATTGCAACAGGGAATAGATTTTAATGTTGGTAATTATATTTGCAAGCTTTTTAAACTTAAAATAATAAGTCAAATTCTGTTAGTTTTTTAACTTAAAAGTTTTTTCTAAAATAAATACCGTGTTAATGTTATGTTACTTGTTGTGGTTTACTTTAGATGGTTTTATTTCTCGCTTTTGATTTAGTTTATTACTTGCATGATTGAAAAAAAGCCTAACACATCTATCAACATAAACATGGTGGTATTTTATGTTTGAAAATGCTTTAAGAGCCTATAATATACGTAATTGAGAATGTAGAAAAGACCTTAAAATATAGATAATCAAGATTGCTAAAAGAGCTTAGCATATAAATAATCTAAAATGCCACCATAATACGGTGATAATCAAGGAAACAGATTTCTTCGTTGACATCGCAGAATTGATATCTTAAAATTCATTTAAAGCAGCACCCTCGATTTCTGAGGAACCCAACACGAGAATGATTTCTCAACCCATAATATATTAAACTATCTTATTATACTCATTTTATTAAATAAAAAAATCCCAAATGACGTTCGTTTTTAACGATGGCTCCTCCTTCCGGAGTTGGCTTTCATCGACCGTTAACAATGACCTGTTTAAATTTTATCTGAAAAAATGAAATAGTGCATTGAACATAAACTGTTTCCGTAAATCCCTGCGACATATGTGCTATCGTTTTATTATTTTTTACGGAATTTAACTCCGTGACGCCACCTTCGCATTGGATTACGCCGTTTATATAATTCCATCCTAATTTAAAATTACGACACCATACTGATTTGGATTTTATATTATTTTAGATAAACTCGAGAACTTCAACGTTAATCTGTATAAAATAACTTGCCAATTTGCCGTAGGGAAATGTTTAATGTAATTTAATAACTGTTTATTGATGTCTACTGGACCGGTGATAAATATTTTGGATATGGCAAATTTATTACGCACGCAATCACAAAATAAATCTACCCAACATGGAGGAGATTAGTATTCAGATTCGGATGTTTGCAATTAAATATTTACATTTGGAAGGTTCTTACTATCATATTAATAAAATTTCCAAAAGTCAAAAACAAGGATCATTGAAATTTGAAATATACTTTTTTGAAAAAACGATAAAACTTCCTTCTATGAAGAGGACCTTAAAACAACGAGGTGGTTATATTCATGTGGTAATTTTATATTATCTACAAAATATATTTAAAAGAATAAAAACAAAAAATCATCGTAGTGTTTTTATAAAGCAACCAAACAATAGATTTATGTAAAATAATTTATAATTTGATTTTACAAGAATTTTTCTTTTGTTGGAAACTGATTTTATGACTTACATAAAAATAAATGTTTCCGAGATTGTAACAAAGTTGACATTAAAAATCTTTAAAATCAAATAATATTTTAAATAAATATCTAGCGCTTGGTAAAATGAAACCTTACAATTTCTTTTCAACCATTGTCAATTTTCAGCCACCTACAACTAACAATTGTACGTGTAGTGTACAAAGGAAACACTGAAGGGGATGGGGCAAAGATCTAAAAATTGAGGAAGCATGACTACAAAAGACCCTTTCAATGGAGGATATGTTGTCTAAGTGAGGGGATGTCGATACAATGTGTCCACCTTTCCAATTCAACCACATGCTGTTAACATTTCACAGAAACATCTACCCGGATTTGTCAAAAAAATTGAGGAATTTAAGGCAACGGTGTAACGCCCAAAAATTCGACGTTCAAAATTCCACATCAAACCTTAAATAATTATCTTAAAAGTTGCGGCATAATAGTTTTTTTTTAAAAAAGGTTACAAGGGTATCAAACCCTATAATACATTTAAATTAATTCCTACCAGTAATTGCTACATTACATTGGATAGATAAGGTCTATATTAATAATTAAATATTCTTAATCCATTTCTAATATGAATTTAATTACAATGTATTAGGAAAGTGCCATCAATTATTTTACTTGGTTAAATGGTTTCCCACTCTTAAATTGACATTCAAACCCATATTTTTTAAACCCTTATCCTTGGTTACCTTAGTTCCCTTAAATTTTTAGCCTAAAAGTCCATTTAAATAATTACTAAAACATACTAGGATAGCTAAATAATTAACTCAACACACTAGGCACTAAGTAGCCCCATTCATCCATTTTCACATACATTTGATTTATTTAAAATAAAACCATAATATGAATATTCTCACCTAATAATTGTAGGGTTGATTCTTAACCCTTGGATCAAACCAATTGTTGCCACTAGATCTTAGAGTTCCAACATAACCTTAACCATCGTTAAGAAGTTTTATTAAATCCTTTTTCTTGCCCTAGCCTCCTCATTTTGTCTCTTTTCTTTCCTTTGATTTGCAGGTTAGAGGAGTGAAATCCATGGAAGCAAGGAGGGAGTCATGGAGGGATTCATTTGGATCAAGCTTAGTTTAGTTTAATTTATAGACTTATTAAGTCAATGTCTTCTATTAGTCGATTGTAGAGGTTTCCACTCTAAATTTGGAGTAGTTATTTAGTTAAATCCATTTTTGGGTTCTCTAGTTTGGCAAAACCATCTTTCCAATTAATCTAAGAGGTTTGAGACATTTAAATGCCCACTTAAAGATTTGTAAGTTCAAAACAATGAGTTTAATCGCTTATGGCTTCCTTGTGATTTCCTTTTCATATTTGTAGCCATAGATTTTTAATTAAAAAAATTTAAAAAATTACAGAGTCTCATATTTTTTTTTTTGCCGATAGTGACAAAACCACCACCCTGAGGAGGTCGATGGTCCGGTGACCGCTGCCCTACTTGGGTGACAATTCGGGAACCGCCGCAGTACCTGTGTAGTGCCCACTTCCCTTCGACACCTTTTTGATTATTGTTTTAGATACTTTCGGTTGCACTTAATGATCTATTATAGCTTCTTTGATTTAGCATGATTAGTAGATATATGAGATACTGAACTGTTATTGATTTTATTCTTATATGATGCATATAGACTATTGGATACATTTGATGTTGATATTGATATACTTTTGACATGGTTATTTATCTGTAATTCTGACATGTGATATACTTAGTCATATTGAGTAGATCTTGATAATTGGATTAATGTGATGATCATTTTGACCTAAATGAAATATGGAATAGAAATGTGCTAGAAATTGTAATTGGTATCGTATTTGCATAGATGATATTAATTCATATATAATTGATTTTAGATTTCTATCGTATATTTTGGCATGAATGTCTTAATGCGGTCATGATGCCGAAGGAGGTATTCTCTATTTTGTAGGTATATTATATTCACAATAATATCAGGGGATTTGAGACCAACCACATCAGAATTCGAAAAGAATTCAACTAGGGTCACCATGGCAACGTGTAATTGTGTGTGTGTTAGAATTATTTGGTTAGGAGAAAATTGTGACCTAGGGGTCATGTGTTGTTTTGTTTTAATTTTTCCCTCTTTAATTATGTTAGTATGTGTTTTATTTTAGTAATGAAAATTTACTTGGTCCATTATTTAGATTTTTGGATATGTGTTTGCCCCTTTATTAGTCATGGGTTGTAGTCTCTTAATTAAGCTAATTTGAATTTTTCCCTAACTAATTAAAGATATGACCAAAAGGAGTTCATTTATTAGGCTTGATTTACTTTTGGATTGTGTATTGAGTGAAGTGTGTTTGAGTTTTGAGTGTAGCACACTCTACCCTTCATGGGAAACTCGAATTTGGCCTTAGAGGACAAATTTGGAAGCTTGTGGGACAAGCCAAACTTGTCCCACACCTCTTAAATACCCATGCCAACCCTACCAATGGGTTGGGGGGGTCAAATTTAGCATATTTTAGGTGTTTTGGGGGGATAAAAAGGTGAAATGTTAATTGCACTTTCTTTCAAATATTTAATTTTTTCCTTTGGGGGAGTGGGCTTAGATGGTGTGTGTAAGGTTCTTGTCATCCTCCAACCACTTATTAATTGTGCATTGGAATATGAGGTTGACCAAGTGATGTGGAGTGGAGAAGAAATGGGGTGGCATCCTACTTTGAGACACGTCATCCTTCCCTCTACTTTGTCTATTTATAGAATTCTTATTGCTTGTTTTGGGGCTAGATGATCATTTTTAGTCTCTTGAAATTTTGGAGAGTGAGAGGTTTTTGAGAGAGTTGTGGATTTTTGGAGCTTGTGGATGCTTACTTGATTTTTGGAGGAGTTCGGAACTTCATACTTGGAACAAACTCTACCATGGAGAGGTAGGAGCTTCGCCTTAGTTTAAATTATGTTATTTGTTTTATTGTATGTGTGTATATATTGTGTTGATTATTGTTGTCGCTTTGAAATATTTGTTGGGTGTGCATAGAATTCTAAAGTCGGGAGTGGGAGGAGACTATGGGGAGTTTTTTTCTTGTAGGGAGGCATAAGAGATCACTTTCTTCTGGAGGGAGGTTGGGTTTGGTGCCACATCTAGTATGAGAAATTCTTGCATTTCTTCTTGTTCTTATTATGAGGGAGCCATAAGAGTGTTGAGGGAGGCATAAGAGTGTATGAAGGTATAAGGGGTACTCGAGGGAGGCATGAGAGTTGGTAGGGGAAATTTTGTTTTGCATTGGAGGATTTTAGGTGGGCACTCATTCCCATTGGTCTTACTCTTTTGACTTTCTTGACAAGCCTTGTGATCTTGTTTCTTTGTTGATTTATTCTTGTTGAGTTGTTGTTGTGTTTTGTATGTAATTGGAATGAATGTGAAATTATAAGTTAAGTATTGTGGAAGCTCTAGTAGTTGTCATGAGTTGAGACCCTCTCCCATTGTAATGTTGTTGGGGCTCAGGGGCCAATGGGGAGGAAGACTTCTCCTCTCCATTGGGTATCTTGGTTAGGTGGAGAGTGTTGCCTCTCCCCCTATTTTGTTTTGAATCAAAAAAACTTCTAGGAGGAGCTATATTTTTAGAGTTGGAGAATGGGGTCTTATTGGTGACCATGTGAAACTTCCTTATATTTTTACCCACTTAGAGTAGAAGAAATTGTATTAATGTAGTTCATTCTTTAATTACATTTTGTATGAATTCCCACTTCAAGTGGAGGAAATTGTAATGACTTTGTAAGAGAAAGTTGTAATCCAATTTTAGTTATTGTTATTGTGATGCATGTAGAAAGAAACAAATGAGAAAATAAAGAAGAAAGAATGTTATTGTAAAGTTAATTTGCAAATAGAAAAGAAATTATTTTCTACTTGTTGAAATCTTTAATGTATTGTGAGAAAAATAGTGCTTGTATTGAAAGATTAATCTATTTTACAATGGAAAGGAAAGTATATTATCATTGAGTATTTATTGTATTGTAAATGTGAGAAAGAAGAAAATGTAGAGATTGTTAGAAGTTGAATTTGTTTAGAAAATATCATTGTATGGAAAATAAAGTTAATATGGTTATTTTGAATGAAGGAACATTGTAGTAAAATGAAAGAGGAAAATAAGTTAGATTATATTGCATTGGAAAAGTTGACTTTATATAAGGAAATGATAAGTAATGAAATAGATTTATTTTCCCTTCTTGCTCTTGTAATGAAAGAAAGAATCTAGTGAAACAAATAGAAATTATTCTTATAAGTAGATGAATTTTATTAGAAATGGAAACACTTTAAAATGACGAGACTTAATTAAGAAATGAGTAAATGAGCAAAAAACCTCAATTTTGGAGCTTTAAAATGAACAAAGACAACTTAAAATGCATTTTTACACCCTTTAGAAACTTTAGTTTTTTTGTTAAATTCTCGGCATTATGGTTCTATTTTTTAGAAATAGGACTGCCACCCTATGTAGAGCGGAAGTTTGTAACCACCGCTCAGGCTATGGTGGTGGTCTAAAAACTGCTGCTCAGTAGGGTGGCAGTCTTATGTTTGTTTCCTAGGTAAGGCAGCAGTTTCACAACCGCCACTCTGGAAGGCGGCGGTCCACTGTTTGTTACCCTGGTAGGGGGGCGGTCCCAAAACCGTTGGTCTACTCTGAGAGGTGGTTCTGTCACTTATGATAGTATTCTACGGATCCGCGCATGTGCGTGAAATTTACCCTATTTTCACTAATTCCTATGTTGAAAAATTTGACATATTACTACCAGCAAGTAAAATAAAGATAAATGCTTAGGAATGAGACAACAATACACTAAAATGGTGAATCTAAAAGCATTCTTTCATTAATATTAAAAAGGGTAGGATTTGCCCCAAATTTTAAACCCAATACACTATAATCTTGAAATAAAAAATAGATTGGAGGAGGAAATCCCTCCCAATATTTAAATGAAATAGATTACATAAATAAAAGACAAAACTAAGCTAAGCCTAGACTAAATCTTCTTGTAGAACCCTCCATGGCTTCTTCCTTTTTTCTCTTATGGCTTCCTCCTCTCCAACCTGCAAATTTAACAAAAGAAAATTAATCAAATGAGAAGAATATAATGACAATAGGTTTTAATATACTTTCTTAAGGATTCTTTGGGCTAAGTTGGGAACCCTAGGATCTAGTGGCTAAGATGGATATGATCCAAGGGTGGAGGTTTGACCCTACCTTTATTAAGAAGATATATACTTTAAATTTTTAGTGTAAAATCCTTAAGGGTATGTGTAGACAAATTAATGGGGCATTTTGATTGCCTAGGGATGTAATGTTTCTTCCTCTTTAAACCCTTAGTGTGTGTAGGAAATTTATAAAAGGATATTTAAGCTATTAATGTAATGAATTTAATAATTTAGGATAAGGTTAACCTTGTTAGGAATGAACGTAATCAAAGAAAAGAAAATATTTAATTAAGTAAACTAATCATTTTTATCTTCCTATAGAACTATCAATTAATGTACCCTTGCTGCATCCTTGTATCGTAACTTTCTCTTTTAACGTAAACAAAAAAAAATTAGTCACATTTTCGGGTTAATTGCTTGGTTGAAGCGATTTCCTGAAACGTCATTTTTGCACACATTACAACCTGAGTGAAAATTCAAAGACCGTTGCTCTAGGAAATTCAATAGCCTGGAGATAGCCGCTCTGTATAGGACTGTGGTCCTATTCTTCAAAAATAGAATTATCAATTCCATAAATTTTCCAATTTTTTTTACTAGATTGTTTTGAAGTTTATCCTTAGCTCTAATTTATGTGCCTAAAGTCACTAGTTGAAAGGATAAGAAATTTATTCATTCCATGACTTAAATCACTAATTACATGGATTTTCCATTTCAATAGTATATGAGAAAACAACTACAATAATATTTTCCAATTTTTTTTTTTCAAACTCAAATGAAGGAATGAAGTTCAATGTATTCCTAAGTATCATTGCTTCTTTTTCCACTACAAAATTGTAATATTTTAACAAAGTAACTCGTTATAATTTAGTGCATCCTTCCATTTAGCCTACAACCATTTATTCAAGGAAAGCACATGCATCTACTATAAATTTAAGATTTACTAAGAATACATTCACAATGATTTACAAATTCCAAGTTTTCCTTTCATTTTTATAGTAATGCAACTGCTGCAATTAAGAATGAACATTCCTTTTCTTTGAGCATAGCTCATTTATAATCCAAAGAGATTCCTTTCCAACAATACATTACAACTTAATAAAAAAATATACAATACAAATTTTCTTTTAAATGTAAGACTATTAGCCTTCCACCTTAAGTGGGTCTTAGATGAAAGGTTTTTTGTAATAAGAGATTTTATTTTTGGCTTCTACAAATGCTTCATGTCCCAAATATTCAACAAGAGCTCCACCATTTCTACACTTCAATCAAAACAACAAAAATAGGAGAGTAGGTAACACTCTCCACTCAACTAATAATCCAATGAGGAGAAGAATCTATCCTCCTCATTGTCCCTTGAGCCCAAACCAAAATGAAATAAAGGATGTATACAACTCATGGAAACTAACACAGTGCTTCCACAACACAATACAAAATTTCAAAACCATTCAAAATACATTCAAACACAAGATAGAAATCTCAAGAATGAAATTACAAAAATACACACATCTTGAAAATGCAAAGCTAATGCTGCAAGGAACTATGGGGAGATCAGTTATGCCTCCTAATGGGATAAGGTCCCCATCTTAAACCCTCCAAAATAATGTAGTCGAATTATGAACAAACCTGATATACTACAAATAATATGAACTCCAAAAGAAAATAGATCTCCTTCTTTGTTACTGAATAATGAATTACAATGTTTCCTAAATAGGAAGACAACTCCCAACTCGAGTTTCTAAGAAAACTCTAACTCTAACTAAATCTACTCTAGGTGGCGGAAATTACTATTTTTAACAGTTTACTAGAACTTGCTATTCTTAGTAAGTTCACATGCTTATTCGTATGGGCACAAAAATTTCCATGCATCTATTACATCCCTAAATTAGAGGAATTTCCAAATTTCTAACTCATAATGCAACTAATAGAATAAACTTAACTAATGCCCAAAAATAGGAAAAAAATGAACCATAACTTAAATAATAATTTTCAGCCTCAAGATGGTAGATTTATGGCCCAAAAACATGTCAAAAACTTTCCCCAACTGGTAGGGTAGGTTTCTGCTACATTCGTCTCATCGAAACATGTGGTTTCACAAAAAACAGACACCTGGAGCTCAAGTTATGACCTTGTCAAGTTACTGCTAATTTTGATGCATCATTCTCCCCTGCTTGAAAAAAACACAACTCCTGTAAGTTGTCTTCTTCAAACTAATTCCATTTATCTTCATCCAACTTCTTAATCTCCCACTATGTGACCCAAGTATTGTCCTCTTGTTCCAGTCCTTTCCAATGTACCAAATATTTGTTGTATTTCCCATGTTGCGTGTCCATTGTTTTCTTATCTAGAATTTGATCCACTTCTTCTTTCTTCTTCACTGGAATCTACTACCTCCAATCTACTACTTCATCAATAACTTCCCCTTCCACACCATCCCCATGAAAATAATACAAATATGAAACATTAAACACTAGAGAAATATCAAAATTCCCTAGCAATTCTACCTCATAAGAATTATCATTTATTTTTTTCACGATTTTGCAGGGACCAATCTTCTTGTACTTGCATTTTTTATAGGTTCCCTTTGGAAACTTTTCCTTCTATAGATATACCATAACCAACTCACCAACTATAAATACCTTTCTCCGTCTATGCACATCTGCTATTTCCTTATACTTATCATCACTATTCTGCAGCTTCTTCCACACTTCTTCCTGTAATTATTGTATATGTTCAGAAAATACCTCTACATCATCACTGACTCTGCCATCAACTGGTAGCTATACCAAATCTAACACCCCATTTGGATTACTCCCATACATAATTGAAAATGGAGACTTTCTCGTGGATATGTTTATGGAACTATTATATGCAAACTCAGCTTCTGGTAATGCTAAGTCCCATTGTTTCAGATTTTCCCCAACGATGCACCTTAACAGGTTTCCAAAACTTAGATTTACCACCTTTGTTTTCCCATTAGTCTATGAATGATAGGCACTGCTGAACTGTAGTTGAGTTCCAAATTTATTCCATAAAGTCTACCAGAAGTGACTTAAGAACCTTGTGTCCCTATCTGAAGTAATGGTTTTTGGAACACCATGCAAATGAACAACTTCTCTAAAAAACAAATTTGCTACGCCTATTGCATCACTTATTTTCTTGTAGACTATAAAATGAACCATCTTAGAAAACCTATCAACAACCACAAAAATTGAGTCATTACCTCGTTGTGTTTTTGGTAATCCCAAAACAAAATCCATCCTCAAATCTATCCATGACCCTTTACGAACAGGCAACGACATATACAACCCTCTATTCTATGCATGGCCTTTCGAGACTTGGCAAATTTGATATCTCTCCACATATCTTACCACATCTCTTTTTAGCTTTGGCCAATTAGTATTTGTCTGCTACCAAGGCTATCATCTTATCTTTACCAAAATGCCTATCAAACCCTCCGCTATGCAACTCTTTCACTATATTCTCTCTCATAAACCCAACTCTTTCACTATAGTTGGCATTCCTTTAATAGGCAGTCATCATGTAAAATATACTCATCCAGGACATCTCTTGCATTGTCTGACAATGGACTAATTAGTCTTTCAACAATATCCTTGAAATCAAAATCAAAAGAATACAAACCCTTTATTGCTTCAAAACCCACCACCTCATTTTCCATAGTGGTAAACAAAGTCACACGTCTACTCAATGCATTTGCAACTTGATTCTATTTTCCAGATTTATGTTTTAGAGAAAATGTATAATCCTGTAAAAATGATACCCACTTTGCATGCCTACCACTCAACTTCTTTTGGGTATTCACATACTTCAGGGATATATGGTCTGTAAATAATACAAAATCCTTAGGCACTAATTAATGCCTTCAATGCCTTAATGCTTGTACAATTGCGTAAAATTGTACATCATAAGTAGAGTAGTTCTTTCTTACCTCATCCAATTTCTCACTAAAGAAAGCTACTGGATTTCCTCCTTGACTTAGAACAGCTCTAATACCCACATGTGAGGCATCACAAATAATCTCAAACACTTTATCAAAATCTGGTAGTGCCAAAATGGGTGCCTCTGTCACCTTCTTCAAGAATTGAAAACTATCCTCAACTTCCTTTGTCCACAAAAACTCCCTTCCTTTTGAGTAATCTGTTATAGGTGCTACAATACTACTGAAATTTTTAATAATTTTTTTGTAAAATGTTGCTAGACCATGAAATCGTTTTACCTTTGTTATACTCCATGGAGTAGGCCACTCAATAATTGCCTTTATCTTTTCTAAGTCCATTTGTACCCCATCTGCTGAAATAATAAAGCCCAATAATACCAAACTCTCTTGCATAAATGTGCACTTCTTCATATTTGCATAGAGTTTCTCTTTCCTTAATACTTCAAATACCAACCTTATATGCCTCAAATTTTCTTCTTTAGTTTTACTAAATATCAAGATATCATCAAAATAAACCATGAAAAACTTACCATTATACTCCTATAGCACAATGTTCATCAGTATCATAAAAGTACCAGGTGCATTGGATAACATGAATGACATCACTAACCACTCATATAATCCATTTCCTATCTTGAATTTTTTTTTCCACTCATCTCCTTCTCTAATCCGAATCTGATGATAACCACTTCAAAGATCAATCTTGGTGAAATACTTAGATCCAGCAAGAACATCCATCGTATCATCAATGCGAGGTATTGGGAACCTATACTTGATTGTAATTTCTCT
The DNA here is from genome assembly GCA_019776745.2 of Taxus chinensis. Lineage (NCBI taxonomy): Eukaryota > Viridiplantae > Streptophyta > Pinopsida > Cupressales > Taxaceae > Taxus > Taxus chinensis. The sequence goes on from CM034153.1 coordinate 608,921,646, forward strand.
GCTATCTATGCACATTCTCCATGTTCCATCCTTCTTTGGTGTTAGTAAATCTAGTGTTGTACATAGAATCATGCTCCCCCTTACGACCCCCTTTCACACTAGCTCTGCCACTTGCCTATTCAACTCTACTTGCAATGTTGGGCTCATCCTATAAGCTGCTTGATTTGGGAGTGAAGACCCTAGAATCAAATAAATATGGTGTTGAATATCTCTTTTGGGTGGTAATCCATCTGATATCTCATCAAGAATAACAATAAAAAATTCTTATATTAATTATGTTATTTCTATTGGTGTTTTTGCACTTACAGGTTCATCCTTATTTGCAACTAGTGCATAACAAAAACTGGTTGCCTTTGCCTCCTTCAAAAATTCCTTTGCAGAAAGCATATTTTCAGCCTTCCCCTCTTCTTTAAGAGGTAGCAAAACTATTTTTGTGCCATTCTTCTAGAAAGTATAAGTTTTCTTTCCCCCATCATGAATAACTTTTCTATCAAATTGCCATGGTCTTCCTAGCAGCATGTGACATACATCCATAGGAATAACATCACACCAAATCTCATCCTTATAACTATTCCCAATAGAAAATATTATTAAACATATTTTATCAACAGTAACTTCATTACCCTTCTTAAACCATACAATACGATAAGGGTTGGGATTCTTCTCACAATGCAGACCCAATTTATCGACCATCTCATTTGAAACCATGTTCTCACTACCACCATCAATAATAACATTACATACCTTTCCTCCTAAAGTGCATCTTGTTCTGAAAATATTTGTACGTAGCCATGCAATCATCATCCTCTTGATCATCATATTTTCTCCAATATCTGGTGGAATTTCCAGGTCCTGTTCATCTTCTACTTTTTCAACTTCAACAAAATTTACTCTTGGAGCATCTCCTTGCCTTTTTTCATGTGTATAAGTATGCGGGCATTCAAAATCCTGATGCCCTTCTTCACCACATCTGTTATGACCTTCTCAAGTTCCTACTAATTTTGGTGCATCACAAAACAAAACTCAAAACCCATAAAAAACTTTTTTTCCTTCCTCAAGATCCTCTTATGTCTCCCACATTCTCTTATGCCTCCCTACAATCTCTTATACATCCATCAAAAGAACCAAGTAAGAAAATATAATATTTTTCTTATCAAAATGTGGGGCACCTAAGCCAACTACCTCAAAAACATAAAAAAACTCTTATGCCTCCCTACATGTAAAATACTCATAGCCTTCTTCTACACCATACTTCAAAATTATATCCACGATCCCAACAAACATACAAACCATTCAGTTACATACAATACAGACATATAAAAGAAAATAATTAAAACAAGGGTGTAGTTTCTACCTTTCCTTGGTAGAACTTGATCAAAGAATCACACTCCAAGGTACTTCAAGCTCAATCCAACTCCAACAAGTTCCAATAATTCAACAAGCACTCCAAAAATTCTTCAACTCCAAAAATACAAAAGTACAATAAAAATGAAGTAACCCCCAAACAAACAAATAAACTTCCATATATAGAAAAAGGGAAGAGGAGGGTGAGGTGGCTCCATATAGGATGCCACATCACATACCCTCAAATCCGCATCATAATTCAAACCTCAACCCCAACGCACAATAAATTAGTGGTTGAGATAAATCACAAGCCTCTTACACAAAAAATTCAAACCCATGTAAGAAAAGTACAATAAATGTCACCTTTTTCCTTACAAAACACATAACGGGGTCTATTTTTGACCCCCTAACTCAAAGGTATAGTTGTTATATGAAATTAAGAGGTGTGGAACAAGCTTAACTTGTCCCACAAGCTTCTAAAAATGGCCCTGAAGCCTAAATCAGAATTTCCAAAGAGAGGAAGGGTGTACAACACTCAAAGTCGAATGCACTAAAAAAATCACAAAATCCAGTATACCAACTACTCTCATAAATGACCCCTTTTTTCACATCCCATATAAGTTAATAAACATGATTAAATTACTTAATTAAGAGACATTAATCAACAATGATAAAAATTGAATTACATCACAAAATAATTCACATACTCTATAATAAATAAAAGAAAAGGGAAATAATTGCACACATAGCCCATGGTCACATTTCGAGGTCATACCCTTATGGGGACCCCGTAAAAAACTAATTAAAAAACAATAAACATTACACAAGTTGCCATGGTGACCTTTATTGTATCCATCTAGTATTCTATTGTTGTGATACAATTACATGCAAAAACACATGATACCTCCTTCAGCCTCATGGCCGTATCTAATACATCAAAGATAAATATATGCACATCCATCAATAACATCCTCATATATTTATATCATCATTTACACTAACAAGGCTATCATTTGTTTATAATTTAAACAACATCTAAAATTTACAATTTCATCGATATCAGTGAAATTACGAAATCAGTTCAAATGCTAAATCATAGTCAACATGAAGAGAATTACGAATGTCATAAAATATAAATGCTAACAAAACACCATAATAATTAGTATAAATTTTCTCTCCATACTTATAATAATCCACATAAATCATACTATGAACCAAAATCCATCAATAGTCAAAATATCTCTATCATCTAACATCATGCTAAACCAAAATAATATGATAATATCAATATCTATAGTCAACAATAAGTGAAATCAAAATATAAGAAGTGTCAAAGAGGAGTGGTCATTACATCCCCATCCCCTTTAGAATTGGTTTCCTCCTAGAATTCACTTAAATAGGTGTGGAAAATAGGCTTGTAAAAATGTAGCATCCTCCTATGTAGCAACAATCTCATCATACCTATCCCACAAGAATTTCACCTGATCAATCTCTCAGCCTCGAAGGCCCAGTGTTGTGTGTCATAAAATACACACAGGCTCTACCATCATCTACCCTTGCTCATGTACCTATAATGCAATGCAATCAAATACATGAGAAGGATCTAGATTATATATCTTAAGAATAGATGCATGGAACACTTCATGCATTTGAGACAAGCTGGCTGGAAGGGCTAGACGATAAGCTAAGGGACTGATCTGCTCCAGGATCTCAAATGGACCCATGAATCTAGGAGATAACTTAGAGCCTCTTCCGTAATGGATAGGACTCTTATCAGGTGTGACACAAAGGAACACCTTTATGCCCACCTCATAACTATAGTCAACTCTCCTTTGATCTACATACTTCTTCCGCCTATCCTATACCTCCTGCAACCACTGATGAATCAAACTAACCTACTGCTCTATGTCCTGTAATAAAGCTGACCCAAGAGATACTTTATCCTCAATTCTTTCCCAACTCAAAGGTTTCTATGCACTCCCTTCCTTAAAGTGCCTAAAATGGTACAATCCCAATATAACTCTAGATGCTATTATTATAAGCGAACTGAAACAAGTACAAGTACTCCTCACACTTTTACTGATGATCCATGACATACATCTGAAGAATGTCCCCTAAAATATCATTCCCCACTCTTTTTGACCATCTATCTCCATGTGATAGGATGTGCTAAAGTTGATACTCATCTCAAGGGTCTACTGCATGGTAGACCAAAAGTGTCATGTGTATAAGAGATTATAGTCGCAGGTGATCTTCTGTGAAATATTGTGCAATCTAAAAATATAATCCAAGTACACTCTCGCTACTGCACTAGCTGTATATGTGGTCTTCACAACAGAAAAATGAGGCACTTTCATCAATCTATCCACCATGACCATGATGAAATCATGGTGGTATCTTGACGTCAGTATCCCTACTATGAAATCTATGGAAATGGTGTCTCATTTCCACTCCGGTATAGCACGTGGGTATAGAAGGCCAGATGGATGCCAATGTTCTCCCTTCACACTCTAACATTCTTAACAACGTGACACAAACTGAGCTACATTTATCCGAAGACCTCTCCAATGATATAATTTTATCAAGGTGGCATGCATCATCTTCACCCCTAGATGGGGTGAATAAAGTGCACAATGAGCCTCTGCCAACATATCCCATATCAAATTTCCATCACTCGGTACATAGATATGATCTCTATGTCTAATAAGTAACTCTGACTCTAATGCAAAACCATCAAGCTTCCCTTGAAGGGGTATCTAAGGCTCAATCTCGCATCTAGATGCAAGGTAGAAACTGTCATGTGGAAGTTGTTGCAAAATCCTGCTCTTCAAATATGTAACCCAGTAAAGTAGCCACAGCCAAATGTATTTTTCTACTCATAGCGTCAGAAACAACAGTCTCCTTCCCCTTCACATGCTCTATCTCCATATTGTACTTACATAGAAAATCCATCCAATTCCGTTGAAGAGCGTTGAGATAGGGTTGCATGAAGAGGTGCCGTAAGCTGAAATGATTTTTCCTGAGAATAAATATCCTACATAAAAGGAAATGTCTCCATCAAACCAAAGCATGCACAACTACTGCAAGATCAAGGTCATGAGTAAGATAATTTAGCTCATGATCATTGAGTTTAAGAGAATCAAACACAACTACATGGCCATCCTACATCAAATCACCTCCTAATCTTGCTATGGAAGAATCTGTAGAAATAAAGAACTCCCCATGCAGACTTGGTACTGCAAGAATGGGTGCTGACATAAGGCATCATTTTAGTGTACTAAAGGCCTGATCACATCCATTAGACCAAAAAGAATTTTTCCCTTTCCGCGGAAGGGAAGTGATGCGGTGTGCAATCTGAGAAATGTTCTGAACAAATCTCCTCTAATAACCTACTAACCCCATGAAACTATGCACCTCGGTCACACAAGGTGGCATGGTCCAATCCATAATAGCTCTAATCTTGGAAGGATTGACTATGATACCTTCCCAAGAAATGATGTGACCCTAGTATTGCACCTCTGACTTAAAGAATGCACACTTATCTAGGTTCACATTAAGATGCTGCTTATGAAGACACTGTAGAGCCTGTTGAAGGTGATCCTCGTGCTCCTCACGTGTGCTTGAGTAATAAAAATTTAATCAAGAAATATGAGCACAAAGTGAACTAAAAATGTGAGGAATACCCCATTCATAAAAATCATGACTAGTGTGGGGGCATTCGTTAGGGAAAAAGGTACTACTGTAAACTCGTAGTGGCTATATCTCATACAAAAGGTTATCTTATGAATATCTATCTCCGTGATCCTAAGTTGATGGTATCCAAAATTTAGATCTATCTTGGAAAATACTGTGACCCCATTCAACTGATAAAAAAAATCATGAATACGTGGAAGGGGCTAACGATTCTTGATCGTTACATTGTTCAGCTGACGATAATTGATACACAATTATAGAGATCCATTCTCATTATTTATAAAAATCACTGGTGCACTGTAAGAGGATACACTAGGATGGATTAGACCTTTCTCAAGAAGGCCCTCTAGCTGTAACTTGATCTCACAGAGCTCAGGGGTAGTCATCTGATAAGGCGCTTGTGAGATAGAATCTAATCCTGGGACTAAATCAATCTGAAAATCTATCTCACGTGGGGGAGGTAGCCTTGAAAACTCCCCCAAAAAGACATATGAAAATTCCCTCGAGATATCATGATCATTAAGTGATGGCCCACTAGAATCATCCTCTAATCTATTGCCAACCATGACAACAAACAATTGACAACCTCATCATGCACACTGCTTAAGCTACATAGTGGATATGTTGCAAATAGAGGTGGGTCTCCTGACTATCACTATCACTTATTCCACTCTCAAATCATCTGCACATGATATTACCTTACTATAAAAATCAACCCTAGTAGTGTGTACAAATAACCAATCCATGCCCATAATAATCCCATTGGAACCCAAAGGAAGGATGCAAATATCCAAGGTCGTGGAAAAGGGTCCTAGGTCAACTATGCACTCCTTGACTAAGGATTCCACTGTGAGCTTGGCTCTAGAATCGATCTCCACATCCCAACTATGACTCTACCTAACTGCCACTAGCCTACATCACTCTACTACAAATGGAGAAATAAAATAATCTGAGGAGCCTAAATCAAATAAAACATAAATAGAAAATCCATTAATGCTACCTGTCATCTCAATCACTATGCCCTGGTGGTATGCCTATTGATTCTTGACTACTACATATATCATGTCGCTCCTAGCCATATCACTTATTTAAGGCTCTAAAAATAGTTTCTTACCCTTTTTATTATGGTTTTATGGGCACTCTCTCCAATGATGCCCAAGTACACTACACCCGTAACAACTACCAAGTCCCATCTAATGAGAAGCAACTCATGTAGGTACTCTAGTGTTCTGTAGTGTGGATCATGACGATCCTATTATGGATAGTTGTGGTTATTACTGATGAGCTCTTATTGACTGCACTCTAGGAGGCGCTTGAGTCCTTACTAGTCCCCTAGGAGGAGGTCCCATACTACATCCACTTTGAGAATCGAATATCTGTGGAGGACTAAATGGAGAACGAGTTTATTGCTGCTGCTAAGGTGGTCTGAATGAAGACTGTGAAGAACCATGTCTGCCACTAGGAGGGGGAGTTGACCCCTTAATATGTTATCCTACATTTGCTGGATACGGCTCCACACTCTATCCCTGGCCTATTGTGTCTTCACACTAGTCTCCTCTGCAATAACGGCCTTCACAATGACATCTGCTAAGTTCTGTGGATAATGAATAGACATTTCCCCTCCAATGTCTAGGTTTAAGCCCATGATGAACCTATAGATCCTCACCTTCTCGTCTTGCATGTAGTCTACGTACTGAATAAAGTCTAGAAAGTGACTCTCATACTCTGCCACTATAATAGATGCCTGATGTAGGTTATGGAACACATCTATCCTCTACTGAATAATCCTATTGGGTAAATATCTGGTCTTGAACTATTCCTCAAAGATCTCCCAAGTGACTATCTTAGAATCTACATGGATCTTCTGCTCCTCGGTCCTCCACCAAACCCCAGCTTCATCTCTCAGAAGGTTGATGACAACACAATATTTTGTGTTGCTAGTACATGGACATAGCTTGAAGATTCCACTCAAGCTGACGAACCATGTCTCCTCCTGAAATCCTCTATTGTCCCCACTGAAATGAGATGGATGGAGTTACAAAATATCTCTGATGTGATCTGCTATTGTATATTGTCTGCCTATAGGTCTCTCAACACAATCATCATGCTTCCTAGCGAAACTAGATCTATCTTTGTTTCTTGTAGCCTTGTCTCCATGACCCCTCTGCGGTGAATCTCACCTGAATGAATCCACATGGGAGTTAGTTTACCTATACTCATCACTATTTCGGGAAGGTGCACGAGCCTCTACTAATGGCTCTTTGTTCTGTCTACTAGGTCGCCCTCCTAAGGATCCCCCACATATAACAACATTAATATCTTGTAGTGTCTAAAGTATTTGAGGAAATATGGCTACTACTGCGTAATTTGGGGGCGGTAAATATATTTCCACGTGTAATAATCCCTCATCCAATCCACACCTCCTCCACAAACCCACACAGGAGCTATTTTATCATTCTAGATTTTGTTTTCCGTTTTCTAGGTTTTCTTCATTTTAAAACATCATGCAATGTTGTATGATTTAGGTTTAGAGTCCTGCTAAGTTTTTTTATTATGTCTTATGTTTACAGGTGTTCTCAGGGTCCTAGCATTGAAACCATGCCTCTGATACCAAATATAACACCCAAAAATTCGCCGTTAAAAAAATCCTAATTAAACCTTAAATAATTATCTGGTAAGATGCAGTAATGTTTTTTGTTTTAAAAGATTACAAGGGTGTCAAACCCTATAATACATTTAATTAATTCATACCATTAATTGCTACATTACATTGGATAAATCAGGTCTACATTAATTATTAAATATTCTTACTCCATTTTGCATGTCAATTTAATTACAATCTACTAGGAAAGTGTCATAAATTATTTTCCTTGGTTAAATTGTTTCCCCCCATCTTAAATTGACATTCAAACCCGTATTTATTAAAACCTTATCCTTGGTTACCTTAGTTCCCTTAATTTATTAGCCTTAAATTCCATTTACATAATTAATAAAACATACTAGGAGAGCTAAATAATTAACTTCACACACTAGGCACTAAGTGGTCCCATTCACCCATTTTCACATACATTTGATTTATTTAAAATAAAACCATAATATGTATATTCTCACCTAACAATTTTAAGGTTGATTCTTAACCCTTAGAACGAATCAATTGTGGCCACTAGATCTTAGAGTTCAAACCTAACCATAACCATCCTTATGAAGTTTTATAAAATCCTTTTTCTTGCCCTAGCCTCCTAATTTGGTCTCTTTTCTTTCCTTTGATTTGTAGGTTGGAGAAGTGAAAGCCATGGAAGCAAGGAGAGAGCCATAGTGGGATTCATTTGGATCAAGCTTATTTTAGTTTAGTTTATGAATTTACTAAGGAAATGTCTTCTATTAGTTGATTTTAGAGGTTTCCACTCTAAATTTGGAGTATTTATTTAGTTAAATCCATTTTTGGGTTCTCTAGTGTGGTAAAAACCCTTTTTCTAATTAATCAAATAGCTTTGATACATTTAAGTGCCCACTTAAAAATTTATAACTTCAAAACAATGAGTTTACTCCCTTATGGGTTGTTGGCAATTACCTTTTCATAATTTTAGGCTTATATTTATAATTAAACCAACTTAAAAAAAATTCAAAGTCACAGATTTTTTATTTTTCTGACGACAATGATGAAACTGCTGCCATAAGCAGGTCGGTGGTCATGTGATTGCCACCCTGCCCGGGTGACCATTTGGGAACCATCGTACTTCCTAGGTGGTGGTTCATATACCATTACTCTGGGTAGGCCGGTTGTCCAAAGACTGCCACTATGCATAGGGTGACGGTCTGATTCTTCGAAAATAGAACCATCAATTCTGTAATTTTTCCAAAAAAATTTTTTACTAGAGTGTTTTAAAGTTTTTCCTTAGCTCGAATTCAAGTTCCTAAAGTCACTAGTTGAAAGGTTAAAACATTTATTCTTTTCTTGACTTAAATGACTAATTGCATGGATTTTCCATTTCAGTAGCATATGAGAAAACAACTACAAGGATATTTTCCAATAAATTTTTTTACAAACTCAAATGAGGGAATGAAATTCAATCTATTCCTAAGTATCATTGCTTCCTTTTCCACTACAAAAATGTAATATTTTAACAAAGTAACTCATAATTTAGTGCATCCTTCCATTTCAACTAAAACCATTTCTTCAAGGAAAGAACAAACATCTATTATACATTTAAGATTTACTAAGAATACATTCACAATGATTTACAACTTCCAAGTTTTTCTTTCATTCTTATAATAATGCAACTCCTACAATTAACATTGAACTATCTTTTTCTTTGAGCGTAGCACATTTATCACAATGAGAAGATATTTCTTTCCAATAATATATTATAACTTAATAAACAAAATATACGATACAACTTTTCTTTTAAATACAAGACTACTAGCCTTCCACCTTAAGTGGGACTTACATGAAAGGTTTTTTACAATCAGAGATATTATTTTTAGATTCTACAAATTCTCCAAGTCCCAAATGTTCAACAAGAGCTCTGTCATTTCTTCACTTCAATAACAACAACAAAAATGTGGGAGTAGGAAACACTCTTCACCCAACCAATACTCCAAAGAGGAGAAGAAGGTATCCTCCTCATTGGCCTCTGAGCCACAACCAAAATGCAATAAAGCATGGATACAACTCATGGCAACCATCACAATACAAAATTTCAAAACCATTCAAAAACACATTCAAGCACAACATAGAAATCACAAGAATGAAACTATCAAAATACACAAGTCTTGAAAATGCAAATACAATGGAGCAAGGATCTATAGGGAGATCACTTATTCCTCCCAATGGGATTAGGTGCCCACCTTAAACCCTCCAAAAAAAAACTCAAAACCCCTACAAAAATCTTATGCCTCCCTCAAGATCCTTAAATGCCTTTCACATTCTCTTATGCCTCCCTACAATCTCTTATGTCTCCCACAAAAGAACCAAGTAAGAAAAGCTAACATTTTTCTTATCAAAATATGGGGTACTCAACCCAACTCCCTCTAAAACAAGTAAAAACTAGTTTTTCTTTCCTGCATAGAAAATCTCCATAGCCTTCTCCTACAAAATACTTAGGCATTCTACCCATGATCCCAGCAAGCATACAAAAGATTCACTTACATACAATAAAAAAATATAAAAGAAAACAATTAAAACAAGGGTGTACTTCCTACCTTTCCATGCTAGAACATGATCAATGAATCACACTCCAAGCTCCTTCCAGCTCAATCCAACTCCAAAAATTTCCAAAAATTCAACAATTACTCCAAAAATCTACAACTCCAAAAATACAAGAGCACAATCAAAATGAAGTAACCCCCAAACAAAAAAAAAAAATTACATATATATAAAAAGGGAAAAGGAGGGTGAGGTGGGTCCATGTAGGATGCTACATCACTTATCCTCGACTCCACATCATAATTCAAACCTCAACCCCAAGGCAATATAAATTTGTGGTTGAGAGAAATGACAGGCCTCTTACACAAACAAGCCAAACCCACACCTCCTAAGGACATAATTTAAAACCCATGTAAAAAAAGTGTAATAAATGTCAACTTTTTCCTTACGAAACACATAATGGGGTCTATTTTTTACCCCCCAAATCATCGGTATAGTTGGTACATGAAATTAAGATGTGCGGGACAAGATTAACTTGTCCCACAAGCCTCCAAAAATGGTCCTTAAGCCCAAATCCGAATTTCCAAAGAGAGGAAGGGTTACAACACTTGAACTCAATTACACTCAACAAAATCATAAAATCCAAAATACCAACTACTCTAATAAATGGCCCCTTTTTTCACATCCCCATATAAATTAATAATCATGATTAAACTACTTAATTAAGACACATTAATCAACAATGATAAAAAATGAATTACATAAAAAAATATATCACATACTCTACAATAAATAAAAGAAAAGGTAAATAATGTACACATATCCCATGGTCACATTTGGACGTCGTCCCTCCATGGGGACCCCCTAACAAACTAATAACAAAACAACAAACATTACACAAGTTTCCGTGGTGACCTTCATTGTATCCATCTGTTATTCTATTGTGGTTGGTCTCCTAACCCCAATCTGATTATTGTGATATAATTACGTATAAAAACACACAATACCTACTTCAGCCTCATGGCCCCATCAAATAAATCAAAGGTAAATATATGCACATCCATCAATAACATCCTTGTTTAATTAAATCATCATCTAGACTAACAATGTTATCATTTCTTTATAATTTCAACAACATCTGAAATCTACCATTTCATCGATATCAGGGAGATGATGAGATTAGTTCAAATGCTAAATTATAGTCACATGACAATAATTATTAACGTCAGTAAATTTATATGCTAACAACACACCAAAATCATAAATATAAAATATCTCTCCATACTTCTAATAATCCACACAAATCATACTATGAATCAAAATTTATCAATAGTCAGAATATCTCTATCATCTAACATCATTCTAAACCAAAATTATGTGATAATATCCATGTCTATATTCAATCGTAATTGAAATTAGAATATAATAAGTGCTGAAGAGGAGTGGGCACTACAAAAGGGAAACTTCGAGTGATCATATTTTATTTGATGAACAACTAAGTACAAAATTTATTCACAATTCTTTATATCATGTGCATTCCGTGGGGCTTCTCACACTCTAAATGCCTTCAGATTAGTTATATGTTTGATTATATAGTTTTATTATCTAGTGATTAGTTTATAATTAGTTTACCTATCTATGTAAAAAAACGAACATTTCAAAAGTAATACATGATTGTATAAATGACTTATTCCATGAATAAACATAATTTAAATTTATTTTTAATAACAATTTTTTTGATACGCACAGTTCATCAAGGATACCTATTTGAATGAAGAAAAACAATAATATTATTTGATAAATATATGTCAATATACATTTCACCATAAATTACAACTCCAACAAACTGAATATTTTTTTCCTCTCTAACATACTTTGCAGCTCATCGAGAATTGCTAGTAATTAATAATTTGTATGTCTAATCCATATAATTTTGTTATCTAGTAATTAGTTAATCTACCTATTTTACCAACATTTCAGAAGAAATACAAGATCTATAATTAAATTATAACATGAAAAATCACAATTTAAATATATTTTTAGTGACAATTTTTTTGGATTCACTCAAAACAAAAATATTATTCCATGAATATAAATTTAATAACAATACCCAACTTCAAAATAAAAAATTATAAATCAAATTTTTTTTTTACTTTGAAGGATAGAAAAACAACTATACATTTTTTTTAATATTAAAAAACAAAATACCCTAAGAGACTGCATAGACACGCAAAATCCTCAATATGAATCTACATAAAAATCCCTAATAAACGACTAAGAAACAAAAGTGAACTGAAAAAGCTTATGAAAAAATCAAAGAACACTAATCCTTTCAAGTAAATGGAGGTTTTCATTGATTATAAAAGCCACATCAAACTTATTCGACCCTCAATAGTTTCCATAACACACTATTGTGGAATTTCTAACTTCCTTCATAAGTCAATAATGACCTCATCAAAACTGCAATGAAATTCCTAATTTCCTCCAAAAATATTCTTATTTTATTTTACTTCCCACTACATGAGTGTGAACCCTTATGTCTAAAGGTTGTTAAATTGTTTCTCCAATGGATTTTTACCCGTGGATCCATAAAGATACGTCCTGAATTGTAAATTCATTAATATTTAAGTGGAGAGTTCAAAGGAGGAGGTTACAGTGTAACCCACGTTTGGATCCTTAAGACATTGTCCAAATTGTGAAGTTGAGCATTAATAGTAATTGGAAAGTTCAAATAGTACAAGTTGTGTGTTTGAATAATATTCAGTATCAGTGGTATGCATGGGAGGAGTTAAGACCTACAATGGACCTTGCATGTTGCAAAAGAGGTACTATAAGAAGATGACATTGGCATGGAATAAGAAAAACCAACAGAAGAACATAACTATATCAAATTTGGATAGGAAAAAAATAAGTGGATGTCTAAAGGGAAAAATGCAACTTAAACGTCTTGAGTAATACTAAAAATTTGAGAAAAGAACTTGACCAAATAATAAATTGATAAAATAACTTGATATGTAGAAAAAGAGTCAAAGTTATTTTCAAGATTTTAAGGTTTCCCAGCACATGCAAATCTCAGTAAGTCCTATGCTACAAAGTTAAGCCCAATCAAAGAAATCAATTAAGGTGTTATACCATTTGATACAATGTTTAAATGGGTTGATGTGGTGCATAGCTTCATAAATAAACATGACAAGACACAACTTATGACTGAGAAATATGTTTTTATAATAGGAAATGCACTTCCATCAAAGGAAACAACTAGAATTTTTTTTGTGTGTATTAATCGTTAAACTTATATTTTAAAATTTTAAACAGCGAGGGTAAATTATAGGGAAGCATGTAATAGGATCTCCATTAATAGAAAGTAACCTCGTTTCCATGACATTCTCCTTTTAGGGAATGTTTAAAATCGTTTGTATACTCTATTTACCTTTCTTATCCTCAAATGTCATTGGAGATACAATATAATTCCATCCTTTCCATTCTCTCTATATGTAAAATGTTTAATGGCTATATAATCTACAACCTAACTACATAACTAAAATTAATCTCCTCCTTAATCATCAGTGGATAACCAAGATCCATGTTACAAATAAAACACAATTTTAAATCAAGCCCCCAACATCTGCAACATTTAGTGAAGAATTCCTCCAAATCATTTGATGTAATTTACTACATGCTGCAACACAAGGATGCCATCCACACATATACAAAATTTTTGGTTGTAATATATCCAACTGGGTCATTAACCTATGATTATTCAAATTATGCTATCTATCTTTAATGCACAAATCCTATGGAAACTATAGAGACAAAATCCCAAACTGAAAGAAGTAATTAAACATATCTAAAAATTAATTTTATTGTTTATTCTGCTATAGATCCTGAACAATAGACAATTAATATGGAGGGATACATTTGCAATATGGAAAAGGTTAAGAATTTTGAATTCATAGTCAATTAGAAATTAAAACTAAGCATCTTCTACAACATGTTTTTAGTCATATGGTTTGGTAGAATTATCTACTAATAAACTATTATAATTTTCAAGCTTATGCATCTAAACAAAATTACAAGGAATGTAGGTTTAGACAGAACATTTCTACTAAAACTACTGGAACATGGGATATTTCAGTATAAAGTGCATTGATATTTACCATTCTCCATTGAAGAAAACAAAATCTCAATACTAACACTGCATTTGCACAAGTCCAAATCTGATAGATTTTTCTAGTAAGGAAAAAATATAAGAAGTTCTAGTTTATCTAATATCTTTCACACAATCCAGGAAATTCATTACATTTATGGAAACCTCGGTTGTAAGGTGACACTTACCTCACACATGCTTGTGTAATGTAGAAAACTTGAGAAAGCATTACAAATTCAACAATTACAATATTGAAATAATGTATAAAATATTAAAAGTTTAAGTTTCATAAATCATAAATAGAAACTTTTAAAACCCAAAACTATAGAACCTTTCATGGGATAATATCAAACTGTGTCCATTAGAGTTCATAACTGACAATCGGGATTGAAAGCTAACAAAATGTATCTAAATCCTTAACACATTAACAAGTTAAAGATGTTATTACTTAGGGTCAAAGCATATAACTGTGTCCCACTTTTTTGTAGTTTTTCTACTTTCAGCAAATTATGTTTGACAACCAAAACATGACCAAACACATATAAAATGACCAAACATGCATTTTTAAGAAGCTATAAATACCAAGGTGCAGGGCATCAAGAATTTACCTGATTTTTAAAAATTTAATAGTATTTTTTAATTATTTATTTACTAGTCAGATTTTAAAATATTTATGGCCACAAAGTGGGACACACTTGTGTAGTAGTAATTTATGCCTTTATGGGAAGAGTCTAGACCTAAACCAAAATTAGTTGAAAGATTTGAGAAATAATTAAACTTGTGAAACTGAACAAGGAATAAAATTTCGAATTGAAAAATCATGCAACATGAATAACACATCAATCTATGGAAACAAATAATTTTCCCCTTTCCAAGCCCTTAAGAAGAATTACAATTTAGGAGCACTTTTGGAAAAAGAAGAATCAAACCCTTTGCAATCCCTTTTTCACCATGCATTATAATGTTCCATAAGAAAACTTGCATCATAGTCACCAACTACAGGTGACACATCGAAAGATTTAATAAATTATTAGAACATGCCAAAAAAAATTGATCCCGTAGATGTGCTAAACAAAAATCTAGTATGTTTAGAGTATCATTAAATTTATAAAAGTTAGAGAAACTAAGCATAGTAAACATATGTGAATCTTGTTATTACAGTACAAACACAAACATAAAGAAATATAAATAGTAAGGTCAGATAATAATCAAAACAAGAATTTTTGTGTCAAGGAAAAGGGCAGCAAGTCTAATAAATCCAAACCATATGAGACCATGAAAGAAATACTGCAAATTAATACCCCAAAATAACAGTACATTTATGATTTTTATAGAATGAAAAATGGAAGTTTCATCACCATAGGTAAGGCACAAAAACATTAACTCGCACACTTGGTAAAACCCTCTATGAAATCAAATATTTAAGAATAACAAAATGTTCTTATAGACTGAAAATGAATAACTTCCCTAGTATTAGAGTGAGGTCCAATAAAGACTAAACCTCAAAATGTCTTTGTATCTAAAAATCACACTTAAATTTATCTTTTAACGTAAATACTTAAATATTGTATAGTGCAAGATCTGGAAGAAAATTAACAAACATAAATCTTACCAACTCAAGACAATTTGAATTATTTTCCACAACTTCCTTTCTGTTAGCAACTTCAGAAGAAAAATTATGTAACTGTATACATCAGATTTCTTGTTAAGCCTTGATGTTATTGCATATTCAGGGTCAGTATAACCAATGGTACCCATAACATAGATAGAGGTGTGTGTTTTTTCCAAGGAAATACACTTACAAATGCTAAAGTGTAACAAATGTGGTTCAAAATTCTATCACCTAAAAATCCTATTCATCCACAAAGAGATTGATGGATTTTCAAAAAAGCAGAGAAAAACCCTACACTACCACTAATATTTGCAACAATTATACCACAGTAGAGAGGCACTAGGTTTTTGATCCAAAAATGGCTGATGTGGAATCGATGTAGTGCTTTGGGTGGAAGAAGATGACAAATAACTGAATATACATATATATATATATATATATATATATATATAATCTGTGTGTGTGCGTGTGTGTGTTGGTGTGTGTGTGTGTGTATAAATATATAAAGAAATCATGGAATAATTATAAATTTAAGGAAATTACATTCACATATAATTCACAATTCTAGGCCTACAGTTCCTCTCAAAACACTACAACAAGTCATTTATGCGCATTTGGTGAAACACTGAAAAATATATGTGTCGTTAAAGGAAAAATTGGTCATTGTTTACTACAAAATCGTCTCATCCATTGAGAAAAGAAAATATGAAGTTGATTTATAAATATTATAAAAGAGAATACACTAAAAAATTTAAATGCCCATCAACCCATCAAATTTAACTCCATGTCGTGAACGACCACAAGCTCTTTCTCATATAGGAAACACCATTCAACGTAATTAGTTTGGCCTGATATTTTTTGTAAGAATTCATTTCCCCAATAATTTTAGATAGAATTATAATATTTGTAATTTTTTTATTTTCACAAGGCCACATGAAATATAATAATATGAGAAACAATGTCTTCCATGAAAGAACTTGCTAAAGATGCATATGAAAGGATTAATATTATCTCATAGACTTTAGAGAATCTTAACAATTAGATTATAGCTACTTCACAAATGAGATACCTTATGGCTTGCATTCTCTAAATTTTAATATCTTTATTGGTCGAGCGGGTAATATGGGAAAGGAAAATTTTAGTGGCGATTCTTTGGTATTTCACAAATAATTACATTTTTTAAATTTGTATTTGACGATTTTGAGGAGTCATCCAAAGTAGCATTTAACCTAAAATTTCCAGGTGTAAGTTACTTTTACGATTTGGCCCACCTAGTGTTTATAATAAATTTCATATATATACATATAATCACCAATACATTGAAACATAAATTAGTTATATTTTCCAATATATAGTAATAAAAAATATGCAAGACATATGCCTATTAGATGCCCAAATACCTTTTTTTGTTGACTCTCAACTTCCTATTGATTAAACTTAAATGGGATAAGAATTCCTAATGTAAATATAAATGTGAAATCCTAATGTACAATAAAGGGTTAAGAATTCCTTAGATGGCTCGATGAAGGTTTAGAACTATGTCATCATTTGAACCAAGAAATCAGGAGGAGAAAACCATAAAACAAAATCCTGAGAAAGCATATATCCGAGCTCTATCACTTGACTGGGGCACCTAGAAAGGGATAGGGGTGCCCGTGGGCACCCTAGTCTAAAGTATAGGTACCCTAGTCTATGGAAATACCCTACAACCCTATTATGATGTGTTACTATATGTTCACCTGTATTCTCTTCTTGTGATAGTAAAGTTGGTGGACTACATCAGATTTTGTTGTAACACCTACAATAAGGAATCACCTTCAAAACCCCAGACAAAGCATCAAAACCATAAAATGAAAGATGCATATGAAGGGGTCAGACTGTCCTTAGTGACCAAAATAGTTGACTTACTAACTCAATTCTACACTACATCTTAGACCCAATATAGTTCTAGGTATGTGTGTGTGTGAAAAACATGCCCTCGGTTGTTCTTACATGCCAGTTGCATTTTGTGATGTAGTGAAAAAATAACTAGATGTAAAATGTTGTAAATGTGTGCATGGAAACAATATATTCCCCTCATATGAAGTATGGTTCATATGAACCAACTTTATGTGCCTTGTGATGGAGCTAGATGGATGCAAATGTAGCTTTAGCTACCTTTCATGGATGCAACTTTAGATGGTGATAGTAGATGCTTAGTACTTTGTCCCTCATTATGGTCACATAAATTTATATTTATATAGTTATATTGTTCTAATTTAGTAAGTTCTCTTGAAAAGGCAAACCCAAAAAAATATAGAAATCCCAAAAGGCTAGAAAGTTCCCAAAAGGTGAGAAGAAATTATAGAGAGGATCAGGGTGTGCAGAGGGGACTATACACACCCAATTTCTCACGTGCTACATTGTCAGAATAGTTCAGAATCCCTAATGATGAGTAAATATATTTCCAATGTTGTTTGAGTCTTTTTTCTCATTTGCAGTATATATTTGAAGCCTAAACTTATTCACTTGTCCATGTCCATGCTTTTCCTTAGCTTTCAAACTTTAGGTCATGGAACCATGCCGGTGGTTTTGAGACAACCAGTCTTCCCTAAAAAGTAGATCGGTAACCTCCCAAGTGGGTATGCAACCGCCTCTCTGTGTAGACTGGTGGATTTGTGCATTTTACCAAGACCTTTCAATGTGATTTTGAGTTCATGTCACATTCTTACTGTTCATATTTCTCACACATGTATTGTCTAGATTGGTTATTATTGATCTCGTTAGATGCATACAAACTTATCCTTCCCTTTGCTCTGTTTATTGCGTGTTAATTACCCCTTCTTTGAGAGAGGTATCATTTCTTGGTTGGCAATTGGCTTAGACCATTTCCCTTCCTTTCCCCTATAACAGATAAGCTTCTACACAAAGTGTTGGTTAGAGATGATTGTTTTAAATCACACAGTTATGCTACCCATAATAATGACAAGAAATACATAAGTAAGTTAGTTATCTTTCTTGCATTGCTACCAGATTGCTTGTCATTCATTCCTTCTCAAAAAATTCTTCATCATTTCTTCTACACAAGCCAACACAGTTCCCTAGAATCGTTTGAAAACCAAATTGGAAAAGACCCTGAGGGACAAAAAAAACAAAACCAACACTGCAAATCTCACAATTATACACTTCCATGTTGGGGATGCATTTTGATTCTCAAATAATTATTTTTTTAAATAAATATTTTTCCATAATATGTTAGAGTATAATAATTAAAAGAAGTACAATTACTATAGCTTTTCTTTATTTGTACAAAGCTTATATTGAAAGATGCTTCTTTAACTATCCATGTGGGTTTTCATGAGAAGTTTTCCTAGAAGAGGATTCTGCACCTGTTAAGTGTTACTTGTAATCTCTCTTTATTGTTGTAATCTTCCATAGATCCTGTTGTTTCTATGAGGGAATTTTCTGGGGAAGAATCAATTCTGAGAATATTTTCATTGTTCCCGTGACTTTGAGGTAATAATAGAGGAATTTTTATATCTAAATGTACGAATTGGAAAATTTATGTTTATTAGAATAGATTCGATCCACTTTACACATAGAAATAGCCACATCCAGTTTTTTACTTTTTAAGTTATGTTAATTTTAGTGTAGAAGAAATTTACATTAATTAGAGGAAGTTTCATTGTTTGTGTGTGTTTCTTCTATTTTGCTGAAAGCATAATAATAATTAAATATTATATCATATTAATTATTTCTCTTTTATTTTTTTAATCTCATTATTAACCATCATAAAAAATAACAAAAAAAGAAATATAAATTTATTTCTTTGTTTTAATTTATCTACTTGTTTTCGTTTGTTAATTAAGCACACAGATTAATTAGACGGACAATAATAAAATTCCCTAAATGTTCCTAGTTGGCATAGGTTTAAACATCAACTTTTCCTTTAACATATACTTTGTGAGTTTGATTGCATCTTCATTCGAATGTTCACACACATTCATGACCATTCAAGGTCTTATGTAACATAGAGATATGGTATGTGACCCACAAGTACATCAAGAAAACATAGAAACACAATTGACTAACATTGAACAAGGCCATAAACACCTTTTTTTTTCCAAACCACCTCACTTCCAACTGTTATTATCTCATAATTGACGACCTTGAGCGTTCAAGTAAAAAACACTTACATATTCTAGGATATTCAACTAGGTAGAGATTAAACCCCATTATTTACCCACTTTTACTATCCACGTGTTTCCTCCAACACCTCCAGGATATTTTTCAGAGACTTATACAGGGAAAACACATGAGAGTTTCCCCGCATTCAAGAGCTAGTTCAAAGGGTCTTTAGTGACATTGACATTAATAGACTTTGTGTGTCCATTCTCCTCAATCTTTGCATTTCTCCCACCCAAGTAAGAGAATAATTATTTTCCTTAGATGAGCAGATTTCCATAGTGCCCATTAAGGAAATTTGATTTCCTTGATTACTTATTGGCCATTATCATACATTTTAGTGCATTCTTCCTATCCACCTTATTTAGCCTATTCCATAGCCATCTATCCATTCCATTACGATTTTCCTAGCATGACCTTGGGAGGTCACGTGTGCTTAAGATCTCATGTTTATTTTAAGACGTACAAAATTGGTGAACCCGATGTGAAGGACTGCTCCTTTTTGTTTCCTTTATTTCTTCCTTCTTTCAGTTAAACTTTTCCTCTCCCATTATTATATGGATATTTATATATGGCTCAAATATGTCAGGTGAAGAATATGACAGAACCATTTTAGATCTTGAAGCATATTAAATTATAATATGGGTATCCAATAGTCACCATCACTATCTTGGTGGAATCATAATTACTCGTTCAATTTACCTTCCCCTCACACTTATCTTCCTAAAGGCGAAAAAAATGGCTCATCAGTCAAGATCGAGGAGTTTGATCAACCCATGTATAGCCTAGAACTTGATCTCTCTGACTCGCATAACAAAAAATTCATGGGAGAGGAGGGGTTCCATCCTTGGGTCTTGTCAATACAAAAAATTAGCATGCAATATGATTCACTCCCATCTTACCCATTGTCAAACAATTAAATCCTAGCACACTTCACCTAAAGAGATGAGTGTCTAATATAATAGACGAGTCCTTGGACAAGATGAAAGAGTACATTGATGTTCTTCTTCAGAAAAAAACTGCTACCCCTCCTCCTATAAGAGGAAGTACATCGAAAGAGTGGTGGCCTCTGTAAGATCAAGCCATACCAGGACATCACAGTCCTTTACTTCCCAACTAGACTAGGAACATGCCTAAGATAAATGAAAAATCATCTTCGGGTGATGTAATTTAAACATTGGTTGATAGAGCTAGGGAGTTAGAGCTTTCCCAACCTCTGCGTCTTATACCTTTTATAGGGAAAAGAAATACCCTCACCATGTTCACAACTTTAGTTATGTGCCCTTTGCACCTTCACCTCCTCTTTTATATATGGGTTTTCCGCACCCTAAAGATATTCTTACTTATTCGGACACGTTAGGTATGCCCTCTCATAATTCATACAAACATCCCCCATAAGCATCAACCAAATATGCATTCTCAAATATCATCCCACCTAGAAATGAAATGTTCCCTTGTTTGGCACCTAGTAATCCATACCAATGAAATGTTCTGTCGTACCTCTACATGTATTCCAAATCACCGTAGGGGGACATGTTTTCCTTTACTTGCTCATGTTCGTAGTCTTAGGGAAAGCCTTATGCCCCTGTGAATGCTTATGTTTTTCCATATCAGCCTCTTATTCCTCCCCCACCTCCCCATCACGGTTTGTCCATGGTAGAGACCTATGCATCGGGAACATACACCGAATATATCAAAGAGCCCATTGACTTTACCATATAAAGTGTAATGCTTCCAAGATTATTGCTTGAGTTGTCAAAGTTCAAAGGGGGTGGAAAAAAATTTGCATATCAAAGCGCATGTGATCTCAATCAGAGAGCTACTCCCATGAGACGTGGTTGTAGCTCTAATTTTCCCCAAGATCTTGTATTATATTTCTCTTGACTAGTGCTACAGGATAGCATAAGCGTCGATTCATTTGTTAAAAAAAATGTTTTGGAGTTCATAAAGGCTATTGATATGAACAAACTTTTAAGAACAAGAATAAGATAATTCCTTCATAATAAGCAAGAGAATAATGAATCCAGCACACATTTAATTTAGTGATTATGGAAGGTCCTCTACTCCTCGGCTAGTGCTCCAAACATAGACCAAATGGAGCTTTACGACTTGTTTGTCGATTCCCTCAATAAAAAGACTGAGGAAGTGTAAAATTTACATCGTAGAAGCTATGACGAGGTCTTAAAGGGTGTTCTACACATTGAAAAATCAATCAATTGATAGTGGCTGAAAGATGTATGACTCAAATGGGATACTGGTCACTCCCTGTTAAGGTAATTTAAACTACCTAAATAGTTTAAACAACAATTAATCAAGGATCCAATGTCTGTAATAAGAACCATGGTGTTATGACGGATGATGTAACTAACCAATCCAAGAAGTTGAACGTTTTTTAACACTAAATATGAGTAACAGTAACAAAAATGTGAATGTTAACAACTAAAAGGGGTAATAGTTTCACTCTTTCTACTAATGTGATGAACTTTAGTCATCCTGTTACACCTTCACAATAGGTCCAGGATCAAGGCATGGTTTAGTACTCACGACCAGTATCTGAATAAATTCAAAAATTAGTATCATAACCAATGAAAAAAATGCAAAATTATCACATGGGACCTATTTCCCATAAGAATTCTACTCACGGGGTTAATAGGAGACCCCCTTTTAACACATCATGAGAATGGAAAGCTCAATCCTCATGGTACGAAAAAAGGGGATGCCTATTGGAAAAAAATTATCACAAGGAGTTTACATCTATAAACCCTCTAGTAATTTCCCCCTTTAGATGGTCAGAATCATAATAATATTTTGGGCTTAGTGGAGCTAGAAAAAAAACCCAAAGTTAATGCAACAACCTATACCAAAGATTATTCTTAACAATATCATCCCATCGATACTTCTAAATCAGATGATACCTCAGTGGCTCCCAAGCCAGTAGGATATTATTATTTTTCTATAGACTTAACTAAGACCTTCTCCCACATTTCCTTCTTGTATTTTTTGAATAATTCTTGTACGCATAGATCGGATTTATTGGATGCATTGGGTCTTGGCAATATTATCCACGTCACTCCTCTTATAGAGTTCAAAATAAATCACATAGAATTTCATGTCTATCCATCGAGAAAACCTAAGAGATATGTTGGTTTTTTGTTTGAAATTAGAAAGGTCCATACTGACACTGAGTTGGCATGAATAAGTGATCCGATGTTGTATCTATAGGTTTGGATATACAACAGAAATTTTAATTCTATGGTTAAGACAATAGGGTTGTTGTTAATATAGTCCCTTTCTCATTTCTTCGGAAGCTAGGCTATGGAGAAACCAATTTTTCTTCAATGTGAAACACGTTCAGAGGCTATGATAGCATTAAAGAAGATTTCGATAGCAATTATAGTTCTTCCGATTACCCTTGGAACAAAGAATATGTTGACTTAGTTTTATATTGTAGATCGGAAAACCAAATATAATATGATTCTCAATCGACCCTAGATTCATAGAATGAATGAAATCCCTTTCATGTTATTCCAAGAGGTCATTTTTTTACACATGGGTAAGGTTTTCATATCTTAGGGTGACCTAAATCCATTTGACATCCATTTGACCATCCTAAATAAAAACCTGGGATTCATATTGAGTTCACACTCCTGAAAAATCAGTTAATCAAGCCTCATGGTTCAAAATCTGAGTCCCAATTTGTCCCTACAACTGAGTTGGAAGCCCATAAGGTAATTGAATGGGTAAGTTCAGATAAAAACAAAGCCTCTGTATTAGAAAACCATATCAATGAAAACTATGGTTGAGATTAGTGTTATCACTGAATCACAACACCCTCCAAATTTCGTAACTGTGTGTTCTTAAGCTCACAATATCACTGGGTAACATGGGTATTATCTCCAAGTTTTGGCACTTGTTACTTAAGATAGACTTCCAGAGAAATTTGGTTCTTGCCCCTAAAATACCTACAACAATCTACTCTAATGTAGGCAAAACCATTTTATCCTAATCTAAATTTTGAAGGGCCCAGGGGGATAGAGTGCATAAAAAAAAAGCCTACACTAAAGCGTTGATACACCAGAAAAGGGGATGAGAATATATTTCCAATGTGTTAAATATGGAATCAAAGTACATATTAGAGAGGAGGATAACAGTTCTCCAGAATTTGGCAACAACATCCACAACAATATTTCATACACATAATGATAATGAATCCCTGCAAGAGCATAACATATGATCAATATATATTTCAATGAGGTTGAAAGGGGAAAGAAGAATGAAAAAAACATAGTAGGTGAGGATACATCCACAAACTTTAATCTATTGCTTCATGATATGCAAAGTTCAATCTATTACAAAATAAGGGACATGATCACCATGTAAGGATTCAACTACAAGGGCCTGCAACACATTGGCTTCACAAAACCAAATTGACAGAGTTTTGGTATTCAAAAAAACTGTATCTAGAGAATGAGCCCAACATTCTTAGTTATAGAGTTTTGGAAGAGAGAGAGAGAGAATGAGAAATGAAAATCTAGATATTTTACTTCCCATCACTTGCAAGATGTCATAAATAGATTGAAATGATAATATGTTTCTTGCAAAAGCCTCCCCATAATGTCCCATAACTTTCAGTAGTGAAAGAATTATTTCCCATGCTCATTTAATGCATCTCCAACCACTAATAGGATCAATGTTAAAAAAAATATCATGTTTTTTTAAAAATCATCATTGATTCTTTATTAACTTCTATGTTTATTAAATGCTTTACATCAAGCTTAGAATCATAATTTCAATGAGAATAATTTTTTAAAAATCCTTTGACAATTGCAAAATTTATAGTCTTCTAAGTGTGAGAAGCTATTTTGGGTTTGCCAAAGATTTTTTGCCTTTTACGGGACTGGGAATTTAATTTTTTGGAGCTGGATATGTTTCTTTTATTTTCAACCACCTACCATTATTCAAAATAATAAATCTAGTTCTTACAGTGTAGATGATGTCAAGACCTTTCCAACTATATAAGGTTTGTCAAATTTTGAGCACTGGATCAAAAGTTAGGCCTATTTGAAAATTCATGTGAAAAAGCTGCCATTTTCGTTTGTTATGTGGAGTTTTCTATGGTACTTTCCACAAACTTTGTGCTGCGGCCTTTTCTATGACACTTTCCATGGACTTTATTTTGTGGTCTTTTCTATGACACTTTCTGCGGAGTTTGTTTTATGGCCTTTTTTGTGGAAGTTTCCCCGAATTTTGTTCTGCGACACTTTCCATGAACTTTGTTCTGTGGCCTTTTCTACATCACTTTCCACAAATTTATTTTATGGCCTTTTCTGCACACTTTATTCTATGGCATTTTTTGCGGATCTTTTTATGGAATTTGTTCTTTGGCATTTTTTGTAGCACTTTCATGGAATTTCTTCTGCGGTCTTTTATGTGGAACATTCCATGAAATTTCTTCTGCAAAATTTTCTGTGGTAATTTCCACGGACTTTGTTTTGCATCCTTTTTTATGGCACTTTACGTGAAATTTTTTCTATGGCCTTATCTGTGAAACTTTCTATTGACTTCGTTCTACAGACTGAATAAATTTGCAAGTTATCAAAATTACCTTGAAGAGGTGAATTTTTGATAACAGATAGTTAAGCTTTTGGAGAATCATTTGCATATAATTATTCCTTTTGATTTCTTGGGCATACGCCAAGATCTTGAAATCACTACTCTTCTAGCTAATGGATTTGAAGAGATTTTAATGGTTAAGGTTTTGGAAGTCAAAGAGGAATATTCCATGAATTATCAAAATTTTATCTTCCCTAATGACGGTTGGACTCTAAACTATGAAGGTGTGAAGTGAAACTAGGGTGCTGGGGTATGGGTAATCCTTACTTCTCCATAGGGGAGGGTCATGCCTTTTTATTTTAGATTAAACTTTGAATGTAAAAATAATTTTGTAGAGTACAAGGATCTTCTTCTTAGTCTCATCGTAGTCAAGAGGATGGGTGTCAAAAATGTGAGAGTTTTGGGTTAATCCCATCTTATTGATTACCAAGTATCTGAAGTATATGAGACTAGACCTGAGAACCTACAACTCTAAAAATCCTCTGTACTAGAACTTTGTAAGATTTTTTAGTTCATTTCTATCAAATCCATATATAGAGAGCAGAATAAATTAGTTGATTCCATTGCCATGTATTCCTCATGGTTATTTCCAAGAAAGGACCCAAAGGAAAATGAGTTTACAGTCTTAGTTCGAAATGGACCCCTAGTTTGAAATGTTCCAACCAATGTAATTTTGGCATATGTCAAGGCTAAGAACAATCCTGTCACTTTGGAATACATGAATAATGATGAGGCAATCCTAGCATTCCACAATTCTTTTATAGACCTTCATCTCATGTATTTTAAGGGAGGATTTTATATTATACCTCACCCTTCCTCCTATTTTTCAGATCACACATTGTATCCTTCCTCATCAAAAGGTCATGAGATCTATGAGATAGAGGAAGAAGACTTGAAACTATCTTCGGCTCTTCCTAAGCTAAAACATGGTAACACCTCATGTTTAAAGGAACCATATATATCAATATAAGGATAGAGGAGGATCCGAAGATATTTCACCTTGATGCTTCTTTGACTCAAGACAAGATAGAAGAACATACGAAGGTGTTCAAATAACATGAAAGATTCTTTTTCTTTAGTTACAAGGAAATGACAAGAATAGCTTGTGATGTGGTGGTTGACAACCTCGTCATGAAGTCTGATGCCAAGGTCGTGAAGCACAAGTCAAGACCATGAAGCCCAATGTGCCTTTAATGGTTAAGGAGAAAGTAATGAAGCTCCTTCAGGTGGGTTTCATTAAACTAGTCGACTATTACATGTAGGTGTCTAAAATCATCTCGCTCCTTAAAAAAAACATGAAGATACGTATTTGGATTGACTTTAGAGACATCAATAAAGCTTGTAATTTTTATGAATTTCCATTACCTTCCATCGATGTAATTGTATATTTAACGAATGGTTATGATTTTTTATCACTTACGGATGGATTCTCCAGCTACAATATGATAAGGATATATGAGGAGAATCAAACCATGAGTACTTTTGGCTTGAATAAAACTCTGCAGTCATGCCATTTGGCTTGAAAATTTTTGGATTCACCTACAAACGAGTGATGACATACATCTTCTATGATCTTGTTCATAATATTTTACAATCTTACGTCAATGATATTCGTGTTAAGGCCAAGAAATTTTACGATCACCCTGAGGTGTTTCACGTTATCCTGTCTCATTTTATCGAATATAGTGTAACATTAAATCTAGAAAAGTGTGTATTTGGAGTGAGGGGAGGAAAATTACTGGGCTCTATCATTTCTTCTCTAGGAATTAATGTGGATCGAAAAAATATTATGGCGGTTGTGGAGATGAATCCACGTTAAAACAAATAAGGAATTAGGTCTTTTCTAGGTAACCTTAGGGCAATCTCCATGTTTATTCTCAATCTAAATTGCATCGTCCATCCCATTAAAAATTTTCTAAAGAAGGATTTTAGTAAAGAGTGGAATTATGAAGGTCACAAATTATTCGAGTAAGTCAAACATTTTATCATGTCACCACATACACTCATGCCACCCAAATTTGATCCCCCTCTAATCTTATACTTTTTATCCATCGAGGTCTCACTAGCTTACATGTTGGCACATGAAGATGATGATAAAAGTGAACATGTCATTTAGTTCATTAGTTGCACTTTTCTTGACTATAAGACACATTATACATAGGTAGAGAAAGAATGTCTAGAAATAGTTCTTAGAACCAAGAGACTAGGGTAATAGTCAAATCTAATCAGTTGTGAACATTTTTTACTCAAGGTGAATTATCCAAAAAGGTTAGATGTTTTCTTACGTTTATGTGTGAATTAAAAATCATCTTCATCAACCAAAAGTACATGAAAGGAAAAATTATTGCTGATTGGTTGACAAACAACCCGATAGATTGTGGAGACCTAGTAGAACTAGATTTTATTTGTGGGTATATATTTTATGTTGAAGTGAAGCCTCTTATTTCATTATGTCCATGGTATTCTGATATCATTAATCACATTGTGGAACATCTTTATCCTAAGGGAGTAACCTCACAACAAATTTGATGACTACGTGTCATAGTTGCAAAATATTCAATTGTAAAAGAATTTATATATCGAAGAGCCTTCAAAGACATGATTTTGAGGTGTGTGGATGAAGAAGATTTAGAAAATATTTTGTTGAAAGACTACAGAGGATTTTCTAGGGGTCACTTCAGAGGGCATGCTACCACTCAAAAAATCATCGAATGGGTTATTTCTATCCCACCTTAGAGCATGATGATGTAGAATATGTATGCAGGTGCCATACATGTTAAGAAATCTTACATGTGATACCCTAGCCATTTTTCCACTTGGAGTATGGATTTGATAGGGTGGTTTTATCCCTCATCAATAGATGGACATAACTTTATGATTACGGCCACGAAATATTTTCCAAATTGAGTTGAGGCCATGCCTCTCACTATTGTACCTAGTTTAGCGACCCCCCAAGTTCATTTTGAATTAGATCATCTGCAAGTATGGAGTCCCACACGTCATTCTATCAGATAATGGCACGTCCTTCAAGAAGGAAGAGATGTGTGTGTGTGTGTGTGTGTTATGCTCACAATTCAAAATATCGCATCATAGAGCCTTTTTGTATTACCCTTAGGCCAATGGACATTCTGAGGCTACAAATAAAACATTTAATTCCATACTCAAAATTTTCAAGAAGAATAAGTGCAAATGGCATTTTAATCTATTTCCGATGTTGTGAGACTATAGGATGGCAATACAGATGCCTACAGGGGTGACCCCTTATTCTTTAGTTTATGGATATGAATCTATCTTATTGCTAGAAGTTGAAATACCTAGTCTTCACATATCTTTGAAGGGTATATTATGTTAAGATGGGTATTGAGAAGTGTGAATGGTTAAACTTGAAACTCTTGACGAAGGTCAACTTAAAGTTGGACATCATCATCGCATCTATATTGACAGGATGTGTCATGAGTATAATAAAAAGGTCTACGAAACAGAAATACACGTAGGATACCTAATTTTGAGACTGGATATCTAGATTGACAAGAAGACCAACAAAAAATGAAATTTTAGAACAAATTGGTTAGGTTCATATAAGGTCATGAAGGACTATAAGAATGATCTTATCATTTATATACTTTATAAGGTGATTCATTTTGTGAATCAGTCAATTTAGTTCAACTTAAATGCTTCTATTGCATAATTCATTTATATTTCCACATGTACACCACTACATCTTCACTACATATCATTTAGATAATCATATTGTAAAATTATGAAATAAGATACTTATTTTTCAAACCAAATTTCAAAATTTATAAGAATTGGCAAAGAATTTAATCATACTTCTCCAAATATTCATTATATCATCTCTAAACTATTCAATCTATTTATTGTCATAGTGGTTGAAGTTTTGACATATATCCTACCAGGACCTACACACTTAGTTCTATTCATGGTTTCTTATAGCTTAGGTGTTTTTTCCCATAGTCTGTACTAGAAGATTCATGATGTCACATATCTCCTTAAAAATATCTCTCATAAAAAAATAAATCTAAAACATTTCACCCAGATTGCTTGTTTTCCTACTTCAACCCTCAATGGTGAACCCTCATATCATATTGGTTGCGTGAGGTTGAGACTATGGGAAAGTATTCCTTCCCAATAAGCACAAGCTTCAAAAAATGAAACAAACAATAAACTAAAAAAACTCAATGAATAAAACTAAATTTCTTTTTCCCACCAATCTTTGGTGATGAGCCCATGCATCCTAAAGGTAGCATGAGGTTGGGAAAAGAGGGAAGTTCACTTACTCACCTATGCCTTGTTCTTGGTGATTAGCCCTTATTTCTTACTGGTAGCATGGGGAAAGATGTAGGGGGTCCTTTCAAGTAAATCAATAAGCTGTAAGCAATCCAACAAGTAAAAATTTCTTTAAGTCCTTTAAATTCAATAAAAAATGAGTTATATGTATAATTTATAAGAGAATTAATCCATAAAACAATATTTTGTCAATCAAGAGGCCACCTGTAGGTTTAAGTCTAGTTAAATTTGTAGGAAAACTACATTTTGAACTAGATAGTTATCCTAATTAGGTATTTATCAAAATATTATATTCATATCGTTACTTTAATTCATCAAGATCATATAACTCACATCCTTCTTAGATCTCGATGTTAATCCCTCACATCTTACTAGTTATGTGGGGTGCAAGGAATGGAGTGGGTTCATCTTCTTATTATATCACTTTCATTAAATTTTCCAACAAAATAGGAATATCAAATATTGATTGAAAATCAAAGTTTTAAGTTTGTATTTCATCCTCACATGCATCACACACACACATACACACAGAGAAAGATATATACATATATATATATATATATATATATATATATATCAAAATCATAAGAAGAAAAATAAAAATATCATTATCTTTACACATTTTCATTATCATTATCATCAATACATCCATTCATAAAACTATATTAAAATATTAATCACAGATTCTACACATCTAAGAGTACACAGATGAAGTAATTCATGAGTGAATAAACTCTTACACAAGTTATTCGATCCAAAAAGAAAGAAAAGAAAAACACACACACACACACAAATATATATATATATAGCTATAATAGTCAAGTTAGTATACAATTTTGTCACACTAACAAGGGTGGTCAAAATTCTCGCAATGAACCGAAAATAAAATAAAAATTGATAGATATGATCAAAAGTGACCTGTCGACGTTAAAATTTTCCTCCGTAATTTCTATTGTATTAATGTATGTATTAGGAATAGGATGTTGTTAAGTATAATTAGTAGTGGCGACCAATAGAAGATAATGATGCCATCAGTACGATGCTCGCCAATAAAGTAGAGTACGGTAATAGTCAAAGTACAATAGGAATGTTGTGGTAAAAAGTAAATATTTGTCATAAGTGGTCTGGTAATGTTAAAATGTCAAAGTTTGGGTAAGTAGAGAAGTAGGGTCTACATGATTAGGAATTAGAAATATTATATTTGTAATAAGGACAAAGAGTGCTGTCATAAATATTTTGTGTAATTTATTTTGTGGAAAAGTCTAAAAAGGTGGAACCCATGTGAGGTGATAAGGTTTATCTTATCTTACAAGATAAGCCTACATGTAAAGGAAAGAGTTTAGGCATGGAATATGATTGGCCGAAAGAGATTTCCTATCCTATCTTAGAGATAGGGCGGATAAGCCTGAATTCCTACAAATAAAGAGGCCACCTCCCTCATTTTAGCATAGAAGGAAGTAGTGAGAAATATTGTATGAGTAAGTGTGTAAAGGAAGCCATCAGTTTGAAGGTGTGTTAAAGAAGCCATTAAGAGGTGTAATTGTGAAGTTTCTCCCATAGTTATTGTTGGAAGGTAAGTGAAGTCAGTAACACTTGAAGTACCTCATGGGTGAGATTGTAACAATTTCATGTTGATATTATAATTTACACTTATATTTCAAATTTATCATCATTCCTTCTTATCATAGTCTATGGTATTCTTGTGTTATGTTTGTTGTTGTGTTTCCAGATTCCATCCACCAAACTAAAAGCTATGCATTAGTAAATAATCATAGCACGAGGAGTTCCCGGTAAAGAATTATCATAGTGCCAGATTGGTGATGACATTTTGGTTCCGTTGGTCAGGATCATTCCTCGTTGGTGGATTTTATTAGAGAAATATCCCCCCTTAGTCAAAAATCATTTGAAGGGTAACCTTGTTTTTACTATGCATAGTAGTTACCATGGTAAAATCACTTTTTACCATGAATAGTATTTACCACAGTAACTTTACTTTTTACCATGAATAGTATTTACCACAGTAATTTCACTTTTTACCGTGAATAGTATTTACCATAGTAACTTCACTTTTTATTGTGAATAGTGTTTACCACAGTAAAGTCAATTTTTACCGCAGTAAGTCAAGTTTTACCGTGGTCATTCCTATTTTAGTGTAGAAAGGTGTAAAGTCACTTTCTATTGTAGTGAGTTCAATTATTTGTGCACACAAGTCTTATTGATTGTACTTGTGAATTGGTATTTCACCATGGTTACTTTTTAAAATGGGGAAGATTCCTGTTTTTCAGCCCAATCTAATGAAGATGCTTCCTCTTTCATTCAAGAGTTTAAATGATATTGCATTTGTAATGGCCTCAGAAGAAGGGAACAATGGACTAAATTTTTTCCTACCTTTTTGGATGGTTCAGCTCTTAGGTGGTTTGAAACACTAGGTGATAATGTGAAAAACTCATGGGATTTATTAACTGAAAGTTTTATTGAAGAATTTGGTGAACAATAGAAATATGCAAATCTCATGATCGATATCATGAAGCTATACCAAGGAGAGAAGGAGAAGATAAGGGATTATCATGCTCGTGTTCTAGAGCTAAGGACGAAGCTCGATGCCCAGATTTGGAAGGAAGGATTAGCGGATGGGTTGATGAATGGCATGGATAATCTCCTCTGTAAGCACTTCATTCTTAGGATGAAGCTAGAGATTAGACAACAAGTGAAGTATGACCGCCCAACTACCATTGAACAAACAAAGGAGATTGCAAGAATGCAAGAAGAAATCATGGAAGAGGAGCCCAAAGAAATTGTTGCTAAGGTAGAGCCTACACCAACACCTTTGGTCTAAAATCCACAACCACTCTCGGTGAGCACAAATCTTTCTCCTAGTACATCTACTGAGTATGAAGATCTGCTCAAGAAGATGGGCCAGTTAACTATTAATCTTCTTCAAGGAAAATAATTTAGTTCTCAGGGAGGAGATAGAGGTCCAAAAAGAAATATTTCTAAAGTTGTATGTTATGGTTATAAAAAGGGTCATTATAAGTATAATTGTCTAGATAGAGCTTCTACATCTGGTACAATAGATAATGATAAAGGAAAAGTACCTGTGAATTCTTTTGATGTAGTAGATAAGAGCATAAATAATGAAGTAGATGTGTTTGTAACAAAAAGAAAGAAAGAAAAAGATAACCAAGATGGAAATGATCTTAAGAAGATGAAAGGAGAAACTAGTAAGAAACACAAGAGAAGAAATTTGGGTGTGTAGGATTTTCTGATTTCACAGGGACAAGGACCATACTCCATCTTAGAAGATCTATCCAAAAGGCTTGCAAATATTACGTATGGTCAACTCTTGGCTATCTTTTGAGAAGAGGCGGGGAGCTGCAAAGTAGACTCAATGCTCCACGAAGGAAGGAGGTTGAGTCCCTATTTTGGAGATAGAGGTGGATCCCCACGCTCCACAAGCTGAGGTATTATGTAATGGTATTTCAATTCATGATGTCTTAGTTGATGGAGGTGTTGCAGTTAATATAATGATCAAGTCTGTAATGAATATGTTGGGTTTAAAAATTGACTGCCCCTCAACACTTATGTTAAGGTCTTTAAGTAAGGGAAAAATAAACCAGAAGGTGTAGTTTCAAATGTGGCAATATCTATTATGGGTGTTGTATGTGTGGTAGACTTTCAGGTGATAAAAATGGTACTGTTGCGTACCCAATGTTGTTGGGAAGACCATGGCTAAGGAGAGTTCATGCAAAAAAACTACTGGAATGAAGGCTTCATGACACTTGGATGTGGTAGAGAGAGGGTGAAGATAAACGTGATCCCTCGGCATCATAAGAAAAAACCTGTGGATTCAAGTGAAGAAATTGATGATTAGACATCCTCTGATTACTCTAGTACTAATGAAGTGGACACAGAAGATGAAGAAAGTGAGGTTGATGTTTTGGTCATGGATATCCTTCTAGTCACACCGACTCTTGAACCCATAAAATTATCTGAAGAAGAAATTGATGATCATCTCCAACAAATAAAGATTGGTGATGCTGTGATGGAAAGTGAGAAGGAATCCTACCTCTAGCTCTTTCGAAGGTACATACACCTATTCACTTTTGATTACAAGGAACTCCATCAAGTAAGCTGGGTAGAACATTCTATTGAGTTGGTAGATGGTGCTAAGCCCATTAAGCAAATTCCATATAGAATGAATCTTAATTTTTCCAAGATGGTAAAATAAGAAATAGATAAGTTGCTTGATGCATGATTCATATTTGCTATGGAGAATTCAAAATGGGTTTCTCCCATTTTGATCTCAATAAAAAAAATGGGAAGCTATGCATTTGTGTTGATTATAGGAAGCTCAATAAGGCAACAAAGAAGGATCATTACCCTCTTCCATTCTTAGATTAGATCTTGGACAAAGTAGTTGGCCAGGAGTGCTATAGTTTTGCTGATGGATATAGTGGATACAACCAAGTTCATATAGCGGAAGAAAGATCAATTGAATACCATGTTCACCACTCCTTGGGGAATGTCTGCTTATAGAGTTATGCCTTTTGGGTTGTGTAATGCTCCAGCAACGTTCCAACGCTTGATGAACAGGGTGTTTGAACCCTATATTGAGAACTTCATCAGAGTATTTCTAGATAATTTTTGCATCTATGGGAGCAAGATAGACCAACTGCACCAGATGGAGACAACATTTCAAAGGTTAGATGAAGCACAATCCTCACTAAACCCTACAAAGTGTGTCTTTGGATGTTCTAAAGGTGTTTTATAAGGGCATGTTGTATCCAGAGATGGTATTGGTACTGATCTTGATAAAGTTTCAAAAATCAAAGAGTTACCTTTTCCTATGAATATAAGTAAGTTGAGATCATTTTTAGGCCATGTGGGTTACTATAGAAGGTTCATCAAGAATTTCTCAAAGATTGCATAGCCACTAACCTAGTTCTTGAAGAAGGATGTTACTTATGAACCAGGAAATAAGGTGCATGAAGCTTTTGAACAATTGAAGGAAGCCCTGGTGTCTTCACCTATTTTAAAGAATCCAGATTGGAGCAAGCCATTCATTATGTATACCGATGCCTTAGATGTAGCACTAGGAAGTACTCTGAGCCAAAAGGATGAAAATGGGAATGATCATCTAGTTTACTTTGGGAGAAGACAAATGAGCAGTGCTGAGGTAAATTATACTGTAACTGAAAAAGAGGCTTTAGCTATCATTTTTGCTGTAAAGAAGTTTAGAAATTACTTGCTAGGGAAGAAATTTATAGTTGTAATAGATCATCAGGCTCTAAAATATATCGTAAATAAGCCTAACCCATCAGGAAGGATATGACACGATGGATAATTTTGCTACAAGAATTTGAATTTGTTAGTATAGATATGCCAAAAAAGAAGCATGTCAATGCAAATGCACTCTCTCTTGAGCCTATGATGGTTTAGGTTCATCTTGTGATAATGATGATTTCCCAGATGCATCATTTTTATCCCTTGACACAATCCCTAGTGAATACATAGATATTTAGAACTATCTGAATGAATTCAAGTTTCCTGATGGTGCCAATGCAAAGATTAAGAGGAAGATTACTCAAGCTAGTCGTCCATATTCTATTTTTCATGGAGCATTATTTCGAATAGGACCTGATGGACAGTACAAGAGTGTAGTTGGACATGATCAAGGGAAGGAGCTAATAGAAGAATTCCACAATGGTACATGTGGAGGACACTTCTCTAAAAAACTTACAGCAAGAAGGATCTTGGATGCAGGTTATCACTGGCCCACTCTTTTTAGAGATTGTTATAATTATTATAAGACATGTGATATTTGTCAAACACATGGTAACCATAAGACTTCATCTGCTCCATTATGCCCTATTCTTCCACTTGGTCCCTTTGAAAAGTGGGGAATAGACATTGTAGGTCCACTTCCAACTACCTCACGCCAAAATAAGTATATTGTAGTTGCCACAAATTAATTTAACCAAGTGGGTTGAAGCTAGGCCATTGAAAACAACTTCCATGGATGAAGTGGCAAGGTTCATATATGAACGCATTATCACTAGATTTGGTTGTCCCATTATAAATTGTAATAGATCAAGGAAGCCACTTCATTAATGAGGTGGTAGAAGCCCTAGTCAACAAGTTTTCTATTAAGCACAGGAGGGAAATGACATACAAGCCAAGCACAAATGGATAGGTGGAACGAACAAATTTTGTGTTATATCAAATTCTAGCAAAAGATGCATCCTTACAGGTACATAAGTGGGATAAAAGGATTCATGCAACAATTGTGGGCATATAGGGCAACATTAAAGTTAGCAACATGATACTCCCCATTTCAATTGGCTTATGGCATTGATCCAGTTCTTCTTATTGAGTTTGATATTCCCACTGTGAGAGTTATGAAAAATGAAAGGATGGATGAAAGTGATTTAGTAAAAGAAAGGTTGGTGCATCTTCATTTGCTAGAGGAAATGAGGGAAATACTGAAAAGGATACAAGCTATAAGAAAAAAATGAAGCATAAGGAATAATTTGATCAAAAGATCCATGGGTCTCCATTTCATGTGAATGACTTGGTTCTAGTATATGATTCTAGATACAAAAAAAGAAGGTAGAGAAAATTTCTTCCCAAATGGATGGGGCCCTACAAAATAGTAGCTGTGTATGAAAATGGTACATATCGACTGGAAGAATTAGATGGCACCCCCATTACGAAATGGGTCAACCATGACAAGTTAAAGATTTTCCAAGCACCAGAATAGTCTACTCTGAGGACGGAGTAGAAGCTAGGAAGGGGGAAAATGTCAACATTAAAAGTTTCCTCCGTAATTTCTATTTTATTAATGTCTGTATTAGGAATAGGATGTTGTTAAGTATAATTAGTAGTGGCGTCTAATAGAAGATAACGGTGTCATCAGTATGGTGCCACCAATAAAGTAGAGTACAGTAACAATCAAAGTACAATAGGAATGTGTGGTAAAAAGTAAATATTTGTCATAAGTGGTCTGGTAATGTTAAAATGTCAAAGTTTGGGTAAGTAGAGAAGTAGGGTCTACATGATTAGGAATTAGAAATATTATATTTGTAATAAGGACAAAGAGTGATGTCATAAATATTTTGTGTATTTTATTTGTGGAAAAGTCCAAAAAGGTGGAACCCATGTGAGATGATAAGGTTTATCTTATCTTATAAGATAAGCCTACATGTAAAGGCAAGAGTTCAGGCATGGAATATGATTAGCCATGGAAGATATTTCCTATCCTATCTTAGAGATAGGGTGGATAAGCCTGAGATTCCTATAAATAAAGAGGCCACCCCCCTCATTTAGATATAGAAGGAAGTAGTGAGAAATATTTTATGAGTAAGTGTGTAAAGGAAGCCATCATTTTGAAGGTGTGTTAAAGAAGCTATTAAGAGGTGTAACTGTGAAGTTTCTCCCATAATTATTGTTGGAAGGAAAGTGAAGTTAGTAACACTTGAAGTACCTCATGGGTGAGATTGTAACAATTTCATGTTGATATTATAATTTACACTTATATTTCAGATTTATCATCATTCCTTCTTATCATAGTCTGTGGTATTCTTGTGTTATGCTTGTTGTTATTATTCTAGATTCCATCCACCAAACTAAAAGCTGTGCCTTAGTAAATAATCATAGCACGAGGAGTTCCTAGTAAAGAATTATCATAGTGCTGGATTAGTGATGACAGACCCTATGTAATAAAGGCCTATGACCTATCCCTCTATATGAGATAAAGATGAAGGTGCATGACTGGGGATCTTACTGTAGCTCCTATGATGTAATTGGGAATCTCCATGATTGGACCTATGGGAATGACCATGAGATTATGAACTAGGTGATATTTCTGTGGCATCCTCACTATGGGAATCGTCTCGCCATTGTCTCCTCTCAGCTAGCTGATATCCAACAAGTTTTATTCCTCATCTTGGTCATATCCCTCACTGCAATCCATGTCAGAGTGAACATGTCAGTGTGTCACCCTCCCATTACCAATTTCCCCGAGTCCATGAGAAGATCATTTAACATCACACCCATGGGATGTGAGCACGTATCCACGAGAATACTACAAATAAGATATCACACACCATATTTCGTATCTACAAAACACGAGTAAACAACGACGAGTTAGAAAACTTTATTAATATATATATATATATATATATATATAAATTGTGTAGTCTACTAACAATTTTTGTCAAAATATTAGAGTTGAGAGAAGATTATTCTACTTACTTAGATCTGCTGGCCTCCAAGATGGGTCTAAGTATGCTGGTGGTGGTGGCAGACGTGCTATGGGAACCTCCTCTAAGATAACCTCCTGTATAGCTATGCGTCATCCAAATATTGACTCCTCATCCTCTCCCTTACTAGTAGTCAAGGGATCCTCAGTGTGTAATATCTCAGCCTTGGGCTCAGCCTCAGCCATGGCTACTTTGGAATACTCTCCAGTGGTTCTCTAGTGGCTCTCAAGTGGCTCTCAAGTTGCTCTCTAGTGGCTTTCTAGTTGTTCTGTAGTGGCTCTCCTCCTCACCCCGCTTATGAGCCTCCTCCTCTGCCTCCTCAGTCTCGGTCTCTACCTTGGCCTCTTCCTCCTCCCCACTATGTGCGGGAGAGGCCTTAATCTAAAGGATCACTGCCAGTATAATTGGGTCTGGGAAAGGTTGCGTTGTACTAATCGGGATCCTAGGTCTAACAATGGTCCAGCTTATATTTCACTTAGGGAAAGTTGCAGTCTCTTGAATCCCATAGTTAATAGTCAGGACTGCTGGAAGGGCGTTAACATAAGGACACCCAAACTTCTGTGGCACCCTGTCAATAGGGTGAGTCTCAAACCTATCACTAGGGTCTACTAACTAAAGAGTGGTACTACATGTAACCTTAATACCCCTCTCATCACCCCACAATATGTACATATCCTAGTACAAATGTGTAATTATGAAATCTATAGTAAGGGTGGATACTACTTAATGTCACCCTCAAATTGAGGCCATAAGTATCCATCTAGTTTCTCTAATAGCCCTATGATCAGGTATCCCAACATCCCTATGATAGGGGATCATGCACTCGTATACCCAGCACATCACTACTATAAGATGAGTAAGAGCCTTTCCCTTTACTCGAACAACCCCATAAATATCATGATATGTGGCTGTAAAGCTATTGAAACCCCATGCGTACATGTGTTCATGATTTCTATAATTTAGATAATGGGGGCCCATTAATAGATTAGCTTTTCCCTTTCCCTTGTCCCCAACTAAATGCAAAGCCAAGATGCCAATAATGGCCTTGCACAAGATAGGGATAGGGTCGGAGGAAAATGACAGTAACCTCATGTCATGCTTGGCACCAGTATATGGTGCCAATGCATCTCCCATATATGGATCCCAACTACGAGACTACACCAATGATGTAGAAATGGATATATTAACCTTCCTTCCCATGACAAGAACTCCCAAAATCATATATATGTCCTCTGGAATAAAATTCCACTCTCCTCAGACTTCTAGAGGTTGGAAAGTGTTTTGATCTGCATCCTAATAGATCAATAACTCACATATCAGGTGACTAGTTGGTCCTACTAACTGAGTATGGTATATTTTCTATATCACAGACCTATGTAATAAATAACTCTCCTCCTGAGATAGTGAATGTAATATGGGAGGAATGTAATCACACTCTCTGGCTTGGCTCCATCCAATGTATGGACGCTACATTAACAAAAACCAAGAAAAGAGCAAACTAGAATGTTTCTATGCATAATAAGCTTATCATAAACATTCAAAAACTCAAAAAACATTATTCATACTTATGTAATTTTCAATTCTACCTAGGAAATTATGTAACTTCCACTCTATGTAGAGAGGAAGTTTCATAAATTCCTCTCCATGCAGAGCAGAAGTTGCATTATTTCCGACACTGGGTCGTACCGTAGGTCCCTAAAACTTTTTTTAAAAAAAGCACCCTTTTTAATTAAATAAAAGCCACATCCCAAGTAACACCCCTAGTGAACATTTTAACTGTAAAATTATTTGAAATATACCCCCTAAACTATTTTTTTTCACATTTTTCACATTTGAAGGTTAAAATAAACAAATGTAAATTACTCAACTATTAATGGCCCACTACTCCTCCCTCTGGTTGGGCTTCCATCACATCTGACTAATTTTCAATTCGACTATATTTGTGCATGAAACCATCATAGGTGGTCCAAAGATAAAAAAATGTTTAAGTGAATGAGTGAAAATAATTTTGGAAATAGTTATTTTGATTATATATAGCATCTTTTAACTCTGTTTTGATTATGTTGTTATTATCCCTGCAGACATGGTAAGTCCTCTTGTTTTATTTTTGTGAGTTTTTTCAGTTCTACATTATATTTGCACTTGATTCTCGTTTATTTATTATAGGTAGCGAGAAGCTTGGATATGTTTCATTTCAACACACGGACATATTCGGTATAATTTCTAACCCTTCCATTTAGGAGTGTCATAGTCATACTCTTTGTTTTACATCTCTTCATGGCTAAAATGCTTCTCCAAGGGGGCAATATGAATGCAACCAATTATATAGGTGATACATTTTCAGAATGATTTTAAATCCCCAATGATGAGTAAATATCTTTCCAATTTTATTCAAGTCTAGTTTCTCATTAGCAGTATATATTTTTAGCCTAGAATGCTTCCCTTGTCAATTTCCATGGTTTTTCTGATTTCCTTTATCATCTGGTAATATTTCCCTTAGTTTTCAGAATTAAAGTCACTCAATTACCCCAGTGGTTTCATAACTTCCAGTCTACCATCAAATGTGGTTGTGTAACTACCCTGGTGGTTTAGCAATGGCCGCTCTGCGTAGACTAGTGGTTATGTGTTCACTTGACCAAGACTTTCTATCCTAATTTTGAGTGGATGTTACATTCTTTGAGTTTGTATTTATCACATGTTTCTTGTCTAAATTGGTTGTTCTTGATCTCGTTAGATGCGTACAATCTTATCCTTCCCTTTGTTGAGTTATGGAGCTCAATTACTTTGGATTAGCATGCCCCATGAAACTTTCTGGAAAACACAGTAACCAACATCGATTATGGAGGGACCGACATTGTTAGCCT
Source organism: Taxus chinensis (assembly GCA_019776745.2). Taxonomy (NCBI): domain Eukaryota; kingdom Viridiplantae; phylum Streptophyta; class Pinopsida; order Cupressales; family Taxaceae; genus Taxus; species Taxus chinensis. Next base: position 608,962,798 of record CM034153.1, read on the forward strand.
ATGAACAACATGAGTCAAGCAAGGAGTAACTGACATTAGTTAGGGCTAACCAATATCGGTTACCTGTGTGTGGGTGTTTTAATTAACTCACGCGAATTAGATCGATTTTTAGTATTAAAGCATACGTATTGATTGTAATTACATTGCTAAGTTCCCTAAGTTTGTATACAATTATATAAGCATAAAATATAGGGTTTAGAAGTAAGAATTAAGGACTTAAAATTTTTGATGATTATTGTAAGAATAATTGTGAGAGAGAATTCTTAGAGAAGCAAAAGCTTGAGAGAGAAAAATTATTGTACATCTGAGAGGTGTGGAAGATTTTAAATCTTCATTTTATATCTTGTGAAAGCTTTGAATAATATATTGGCTTGTTTCTTGCTGGTTGTATCCCACTCTAGGTGAACCACGTTAAATCTGGTGTTGATTTATATGTCTTATTTTGTATATTTCTTCTAGTAGAATATCCACTTTTATTTGCATGTATGCTTAAATATGATATATTATCTATAAAACCGGTGTGCTAACCCCAACAAATGGTATCAGAGCTTTATTTGAGGGTTTTGTGTGTTGACAGATTTAATTACAGATGGTTTTTATGATTGAGTGGGTGCTACAAAAATGGCAAAATAAAAAAAATACAAGGTAGAGAAGTTTGACGGACGATGTTATCAATTATGGAAGATAAAGATTGAGGATTATCTATATAAAAATATTTGTATTCACCATTGGAAGAGAACTCTAGACCTACTAAGATGATTGATGAAGAATGGAAAATTCTTGAAAAAAAGGCTTCGGGATCTATAAGATTGATCTTAGTAGCATCAGTGGCTTCCAATATTATAGAAACAACTTCTACGGTAGGGTTAATGAAATCTCTTGCTAATTTACATGGAAAACATAGTGCTTCAAATAAATTTTATTTGATGAAAAAACTATTTAGTTCTAATATGCATGAAGATGGATCTGCATCTATTTATTTGAATGATTTTGGATCTATTGTAAAACATTTAAAATTGGTTGATATATTGTTTGAGGATGAAATGAAAGTACCTTTATTATTATGTTTTTTTCCTTATGTTAGGATAACTTGGTAATGGTTGTTAGTAATACAAAATCTGCTAATAATATTTTTAAGTTTGATGATGTGGTTAGTATAATCTTGACTGAAGAAATTCGTAGGAAGATTGCAAAGGAATCATCATCTGGGAATGCTTTAAATGTAGAAAGTAGGGGCAAATAGAAGGATATATGCAAGAGTAAGAGTAATGGGAAATCAAAGTCAAGGGATAGCATATATAAATCTAGAGGTAACAGAATTACTTGTTGGAAATGTGGAAGCAAAGGACATGCAAAGAAATATTGTTGGTCAAAGGATAAAGAGAACCAACAACTAGACAAAGGTAAAGAAGAAAATCTTACCACAGGAGAGGTAATGCAATCTGCTCTTATTTTTTCTTTAGATAATAGAATTGAATCATGGGTTTTATATTTAGGAGCTTCTTTCCATGTAACTCCTAATAAGGGTTATTTCAAAATTTATGTCCAGGGATTTTTTTGGCATGTTTATTTAGGTGATGATGAACCTTGCAGTATTATTGGTCAAGGGGAAGTTCATCTAAAATTACATAATGGAAATACATGGGTATTGAAAGATGTGAGGTATGTGTAAAGCCTCAGGAGGAATCTTATTTCTATAGGGCAACTAGGAGAAGCTGGTTTCATGGTTACATTTACAGGAGACTCTTGGAAATTCACCAAGGGTTCTTTTGTTGAGTCAAGAGGTAAGATGGTAGGAACGTTATATTTATCTACTTGTGTTACTGATTTATTTTTTGTATTATCTAATTCATATTCAAATGCATGTATGTGGCATAATCGGTTGGGCCATATGAGTCAAAAAGGAATTAAGATCTTAAAGGCTAAGGGTAAGTTATCATATTTGAAAGATTTAGATCTTGATTTCTGTGAGTATTTTTTTTAGAAAGTAAAAGAGAGTGAAATTTATCAAAGTTGGGGCAACTAAGAAGGAGAATAAATTGGATCTTGTACACTCAGATGTGTGAGGACCAACTCACGTAGCTTCTAATGGAGGATGCCAATATTATGTTAATTTCATTGATGATGCTACAAGAAAGGTATGGGTTTATTGTAGTAAACATAAATCAGATGTTTTTTAAACTTAAAAATTATGGAAATCCCTTGTCAATAATTAATAAAATTCAAAGTTAAAGTTCCTTAGATGTGACAATTGTTGTGAATAATGTAGCAAGGATTTCAATGAATATTTTTTAGTGAATGGGATACGTAGAGAAAGAACGGTTCTAAGAACACCACAGGATAATGGTGTTGCAGAAATAATGAACAAGACAATCGTGGAACGTGCTAACATTATGAGGATATATTATGAATATCCCTTGAAATCTTCGGTAGAAGCGAATGATACAATGACATTTATTTTATTGATCTAGGGCCTTCAATTTCTCAAGATGGATGAATACCAGAGGAAGCTTGGACCAGAAAAGAGGTAGATATATATTTTCTTAAAGTTTTGGTTCTGAATCTTTTGTGCGTATTGATAAGGAAAATAGGAAAAAGTTTGATGCAAAATCCAAGAGATGTACTTTCATTAGTTATGGATTTGGTGATCTTTGATTCCATTTTTTAGATTTCAAATATTATAAAATTATTAGGACTCCTGACATTGTATGAAATGAAAACATAATGTATAGGGATCAATTTTTTTTACCCAAGGACGAACCAATTGAGAAGTTTGTGAATGAAAATGAACTATCAGATTTAAAAGTAATATCAACAGGGTTACAAAGTAACCGGTGTCGGTTGACCCTTGACCGACATCGGTTATAGAAGAGGTAAACAGGAAGTAGTTAGTAGAACCGATGTTGGTTATAGGTGACCGACATCGGTCACTAAAATATTTGGATACAAATTTCTGAGAGGTCCAAAATGAGCCTCCGGTACCCTAAACACCTATGAGAAGGTAACAAAGAATAAGTAAACATTAAGAAAGGTTTACACCTTCTCTATTTTATTTATTATTAACTTATAATGGTGAACTGAAGAGTTTTTAAAAAGAAATGCAGGATGAGACCCATGTGTAGTGGGAGCATGGCATGAATGAGGTGATGGACTCCTTGGAACAAAACCAAACTTGGGATTTGATAAAGTTGTCAACAGGTAAGAGGACATTGTAGAACAAGTGGGTTTATATGATCAACAAAGAAGAGGGTGAAAAAATAATATACAAGGCAAGGCTTGTAGTAAAAGGGATTTGCACAGAAAACATGTATTGACTTTAGTGAAATATTTTCTCATATTGTAAAGATGACTTCTATTTGTACTGTATTGAGTTTATTTGCAGTAAAGCATTTTCATTTAGAGAAACTAGATGTGAACACGAATTTCCTTCTTGGTGATTTGGATGAAGAGATTTATATGCAGCAATTGCTTGAGTATGAAATTAAGGGTAAGGAGAAATTAGTGTGCAGGTTCAAAAAGAGTCTATATGGGCTCAAGAAAGCTCCAAGGAAATGATACATGAGGTTTGATAGTTTTTTGAATGAGCACAGTTATTTGAGATGTGAATATAACCATTGTGTTTATTTCAAGAAGTTTAAAAATGTGAGCTATATTATTTTCTTATTGTATGTGGATGATATGCTTATTGTAGTATCTAGTATGCAGGACATTATTGAGCTTAAAGGAAAGATAGCTCACACATTTTCTATGAAGGATTTAGGATATGTAAAAAGAATTCTTGGCATGCAAATACACAGAGACATGAAGAACAAGAAATTGTATTTGTATTAGGAATATTATATTAATAAGGTGTTGGAAGGTTTAATATGCAATATTCAAAACTCGTTAATGCACCTATGGCAGGACACTTCAAATTGGGAAAATATCAATGTAATTCATCACATGAGGAAGTAAAATACATGACACGAGTATCATAAGCTTCAATAGCTGGGAGTCTCATGTATGTTATGGTTTGTAGCAGACCATACATTGCACATGAAGAGGGAGGTGTGAGTAGGTTTATAGCAAATCTAGGTAAAGAGCATTGGAAACCAGTCTAATGGATACCCAGGTATTTGAAAGGGACATATAGCATGTAATTATGCTATGGAGGTTCAGATATTTCATTATGTCGCTATGCTAATTTGGATATGGCAGGAGATCTTGACGCTAGGAGAAGCACTATTTTATTTAATTTCACAGTAGGTGGGACAACAGTTAGCCATATTTGAAGTTTGTAGAAGGTTATGGCTTGGTCTACTACTAAGGTAGAGTATGTTTCAGCTAAAAAGGCTAGAAACGAGATGCTATCAATGAATAGGTTCATGGAAGAGTTGGGAAAGAAGAAAAATAATTCCAAATTGTTTAGTGAAATTCATAATGCAATTATTTTGGCATAAAACCCATAATTTCATTTGAGAACGAAACAAATTCAGTTGAGGTATCACTTCATATGGTAGGTATTAGAGGATGGGAAATTGAATTTGGAGAAGACTCATATGAGTGAAAACCATGTGGATATGCTAAAAAACTTGTTAACAATGGAGAATTTGGAGCTATGATCCACTTTTGTTGGTCTTTGAGTTTGAGACTTGAAGAGGACGAAACAAAGCTATGGAAGGATACAAGAATGAAGTTTTATAGGTATAGTGCACTAATTAATCTCCAAGTGGGATATTGGTTAGTTTTGGAGCTCAATTACTTTGGATTAGCATGCAACATGAAACTTATTGGAAAACAAGATAACTGACATCGGTTATGGAGGGACTAGAATCGGTCACGTATGAATGGCATCGATGAGGCAAGGAGGAAGCAACATAGGCTAAGGATAACCAACGTCAATTACCAGTGTGTGGGTGTTGTAATTAACTCATGGGAATTAAATCTATTTTTGGTATTAAATCAAATCTATTGATTGTAATTGAAGTTTTTATACACCTATATAAGCATAAAAACCTAGGGTTTAGAAGTAATAATTATGAAGAACTTGAAAATTTGATGATTATTGTGAGAATAATTGTGAGAGAGAGAATTCTTGGAAAAGAAGAAAATTATTGAAATAAAGAAAGTACTGTACATCTGAGAGGTGTGGAATATTTTAAATATTCATTGTATATCTTGCGAAACCTTTGGATAATAGATTGGCTTGTTTCTTGGTGGACGTAGCCAACATAGGGTGAACCACATTAAATCTGGTGTTGATTTATATCTCTTGTTTTGCATATTTATTTTGCTAGAATATCCACTTTTATTTGCATGTATGCTTAGATCTGATATATTATTTGTACAACTTGTTTTCTAACCCAAACACCCTTCCTTGTGTTGATTTTGATTTAACTGTCCCTTCTTTGAGAGAGGTAGGCATTTCTTGGTTTCCAACTAGCTTAGACCATTTATCTACCTTTTCCCTATAAGAGAAAAGCTTATACCCAGAGTGTTTGTTGGATATAAATGTTTTTGATTGCGTTGTTATGTTTCCCATAGTCCTACCAAGAAATACACAAGAAATCTGAGTTCTCTTGTCTACATTGCTACCATATTAATCCTTGCAAGCCATTATTGCTCCAAAACTTCTTTTGATTTCTTCTACACAAGCCAACATAGTTCCCTTGACTCCTTTGAACACCAAATTGGAAAAAAAAATAAGGGGACATAAAATAAAAACCAACATTAGAACTATCACAATTCTATACTTACAGGTTGGGGATGCATTTGGATTCAAATTTTTTTCTTTGTTTAAATAAATTTTGCTTCCATAATCTGTTAGAGTATATTAATTCAAAGAAGTATGATTACTGTAGATTTTATTTATTTGTAAAGATCTTCTATTGAAAGCTACATCCATGCCTATCCCTCTGGGTTTTCATGGGAAGTTTTTCTAGAAGAGGCTTCTATACCTATTTAGTTTTAGTTATAATTTTCCTTCAGTTTTTGTAAGTTTCTATAGATCCTATTTATTCTAACGAGGAAGTTTCAAGGGAATAATTACATTTGAGAAGCTTTTAGTTCTTCTTGTGAATCTAACGTAATATTAGAGAAATTTTTATACCCATAAATACAAATTAGAAAATTTATATTTATTAGAATAGATTAGATCCACTCTACGCAGGGAAATAACCACATTGGTTAGTTTACTTGTTTAGTTATGTTAATTTTAGTGTAGAAGTAGTTTAAATTCAATAGAGGAAGTTTAATTGTCTGTGCATGTTTCTTCTATTTTCCAGAAAGCATAAAAAATAAAAAACTATTACATTAGATTAATTAGTTTTATTTTATTTCTTTTATTACCTTTATTAAAATTTGTCAAAAATAAAAAATAAAAATATATAAATTTATCTTTTATTTTTAATTTATCTATTTGCTTTCATTTGTTAATTAAGAACATAGGTTAATTAAATAGAGAGTAATACAATTCACATGTGTTTTTAGTTGTCCTAGGTTTAAACATCAACCTTGCCTCTAATAGATAATTTGCGAGTTTGATTGCCTCTTCATTTAATTGTTCACACACCTTCATGACAATTCAAGGTCCCACACATCATAGAGATTTACTGTGTGACCCATGAATGCATCATCTGTACCTAGCACAAAAATTAACTAACATTGACCAAGTCCTTAGACACCTTATTTTACAAACCACCCCACTTCCACCTATGATTATTTCATAATTGACAGCTTTAAACATTGAATTGGACAATGCAGTTACATGTTTTGGTAACTAGTCAAACATGTTGACATAAGACCCCAAAATTGACCTATTTGTCATATCCACAAGTTTCCTCATACACCTCCATGACCTATTTTTGATACTTCTACGAGAACACATCATAGTTTCCCTACATTATATAGCCATTTTAAATGGTGTTTGGTGACACTAATATTAATAGAATCCTTCACATGTCCATTCTTCTTTATCATTCCATTTCGTCAGCCCAAAGGGACAATAACTCACTGCTTTAGATGAGAAGATTCCCATAGTTCCTCTGAAGGTAATTTGAATTCCTTGATTACTTATTGTCCACTTTCATCAATTTTTGTGCATGCCACCTATCCACCTTATTTAGCCCAGTCTGTATCCATCTATCCATTCCATTTCGGTTGTCCCAACATGACCTTAAGAGGTCACGTGTGCTTAAGAGCACATGTTTATTTTAAGATGTACAGGGACCAGGGCGTCTAAGGCAACCTAGTCTTGGTTGGGTGCCTCAGAAATAGAATGAAAGAAAAGGAAAAAATATAATAGGAAAATGTAGGTTTAAGACCGGAAATATGAAAACAAGAAATGTAAATATGACCAAAGTCATGAATTAATTATTACTCTTCTGTTATCCAAAATTTACCCAAGGATGATTTCGATAACTTGAACAATTTATCTAGACTCAGATAGATAGAAATGGTTAAAGCAAGAGAATTTGGATTTTGGGGGGCACACCTTTGATTGTCTATAACTACCCTTTTCAAGAAAAATCTAAGGAGTTAGCTAAAATTTGTAAAAATAAGAAAAAGAGTTATTTCAATGTGTCACTGGTCTAGAGACTATAGGTGGAACATATGCAGATTGAACTAGGGTTCTTTATACCTAACTTGGGTCCATAATGGTAAGGAAGTTCAAGGAGGTTTAAGTTTGATCGGGCCATGAGTTCCCCGAAATGTTGATTATCCCAATTTTAAATGGAAACAATGTATTGCAAAAAAACTGGAGTTGGAATTCTCAAATGTCCTGAGCGAGTTGGGACATGGGTGCACGAAAAGGCTGAAATGGCCACAAGCCTATGTGTTGCAGATAAGGTAGAAGATTAGGGCCCGCATTGTCCACATACCATGGAGATATGAGCTCCTCGTAAACCCAAAATCAATAAATTATGAATAAGAAATGCCATGTAGATATGGTCAAAAGAGGTTAATGGCCCACCTAGCCCAGTTAATAGTGGACACATGAGGACATAAGAACCTCAGTCGAGCGATGATAATAAAGGAGCCTCAGGTGGCCCTTGTGCCTAGGAACATGAGTTCCCTGAAAACCTACAATATGTGGATATCTAAGTAAAAAGGAGTAAAAAGAAATATTATAGATTGTGAGAGCCCACATGGAACATCCCAACCCTAATTTTAAAATAGTCAGAAATTTTAATCCAGAGCTCTGATTTTCACAAAATTGAACTTTTTGGAAAGGGCGCGACATCCTATATTAAAAAAAATGGATTTCTTATTTTTAATGAGGGTAGGTGTGTGAAAATAAATACGCATCTCCATCTCATAGAAATTAAATTTCCACTCCCGTGAAATAGAAGAAATCCTTTCCAAATTTAGAATACTGCTCACACTCAAAGGACCATAACTTTTGCAATTTTGAACGATTTTTTCCAAAATTGGTATAGCTAGAATTGTTACTCCAAGCCCCATGCACAACAATCAAGAAATTCATAAATTTATGAAGAATTGATGATGAGTTAAACGAAAACGTGCCAGGTTTTAAACATTAATTTTATTAGTGGTTGGAGAGGCATTAATGAGCATGGTCTGCCATTCCTTCTTTGTTGTAGCTTATAGGAACCTTGAGATTTTTTTTAAGGTTGAAAATCACCAACCAAGCTCATTTAATATGAATTGTAATTGGTTGAATAGTGGATTTCAGGAAATGCATCGTTTCTCTCTCTATCTCTCTCCTTCAAAATTCTATAAATTAGAATGTTGGGATCATTCTAAAAGAAGCATAGTTTTGAGTAGCATAAATATGTCATTTTGATTTTTTGAAGCCAATGTGGTGCATTCCTTTCTAATGGACTCCTTTCATGGTGATTTAGGCCTTTCCTTTGTAATAATTTGGATTGTGCATATTAATGAAGCAATAGATTCAAGTTTGTGGATGTATCTTCCCTTGCTGATTTTGTTGCATTCTCCTTGCCTCTCTAACATTATTGCAAATGTTTGTGTCCACTACATGCTCTTGCAAGGATTCATTATCATTGTGTGTGTATGAAATATTGTTGTGAATGCACTTGCTAGACTATGGTGAACTGTCATCACCGTCTTTGATCTACATTTTTCTTTCATTTTCCCACATTGGAAATTGTTCTCATACCTTTCTTTTTTGGTGTATCACCACTTTAGTGTAGATTTTTTTTCCATTCATTCTCTCTCCCTGATACCTAAGAAATTTAGATTAGGATAAGATAGTTTTTTCCTATATTAGTGTATATTGTGGTAGGTAGTTTGGGGAAGAACCATATTTCTCTGGATCTCTATCTCAAGTAGCAAGTCCCATAACTTGGGGAAAGTACCCATGTTACCCATTCATACCGTGAGATCAAGCACAAGAAAATTTTCAAATCGAAGGGTGTTGTGGTTAGGTGATAACAATCTTTTCACGCAAGAACCATATAAACAGTAGTATGAGACTAGGACTAAATATTTACTCAAATGCATGATTTAGTGACTACATTATCCCCCACTTTATGTTGGTGAGCATAAATATCACTGACATAAAGTACATAGAGATGCATCCCTGATAATCCATGTAGAGTGATGTAGAAATGTGTCGAAGGACTAGATAAAGCGTAGAGTGAAAAAAAATATTGAGTTTGAAAACTAAATATGAAAAAGTGTAAAAAGTGATGAGAGTGAACATAGCGTGGAAGTGCATGTGTAGATGCCTATATATGTAGTGTACCTAAATGATTAATATTGTGCATGATGTACTTGCCATGTGTGTTTTGTTATTAAATGCTTAGTTACCATACAGATGGACTTGCAGTAGAGAAGATGATCAAGTAGTCAAATACGTATGTATATGTGTAAAAATGTATTTATATAGTAAAAATACTATAAATGAAAGTAACAAAATGAATAAGGAACATATGAAATTGATCTATGATGAGACAAAAGGGTGTAGAAAATATATCCTATAACTTTCAGCGAAGTGTGAGTTTTTTGGGCAATCTCACACCACTGTGGCTGAAGAAGTGTAAGGAGAAAGCTGTGTTATTCTCTAACCTGTAAATGATTTCTTGAGATTAGTGAAAGGATCTATGTACTATCTAGTTTTTTTGGTGATCAGACGCCACTGGATGAAGTAGTGTAAAAATTAAATATTGTTGTATCCTTAAACATGTAACTACTACCCAAAATGCTAAGCAAATTCTACCCTATAAAATTCATTGTGTATTTAGTTCGTAGACTGGTCTGAACCCCCTCACTTTAAACTAAACTATAGACTAAATTGTAAAATAAACTATACACCAAACTATAGAATGAACTGTACTACTACTATGTCTAAACCCCAAATTGTGCTCACTCTTTGGGGGCACATGTGACATCACGGATAGGAGAATGTGGCCCTAAAAGAGAACTAACCACCTAACTTAAACTATGCCTTACAGGGGGAGGGAATGTGCTTGGTAAATACAAAGTCACACATAATCGAGTGACTAAACAATAAGTGTTAGTATGAACAATCATGCATGTAAAAACTAACAATATGTATGAGTGAACATAAGAAGACAATGTAAACACTATTTCATATACTTATAGACTGCAAAAAGTGGGTTGCAAACATGGGGAATCACTAATGATTTCAAAATACAATAAATTTCATGAGGGATTCAAATAAACAAGTGCATACACAAAAAAAGAGCAAGGCCCGCAAAAAATAATATGCAATAAGAAACAAAAAATAGTATAAAAGAAAATATCCTTGAATAAAAAATGTTGCACATGAAGCACCCATTAGCATCTTAGAAAAATAACGAGTATGTAAAAGCATGTAGAACATGATAATAGTAACTGATAAATACAAAATAAAACAATAGCACCTGTAGTGTACGAATTTGGATCACCCCAGTAGGTAGTGTGTCAAACATCGATACTATATGTAGAAGCTTTGTATCTACGATCACAACTAGAAAATGACATGAACGAGCATGTGTTTATGGTAAATATAATGACATACAAGATATATATCTAACATGTGTAGTAAATTCAACATGTAAGAGCAAGTGCAAGAAAGATTAAATCCAACAATAAAATGTAATATGATATGGATGGACGAAATGGAATGAAGTGTGGATCATAGGAGCCACATGATGTTGAGTGAATGAAATTTTATACAGTGAGGTTCATTTAGTATACTTGCTCAGTAGTCAAGAATGAACTTGTTGGTGCTCAATTTAATCTCGCCATGTTTGTTCAAAATTTCTCATTCTGCATGGTTTGAAGTGATTTATGTCTCTCTGTATGGATGAGTGAAAATATTTTCCTTTGCCAGGATGCCATCGTCAGTCCTTTCCTTTGGTCATTGATTATGTTGAGCCATGTATTGTTTTCACTTTCTATATCCATGAGAAGGAATTTGTAATTTGGGCGTGAATTTGTGATTTCCCCCTTCCTTCTATTTCTCCACAGTCATATTTTCCCTGTCAATTTTTGTCCCAACATCCGTGGAAATATGATCCATGCTTATTGGATGAGGCCTGGCAGGTCTTTTTGGTGAAACTTGTCACTTTTGTCACATTTGTAAAAAATACCAAATTGGCCCCAGAGTGTCGATAATATCTAATTGGTTATTCAACAAATATGGAGCGGTAAGGAAAAAGTCTTACTTTGACCCTGAAGAAGGTCACGTGGCATTTTTTCAAGTTATAAGTGGGGAGGTGGGTCGCCAGAGCCTTTTGTAGGATTTTTTCTTTTTGTAAGAGGAAGAAAAGTTATGAAATAATATGCAACTCCACTAGGGCCCACATCAAAAGTTATAAGTAGAGAGGTGGGTCGCCAAGGCATTTTGAGACTCTCAGTCCCACTTTAACTCAAAACTTGTCCATGTGGAGGGATTGCATTCATTTGAGGATCCACCTCTTGGTCCTACCTTCACAGCTGCACCAAGGAGAAACGTGGAAGTTTCCACCAGCCCTTCCGATACTTATACTTTTCTTCAAGTGGCTGGTGTAGCTTTGTCAAACCATGGACATGTGGAGGGCATGCTCTCATTTGAGGATCCACCTCTGGGTCCTACCTTTGTGGTTTCGCCAATGAGACACGTGGAGGTTGCCATTGGCTCCTCTGTATACTTAGACTTCTCAAGAAACTTTCTAAGGTCTGGGACATATGGTGTAAACTTCTTGAGAAAGTTATTTTTGGGATTCAAATAATTCTAAAATTATTAGGAGTCATGACATTGAATGTAATGAAAACGTAATGTATAAGGATCAATTTTTTGTACACAAGGATGAACCAATTGAGTGAATGAAAATGAACTCTTAGATTTTAAAGTAATATTGATAGGGTTAAAAAGTAACTGGTGTCGGTTGACTGCTGACTGAAATAGGTCAACAGAACTTGTATCGGTTATAGAAGAGCTAAACCAAAACTAGTTAGTAGAACTGACGTGGGTTACAAGTGACCGACATCGGTCACTGAAAGATTTGGATACAAATTTTTGGGAGGTCTAGAATGAGCCTCCGGTAACCTAAACACCTATGATAAGGTCACAAAGAGAAAGTAAACATATAGACAGGTTTACACCTTCTCTATTTTATTTATTATTTACTTAAAATGGTGAACCAATGAGTTTTGAAGAAGAAATGAAGGATCAGACCCACATGTAGTGGGAGCATGGCATGGATGAGGTGATGGACTCCTTGGAACAAAACCAAACTTGGGATCTGATAAAGTTGTTAGTAGGTAAGAGTAAATTGCAGAACAAGTGGGTTTATATTATCAAGGAAGAACAGGGTGGACAGAATATATACAAGGCAAGGTTTGTAGTAAAGGGATTTACACAGAAAATAGGTATTGACTTTGGTAAAATATTTTCTCATATTATTATTATGAATTCTATTTGTACTGTATTGAGTTTATTTCTAGTATAGTATTTGCATTTATAGAAACTATATGTGAAGACAAATTTCCTTCATGGTGATTTGGATGAAAAGATTTATATGCAGCAACCGTTTGGGTATGAAATTAAGGGTAAGGATAAATTAGTATGCCAGTTCAAAAAGAGTCTATATGGGCTCAAGAAAGCTCCAAGGAAATGGTACATGAGGTTTGATAGTTTTTTGCATGAGCACGGTTATTTGAGATGTGAATCTGACCATTGTGTTTATTTCAAGAAGCTTGAAAATGTGAGCTATAGTATTTTCTTACTGTATGTGGATGATATGCTTATTGAAGTATCTAGTATGCAGGACATTGCTGAGCTTAAAGGAAAGCTAGCTCACACATTTCCTATGAAGGATTTAGGATCTAAAAAAATAATCCTTAGCATGCAAATACACAGAGACAGGAAGAACAAGAAATTTTATTTGTCTCAGGAATATTATATTAATAAGGTGTTGGAAAGGTTTAATATGCAATATTCAAAACCCATTAGTACACCTATGGCAAGACACTTCAAATTGAGAAAATATCAATGTAATTCATCACATGAGGATGTAATATGCATGACATGAGTACCGTATGCTTCAGTTGTTTGGAGTCTCATGTATGTTATGGTTTGTACCAGACCATAAATTGCACATGAAGTGGGAGGTGTGAGTAGGTTTATGGCCAATCCAGCTAAAGAGCATTGGAAAGCAGTGTAATGGATACCCAGGTATTTGAAAGGGACATCTAGCATGTAATTATGCTATGGAGGTTCATATATTTCATTATGTGGCTATGCTGATTTGGATATGGCAGGAGATGTTGACGCTACGAGAAGGACTATTTGATTTAATTTCACAGTAGGTGGGACAACAGTTAGCCATATTTCAAGTTTGTAGAAGGTTGTGGCTTTTTATACTACTAAGGTAGAGTATGTTGCAGCTAAAAAGCCTAGAAAGGAGATGCTATCGATGAATAGGTTCATGGAAGAGTTGGGAAAGAAGAAAAATAATTCCAAATTGTTCAGTGAAATTCATAATGCAATTATTTTGGTATAAAACCCATAATTTCATTTGAGAACGAAACAAATTCAGTTGAGGTATCACTTCATATGGTAGGTATTAGAGGATGGGAAATTGAATCTGGAGAAGATTCATACGAGTGAAAACCCTGTGGATATGCTAGAAAATGTATTAACAAAGGAGAATTTGGAGCTATGATCCACTTTTGTTGGTCTTTGATTTTGAGACTTGAAGATGAAGAAACAAAGCTATGGAAGGATCCAAGAATGACGTTGTACAGGTATAGTGCACTAATTAATCTCCAATTGGGATATTGGTTAGTTTTGGAGTTCAATTACTTTTGATTAGCATGCAACATGAAACTTATTAGAAAACAAGATAACTGACATCGGTTATGGAGGGACTAGCATCAGTCACTTATGACTGGCATCGATGAGGGAAAGAGGAAGTGACATCGGTTAAGGATGACTGACGTCGGTTACCTATGTGTGGGTATTTTAATTAACTCACGGGAATTAAATCTATTTTTGGTGTTAAATCAGATCTATTGATTGTGATTGCATGGAAAATTACCCTAAGTTTTTAAACACCTGTATAAGCATAAAACCTAGGGTTTAGAAGTAAGAATTATGAAGAACGTGAAAAAGTTGATGATTTTTGTGAGAGAGAGAATTCTTGGAAAAGAAGAAAATTATTGAGATAAAGAAAGTACTGTACATCTAAGAGGTGTGGAGTATTTTAAATCTTCATTATATATCTGTTGAAACCTTTGGATAATAGATTGGCTTGTTTCTTGGTGGATGTAGCCAACATTGGGTGAACCACGTTAAATCTGGTGTTGATTTATATCTCTTATTTTACATATTTAATTTGGTAGAATATCCGTTTTTATTTGCATATATGCTTAGATATGATATATTATTTGTACAACCGGTTTGCTAACCACAACACCCTTCTCTGTGTTGATTTTTTTTTAACTACCCCTTCTTTCAGAGAGGTGGCATTTCTTAGTTTCCAACTAGCTTAGACCATTTCCCTACATTTTCCCTATAATATCCAAGCTTCTACCCAAAGTGTTCATTAGAGATGATTGTATTTAATTGTAGTATTATGTTGCCCATAATCCTACCAAGAAATATAAAAGAAATCCAAGTACTCTTGTCTACATTTCTTGCATATATCTTGCAATCCATTCTTGCTCTAACACTTCTTCATAATTTCTTCTACACAAGCCAACATAGTTCCCTTGACTCCTTTGAACACCAAATTAGAAAAAAAACAGAGGGGACATCAAATAAAAACCAACATTGAAACTTTCACTATTCTATACTTCAAGGTTGGGGATGCATTTGGATTCAAATTTTTTTCTTTGTTTAAATAAATTTTGTTCCATAATCTGTTAGAGTATATTAATTCGAAGAAGTATGATTACTGTAGCTTTTCTTTATTTGTAAAAATATTCTATTGAAAGGTACTTCCATGCCTATCCCTATGGGTTTTCATGGGAAGTTTTTCTAGAAGAGGCTTCTATACCTATTTAGTTTTAGTTGTAATTTTCCTTCATTTTTGTAAGTTTCCATAGATCTTGTTGTTTCTAACGGGGAAGTTTCAGGGGAATAATTACTTTTGAGAAGATTTTCGTTCTTCTTGCAACTCTAACATAATAATAGAGGAATTTTTATACCCATAAATACAAATTAGAAAATTTATATTTATTAGAATAGATTAGATCCAATCTACGTAGTGAAATAACCATAGTGAGTTGTTTACTTGTTTAGTTATGTTAATTTTAATGTAGAAGTAGTTTAAATCAAATAGAAGTTTAATTGTTTATGCATGTTTCTTCTATTTTCCAGAAAGCATAAAAAATCCAAAAATATTAGATTAGATTAATTAGTTTCCTTTTATTTCTTTTATTTCCATTATTCAAATTCATCAAAAATAAAAAATAAAAATAGATAAATTTATTTCTTTTTTTTAATTTATCTTTTTGCTTTCATTTGTTAATTAGGAACATAGGTTAATTAAACAGAGAGTAATACAACTCCACATATGTTCTTACTTGTCCTAGGTTTAAACATCAACCTTTCCTTTGAAATATACTTTGCGAGTTTGATTTCCTCTTCATTTAATTGTTCGTACACCTTCATGAAAATTCAAGGTCCCACACATCATAGAGATTTACCGTGTGACCCATGAGTGCATTAACTGTACCTAACACCACAATTAATGGAAATTGACCAAGGCCTTAGACACCTTATTTTACAAACCACCCCACTTCCACCTATGATTATCTCATAATTGATGGCGTTGAAAATTGAATCGGACAACGCTTACATGTTCTGGCGTAGTCAAACATGTCGAGATAAGACCCGAAAATTCACCTATTTTTCATATACACAAATTTCCTCATACATCTCCATGACCTTTTTTGGATACTTCTAAGAGAACACATCATAGTTTTCCCACATTCCACAACCATTTTAAATGGTGTTTGGTGACACTAACATTGATAGAATCCTTCATGTGTCCATTCTCCTTGATCATTCCATTTCGTCAGCCCAATCAGGATGATAATTCAATTCTGTAGATTAGAAGATTTCCATAGTTCCTCTTAAGGGAATTCAATTTCCTTGATTACTTATTGTCCACTTTCGTCCATTTTCCTACATGCCACCTATCCACATTATTTAGCCTAGTCTGTATCCATCTATCCATTCCATTTTGGTTGTCCCAATATGACTTCAAGAGGTCATGTGTGCTTAAGATCACATGTTGATTTTAAGACGTACATGGACTAGGGTGTCTAAAGTAACCTAGTCCTGGTTGGGTGCCCCAGTCAAAAATAGAATGAAAAAAATGAAAAAATATAATTGGAAAATGTGGGTGTAAGATTGGAAACATGAAAACAAGCAATGTAAAAATGGGCAAAGTCATGAATTAATTATTACTCTTCGTTATCCAAAATTTACCCCAGGATGATTTCAATAAATTATACAATTTCTCTAGACTTAGATAGATATAAATGGTTGAAGCAACAAAATTAGGATTTTAGGGGGCACACCTTTGATTTTCTATAACTACCATTTTCAGGAAAAATCTAGGGAGTTAGCTACAAAATGTAAAAATAATAAAAAGAGTTATTTCAATGTATTGCAGGTCTAGAGATTGCAAATGGAACATCTGTGGATTTAAATAGGGTTGTTCATATCTGAATTGGGTCCGAAATGGTAAGGAAGCAGTGTATTATGGAAAAAGTAGAACTTCACATCCAAGGAGGTCCAAGTTCGATCGGGCCATGAGTTCCCCGAAATGCTGATTATCCCAATTTTAAATGGAAACAATGTATTACAGAAAAAGTGGAGTTGGAATTCTCCAATGTCCTAAGCGAGTTGGGACATGGGTGTGTGATAAGGCTGAAATGGCCAAAATCCTATGTGTTATGGATAAGGCAGAAGATTAAGGTCCGCATGGTCCACGTACCATGGAGACATAACTTCCTCGCAAACCCAAAATCACTGAAGTATTAATAGGAAATTCCATACGGGTATGGTGGAGGTTAACAAACCACCTAGCCCAGTTAACGGTCGACACACGAGGACATAAGCATGTCAATCGGGTGACATGAAGAAAGGAGGCTCTGGTGGCCCTTGTGCTATAGGAACATGAGTTCTCACAAAACTTACTATACGTGCATGTGAAAGTAAAAAGGAGTAAAAATCAAGTGTATTGCAGATTGTGAGAGACCACATGGAACATCCCAACCCTGATTTTAAAATAGTCATAAATTTAAATCCCGAGCTCCGAATTTCACAAAATTGGACTTTTTGGAAAGGGCACGAAATCCTATACACGAAAAAAGTTATTTCTTATTTTTAATGAGGGTAGGTGACTGAAAAGAAATAAAAATCTCCATATCCAACAAATTAAATTCCCACTCTTGTGAAATAGAAGAAATCCTTGGCAAATTCTCAATGGTTTTTTACAAAACCGATCTAACTAGAATTGTGAATCCAAGACCAATTCACGACAATCAAGAAATTCATAAATTGATGAAGAATTGGCGATCAGTTAAATGAAAACATGTCATGTTTTAAATATTAATTTTATTAGTAGTTGGAGAGGCATTTAATGAGAATGGTCTGCGATTCCTTCTTTGATGTAGGTTATAGGACACCTTGAGATTTCTTTTTCAGGTCAAAAATCACCAAACACACTCATTTATTATGACTTGTAATTGGTTGAATAGTGGATTTTGGGAAATACATCGCTTCTCTCTCTCTCTCATTCAGAATTATATAAATTAGAGTACTAGGATCATCATAAAAGTAGGATAGTTTTGAGCAGCAGAACTCTGTCATTTTAGTTTTTTGAAGCCAATGTGGTGCAGACCTTTATAATGGACTCCCTCCATGGTGATTAAGGCCTTTCCTTTGTAATAGTTTGGACTGTGCATATTAATGAAGCAATAGATTAAAGTTTGTGGATGTATCTTCCCTTACTGATTTTGTTGCATTCTCCTTACCTCTGTAACATTATTATAAATGTTTGTGTCAATTCCATGCTCTTGCAGGGATTCATTATCAATGTGTGTGTATGAAGTATTATTGTGAATGCATTTGCTAGACTATGGAGAATTGTCATTACCATCTCTGATCTACTTTTTTCTTCCATTTTCACACATTGAAAATTGTTCTCATACCATTATTTCTTGGTGTATCACCTCTTTAGTGTAGATTTTGTTTTCATTCACTCTCTCTCCCTGATACCTTGAAAATTTATATTACGATAAGATAGCTTTTTCCTGTATTAGAGTAGATTGTGGCGGGTAGTTTAGGGGAAGAACCATCTTTCTCTAGAGGTCTATCTCAAGTAGAAATTCCCAAAACTTGGGGATAGTACCCATATTACCCATTCACACTATGAGCTCAAGGACATAAACTTTTTCAAATCAAAGGGTGTTGTGATTAGGTGATAACACTCTTTTCACTCAAGAACCATATGAATAGTAGTATGAGACCAGGACTAAATATTGACTCAAATGCGTGATTTAGTGACTACATTATCCCCCACTTTATGTTGGTGAGAATAAATCTCGTTGACATAAAGTACATAGAGATCCATACCTGATAATCCATGTAGAGTGATCTAGAAATGTGTCGAGGGACTAGATAAAATGTAGAGTGAAAAAAATATGGAGTGTCAAAACTAAATATGAAAAAGTGTAAAAAGTGAAGAGAGTTAACATAGAGTGGAATAACATGTGTAGATGCCAATATATGCAGTGTACCTACATGGTTAAAATTGTGCATGATGTACTCACCATGTGTCTTTTGTTATTGAATTCTTAATTCCCATACAGATGGACTTGCAAAAGAGAAGATGATCAAGTAGTCAAATACGCATGTGTATGTGTAAAAATGTATTTATATAGTAAAAATATTATAAATGAAAGTAAGGATATGAATAGGGAACATGTGCAACTGATCTGTGATGAGACAAAAGGGTGTAGAAAGGATATCCTATAAATTTTAGTGATGTGTGATTTTTTTGGGCGATCTCACACCACTGTGGCTGAAGAACTATAAGGAGAAAGTTGTGTTATTCTCTAACCTGTAAATGATTTCTTAATATTAGTGAAAGGATCTATCTACTATCTGGTTTATTGGGTGATCAGACGCCACTATAAGAAGTAGTGTAAAAATAAAATTCTGTTGTATGCTTCAACATGTAACTACTCCCCAGAATGCTAAGCAAATTCTACCCTGTAAATTCATTGTGTATTTCATTCGTAGACTGGTCTAAACCCACTCTCATTAAACTGAACTGTAGACTAATCTATAAAATAAAATATACACTAAACTATAGACTGAACTGTACTACTATTGTGTCTAAACCCCAAATTGTGCTCACTCTTTGGGGTCGCATGTGACATCACGGATAGAAGAATATGGCCCTAAAAGAGAACTGACCACCTAACTGAAACTATGCCTTATAGGAAGAGGTAATGTGCTTGGTAAATATAAATTCACACACAAATAAATGGCTAAAAAACAAGTGTTAGTATGAACAATCATGCATGTAAACACTAACAATATGTACGAGAGAACATAAGAAAACAATGTAAATACTATTTAAGACACTCATAGACTACGAAAAGTGGGTTGACAACATGTGGCATCACTCATGATGTCAAAAGACAATCAATTTTTTCATGGTTGCAAATAAACAAGTGTATAGACACAACAAAGGGCAAGGCTCATAGAAAACAATAAGCAATAATAAACAAAAAAATAGTATAAAAGAAAATATCCCTGCATAAAAAATGTTGCACATGAAGCACCCATTAGCATGCTAGAAAAATAACAAGTATGTCAAAGCATGTAGAACATGATAATAAATAGTGATAAATACAAAATAAAACAATAACACCTGTAGTGTATGAATGTGGATCACCCCAGTAGGTAGTGTGTCAAGAATCAATGCTATATGTAGAATCTCTATATTCGTGATCACAACTAGAAAATGACATGAACGAGCATGTGTGTATGGTAAAGATAATGGCATACGAGATATATATCTAACATGTGTAGTAAAGTCAACATGTAAGAGTAAGTGCAAGCAAGATTAAATGCAACCATAAAATGTAATATGCTATGGATGGATGCAATGGAATGAAGTGTGGATCATAGGAGCCACATGCACTTGAATGAATGAAATTTATGCATTGAGGTTCATTTAGTATGCTTGCTCAGCAGGGTCAAAGCATACAAGTATGTCCTACTTGGTGGCCAATTTTTTTTTTAAATCTGACTAGTAAATAAATATTATTAAATACTATTAAAACTTTAAAAAATTAGGTAAATTATAGATACCCTCCACCTTAGTATATTTAAGATCTTAAGAATACATGTTTGGTTATTTTATATGTTTTTGGTCATTTTTTTTTGCCGAACATATTTTGCTAAAAGTATAAAAATTGTTAAAAAGTGGGACACAATTATATTCTTTTACCCAACAATCAAGAATGAACATGTTGGTGCTCAATTTAATCTCGTCATGTTTGTTCAAAATTTCTCAGTCCACATGGTTTGAAGTGTTTTATGTCTCCGAATATGAATGCGTGAAATAATTTTCCTTCGTCGGGATGCCATCATCAGTCCTTTCCTTTGGTCATTGATCATGTTCAACCAGGTATTGCTTTTCCTTTCTCTATCCATGAGAAGGAATTTGTAATTTGTGCGTGAATTTGGGGTTTCCCCTTCCTTCTATTTCTCCACAGTCATATTTTCCCCATCAATTTGTGTCCCAACATCTATGGAAACATGATCCATTCTTATTGAATGTGGTCTGGTGGGATTTTTTGGTGAAACATGTCACTTTTGTCACATTTGTAAAAATACCGAATCGGCCCCAGAGCCTTCATAATATCTAATTGGTTATTCAACAAATATGAATTGGAAATAAAAAGGTCTTACTTTAACTCCAAAGAAGGACACGTGGCATTTTTTCAAGTTATAAGCGGGAAGGCAGGTCGCCGGAGGCTTTTGTAGGATTTTACCTTTTTGTAAGAGGGAGAAAAGTTATGAAATAATCCAAAACTCTATTGGGGCCCACATAAAAAGTTAGAAGCAGAGAAGTGGGTCACCAGGGATTTTTGAGACTGTCATGTCCACTTCAACTCAAAGATTGTCCATGTGGAGGGCTTGTATTCATTTGAGGATCCGCCTCTATGTCCAACCTTCACGGTTGTATTGAGGAGAAATGTGGAGGTTTCAGTTGGCCCTTCCCATACTTAGACTTTTATTTAAGAGGATGGTGCAGATTTGTCAAACCTTGGACATGTGGAGGGCATGCACTCATTTGAGGATCCTCCTTTAGGTCCTACCTTTGCGGTTGTGCTAAGGAGACACGTGGAGGATTTTGTTTTCTCCTCTCTATAAATAGACTTCTCAAGAAACTTTCCAAGGCCTGGGACATGTGGTGAGCCCCTACTTATTTGCGATCTCTTATTTTGGGCTCCATATCAAAAATACGCTGAAGAAACACATGGAGGCTTCTGTTGGTTCCTTTTTTATACTAAGACTTTTTAAATGGCCGAGGAAACTTTCTTGCGCCCTGGGCACATGTAAATCCTGCACTCATTTAGGAACCCACCTGTAAACTTCATCTTCGAATTTGCATCAAACAAACATGTGGAAGCTTCAGCTAGGCCTTCCCATTATTCGACTTTTCAGCAATCGATGTAATTATCTAGGGTCCTGAACACGTGGAAGGCCCGGTCTCATTTTGGAACTTGCCTCTGGACTTTACATTTGTAGTTGCACCAAGGAAACACATGGAGGCTTCCGCTGACTCCTCTTTACACTTGGCTGACTCATACTCGCAGTGCATGAATGCAAGCATCTAGGCAAGGGCACTCATTTGTCAAGGTGTATTCTTGAGGGTGAAAAGGATTTCTTGTCATATCCATCCATATGGAGCCACCTGAAAATTATTAAAAAGAGGATTTATCAAATGACAAAATGAATAATGATTAAGAATTCTGTCAAAAGTTATGATATGGCATCCCAGTCATAGTAGAGGGTCTGCGAAACATGATCAGTTCATGATTCATCCACCTGCTAGCTTTGGGTGTAAATTTGTTAAACATCACTTTTTGAGATAAATTTGTACCAAGCCAAGAATTCCTCGAATATTATTAGTTTTGGGTGAAAATTTGGGATGAGTGAACGAGTGAATTGTATAAATACAATGATAATACTCTTGCAAATCATCAGGGTTTAATTTTTACGAGAATCTTTGAGAAACCTCATCTTCCTAAGAGACCTTCTGAGAAAGTTTTTAATTTCTTGTCTTTTAGATTGTAATCATGTCAAGATGGTTGTAAGTGTACAGCCATTGACAAGCTCTTAGATTACTCAAGAAACTTTCCCCTGCTGATGAATCTAATAAATCTTGAACTAATCTGTGTTGATCTTGGGCAAAATTGTGTCTGCTTTTCTTTTGAGATTTTCTTTCAAATATTTTTTATTTTTCCCGTTGTAATCTTATATTAAAATATCTTTGAATCACAAAAGATCTCATCCATGTGTTAGTATTTTGGCATTTGTAATTTCATTATGAGAAGAAATTTCATCTAGTAATGAAATAAAAAATTTAAAATCATTTTACTTCCACTACGTTGATAAAGATTATTTGTAAGCATATCTGTGTATATTAGGCGTGATGAGCCAGGGGTTGTTAATGTTTAATTGAGTCCTTATCTTGAGCCTTTGTGTCAAATTCTTAAAGATTGTGTGAAATCATGCAGATCTAGGCCTCCATTGATGCACACCTTCTGGTTGAAGGAATATTTTGGCTGTTCTAAAGCATTTTTTTATTGGTTTTCTAATTCTTGTAAAGGTTCTCAAAGATCTGGTGAAATCAACTTCATATTTCTTAATTCCCCACAAAAAATTTCAAATAACCATGAATCTTAAATGAAGTACCCTTGTTTGTGTTGTGTATCCACAAATGAACAAATTGTACTGTAAAAATATATAGAAGCAAGCAATTTTTAAGTGTTTTTAGTAATCTGAACCTTATTCAAAAATTATCTCCATTATTTAGAAGTGACAACTCGTGAGAGTTAAATTGTGGTGTATTGATCATATTTTTTCAAGCTTCCCCTGAAAATTGTGCAAATAAAGATCTCTTCATGTCCTTCACCAATAGAGGTTACAAAATGAGTCCTCTCACCCTAGTTGAAAGGGACGACCTAAAGAAGTGAGGATAGATCAACTCCTTAATGAAGGTGTTATCCATTTCTCTAATGCCGAAGTGAAAAAGAGTCAGACCAATCCCTTCCACGGCTACAAAATAACTCATATCATGGTCCGTCTATATCTAAGCAACTTGCCAGTTTCGTGATCCTACTTGTCCCCCGCGGGAGAATCAATTTGGATACCAACACCAAATTGGCACTGTTTTCAGGGAATTATTTGAACACTGTGACGTATTTGTGTGGAAACAACACTAGATTGGTGCCGTTGTTAGGGAATTATTTGAACATTGAGACCTATTTGTGTGAAAACAACACCAAATTAGTGTCATTACAGGGAATTATTTGAACAGTGGGACCTATTTGTATGGAAACAACACCGAATTGGCACCATTATCAGGGGTTAATTTTTAAGTTTTTTTAGTAACCTGAACCTTATTCAAAAATTATCTCCATTATTTAGAAGTGACAACTCGTGAGAGTCAAGCTATGGTGTATTGATCATATTTTTTCAAGCTTCCCCTAAAAATTGTGCAAATAAGGATCTCTTCATGTCCTTCACCAACAGAGGTTACAAAATGAGTCCTCTCACCCTAGTTGAAAGGAACGACCCAAAGAAGTGAGGATAGATCAACTCCTTAATGAAGGTGTTATCCATTTCTCCAATGCCTTAGTGAAAAAGAGTCAGACCTATCCCTTCCACGGCTACAACATAACTCATATCATGGTCCATATGTAGCTAAGAAACTTTCCAGTTTCATGATCCTACTCATCCCCCGCGGGAGAATCAATTTGGATACCAACACCAAATTGGCACCATTTTCAGGGAATTATTTGAACACCGGGACGTATTTGTGCAGAAACAACACTAGATTGGTGTCGTTGTTAGGGAATTATTTGAACACCAAAACCTATTTGTGTGAAAACAACACCAAATTAGTTTCATTACAGGGAATTATTTCAACAGTGGGACCTATTTATACGGAAACAACACCGAATTAGCACCATTACCGAGGGTTATTTGAATAAAGGTGTACACATAAATATGATGTTTTTTAAAATTTTAAAATATGTAAATCCCTTATTGATAATAAATCAAATTCAAAGTTAAAGTGCCTTATATCTTAAAATGGTTTTGAATACTATAGCAAAAATTTCAATGATTATTGTTTAGTGAATGGGATATTTAGAGAAATAACGGTTCCAAGAACACCATAGGATAATGGTGTTTTAGAAATAATGAACAAGACAATCATGGAATGTGCTCGAAGTATTTGGATACATTATGCATGTCCCTTGAATTTTTAGGTAAAAGAAGTTAAAACAGTAGTTTATTTTATTAATCTTGGGCCTTCAAGTTCATGACATGGATGAATACTAAAGGAATCTTGGACTGGAAAAGAGGTAGATCTATATTTTCTTAAAGTTTTTGGTTCCAAAGATTTTGTGCATATTGATAAGAGAAATAGGAAAAAGTTTGATGCTAAATCGAAGAGATGTACTTTCATTAGTTATGGATCTAGCTATTTTAGATTCCATTTTTGGGATTCTTAGAATTCTAAAGTTATTAGCAGTCGTGACATTGAATGAAATGAAAACATAATGTATATGGATCAAATATTTATACTCAAAGATGAACCAATTGAGAAGTTTGTGAATGAAAATGAACTCTCGTATTTAAAAGTAATATCGACAGGGTTACAAAGTAACCGGTGTTGGTTGACCCTTGACTGACATATGTCAACAGAACTAGTATTGGTTACAGAAGAGCTAAACCAAAACTAGTTAGTAGAATCGACGTTGGTTACAAGTGGCTACCATCGGTCATTGAAATGGATACAATTTTCTGGAAGTTCTAGAATGAGCCTCTAGTACCCTAAACACCTGTGATAAGGTCACAAAGAGCAAGTAAACATCTAGAAAGGTTTACACCTTCTCTATTTTATTTATTATTTACTTATAATGGTGAACCAAAGATTTTTGAAGAAGAAATGCAGGATGAGACCCACGTGTAGTGGGAGCATGGCATGGATGAGGTGATGGACTCCTCGGAACAAAACCAAACTTGGGATCTGATAAAGTTGTCAGCAGGTAAGAGGACATTGCAAAATAAGTGGGTTTAGATGATTAAGGAAGAAGAGGGTGGACAAAAAATATACAAAACAAGGCTTGTAGTAAAGGGATTTACATATAAAACAGGAATTGGATTCGGTGAAATATTTTCTGAAATTGTTAAGATGACTTCTATTTGTACTATATTGAGTTTAGTTGCAGTAGAGAATTTGCATTTAGCACAACTATATGTGAAGACAAATTTCCTTCATGGTGATTTTGATGAAGATATTTATATGTAGTAACCATTTGGGTATGAAGTTAAGGGTAAGGATAAATTAGTGTGCATGTTCAAAAAGAGTCTATATGGGCTCAACAAAGCTCCAAGGAAATGGTACATGAGGTTTGAAAGTTTTTTCTATGAGCACAGTTATTTGAGATGTGAATCTAACCATTGCGTTTATTTCAAGAAGCTTAAAAATGTGAGCTATATAATTTTGTTACTGTATGTGAATGATATGCTTATTGAAGTATCTAGTATGCAGGACATTGGTGAGCTTAAACGAAACCTAGCTCACACATTTTCTATGAAGGATTTAGGATTTGTAAAAAGAATCCTTGGCATGCAAATACATAGAGATAGGAAGAAGAAGAAATTTTATTTGTCTAAGGAATATTATATTAATAAGGTGTTGGAAAGGTTTAATATGCAATATTTAAAACCTATTAGTACACCTATGGAAAGACCCTTTAAATCAAGAAAATATCAATGTAATTCATCACATGAGGAGTTCAAATACATGACACAAGTACCATATGCTTTTGTAGTTGGGAGTCTCATGTATGTTATGGTTTTCACCAGACCATGCATTACACATGAAGTGGGAGGTGTGATTAGGTTTATGGCCAATCCTGGTAAAAATCATTGGAAAGCAGTCTAATGGATACTCAGGTATTTGAAAGGGACATCTAGCATGTAATTATGCTATGGAGGTTGATATATTTCATTACGTGGCTATGTTGATTTGGATATGGCTGGAGATCTTGATGCTAGGAGAAGCACTATTGGATATATTTTCATAGTAGGTGGGACAACAGTTAGCTAGATTTCAAGATTGTAGAAGGTTGTGGATTTGTCTACTACTAAGGTAGAGTATCTTTCATCTAAAAAGGCTAGAAAGGAGATGCTACCGATGATTAGGTTAATGGAAGAGTTGGGAAAGAAGATAAATGATTACAAATTATTCAGTGACATTGATAGTGTAATTCATTTTGCACAAAACTTAGAATTTCATTTGAGAACGAAACAAATTCAGTTCAGGTATCACTTCATATGACAGATATTAGAGGATGGGAAATTGAATATGGAGAAGATTCATACGAGTGAAAACCCTGTGGATATGCTATAAAATGTATTAACAAAGGAGAATTTGGAGCTATCATCCACTTTTGTTGGTCTTCGAGTTTGAGAATTAAAGAGGAAGAAACAAAGCTAAGGAATGATCCAAGAATGATGTTGTACAACTATAGTGTACTAATTAATCTCCAAGTGGGATATTGGTTAGTTTTGGAGCCCAATTACTTTCAATTAGCATGCAACATGAAACTTATTGGAAAAAAAATTAATTGACATCTGTTATGGAGGGACTAGCATCGGTCACTTATGACTGGCATCGATGAGGCAAGGAGGAAATGACATTGGTTAAGGATAACCAACGTCGGTTACCTGTGTGTCGGTGTTTTAATTAACTTACGGGAATTAAATATATTTTTGGTATTAAATAATATCTATTGATTGTAATTGCATGAAAAAGTTCCCTATGATTTTATACACCTGTATAAGTATAAAACCTAGGGTTTATAAGTAAGAATTACGAAGAACTTAAAAAAGTTGATGATTATTGTGAGAATAATTGTGAGAGAGAGAATTCTTGGAAAAGAAGAAAATTATTGAGATAACGATGTACTGTACATCTAAGAGGTGTGGAATATTTTAAATATTCATTGTGTATCTTGTGAAACCTGTGGATAATAGATTGGTTTGTTTCTTGGTGGACATAGCCATCATTGGGTAAAACCATATTAAATCTGGTTTTGATTTATATCTTTTTTTTTGCATATTTCTTTTGGTAGAATATACGCTTTTATTTGCATTTATGCTTAGATCTGATATATTATTTGTACAACCGGTTTGCTAACCCCAACACCCTCCCCTGTGTTGATTTTGAGTTAACTGCCCCTTCTTTGAGAGAGGTGGCATTTCTTTATTTCCAACTATCTTAGACCTTTTCCCTATAAGATCCGAGCTTCTAACCAGAGTGTTGATTGGAGATGATTGTTTCTAATTGCACTATTATTTTTCCCATAATCATACCAAGAAATACACAATAAATCCAAGTTATGTTGTCAACATTGCTACCATATTACTTGCAGGCCATTCTTCCTCCAACACTTCTTCATCATTTCTTCTACATAAGCCAACATAGTTCCCTTTACTCCTTTGAACAATGAATTGGAAAAAAAAATGTGGGGACATAAAGAAAAAGACAACATTGGAAATATCACTATTATATAC
Organism: Taxus chinensis; assembly: GCA_019776745.2. Lineage (NCBI taxonomy): Eukaryota > Viridiplantae > Streptophyta > Pinopsida > Cupressales > Taxaceae > Taxus > Taxus chinensis. Next base: position 608,991,107 of record CM034153.1, read on the forward strand.
TTCAAGGTTTGGGATGCATTTGGATTCAACTTTTTTTCTTTGTTCAAATAAATTTTGTTCCATAATCTGTTAGAGTATATTAATGCAAAGAAGTATGATTACTGTAACTTTTCTTTATTTGTAAAAATATTCTGTTGAAAGCTATTCCATGCCTATCTCTATGGGTTTTCACAGGAAGTTTATCTAGAAGAGGCTTCTAAACCTATTTAGTTTTAGGGTTAATTTTCCTTCATATTTGTAAGTTTCCATAGATCCTGTTGTTTCTAATGGCGAATTTTCAAGGGAATAATTACTTTTGAGAATATTTTCATTCCTCTCACCACTCAAACGTAATAATAGAGGAATTTTTATACCCATAACTTCAAATTAGAAAATTTATATTTATTAGTATAGATTAGATCCACTCTACACAAGGAAATAACCACATTAGGTTGTTTACTTGTTTATTTATGTTAATTTTAGTGTAGAAGTAGTTTAAATTAAATGTAAGAAGTTTAATTGTGTGTGCATGTTTCTTCTATTTTTCAGAAAGCATAAAAAATACAAAAATATTAGATTATATTAATTAGTTTTATTTTATTTATTTTATTGCCTTTATTCAAATTCATCAAAAATAAAAAATAAAAATAGATAAATTTATTTCTTTGTTTTAATTTTTCTATTTGCTTTCGTTTGTTAATTAGGAACATAGGTTAATTAAACAAAGAGTAATACAATTCCACATGTGTTCTTAGTTGTCCTAGGTTTAAACATAAACCTTTCCTTTGACATATAATTTTCAAGTTTGATTACCTCTTCATTTAATTAGTTTCACACCTTCCTGACAATTCAAGGTCCCACACATCATAGAGATTTACTGTGTGACTGAGGAGTACATCAACTATACGTAGCACCACAATTAACTAACATTGACCAAGGCCTTAAAAACCTTATTTTACAAACCACTCCACTTCCACCTATGATTATCTCATAATTGACGGCCTTGAATATTGAATTAGACAACACTTACATGTTCTGGCATAGTCAAACAAGTTAAGATAAGACCATGAAATTCACCTTTTTGTCATATCCACAAGTTTCCTCATACACCTCCATGACCTTGTTTGGATACTTATATGAGAACACATCATAGTTTCCCTGCATTCCACAACCATTTTAAATGGGTTTTGGTGACACTAATATTGCTATACTCCTTCATGTGTCAATTCTCCTTGATCATTCCATCTTCATCGGCCCAATCAGGACAATAATTCATTGCTTTAGATGAGAACATTCCCATAGTTCCTCTTAAGGGAAGTCAAATTCCTTGATTACTTATTGTCCACTTTTGTTTGTTATCATACATGCCACATATCCACCTTATTTAGCTCATTCTATATCGATCTATCCATTCTATTGCGGTTGTCCTGACATGACCTCAAGAGGTCACATGTGCTTAAGATCACGTCTTTATTTTAAGATGTACAGGGACCAGGATGTCTAAGGAAACCTAGTCCTTGTTGGGTGCCCCAATCAGAAATAGGATGAATACAAATGAAAAAAATATAATAGGAAAATTTAAGTGTAGGACTGCAAATACGAAAACAAGCAATGTAAAACTGGCCAAAGTCATGAATTAATTATTACTCTTCGTTATCCAAAATTTACCCTAGGATGATTTCAATAACCTACAAAATTTCTCTAGACTTAGATAGATAGAAATGGTGGAAGAAAGATTATCAGGATTTTGGGGGGCACACCTTTGATTGTAAATAACTACCCTTTTCAAGAAAAATCTAAGGAGTTAGAAAAAATTTGTAAAAATAAGAAAAAGAGTTATTTTAATGTATCGTGGGTCTAGAGACTGTGGGTAGAACATCTGCGGATTGAACTAGGGTTCTTCATACCTAACTTGGGTCCAAAATGGTAATGAAACAATGTATTGTGGAAAAAATGAAAGTTCGCGTCCAAGGAGGTTCAAGTTCAATCGGGCCATGAGTTCCCTAAAATGATGATTATCCTAATTTTAAAAGTAGACAATGTATTGTAGAAAAAGTGGAGTTGGAATTCCCAAATTTCTTGAGTGAGTTGGGACATGGGTGCGCGAAAAGGTTGAAATGGCCATAAGTGTATGTGTTTCGGATAAGGTTGAAGATCACGGCCTGCATGGTTCACGTACCGTGGAGACATTATTTCCCCGCAAACCCAAAATCACTAAAGTATGAATAGGCAATGCCATGCAGGTATGGTGCTAGTTAACGACCCAGTTAGCCTGGTTAATAGTGGATACATGAGGATAGAAGAACTTGAGTAAGGTGATGTGAAGAAAGGAGGCTCTGGTGGCCCTTGTGTTGCAAGAACATGAGTTCCTCAAAAACCTGCAATACATGCATGTCAAAGTAAAAAGGAGTAAAAAGAAAGTGTATTGTAGATTGTGAGAGCCCGCATGGAACATCCCAACCTTGATTTTAAAATAGTCATAAATTTTAATCTAGAGCTTTGATTTTCACAAAAATTGGACTTTTTGGAAAGGTCGTGACATCCTATACTCCAAAAAAATGGATTTATTATTTTTAATGAGGGTAGGTGAGTGAAAAGAAATAAACATCTCCATCTCCAAGAAATTAAATTCCCACACCAGTGAAATAGAAGAAATCCTTGGAAAATTCATAATGCTGCTCACATTCAAAGGACCATAAATTTTACATTTCTCAATGGGTTTTAAGCTAGAATTATGACTCCATTACCAACACACAACAATCAAGAAATTCATAAATTGATGAAGAAATTGATGATGAGTTAAAGGAAAATGTGCCATGTTTTAAACATTAATTTTATTAGTGGTTGGAGAGGCATATAATGAGCATGGTCTGCCATTCCTTCTTTGTTGTAGGTTATAGGAGACCTTGAGATTTCTTTTTCATGTCCAAAATCACCAACCACACTCATTTATTATGACTGGTAATTTGTTGAATAATGGATTTTGGGAAATACATCCCTTCTCTCTCTCTCTCTCTCTCTCTCTCTCTCTCTCTCTCTCTCTCTCTCTCTCTCTCTCTCTCTCTCTCTCTCCTTCAGAATTATATAAATTAGAGTGCTAGGCTCATTGTAAAAGTAGGATAGTTTTGAATACCAAAACTCTGTCATTTTGGTTTTTTGAAGACAATGTGGTGCAAGTCTTTCTAATGGACTCCTTTCATGGTGATTCAAGCCTTTCCTTTGTAATAGTTTCGACTATGCATATTAATGAAGCAATAAATTCAAGTTTGTGGATGTATGTTCCCTTGCTGATTTTTGTGGATTCTCCTTGCCTCTCTAATGTTATTGAAAATGGTTATGTCCACTCTATGCTCTTCTAGGGATTCATTATCATTGTATGTATGAAATATCTTTGTGAATGCATTTGCTAGACTGTGGAGAATTTTCATCGCCGTCTCTAATCTGTATTTTTCTTCCATTTTCACACATTGGAAATTGTTCCCATACCCTTATTTTTTGGTGTATCATTGATTTAGTGTAGATTTTGTTTTCATTAACTCTCTCTCCCTGATACCTTGGAAATTTATATTAGGATAAGATAGTTTTTTCCTGTATTAGAGTAGATTTTGGTGGGTAGTTTAGGGGAAGAACCATCTTTCTCTGGAGGTCTATCTCAAGTACCAAGTCCCACAACTAGGGGATAGTACCCATGTTACCTATTCACATCGTGAGCTCAAGCACATGAAATTTTGAAAATTTAAGGGTGTTGTGATTAGGTGATAACACTCTTTTCACTCAAGAACCATATGAGTAATAGTATGAGACCAGGACTAAATATTGACTCAAATGTGTGATTTAGTGACTACATTATCCCCCACTTTATGTTGGTGAGAAGAAATCTCGTTTACATATAGTACATAGAGATGCATACCTGATAATCTATGTAGAGTGATGTAGAAATGTGTCAAAGGACTAGATAAAGCGTAGAGTGAAAAAAAAAATGGAGTGTGAAAACTAAATATGAAAAAGTGTAAAAAGTGATGAGAGTGAACATATCGTGAAAGCGCATGTGTAGATGCCAATATATGTAGTGTACCTACACAATTAATATTGTCTATGATGTACTCACCATGTGTGTTTTTTTATTGAATGCTTGATTCCCATACAGATGGACCTGCAAAAGAGAAGATGATCATGTAGTCAAATACACATGTATATTTGTAAAAAATTATTTATATAGTAAAAACACTATAAATGAAAGTAAGAAACTTAATAAGGAATATGTGCAACTAATGTGTGATGAGAGAAAAGGGTGTAGAAAGCATATCCTATAACTTTCAGTGAAGTGTGAGTTTTTTGGCTGATCTCACACTATTGTGGCTAAAGAAGTGTAAGTAGAAAGCTATGTTATTCTCCAACCTATAACTAATTTCTTGAGATTAGTGAAAGGATATATGTACTATCTTGTTTTTTGGATGATCGGACACCACTGGATGAATCAGTGTAAAAATGAAATTCTGTTACAGTATCCTTCAACATGCAACTACTCCCCACAATGCTAAGAAAATTCTACCCTGTAAAATTCATTATGTATTTGGTTCGTAGACCGATTTAAACTGAACTGTAGACTAAACTGTAAAATAAACTATACACTAAACTATAGACTGAACTGTACTACTACTGTGTCTAAACCTCAAATTGTGCTCACTCTTTGGGGGCGCATGTAACATCACAGATAGGAGAATGTGGCCCTAAAAGAAAACTGACCATGTAGCTGAAAGTCTACCTTACAGAGGGAGGGAATTCGGTTGCTAAATAAAAATTCACACACAAATAAGTGGCAAAAAAAAAAAGTGTTAGTATGAACAATCATGCATGTAAAAACTAACAATATTTAAGAGAGAACATAAGAAGACAATGAAAACACTATTTAAGACACTTATAGACTACAATAAGTGGGTTGTAAACATGGGGCATCACTCACGATGTCAAAAGACAATGAATTTTATCATGGCTGCCAATAAACAAGTGTATAGACACAACAAAGGTCAAGGCCCGCAAAAAATAATAAGCAATAAGAAACAAAAAATATAGTATAAAAGAAAATATCCTTGCATAAAAAATGTTGCACATGAAGTACCCATTAGCATATTAAAAAAATAACAAATATGTCAAAGCATGTAGAACATGATAATAGAAAGTGATAAATACAAAATAAAATAATAGCACCTGTAGTGTACAAATGTGGATCACCCCAATAGGTAGTGTGTCAAGCATCGATACTATATGTAGAAGCTCTGTATCTGTGATCACAACTAGAATATGACATGAATGAGCATGTGTGTATTCTAAAGATAATGGCATACAAGATATCTATCTAACATGTGTAGTAAAGTCAACATCTAAGAGAAACTGCAAACAAGATTAAATGCAACCATAAAATGTAATATGATATGGATGGATGGAATGGAATGAAGTGTGGATCATTGGAGCCAAATGCTCTTGAGTGAATGAATTTTTATGCAGTGAGGTTAATTTAGTATGCCTGCTCAGCACTCAAGAATGAACATCTTGGTGGTCAATTTAATCTCACCTTGTTTGTTCAAAATTTCTCAGTCCGTATGGTTTGAAATGTTTTATGTCTCCCTGTATGGATGCGTCAAAATATTTTCCTTCACTAGGATGCCATCGTCAGTCCTTTCCTTTGGTCATTGATCATGTTGAGCCAGGCATTGTTTTCCTTTTCTCTATCCATGAGAAGGAATTTTTAATTTGGGCATGTATTCGGGGTTTCCCCTTCCTTCTATTTCTCCACAGTCATATTTTCTCTTTCTATTTTTGTCCCAACATCCATGGAAACATGATCCATTCTAATTGGATGCATCCTGGTGGGTTTTTTTGGTGAAACTTGTCACTTTTGTCACATTTGTAAAAAATACCAAATTGGCCCCAGAGCCTCGATAATATCTAATTGGTTATTCAACAAATATGAAGCGGCAAGGAAAAAGTCTTACTTTGACCCCAAATAAGGACACGTGGCAGTTTTTCAAGTTATAAGCAAGGAGGAAGGTCACCGGAGCCTTTTGTAGGATTTTTACTTTTTATAAGAGGGAGAAAAGTTATGAAATAATCTGTAACTCCGTTGAGTCTACATCAAAAGTTAGAAATGGAGAGGCGGGTCATCGGGGCATTTTGAGACTCTCAGGCCCACTTCAACTCAAAGCTTATGCACATGGAGGGCCTGCACTCATTTGAGGATCTGCCTCTGGGTCCTACATTCACGGTTGAACCAAGGAGACACATGGACGTTTCTGCTGGCCCTTCCCATACTTAAAACTTTTCTTCAAGTGGCTGGTGCAGCTTTGTCAAACGATCGACATGTGGATGGCCCGCACTCATTTTGGAACCTACCTCTGAAATTCACATTTGTAGTTACGCCAAGGAAACATGTAGAGGCTTCCATTGACTCCTCTTTGCACTTGGCCAACTCAGACTCGCAGCGCACGAATGTAGGTATCCAGGCGAGGGAACTCATTTCTCAAGGTGTATTCTTGAGGGTGAAAAGGATTGCATGTCATATCTAGCCATATGGAGCCACCTGGAAATGATTAAAAATTTGATTTCTTGCATGACAAAATGAATAATAATTAAGAATACTGTCAAATATTACGATATGGCATCCCAGTCATAGTAGAGGGTCTCAGAAACGTGATCAATTCATGATTCATCCAACTCACAACTTTGGGTGTAAATTTGTTAAACATCACTTTCTGAGACAAATTTGTTAAAAGAAAAGGATTCCCAGAATATTCTTCTTTTGGAGGGAAAATTTGGAATGAGTGACCGAGTGAGTTGTATAAATGCAATGATAATACTCTTGCGAATTGTCAGGGTTTAACTTTTAAGAGAAAATTTGAGAAATCCCATCTTCTTGAGAGACCATATGAGAAACTTGTTAATTTCTTTTCTTTTAGATTTCAATCATGTCAAGATGGTTACAAGTGTACAACCATTGACAAGCTCTAAGATTGTTCAAGAAACTTTCCCCTGTTAATGAATTTGATAAATCTCGAATTAATCTGTGTTGATCTTGGGCAAAATTGTGTCTACTTTTTTTTTAGAATGTATTTTAAATAGTTTTTCTTGTTCCCATTGCAATCTTATATTAAAATCTCTCTGAATCACATCTCATCCATGTGTTAGTATTTTTGCATTTGTAATTTCATTATGAGAACAACTTTCATCTAGTAATGAAATAAACAATTTAAAATCATTTTACTTCCACTATGTTGATAAAGATTATGTGTAAGCGTATTAGTGTATATTAGTCGTGATGAAATAGGGGTTGTTAATGTTTAATTGAGTCTTTAGCTCGAGCCTTTGTGTCGAATTCTTAAAGACTGTGTGAAACCGTGCAGATATGGGCCTCTATTGATGTACACCTTCTGGTTGAAGGAATATTTTGGCTATTCTGAAGCAATTTGTCTGTTGTTTTTTGAATCGTTGTAAAGGTTCTCAAATATCTGGTGAAATTAACTTCATATTTCTTAATTCCCCACTAAAAATTTCAAATAACCATGAATCATACCTGAGGTACCTCTGTTTGTGTTGTGTATCCACAAATGAATGAATTGTACTACCAAAATATATAGAAGCAGGCAAGTTTTAAGTGTTTTTAGTAACCTGAACCTTATTCAAAAAATATCTCCATTATTTAGAAGTGACAACTCGTGAGAGTTAAATTGTGGTGTATTGATCATAATTTTTCAAGGTTCCTTTGAAAATTCTGCAAAGAAGGATCTCTTCATGTCCTTCACCAACAGAGGTTACAAAATGGGTCCTCTCAACCTGGTTGAAAGGCATGACCTAAAGTAGTGAGGATAGATCAAATCCTTAATGAAGGTGATATCCATTTCTCCAACGTCTAAGTGAAAAAGAGTTAGAGGAATCCCTTCCATGGATATAAAACGACTCATATCATGCTCCGTTTATCCCTTAGCATCCTTCTAGCTCCGTGATGCTGCTTATCTGCCACAGGAGAATCAATTTGGATACCAACATAGAATTAGTGCTGTTGTCTGAGAATTATTTGAACACCGAGACCTATTTGTGTGGAAACAACATGAGATTGGCACCATTGTCAGGTAATTATTTGAACATTGGGACCTATTTGTGTGGAAACAACACCAAATTGGCACCATTTCCAGGGAATTATTCGAACACCACAACCTATTTGTACAACAACAACACTGAATTGGTACCATTGTCGGGAATTATTTGAATAAAGGTGTACACATACCAACTCAGGTAATGTTTCTAACTCGATCTAAGTGTAAGTACGTTTTTTAAATGTCATCCTCTATTGATATTTGTAATAATTGTGTGAAGTTACAGGTTCTATGTGTAATATTTCCATTTTCTAGTTGTTATTGCACTAAATTTATACTAGTAAAGGAAGGTTAGATCTACTAAGCTTTGTAGGAATTAAGTGTTGATAGATTTTTGATAAGTCATTTATAACTTGGATTTGTACAGATAAGGTGAAAATACTTAGTGGTGACTCTGTGTTGATTTAAATTTTGATAAATACTAGTCCCTTAACCTATATTAAGTGAAATCTATCACTAATCTTTGCAAAGCTAGAAGGAATAAGATTTTTCTTCACTAAAGACCCTACCAAAAAGTTGTTTCCATAACTGGGAAAGAAAAATTTAGAAGGAAAAAGAGTCTGGAAAATAATTGGAGATCAGGAATCAAGAAAAGAGTTATCCATTGTGAAAAGTGATCAACCCGTGGTTGAGGATTACCATTCTTCTTTGAGTGATTATGAATAAGGTAATTTTTATATAGATCTAAATTCTCAAACTAGAGAGGTGCCTTCATTTGTGTCTAATAAGTGTGCTTCTAAGTTTTTCCCTATATTTTCCAAAGTTGATAGGGTTTTTCATGAAACATAGTCTGTAGAGGAAATTCACTTTGAAAATTATACTCCTGTGTTCCAAAGACTCCTTGTCACTCATCAAATTGCATCTCCTGTAAGATCACCTTCTCAAAACAGTATGGCCAGGCCTCCACCCAGACCTCCTTTTGTTGTGAATACTTTTGGTCCTATAAATTTTAGAGGTATGGCTGGATATCCAAATATAGTGCCACAAGATGTTAGAAATAGAATTCCTAAATTTCAAGGGAATAATTCTATCACTGGTGATCAACAATTAAATTTTTTTATCAATATGATGGAAGACTTTGAGATTGAATTTGAGGATGTGTTTATAAATTTTTTTATTCATACTCTTGAGGAGGATGCACATGACTGGTATAAGTCTTTTCCAGATAACTCAATAGATTCATGGAAAGAAATGAAAAATGCTTTTAGATTGCAATATGGGGATAAGACAGATCCTTGGTTTCTTTTTCCTAAATTTGAGAATATTAACAAGAATCCTAATGAATTTGTTCATGAATTGAATACTAAGTTGAATAAGACCTTGAATAGGCTACCTGTAATCCTGAGGTCAAGTGATATTTCTTGTTTAATAAAATATTCTGATGCTTTTGAGAAAAAGGTTGCCTATTATTGAAGGGAAAAACACCCAAGAAATTTGAGGCAAGCCTTCACATTTTCTTTGAAGATTGAAAACAATATCATAGTAGTTGGTAAGCATCCTAAGAGGGAAGGTATCAGGTTGATCAATCTAAAGAAGCCTCAGTCAATTAAGTCTATGGATCTAGAAGATGTTGTAAAAACATTGGCTAGAGTTGTTAAGGAAATATCCTATAAAATGGCCAGAGGAGAGAAGGGGATTAGACAAGGTTCCTAAGGTCAACAAAAGCCACAAGGTCAAGAAAGATTTACAAATCATCACATAGGTGATAATAGATCAAATGAAAAGGGTAAAGGGCCCATGGGATTAGGAAATAGACAACCCCAACCTTGGGAAAACATATTGGTGCTTGATCCTTTAGCTTCCGGAGTTACTACTATGGAAGAGGACCATGATATAGACTGGTGTGATATATGTTTCTAACCACATTCCCCATGTGATGAAGAAAAACAAGTTGACAAAGTTGATGATGATTAGACAAATAATTATGAATGCATGATGGATTTCTCTGCAAGTTCACAACAGGGAGCAACCTCAACTTAACTAATAAGTGCCAATTTTTTTTCTGATTTATAGGATTGCATTCACCGGGTATTACCTCTTCCTCCCACTAATACTATTAAAATTGATATGGTACATGTTTTTTATTTTCCTAATGATGATTTTGAATGCTTAAGGTCATTAATTATTAAAAAGTATGATGGAGGAATTCCTTCAGAAGAGGACATATAGTTGTTAATAAATGTAGTAGTTTCCCAAGAAAAATAATATAATACAAGAAGAAAAGTTATCAAACGGGCAAGGCCTCAGGCCAAACTTAAAATTCCAGTGCTTACCAATATCCCTAAGAAAACTCATAAAAAAATATGCATCTGGAAAAGGCCTTGTTTTCGCAAATAAAACTTGTGTTCCTCCCTATGCTCAGACTATGAAGACTCCCATATTATGAGATGAAGTTGTGAATCTCCCTTCTAACACTGCCCTACAAAAATATTCTCCTTGTGACATAGCCCAAATCTCGAGTCAGATCAAAGTCACTGTGCCCATTTTTGAATTGCTTAGAATCCCTGAGTATTGGAAGAGGACATTTGAGTATTTGGGGCTTAAGGAAGAAAAGGTCACCCAGGGTAAAAATGTAAACAATGTAAAGGTTCCTCCTACCATTGTAGAATTAGAAAAACCACAAGCATTGAAGGAATTGCGTGAAACACCTGAGGTTTATTTGGGAACTTCTTTGGTTGAGTCTCAGCTGAATGTGGATCCATTTTTCACTACTCTGATTATTAAAGATAGGTTGTTACATAACTGCATGTTTGACTCAGGAGCTTCAAGTAATGTAATGCCTCTTGAGGTCATGAATGAGTTAAATATCAAAGTAAAAATAGCTTATGGGAAATGTAATGCCATGGATTTAAGAGAGGTTCCAGTAGTTGGATGTGTCAAAAGGCTTAATAGTGTAATTGGTAGCTTATCCAAAAAAGTACTTAACTTTGAATGTAATAATTCTAGATTGTCCTACTAAGTGAGGAATGTTGTTATTAAGAAAATGGGAAGCTAGTGTCGGGGGAAGTGTGCAAATGGACTTGTCTTATGGAACCATACCAATTGAGGGAAGCCTTGTGAAGTTATATGGTGAAAAGAAAATTTTATATCTCATTCAAGACCCCAACAATGCTTCTTATGAAGTATTGCACATAGACATTGATGTTGATAACTCTATGAGCTATGTTGTTTTCAAGGAGTAGAAATTGATCAATGTAGATATCCTGAGCAGGTTGATTTTTTGGGAATTTGATGTTTGATGCATCCTCAAGAGATGTTTAAAAAATTGACCTACGCACAAAGGATAAGCCTAAGAAAATGTAGTTAGATAACAACTTGGATGGAAAAGAGAAACAATCATATGACTTGTTCTTAAAGATGTATCAAAACTTCTTAGCATGGTCATATCAAAAATCGAACGCACTTGAAAATTTTCCTTGATTGTTTTCTCTAAAAAAGGGTGCACATCAATGTATAGTGTATAGTATTTTGGTTTCATTTTGGTTTCGTGTTTTTTGGTTTTTCCTGGTCCCTGGTGACCATTTTTTGTTGGTTTCTTAGTTCATCTTGGGGGATTTAGTTATTGTCTTTATGCTCTGCAAGCTTGTTTTTGACTCTATTTCCCAATGGATTTTTGGCACATGGTTTAGTCTGTTGTTCTTGTGGCACTCATAGGGAGTTCCCATCCCAAAGTCAGAACTGATGTTTGTGATCAATTTAATCTCACACTTTTCGTTCAAAATTTATCAGTCTTCATGGTTTGAAGTGTTTTGTCTCCCTATATGGATGAGTGAAAATATTTTCCTTCACCAGGATGCCATTGTCAATCCTTTCCTTTGGTCATGGATCATGTTGAGCTAGGTATTGTTTTTAATTTCTTTTTCCATGAGAAATAATTTGTAATTTGGGCATGAATTCAGGGTTTCCCCTTCCTTATATTTCTCCACAGTCATGTTTTCCCTGTAAATTTTTATCCCAACATCTGTGGAAACATGATCCTTTCTAATTAGATGTGGCCTGACGCATCTTTTTGGTGAAACTTGACACTTTTTTTACATTTTGTAAAAAATACATAATTGGTCCTATGGCCCCGATAGTAACTAATTGGTTATTCAGAAAATATGAAGCTGTAGGGAAAAAGTCTTACTTTGACCCCGAAGAAGGAAACTTGGCATTTTTTCATGTTATAAGTAAGAAGGCAGGTCACCGGAGCCTTTTACAAATTATTTCCTTTTTGTATGACGGAGAAAAGTTATGAAATAATCCGCAACTTCGCAGGGTCACACATCAAAAGTTAGAAGTGGATAGGAAGGTCGCCAGGGCATTTTTAGAATCGTAAGCCTGCTTCAACTAAAATTTTGTCCACGTGGAGGGCCTGTGCTCATTTGAGGATCCACCTCTGGGTCCTACCTTAATGGTTGCACCAAGGAGACACGTGGAGGTTTTTTACAGGCCCTTCCCATAATTATACTTTTCTTCAAGCGACCGGTGTAGCTTTGTCAGAACATGGACACATGGAGGTCCTACTCTCATTTGAGGATCTACCTCTGGGTCCTATCTTTGCGGTTGCACCAAGGAGACACATAGAGGATTCTTATGGATCCTCTCTATACTTAGACTTCTCAAGAAACTTTCTAACACCTGAGACATGTGGTGAGCTTCTGATTTTGGGCTCCACATCAAAAATGTGTAGAAGAGATAAGTGAAGGCTTCCCCTAGCTCCTTTTTTATACTAAGACTTGTTCAATGGATGAGGCAACTTTCTTAGGCCATGGGAACATGGAGATCCTGAACTCATTTGGGAAACCACCTCTAAACTTCATGTTTGAAGTTATGTTGAAAAAACACGCTGAAGCTTCTACTGGGCCTTCCCATACTCTCACTTTTCAGTAACTGATGCAATTCTCTAGGGTCTTGAACACGTCGTAGGCCCAAGCTCATTTTGGGATCTACCTCTAGACGTCACCTTTGCAGTTGCACCATGGAAACATGTGGAATCTACCTCTAGACTCCTTTTTGCACTTGGCTGACTTAGATTCACAACGCACGAGTGCAAGCAACTAGGTGAGGGAACTCATTTCTTAATGTGTATTCTCGAGCATGAAAATGATTTCTTATCACATCCATTCATATGGAGCCACCTAAAAATGATTAAAATGGGGATTTCTCGCACTACAAAATGAAATAATGGTTAAGAATACCAGTCAAAAATTATGATATGATATCGCAGTCATAGTAGAGGGTCTGAGAAATGTGGTAAAATCATGATTCATCCACCTGGTAGCTTTAGGTGTAAATTTGTTAAACATCACTTTCTGAGACAAATTTGTAGAAATAAAAGTATTCCTTGAATATTATTAATTTGGGGGGAAAATTTTGAGATGAGTGAGTGAGTGAATTGTATAAATGTAATGATAATAGTCCTACAAATGGTCGAGGTTTAATTTTTATGAGAAAATTTGAGAAATCCCATCTTCCTAAGATACTATCTGACAAACTTGTTAATTTATTTTATTTTAGATTCCAATCATGTCAAGATGGTTGCAAGTGTACAACCATTGACAAGCTATGATATTATTCACGAAACTTTCCCTTTTTGATGAATCTAATAAGTCTCGAATTAATATGTGTTGATCTTGGGAAAAATTGTGTCTCCTTTTATTTCAGTATGTCTTTCAAATAGTTTTTCTTGTTCCTATTGCAATCTTATATTAAAATCTCTCTGAATCACACAAGATCTAGTCTATGTGTTAGTATTTTGGAATTTACAATTTAATTATGAGAAGATCTTTCATCTGGTAATGAAATAAACAATTTAAAATCATTTTACTTCCACGATGTTGATAAAGTTTTCTTTTAAGCCTATGAGTGTATCTTAGGCTTGATGAAACAGGGGGTTGTTAATGTTTAATTGAGTATTTAGCTCGAGCCTTCGTGTTGAATTCTTAAATATTTTGTGAAACCATGTAAATCTGGGCCTCCATTGATGCACACCTTTTGGTTGAAGGAATATTTTTTCTTTTCTGAAGTATTTTGTCTGTTAGTTTTCCAATTGTTGTAAAGGTTCTAAAAGATCCGGTGAAATCAACTTCATCTTGTTTAATTCCCCACCAAAAATTTCAAATAACCATGATTCCTAATTGAAGTACCCCTGTTTGTGTTGTGTATCCACAAATGAACAAATTCTACTACTAAAATATCCAGAAGCAAGCAGGTTTTAAGTGTCTTTAGTAACCTGAACCTTATTCAGAAAATATCTCCATTATTTAGAAGTGACAATTCACGAGAGTTAAATTGTGGTGTATTGGTCATATTTTCTCAAGGTTACCCTGAAAATTGTGCAAAGAAGAATCGCTCCATGTCCTTCACCAACATAGGTTACAAAACGGGTCCTCTGACACTGGTTGAAAGGCACAACCTAAAGTATTGAGGATAGATCTAATCCATAATGAAGGTGTTGTCCATTTCTCCAATGCCTGAGTGGCAAAGAGTCAGATGAATCCCATCCTTGGCTACAAAATGACTCATATCATGGTTCATCTGTCCCTAAGAATTCTACAAGTTTCGCGATGTTGCTCGGCCCTCACGGGAGAATCGATTTGGATACCAATGTAACAAAAATTTAGAGTGCATCATTGGGCAATGGTCGAACTATGTGCTGTGCATAGCCTGATGTGATGAGTGTATGGTGACGATATGTAACATAGTGATGAAGTGTGCATGACTCTATAGCCAAAGAATATATCATGACAAGATTAATAGAAAGGGAGGTGGTTATTTAGCCTAAAGCATATACCACTAGATAGTGTAAGCGAAAGTGATGATATAGCCTATCAAAAGATGATGCCAGAATAAGTGACCCTATAACATAAGTTATATATCACTAATGGTAGGAATGTCACGTGAGAAAAATAAGAGTGCATGATGAATGTGTGATTGTTATGTGTGTTAAGTTAATTATTATTTACTTATATATTAATTATGTATTTCATATTAATTAATATATTTATTGTTTATATGGTTATATTTATTATAAACCATATTATTGTTTCTATTCAAACAATACAGATGTTGTTATATTGTTTTAACAATTTTTTTATTATTATTCATTTGTGCTTCCCCAGATGTAATTTGGAAGCTATTGTATTTTAAATTGGTTGTTACATTGTTGCAACTCCTCTTTTGTTTGTTACTTGGCTATCTAATATGTATAAATATTGAATCTTGCACTATTGTACCTAGTTGATTTCACATTAATATAATTCATAGGCTACCATCCCTGTTTTGTGAAATTACATTTGGTACCAGAGCTAGTTGAAGCTCCTGACAAGGTTGGAGATAGGTTGTAGAGGAAGAACAAATGTGGAGAAGAAACCTACTTCATCGGAGACATGTGTTTCCTCTAGTAGCTTACCACATCTCTCTGCAGTCCCACAACCTCAAATTTTTCCTGGAAGCTAATCAATTTCAGCTATTTAAAAAATAAAATTCCCTATTAGATGTTTTGTCTCTAATATTAGAGATCAAATATAGTCTCTGTTATTTTTAGCATACCCCTGTAATTAGAGGAATGAGTGCTATTTTTGGTAGTCTATCTCCCCCATCAAGTTGTAGAGCTCATCACCAAGCAAATAGTAGAGTTGTATCTCCAAAAGAAAAATCACATTGAATTCGTGCAAGAAAAGCCTTTAATTGAACTATGTCAACCGTGTAAGTGGTTGAGACAACTGATCGAGCACAACTGAGTCAATGATATATGCATTTGATTATTGAAATCAGTTTGATTTGTTCTAGTGTGTTTCATTAGTGTGATCACTAAGCTCCTTGAAATTACCGGTCTGGGCCTCCCTCCACACGGTCTACACCTGCTCTTGCATAACAAAAAAAATAGAGGCAAATAAAAAAGGTGGATCAGTCTCAAGTGATTTGCACACAAGCCATGGAAATATTCAGTCTACCTGCTGCAATCCTCCATGCCAAAGTTGTCCTCGAGCACTGTGGTCTCTCCTCCAGCCATGCAGATCTGGCATAGTCGTGAAAAATTCCACGCACCTATACACAAGCCATCCTCCATTGAACTTGCTAAGACAAAAAAAAATATGCACACAAATGGTTGCCTATAAAGAAAAAGGAGGAAAAAAAAACTTTTTAGAATACAGTTATAAATCATTTCAATCAAATCATTTGCAAACAATGAAAAATAGAGGATATCAAGGAGATTGCAGATCTGGTATTTGAGAAACCTCCAACCCTACAACCGCCCTCAATCTCGACTGCCACGTGGATCATCCAACAAGCCACGTCATTTCTTCAATAAGGGTGAGTCAATTTTGAATATATTAAATACAATATTCTCTATTTCTTAACCTAAGTGCTCATAGATCCTATTTGGATTAGTGGAAGCGACTTGGGGGTGGGAAGTGCATTGTTTGAATCACATAAACAACACAATTTTTTTTAAATTGTTAAATTTTGAGGCAAAATTAGAAAAACCACCATAGTTGGAGGTAGATTTGGTGGAAAAAACCACCTCTAAACAAATAGTTACAACTAAACAGCCCTCTAAAAATTTAGCGAGAAAAACCCTAATTTAGGGTAAATTTTTGTGTTCTCTTATTATGCTTGTTTTTTCATTCCGAGTAATTTTTTCCAAAGGGGGGAAAGCTAAAAATTATATTTTGAGCTGGTTTTTTGTAATTCTTTGCATTTTAGGTTCTATTGTGCTTTCGAAGGCACCGGGGCCTGCAAAACAAATTTTTTTTACTGTCATTTCATTTTTTCTAAATTTTTGAATGTAATTGCATGCTTCAATACTTTGTACTAATTTACAAGTTCCCATAGTCAACTGTAAATATTGTAACTACTCAGATACTAACAACGAATTGTAATCCAAAATAGAAAAAATTAGTTCTATAACACTCACGAGATGCTAGATCTCATTTGTAGCATTCGGTATATACGGTGCCTCTGGGAAGCACTTATTTGTAAAACCATCACAACTAATACTACACTTAACTCCTAATATAGCTGCAACAATGTCATCTAGTCATCAACTATTTAAATTAATAAGGTCATAGTACACACACTATATCCATCACATCTATCTGTGAACGATTGCATGACATAAATCAAGAATGAGAAACTATCCAAGTATATAGTGAATTTACACATGCGTATGAGGATATTTCCTTGAGCTGGTGTCAATAATCACATAGACCTATTTCAGTACTGTCTTAATACAACATATTGAATTATTTCGCATACTTAAATGCGTATTTCACATACCACAAGGTATATAGAAATGGAAAGATTCTTCCATGTACTGCCAGGTATATCGCAAGGGCACGTATCTAGAAACATTTGGTATATCAGATTGATGGTATATAGATTGGGAGACCTTATACCTGGAGTGATAAGAGCCAAAAACTGTTAGTGTTTTATTCAAAATGGGCACCAATGCCCCTAAATTTTTACTTCTAGATTCACAACTACTAAGAGGAAACAACTATGCTACATGGAAGACAAAAATAAAGAAACAACTTGATTTTGAAGAGATATGGCTTTTTGTGACTGGTACTATGACTAGATCAGCTTCTGATGCAACACAACAATGACAGTTTAATAGAGCATATCAGAAAGCCAAACTCATCATCTTGTTTGGAGTGTTTGATGATGTGTAACCACACATTCATGATTCCACAACATCCAAATAAGTGTGGGATATGTTGAGCACTGTATACGAGGTAAAAAAATTGTTATACTGAATTTGTAGAGTCATTTACATAAATTTAAGTTCAAGCAGAATGAGAAAATCGAAGCTTTCTTAAGAAGAGTTGCAGAGTTGACGAATTCACTTCTAGCCCTAGGAGGAGTGGTCAAAGATGATGCTCTTGTTGCCATTGTTCTAAGAGCACTCCCTTCTTCGTACCATAATTTTTTAACAACACTAAACTTGTCAGATACGACATTTAGTTTTGACAAATTGGTAAATCTACTGCAACAAGAGGAAGCAGTGCATAATAAGGATGATGAAGAGGAGTAGGCACTTTCTTCACATCAAAAATAGAAAGGAAAAGGTAAAGGAGAACCTAATTCCTATCAAAATTTCCAACATCAGAATCAATATCACAGGGACAAACAACAAAAGAAACAATGTCCAATTTTGTAAAAGAGGACATGACTTAAAATATTGTTGGTATATTACTTACAAGAACAGTTCATCAAGCAAACTCTAGACCTCCACAACAATCCCACAAGGGAAATTCTAACTATAATCAAAGGTAGAAAAAGGGGGAACTGGAACAAAATACCCCATCAATAAGGAAATATTGTTTAACAAGAAAAACATATAGATAATGAAGACGTCATGTACACTGCTTGATCAAGTGAACCATCCACGTCATCTAGTTATGTCTGGTATTTTGATTTGGGAGCCACTCGACTCAAACCAACAATAGAGACTGTTTTACTTCAATGAGGGACACACAATTCAAAAATCATGTTTCATTGGGAAATGATTCTTCATATAGAGTTCAGGGGATTGAGAACATTTCTCTACCCCTTGGTTCACGCAACTGTAGACTATTAGATGTCTTATATGTCCCTAGGTTGACAAATAAATTTCTTTCATTCAATTAATTCCTAGATCATAACCTAAAAATTGACTTCAATACTCATTTCAATAAGAAAACATGTTTAATTCAAGATAAATCACGAGGCTTGAAAATAGTTACAAAATACTCCAATGTGGGACGCATGTTCTAGCTTGATCTTTTCCATAGAGATGATCAGGCACTTATGGCTAAGAACTCTACCTCAGCACAATTGAGGCGTCGTAGACTTGGTCATGTTATTTTTAAGTATCTTCATACACTTCACTGACGTAATATAGTACATGGGCTACCATCTCTTCAGAAGGATATAGAAAATTATCCTCACTTCCTAATAGGAAAATGACACAGGTCTTTGTTCCAGAAGACTACATATCGAGCTCCTGGTAAGCTTGATCTAGTTCATACCGATCTTTGCAGTCTAATTTAACCAAGTGATTATGGATTTTAGTACTTCATGCTATGTGTTTAGGACTATTCAAGAAAAATGTGGATTTTTTATCTACACATGAAAAGTGAAGATTTTGAAACTTTCAAGAAGTTTAAATTAGTAGTCGAGAATGAAACTGGTCGTCACATCAAACTTCTCCACTTAGATCGAGGGGGGAATTCATCAGTAATGAGTTCAAATAATACTTACAAACTCATGGGATTCCTCGAAAAATGCCACCTCCACACACACCACAATATAATGGTGTGGTTGAGGAGAAAAAATCATACTATTATGGAAATGGCGTGATGCATGATCAATGACTCTGGACGTTTAAAAAAATTCTAGGCAGAAGCAACAAAGACAACAGTGTATTTTTCAAACAGTGTTCCCATAGTTGCTCTTGAAGGAGTAACACCATAAGAAGCATGGTCAAAGAGAAAACCATCTATTACACACCTTAGAGTATACAGGGTGCAAAGAAAGTATGCACATACCTAAGCAGAACAGAAAGAAATTGGACATGAAGTCATAGAAACACATCTTCATTGGGTACAGTGAAGAGACTCTTGGGTACAGATTGATGGATCAAAAGCCCAGAAAAGTCTACACCAGTACAGATGTTGAGTTCTTTTAGAAGAAGGAAGCAGAGTCTCCTCCTCCAGACTCAGCTGATGTAGATTCTTCACCAATTGTAAAAATTGAAACTTATGTTCCCACCTATGAGGAAAGTGATGATGGGGATGATGGTGTTGATATGATAGAACCACGACCCACAGGAATAGTTTAGTGTATGCCCAAGTGATGTACTAGCACATTATGAGATACAAGAATGGATGCTCACTGGATACATCCACCCCTAGACCACAGACTCCCAATAAAGAAAGAGAAGAAGTATTTTTTTTTTATGAGTAGATTAATTGAATTTGATGATCCATCTACAATCCATGAAGCCCTATAGTTAAAATATTGGAAATATTCCATGGATTTTGAATATCAATCAGTGATGAAAAGTGACACTTGGCATCTTGTCAATCTTCCACCAAGGAAGAAACCCATTGTATGCATATGGATATTCAAAACAAAGTACAAATTGGATGGGGAAATGGAAAAACATAAAGTGAGACTTATGGAAAATGGGTATACACAAAAATAAGGCATTGACTATGAGGATAAATTTTCTCCCACAGCTAAGAGAAAATTGACCAGCATGATCTTTCCTCTAGTTGCACAATTTAGATGGAAAGTCCATTAGATGGACATAAAAAGTGCCTTCCTGAATGGAGATTTACAAGAATAAGTCTACATGACTCAACCTTAAGGATATGTAGTACCTGGTCAAGAGGCAAAGGTATGAAGACTCAAGAAATCTCTGTATGGCATCAAATAGGCACCGTGGGCATGGTACATCAAGATTCATGAGCATCTCATACACCATTGTTTTTAAAAAAATCCATACGACCCCAATCTCTACCTCAAAAAGAAAGGGGGGAGAGATTGTGATTGTCATTTTCTATGTCAAGAATCTAGTCATCATTGGTAATTCAGTGAAGATGATCGATGCAACGAAGAAAGATCTTAATCGATCATTCAACATGATAGATCTCGGGCTAATGCATTATTGTCTTGGATTGGAAGTATGGAAGAAATAGAATCACATTTTTGTTTCTGAAATGAAACATACCAAGATAACACTCGAGAAATTAAGAATGATGGATTGAAACCCAATTGCAACACCTATGGAGAACATATTATAGTTATCTTGTTCGGATCCATCTCCTGAGGTAAGTGCCACTCTCTATCAGAAGTTGATTGAGATTCTCATTTACCTGACCTACATTAGACTAGATATCAGCTTCGCAATAAGCTCTCTATCCAAGTTCATGAAAGAACCCAAAGTTTGTCATTGGAAAGCAGCAAGGTGCATCTTGAGATATCTCAAAGGGTTGGTGGATCTTGGTCTAGAATATAAGAAAAACTATAACTTCTTCTTTTTAGGATATTCAGAGTAAGATGATGCAGGAAATATTGATGATAGAAAATCCACTTCAGGATTTGTATTATTTATGATCTAGACCAATATCATGGGGAAGCAAGAAACAACACTTTGTTTCTCGTTCTTCAAAAGAAGCTGAGTATAGTTTTGTAGGAAAAGTTGTTTGTGAAGCGATTTGGCTACGTCACATACTCAAAGGACTTGGAATACCACAGGACAAACTGACCACCATGTATGTTGAAAATGAAGCTGTTCTAAAACTTTTTTCCAATCCAGTGTTTCATGAGAGAACAAAGCACATTGAGGTACAAGTTCATTTCATACGCGAGCATGTGTTGAAGCACAACATCCAACTTCAATTTTTTCCAACAGCTAGACAATGAGTAGATATCTTCACGAAGTCACTTGCACGTGACAAGTTCAAGATTTTCATAGATTTCCTCTCCTCATCCGTTGAGAGAATGCACAATTAAGGGGGGGAATGTTATGTTAATTATTATTTACCTATATATTAATTATACATTTCATATTAATTAAGAGTGTATGATGAATGTGTGATTCTTATGTGTGTTAAGTTAATTATTATTTACTTATATATTAATTATGCATTTCATATTAATTAATATATTTATTTTTGATATGGTTATATTTAATTATAAACCATATTATTGTTTCTATTCAAACAATATGGATGTTGTTATATTGTTTGAACAATGTTTTTATTATTATTCATTTGTGCTTCCCTAGATGTAATTTGGAAGCTACTATATTTTAAATTGGTTGTTGTATTGTTGCAACTCCTCTTTTGTTTGTATCTCGGCTATATAATATGTATAAATATTAAATCCTACACTATTATACCTAGTTGATTTCACATTAATATAATTCATAGGCTACCATCCTTGTTTTGTGAAATTACAATGTGGTCCATTTGAGATTTATACCGTCAAAATTCCAGTATGGACCATGAGACTAGAGGGGTAAGTGCATAAGGTTGGGGGACAAAAAAGTGGACAAAATCCCTAAAATGAACAAAATTTGATCATGCTATAACACATACGCATTTATATGATTACCAAATGCATACGCATTTTTCTCTATATGAAGTTTATAAGGGCCTTAAGGAAAAACATTTACTAAAACAAATCTTAAGTATATCTTGTTTATTTAATTATAATAAAATAAATATTATAATTTAAATTTATTTTAGTGAATATAATATGTTAGGGTCACTTTACACCTTATGGAAGTGGTCCCTTAGCTCTAGTAGTTATAATCTTTAAGATAGTTTTTCAAAATCTAATGTGCTAATTACTTATTCATTTTCAGGATTTCAACAATGACCTAAATCTTTCAAGCCATATGTATTGTAGTCAATCTTTGTCTTGGAAAAACATATAGTCATTTAGTAGCCATTTATACCTTCCAGATTGGATTTTGGCACTACCACTACTTGGATTTAGGGTTTAGGGTTTAGAATTTATTGTTTAAGACTCATGGTTCATGTTTCAGGGTTTAGGGTTCCTATTTTTGGTTTTATAGTTTAGGGTTTACAATTTATGATTTATTTCTCAGGGTTAAGGGTTGAGAGTTTAGGATTTAAGGATTAGGGTTTAGATCTCAGGGTTCAGAGTTTAGGTTTCATAGTTAAGGGTTTAATGTTTAGTGTTTAGGATTTAGTGTTTAAGGTTTAGGGATTCAATGTTTAGGATTTAGAATTTAGGTTTTAGGTCTTAATGTTTAGGGTTTACGGTTTAGGACTCATGGTTGATGGTTTTGGTCTAAGGTTTTAGGGTTTAGGTTTTTCGGCTTAGGGTTTTAGGTTTAGGGTTTAGGTTTTAGGGATCATGGCTTAGGGTTTAGGGTTTATAGCTTAGGGTTTAGGTTTTAGGGTTAAGAGTTAGTGGTTTAGGACTTAGGATTTAGGTTTTAGGTTTTATTGTTAGGGTTTAGGGCTTATGGTTTAGGGTTTAGGGTTGAATATTTAGTGTTTAGGATTTACATTTAGGGTTTAGGGTTTATGGTTTAGGATTTAACATTTACGAATAAAGGTTTAGGGTTTTTGTTTAGGGCTCACAATTTAGGGTTTAGTGTTTAGAACTTAGGGTATATGGTCTAGTGTTCAAGTTTTAGGGCTAAGGAATCACTATGTGGGGTTTAAGGTTTAGGGTTCCTTGTTTAATGCTTATTATTTTTGCTTTAGGGCTTAAGGTTTATAGTTAAGGGGTTTAGGTCTTAGGATTAAGGGTTGAGGGTTTAAGGTCGTAAAATTCAAGATTTAGGTTTTAGTGTTTAGGGCTTGAGGTTAAGGGTTTAAGGTTTAGGTCACAGAGTTTAGGGTTTAGGATTTAGTGTTTTGGGCTCAGGGTTAAGGGTTTAATGTTTAGGGGTTAAGGTTTAGGGCTTACGACTTCGAGTTTAGGATTTAAAATTCAATATTTATGGTTTATGGGTTTATGGGTCAGGGTTTAGGGTTTATGTTTTATTTTTTAGGGTTAAAGGTTTATGGTTTAGTGTTTAGGGTCAGGTTTTAGGGTTTAGAATGTAGTTTTTATAGTTTAGGGTTTATAATTTATGACTCATGGTTCATAATTTAGGTTTTTCTCTTAGGGTTTATATTTTATGGTTTAAGGCTTGGGCTTAAAGTTTGATGGTTTAAGGTTTAGGTCGTGGAGTTCAGGTTTTAAGGTTTAGTGTTTAGGGCTCAAGGTTTAGGGTTTGGGTTTTAGGATTCATATTTTAGGTTTTATGGCTGAGGGTTTAGGTTTTAGAGTTTGGGGTAAATGTTTAGGGTTTAGGATTTAGGTTTTAGGGTTTAGGGTGTAGGGTTTAGAATTTAGGGATCATGGTTAGTGGTTTAGGGTTTAGGGCTTAAGGCTCAAGTTTCAGGGGTTAGGGCTGATGTCTAAGGGCTAAATGTTTAAGGTTTAGGGTTTAGAGCTTATCGTTTAGGGTTTGGGATCTAGGGTTAAGTGCTCAAGGTTTAGCGCATAGGGTCTAGGGTTTAGGGTTTAGGGTTTTGATTGTATAATTTAAATTCTAAAATATTTAGGATGAATGATGAAATCCTAAAAATTACCTATGTACTGACAAGATTATACTGTAAAAAACAATCTTCTAAAACATGACAAATGGAGCTATATGACTAGTTCCATAAGGTGCAAAGTGAACCTAACATATTATATTTACAAAAAGAAATTTAAAGTATATTTAGTAAATATAAGCATACCAAAACCATGTATCATGTTTATACTATTAGGAACACATACACATTATAACACATGCATGTTATAGTGAGTACGCGTTATGTTTGTTTACTTCTCCATGTAATGCCTCAAGGCTTGGGGATCTGGTTTGGATCCCCAGACCTGAGGCGTGAACCTACAAAAACACATCCAAAAATCCATTTTTTTATGAAAAGGAATAAATCACTCTTCCACCATTGTAAATCAACATAAAATGATCGATTTGTTTGAAAACAATTATACCACGATGTAGAGCAGAGTTTCTGTTGTCTAAAAATATAAGTTTTTTTAATTTTTGACTAATATAAGGTTTCGATATTAGTTATTTTCTAACAATTCCTTTATATATATATATATATATATATATATATATATATATATATATATATATATTGAATTTTAAACATGTCTATATTTTGTCATATATCATTTTTTGGCACATGAAATTGGAAAAATACATTTAAGCCGAAACTAGGCGTAATTATATACACATTCAAAAAAATTCTAATTTTTGATATTTTTTGAGGTAGTTAGGGGGGGCATGGTTGGAGCTTCGTTATTTTTAAAAATTTAACATTTTTGTAGCAGAAAAACAATAAAAAATATACTCGTTAAAACAATCTAAAAACATTGGAGCCCAAACTAGATGCTCCTAGATATCTTTCTACCTAAGGGTTTTCAAAAATACTAAATGGTGTTTAAAACAATTCTGGGACACGTGAAATTCACTCTATTATGTTTTTTAACTAAAATAGGACCACCTGTTTGTATTTTAATTATTTGACCCACTTAAAATTATTTGTTTTCAATAAAACAATTAGCTTAGAAACTAGACTCAAAATGTTACAATTAATATTTATTCAACATCTTCCATTTTTGAGTGTAAATATTTCAAAAAAATCATACAATTTGAAGTTGTTTAATTTTTAGAAAAATGTGTCCACTTAAAACCCCTTTTCGCCACCCTAGATTGGTGCACCTACCTACAGTGCATCATTAGGTAGTGAGTGCAGATCGTATAAGTGGATATATAAAATGCGTAGTATGTGTGGTATAATATGATGTAAATGTAAGATGTGCCAATTTTCTAAGATGTATAACATAATGGATGTAAGTTGGAAGATGTTACATGTAATGTGAAGGATTTATAATGTAAGGTGATGTGTATAATGTGTTAAAATGCGTAAAATGTGATACATAACATGTAGTGGGTATAGAACATGTACGATGTATGAAGACGTGTAATATCTATAGCTTGGAATGTAGTGTATAATGTGTAGATGATGTGTGATGATATATGTTGCCTAATGTGTTAAAATTAATTTGTAGCGTGTGGGGTCCATGTTTATAAAATCCCCTCAATAGTCAAATGTGAACCAAAGAAAAATATTGCATCATAGGGTAATAACGATGCGTAGAGTGTAGACAACAATACCTATGTTAAGAAGTTGATAAATACAAGTTTGGAACATGTGTCGATGCTAAGATTGTGGGGGGAAATGTGTGAATATGATGCAGCCCAAGTGCGTGTGAAGTAACAAACTAATAAAATTGAAGGAATATGGTACCTCATCCAATGCTAGTGGTGGCCAAAGCATATGACCATGCTCTAGCAATGGTATAATAGTAGAGAGTCACTATACATGTGAGTGAAGTCTATGTGCATGTGATGGCTGAATAGATGACGAGTGCATAGGTACGAAAAAATGTGTAGGTGATGGGAACTGATGAAAAGGTGAATGTGGAGGTGATGGAAACCCGTGTGGAATAAAACAAATTGGTAACCTACATCAAGAGGAAATAAATGTGTGAGGAATAGTTGTGTGTCTATGTAGATTGTTTGCGACTAGGTGAACTAGGAGTAGATTGTGTTTTAATTAACATATGATATGATATGGTAGATGAATTAAGGGATTCCTGAGTTGGTTCTCAAGGAAATTATAACCATGGAGGAGATGGACATACACCATCGATAGAAATAACTTTATTATTATAAATGAACTTGAGTCACAAATGATTCATGAAAATGATAGAATGAGACCAACGAATCCAATTGAGGCCTAGAAGTATGACACAACTATCTATGAATTTTCCACCAAGGAAAGGTACAAGCATAGTAAGAGGTTCTACCGTTACATGAATTTTAACCACACCATATGATTTTTTCATCAGATATGAGATGTGTGAACGCAGGTAACCAATAATATCAAGAAGTGTTTGAGAACATGCACTAATAGGCCATGATGGGTCAACCTTAGTATTATTAATAAAGAAAAGTCCAATAGAGGTGTTAATATGTAAATTATTAGAATAGAAAGTACCATGATAATCATAATCAAAGAAAGAGATGACTAGTGGATTGATATTAGAGGTAGCCTCCAAGAATGCAAGGGCCAAAAATTCAAGTGGACACACTGCGTAATAAGTATGATTAGCTGATCAACCAACAACGTTCTTTTCGTGTTACAGAGGTGGGTTACCAAATAATTTGAGATTACAATTTTCATTAACTAGTGGAAAATTTGTAGTTTTAGAAATTTAAGCTTAATGTTATCGATAAGATCTTGGATGATGGTGTGGAGTTTGAAGAACTTATTGGTAGATTGTCCCACACAGTGGTGATAATAACATTGGAACTACTCATTGGAATACCATCATTTTGTCATGATGGATCCAATTCAAGTGGTGGAGGAAGCGTGATAGGATTACTTTCAAGAAGCTGTTGTAAGATAAGATGTGGGGAAATTGGAAATTTGGTCAATGTTCATTGTGGCTATTATGAATTAATGTATTTAGTATTATCTACTACGTTGACAATGCATTTTATGTCATTAGGTTTAGTTATAGATGGTTTAAATGTTTTCTTACTTAGAAAACACATAGAGGATCATGCTTGCTCTTGCTATTTAAGATCTCTGATAGCCAAGAGCCTGGTTACACAAAGATTAAGAGTATGAAAAAGATAATCAAGAGAAGAAGAGGTATCAAAGAGAACACTCCCCTAGATGGATGGTAGAATACTTTGGATGAATAAATCCTAAAGCTCAGAGTTTGCAAGAAAATTTGACATCTTGGCTAAGTAGTTTTTGTACCTTATAATGTAATTTTCAAAGCATTCGTTAGATTCTTTTTTAATCTATGCGAGTTGAGCATATGAGATCTTAGAGTCAATATTAATAAAGAAATGGGTGAGAAAAGCATTGGATAGATGCTTTAAGGAGGCTACCGAATGGATAGGTAGATTTTTAAACAAATATATATAATAATCTTGTAAACTGTGAGTAAAAATCTTAGCTAATAGGAAATCATCAACTGCCAAAATTAGACAAGCCACATGGAAATATCGGAGATACTCTAGAGGGTCACTATGGCCATTGAAGATAGGTAGTTTAGGGGTGAAATTTTTTGGTAGAAATTAATAGGTGGATATAGCGGGTAAAAATGGAGCATGTAGTAATAAAGTAGAATCCAAGGATGTAGATACTCAAGAAGTAACCTATTTTAATCAATGAATTTTTACTTGAAGCTACTGATAAAGAGAGGCAAGATCCTGAGTGCCAGTGGAAGGAGGTTTCCACGTATGTGAAACAAGGGGTGGGGTATAATTATTAGGAGTAGGAACAAAATCGGGTATAATGGAGATGGGTGGAAGAGTACAAGAAATTAGTTGGGTATCAAGTATGGTGGGAATAATGTTAGAAGGATTAAGTTCCCAAAGGTTTTTAGTTTCCTCACGACAATAATATATAAAAAATATAGATCTTAGGGATGTTAAATGATATGATCAATTAAATTCCTTAGAGGATTCAACCATAGCTAATAAGATAAAAATATCCTTAAGTGATAGGTGGTGTCGAGCATGGGGCTCACAAAAATTATTAAACTAAAATGGGATCTAATCTGATGTTTTGTAAAGCAATAAATAACAACTAAATAAATAAAGGAAAGGAATCAGGAAACTAAGTAAACGTAAATGTGAAATTCTAATGTGTAAGAGAGGTTTAAGAAGTCCTTAGCTGGTTGGATGAAGGTGTGAGACTATGTCATAATGTGAACCAAGAAAATAGTAAGAGAAAAAAACCAAAAAGAAGCCTAAGAAAGCACATATCCAAGCTCTTTTACTGAAGTGTGGCACCTGGAAAGCATTAGGAGTGCCAATGGGAGCTCTGGGTCTGCAATTTGGGCACCCTGGTCTACATAAATTTCCTAAAACCCTCCTCTAAGGTGTAACTAGATGTTCTTCTATATTCTATTCTTGTCACACTAAAGTCAGTGGATTGTATCTGATGTCGTTGTAAGACCTACAACAAGGAATCACCTATAAAACCCTACAAAATAAATATGCATATGAAGGGGTCATATTATCCTCATCAGCCATAATGGTGGAATTACTAACAGATCATTACACTACATCTCAGACCCAATATAGTTCTAGGTGAGTTTGTGAAAATCATGCCCTAGGTTACTCTTGTTCCAGTCGCACTTTGTGAAGTATAAAGAAAATAACTAGATGTCTAATGTAGAAAATGTGACCATCAAAAAAATATGCGTTCCTCCTATGAAGTGTCATGCAGATGAACCACCCTTGTGTGCCTTTTGATGGATCTAGAGGGATGGAAAAGTACCTTTCGTTTCCTGTAATGGATGCAACTCTAGATGGTGATAGTAGATATATAGTGTTTGGTCTGTCATTATGGTGGCATAACTTTATATTTAAATGGTTCTCTTTTTCTAATTTTGTAATTAACCTCAAAAAGGTCAACCAAAAAAATGATAGAAAGCTCAAATAGTTAGAAAGTTTCCAAAAGGTGAGAGGAAAGTACAAAGAGGATTATGGTACCCAGAGGAGACTAGGGTGCCTAAAGCTCCCTAGTTCTTGTTGGGTGCCCCATTCAAGTATAGGATGAACAAAAAATGACACAATAGACAAGGTAAGTGCAAGTGTAAGATCCTAAATACAATAATAAGCAATGCAATAATGGCCAAAGACATGGGTTAATTATTAGTCGTTTCACTCAAGAACAATATGAATAGTAGTATGATACTGAGACTAAATATTGATTCCAAGTTCATGATTTAGTGACTAAACCTATGTGACTTAGCCGCTTGACTTTAGTTAGGGTTACTATTTGACTGTAGTTAGAATTTTTTAGGGTTATTGTGAGGAGGCATGTGTATGCAACCAGGTGGCTACATTCACATACGCTTGGTTGCATCTTTGCATACATCTTCCCATATATGTGGAGGTATATAAAGGTATATCATTGAAGGAAAGGTGTTGATGCATTCAAGGATAACAATTTTTCTTTGGACCCTTCATTTTATTCACTTGAATTTCAAGTGAAGAAATTATGGGGTTTTAAACAAAATGGTTAGCATTATTTCTTTATCCATGCATGGTATGAATATCAAATTTGTTGTCTTCAATATTTTCTAAAATGATTCCAGATCCCAAACTAAAATCCCAAAGTTCATATTGTCACCTGAATGCACACCTAATTGCCCGACTACATATACAGTAGCTCAACTACATGTGCAGCTGCCTGACTCTATATGTAGCCTCTGGAATGTGTTTGTGGCTGCATGGCTTCATATGAAGTCACTTGGTTACATACACATCCCATTCAGGTGCCTTTATGTGTTAGTAACCGTACAGAAGTTTGATACCTTTTTCTTCTTTGTCATGAATCATTTTACGGGATATTCACCATTTTTTCAAAAGTCCATTTTGAAGATTCGCCACCCATTCTATAATTTTTTTTTGGAGGGGGGTCTTAAAATGAACCGTGGATATGGGATATAAATATTTTTACAATTATTTATTTCTTTTTTCATTTAATTAAATTTCTTGTTTGTAATTTTCAATGTTTCTAATAGATTTATATTGATAAGTATAAAAGAGATAATATTTAATATTATACTAGGAATAATGCATAGATTGGCTTCAATAATTTAAGGCCTATTAGATCATGTAAAGATAAAATAGGAGACTTAATCTTGAAGATGTTTAATTACAAGTAGGGAATTATGGTAGAAGGGAGGAACCTCAACAATCTGTTGTTTACAAAGAAATCTCCACAAGAATTTAATGGAAAACATTATGTTTCTACCATACTTCTCCCACTCACCTCTACCTATATTACTCTTTCACTCCCATCAAGTTTCCATTATGTTGTACTGCTCTTCATGTCACTCATTTAGTGATACTAGAATAGTTTCTTTGTTATTGGCTTATTGTTCTATTAGAAATACTATATTAAAAAGTGAGATAGAAGAAAGTGACAGTGGCAGGTGGAGTAGGAAAATATGAAGGTTCTTGAAAATATTATCTTGGAAAAATTGGGTTCTTTCTCTTTCTTATAAGCATCTTTGTGTATGGAAGTTTAATTATTAGATATGACATTAGAATATGAAAGTTAAATTCATCAAATTTCAAGCACTTTAACTAAGTGGAGTTAGTTTACAATAACTTGAAATTGTTGGATTTCATACATGTGAAGTTAAATTAGTGTAATCATTCTCATCAAAAATTTCCACCATGTTTACAAAAAAAGGAAGGATTAATAAAATATATACTTTTAATTTAATCATCTTTTGTTAACAAATTTCACACCTTTGGTATACATAGTTTCAAATTAATTGAAAAATTCTTTACATCTAGAATCACTAGGGTTTATGGACAGAAAATGTTGATGTTCATTAGGGATTTAAATTTCTTGATGTTTTTTTAAAAAAATGGAGTTGTCGTTAACATTGAAATTTTGGTTATACGCAGGATTCCACTCGATATGGGTGGCATATTGAAAACTTTAAGTTACTATGTACCAAATTTTATGGAATTCAATATAACAATTTTCTTCAAGTCTATTGTTGGTGTGATTGAAATTGTGTTGTCACTCCAAGCATGGATAAAATTAAATATCACAATCCATACTAGAGGGATTATTAAAAATTAACTTAAGTTGGTAAATGTAGTGGCTCGGCCATTGGAAGGTTATCTGGCATGTATAAAATGAGATCCCCTATTTTTATTTGATGAATATGATCTTATATTATATTAATATTAAGCTGATACAATCTGACTCAACAAAAAATGGGCAGTATGAGAACACACCCAAAAACCATGAACAAACTAGGCCAAGTTTAGGAAAGTCAACAAAAACAAATTTAAAAACATCAAAGCTATGTTTCTACTACAAAATGTTGACTAGAAGAATCAGAACCATGACCATCTGGCCAACCAATACTAAGGTCTTTCCCCAAGTCTGACATATCCCAGCCAAAGCATGAGGAGTCTTCCTCTTCATTTTCAGTAGCAACCCACATGGGAGAGATGAGAAGAGCCATTCATGTGAACTTATGTGGCAGAGGTGAAAGTGAGATGCTCCACCCAACATGGGTGTACAAATTGGGTGAATTATATGAGCCCCAACCAAGTTGATGAGCTAGCATGGGGAGCCTCTATGCAAGTGGCAAGTTGGGGGGGATAAAATTATACATGAATGATTGTGTGGAGATTGGTGAGCATGACTGAAAGTGTGTCGTTGTGAAGGGATCTTCGGACCACCTCAGTGACAATTGTTACAGGGAAGAGAGCACCGAGAGGGTGAAGGTGATCCCCAAGAAATATTACAAGGGGTATCACCCCAATGATGCAAGAGGGTCTAGATGTTCTCCACCTTAAGGGCCACCTTGTTTGCTTGCACTTGTATCTACAACAACATATTGGAGTTAACCACTGACTTATTATGTATAGAGAAATGGTCATCAAATTCAAGATTATACAATAAATAATAATTCCTTTCTTTCTATATCTAATAAATACTTTAACCTCTGAAAGCATAAAAAATATCGGAAAACATTTGGTTTAATATGGGATTATCTCCTAAAATAATATGTTTCTAGGTAAAGCACTCTAGACATAAGGGGAGAAAGAATAAATGAATCCAATTCCAAGTCCATTGGGATTTGTGAAAACATAAAAATAGGTATGATAAGGTTTCTAAGTGTATGTAGAAAGGGTATTTGGAAGCTACGACACCAAACTAAACTAGACATGCACTAATAAGGAGGCCTTGATGTAAGGTACACCACAAAAAGTGCACAATTTTGGGTTCCACATAGGAAGATTAGATTGAGTCTCCTTCTCGAAATGGAAGGAGAGGAGTGAGTCCCATACAAATTGTGGAGCTTATCAGCCATGGGAAGTTGTGGAGAAACCCAATGATATCCTTTACTAGTTGAATAGTTCCAGAATGGGGTATCCACGTATCATTTTCAATATGTCCACCAAGGACGTAGGTACGTACTTAAAAGTTTTGGCTCATATGATCAGAAACAAAAGATATAATGTCAATGATACTAGAATGATAAATCATAGCAATATTGAATCAAGTTTCTATCCCATTCCAAGCATATTAAGATTGGATACACTTGCAAAAACAACGTCATGAATGGAAAAAAATGGGTGCTCAAATATCTTGAGTGCAGGAATCCTAGAAACCTCTCCAAGACACTGATATAGTACATGTATAACAAGTAACCACAAAAATAAGTTCTTGTTGACATAAAGGCCATTGCAAAAGGCATTAAATTTCCATTGAAGCCATGGTTTAATTTGCTACCATGCTTTCCAAATACTTTTGTGTAAAAAGGTGTCGACCACTTTAATAGGAACAGGAGCAATGAGAAGATTGGAAAACCCTAATCCTTTCTAGGTTAGGTGGCCATAAGAGGAACCCTTCTCAATGTCATGACGTAGAAATACTTTCCAATATTCTTGTCCTTTAATAATGGGAATTATCCATTTGGAACAAAGTGTCTTCCTTTGAAGCAGGATATCAATAAGGCCCATCCCTCTAGAGACTCTTGGAAGACAACATGTCTCTCAAAAAACTTGGTAGAACCTTTTTCCAGTAGAATAATTACCCTAGATAAAATATTTGAGAAGATTTTCCAACTTTTGTGTGGATTTTTTTAATGACACTCAGTAAGAAGCGTAACTCACATGCGTAGCTTCAATAACTTTTAAAGAAATATGGAACTATCCTACTAAGGACAATGGTTTGATGAGTCAGTATTCCATATTTTTTTCCACTCTCTAGAAAACATACTGCCATAGCTCCATAAGAGAAACTTGAAAGGAAAATGGAATGCCAATAATTTTAAACATCTCACCATGGCCTAATATTTTCCAATCATAAGAATCCATCAAGAAGGGGCGGGGAGCAAGGATTTCCTGTAATATTACATTTTTCTTATTGAATACAAGCATTAGAAGCCAAACAGAAAATGTCCAGGCGTTACATGGCATTGAGAATGTTACTTTCATCCTCAATTAAACTAAGGAAAGATTCATCAAAAAATTTCCCATTGAGTAATTGGGAACTATCTGCAGAAGGAAACACAATTCCCTTGACAAGCCCTCCGGATTTAGCTTTTGCAAGTGGATATCTAAAACATTCCACCGTAAGAAGATAAATAGAAGGAACTAAGGGTAAACCTTGTCAAATTCATCAGAAGAGGCCAAAAGGATCCGAATAGTTTCCATTAATGGTGATCTTGGATTAAGCATTAGCAAAAATAATTTTTACAGATTGAATGAAAGTAGGGCCAAAACCCTAAGTCTGAAGCATGGAACTAATAAATGTCAATTATATCCTATCATAGGATTTTTTGAAGTGCATTTTAATGAACATGGTAGGCTGGTTATATTTTTGATTACATTCCATACCTTCGTAGATGGTAATGATATTTTTCAAAAAGAAACGCCCCTGGATGAAGCCTGTCTGATTTGGTTGTATGATAGTGGGAAGAATATGGTGCAACCGAATTGCAAGAGACTTTGCAATAATCATATATGAGACATTGAGAAAGGTTATAGGTCACGTTTTGGTGATTAGATTGGGGTTTATAGGCTTAGCAATGAAATTTATATTCCCTTTATTGATGTAAGCACCAAATGACTAGTTCTAGAAGCCTTCGAGAAAGACCTGATAGAGGTCTGACCCAAAAGTGTCCCAAAGTGATTTATAGAATTCCCATGGGAAGCCATCACATCTAGGAGCCTTATCATTAGCTATTTTTATGTCTGCTTCATGCATGTCATCAAGGATGAGCATGCATTCATAGGAAATCTTCTAATTCAGAGAGAGTTTGAATTACATGACAACCAAGAATTCGTCAAGAGTCGTCTTTCACTCATGTGAAGAATCTTGAGATTGAAAAACCATATTGTAGTGGGTGAAAAAGGCCTACAAAATATGTTGGGGGTCCATGACCTAAGCTTCACTATTTCCAATGGCATGAATTTTCTGATAATAATTATTTTCTTTGAGGGAAACAAAAAATTATTTCGAAACACGATCCCCACTTTAAGCCAGTAAAAATAGACACAAATGTTTTCTCCCCAAACATTTTAGTTGTTCACAATTTAGATATTTTGATTAAGCTCTGACACCTAGAATTATAGAGCTTTAGAAAAAGTATTTCCTTCAAGCGTCACCACCACTCGGCTTAAATCTTAGGAGGTAGTGGAGTATGAATGACACCAAATTTTTTCCAGCTATCGATTCTATATTCTAAGGAATCTTTTCATCCTAGTCATAATATCCTCCCGCCACTGGGTCCAACTAGAACTTAGAGGTGGATGATAGTTTAAGAAGTGGAATGGTTATGGTGATAAATTCAAGACTCATTTGATATGATTGAGAGTGGGTTTGTGATCCATTAAGGTAGTACTATGAAAAAAATTACCTTTATGACATAAAGGTTGTCATAAGGTAGTATAGTTTGTAAAACTTTCTAAGTGATATGAAATTGAATAGAGGAGTGGTATTAATGGACTAAGTATAACATCACTTCCATATGAAAGGATTAATTTTTTTGAACTCAAACAAATCTTGAGTTGACATCATGTCTCTGTCAAGCTGTTTAAGAACCCAATCTAATCCACCTTGGAGATTAGATGAATTAAACCATGCTTCAAAGGTGGGAATGCAGGAGGCATTAAGGTCATAAAACCCAAATTTATTGCACATATAGAACCACACATCCCTTTTTCCATTTGTCCATCCCAAAGGTAGGTGCCCATACTTATCATAGTTTAGATCCACCATATTATAGTCGCTATATATAACCCAATAAAAATTGGTAATTTTTTTTAGCTACAATCCACCATAGATCGGCTCTTTCAAATTCATCATTAGAGGCATAAATATTGATAAAACCAGAAGGGCGAATATCAATATTAAA
The DNA here is from genome assembly GCA_019776745.2 of Taxus chinensis. Taxonomy (NCBI): domain Eukaryota; kingdom Viridiplantae; phylum Streptophyta; class Pinopsida; order Cupressales; family Taxaceae; genus Taxus; species Taxus chinensis. The sequence goes on from CM034153.1 coordinate 609,026,746, forward strand.
TAAGCCCCATATGGCATGATTGGTGGGGTCGAAACCATGGTTGATAAGGAAAGGCCAAAATTTAGGAGAAAAAATGGATATCAAATCCCCATGCCCCCCATCATGATTACTGTAGAATGCTAGACTGTTAGGCGAGATGGATTTACAAACCATCACCAACTAAAACCTATAACTTTGACTTCCTGCAAACACAACACATCTAAACTACAAATTTTTTGACAATCTTTCCAAATGATATATTTATGATTGGAGTTTGTGAAACCCCACACATTTAATGAAATACAATTCATGGTAAATGGTGGTAAATGTGCATACCTTCCGCATCCAATCCATCTAAGGAATCAAACGGATTTTACAAAAAATTAACATTATTGTGCTTCAATAAATCCTTTAATTCAACTTTTCTTTGCATAATATGTTCTATATTTTACCCCTCCTCTATATAATTTACATTATGTAATAGGATATGATCGTCACTAGGCATGGAGTGGTGACAAGTACTTCAGGCCCTTTTGAATGGGCTATGTGAACTAGTTGCTAATACCAACTACAAATTTGGAAAAGTCAAGGAAATTTGGATGGTATTTATTGGATCTATGAGGACCGAATTCTCCTTGCGCGTGTTAGAGAACTTAATAAATAGGAAAAATGCAGTCCTCAGTGATTCTAGCTTATTGGATTATTATGTTGGCTCAGGGGCATAATATGCCTTAACATATTGTAATATTAAATAAGATAGCCATAAAAAATTTAGGAACTATTACAGGGTCCTGAGAAAATATAGTTTTTAGACATCATACATCTAGACCTTCATCCACCCATGGAACTAAGGTAGGTTTAATCAGATTGCACATTGGAAACATTCTCAGGTGTTAAAGGAAGTTATATGTGGGACATAGATAGGATCAATCCATTCATCTTATGATCAGTTTTTTAGTTTGACATCGGAAATTAGTACTAGGAAATTTAAGGTACAAACAATTCATTGGGAGTGTCCTTATGATTATATCCCAGTTGTGTAAGTCAAATTGATTTTCATATACTCATTTAATTATGTGAAGAAAGGTCAACTTGAAAAGAAACAACATACAACTCATTGGTTGTTAAAACAACTGCATATGAGGTTCCATACAAAAACATTTTACAATTTCCCCACTTTAAGATGTCAGCATATGACATGAACCAAAAGTAATATTTGGTACATCTAGAGAGAACCAAAATGAGACTTACTCATAGATTGAAGGGCACGATTGGTTCATTATAACTGGGGCATACGATGAGATCAGAAAAGCCTTATAGGATACAACTCTAGATTTGATCCAAATTTTTCTGTATGCTCTCGACCTGACATGTTGTGAGCGGAAAAATAGTTGATGTTATAGCTCATGATTTTATCATTACTTCATTAGAGGGGATTTTAGCTTTGAAAATATATGCATTCTAGAAGAAAGTATGCAGAACTATTCAAAACACTATCATTCCAAGTACCAAAACTTAAGAGGATTTCAAGAGAAGAAAAGTAACAAAAGGGGCATGAATTCATCCATACATCGTGACAAGACCTTGAGGATGAATTTAAAGAGTGTTACATTTTTGTCAATGAACTAAAAATGTTTGAATCTCCACAAGCTACATATTTCTCATATTGCAATATGCATCAACTTCTCATGCCACATGTACATTATATAAGTCCTGCTAATGGACAAAGTATGATTCAAGAAAATGCATTCTAGAAGGTAATATCGGATAGTGCTTTTTCATACAGTCTAACATGATCATGACATGTGGGCAGAAGAACACAATGGTAAAAAATGCATTTTTAGAGCTACATATTTTTGGAGGTTAGTTTCACAAATGTGATTAGTTTTAGATGATAAAAGGCATGAGACATATTTTTCTTGGAAAAGGTTTACCATATTCCACTCCCTATCATTGGTAGAATCAATATTCTGTAGAATGCACTACAAGCAAACCTCCCATATTTTATATGTAGGCAATAACTTCTTTATTTCTTGTAGTTGAATTAAATAACCATTACACATGCATATTATTTTATGGCTAATGTGGGTGATTAATTAATCAATCACCCAATGTTTTATATAGTATTCAGAGAGTAATCTCAAACAAATAGGCATGTTCTTACAGTTTCCAGGTCATTCAGTGTGATTTTAAGCATAAAATATGTGTGAGGACATTTTTTCTACTGTAATGTGAGGCATAAAATTATCTTCTTCAGAATCTCCACATAGTCCTATGAAATAGTTTTTCCTTCATTATTGTCAAAGGTGTATGATTTTCATGATCTGTCATCAACCTCTCAAGAAAATGAATTTGGTAAGCAATGTGTCATGTAGAACAACAAACTGAAATGATTTTCAACTCAATCACATCCATACATTTTTACTAAAATGTGAGTTTCATGAGGATATGATTTCTAGATCATGGCAATAAACTTCATTTTGGTCATGAATATGATACATCTACACAAAAGCTCATTCTGAGGAATGAAAACTTATAATAAATTCTCATTTTCCATCACAGGTATTTCAATAAAATCGATGATCTCCACCAAGAGACTAGTCCCTCCCTAGAAATGTAAGAATGCTTAAATATAGCCATAAAATAAAAATAAAGGTTTTCATCAGATTCACAACAATATTCACATTGCTCCTTATGCATTTAAGTCAGGTGTCTCTCAACCTATGACTTGAAATACATTTAGACCATTGTTTATTTCAAATAACACGCCAAGTTTTTCAATTAAAAAAAGACTGTTTACCCATAATGAAGAAGAAGTCAATCCATATCTTGTAGGACAAACATGAGATGTGATAAGTGACAAAATACAAGATTTGGCTATCAAACTATGCTAAGTTGTGCAACTGGAATGATCTCAACTTCGAGATACATTTGAAATTGGATTTTACATTGATACAATTTTATAATGACAAGATGGTTAGCAACCTAGGTGAGTTATGTATAAAAACTAATGAGCTTAGCGATTTCCAAATAGATGTCATATTTGAGTCATGCAAAGTTACGTCAAGCCATTACATTGAAGAAACAGACGAGATAAATATTCATAGGAACCCAAAAATTTGTAAATGAGTTTGCTAACTGAGTTTCAGAGATTCTATTCCAGGTATATCTCTTGTATAGGTGTGTGACACAAAGTGACTCTCACTTTAAATAGAAGGATGCAAGCCTCATAAATGTCATGTCTTGTTTAATCCCTCATACCAACTAAGCAGTATAGCAGGCGGTGAGCCATAACAAGAGATTCGGTAAGTCACAAGATTCTAGTTGGCTTAAACAAGGAGAGATCGCAAAGGAAATGATGTAAAAGTTGACCTTCGTAATGTTTGATGATACCAAAGATCAAGATAATTAGCTCAATTTTTTCATAGAAGGGATTAACCACATAGTTTCCAACATGTCATCGACATTTTACAATGAGTTGGATAAGTTATTCTTCTATGGACCAAAAAATAACTCATCCGTTTTAGAGGAAAGAGTCATTAACCTAAATCAAGGATAATGAAACCCTAACACATGAAAATCTCACAAACCTACATGAATTATTTTTAAATACCCAAACTGAGATGGCACACAAGCAACTCATGCAAATGGAGTATAACTCATTCAGATATGAGTTGACTATAGGAATCACAAGTTCAAATGTTGACCATGACAGTAGCAAAAAGTTGAGCAAGTATAAACCCTAACAAAGTGATAAGTAATAAATGACTGAGCTTCACATCATGAAGTTTCGTTAAAAATTCAGGACAAGGGGGATACCATAAGAGGGAGTATTCCTTCATTTCAAAGGTTAAGATTCACAGATAAATTATGCATGATAGTGGAGTATTTGTTTTTCACAACAAGATAAATTATTCAACTGAGTAAAACTCAAGAACGATATTACAGTTATCACGTTTCTCTATAGATACATCATCTTATGGTTACAGTTTCACAAACTCAATCATAAATTATAATATTTATTCAATTTTCACAACTTATCTCTTAGTATTGCACCATAGAACCGTGTTATGAAATATCTACATATTGGGTATTGACTTCATTGTACATGATCCCAAATCCTAAATGTCACTGTATAAGGTTTGTTGGTGATATTCACCACTGACAACACATGTGTCGCTCCAAGAGGGTTTTACACTATGTTGGAGTTTGGTTACTTCATAGAGAACTAGCTTTAACCCTAAATCACATTCCCCTTACTACTCACACCACTATCAAACCTAGGAGGTGACCACATACCCAAGATGGAATTTTACCATGTTGTTCCTAATCAAATCAGAATTGTTCTAAGGATCATGTTGCTAAGCATACAAGCTATGGACAATAAAATCAAACTTGTAGATCTTAGGGTTGTACTTAAGCTAGAAGGTGTTATCAAGCAAACAACTTTAGTTTGAAGTTCATTCTAATATTATTTAGTTTCATTTTATGCTAATAAAGGATCATGTCCATGAAGGGTAGATTGTCAGTCCCAAGTTTTATACTCAAGTTGATTTGTTATGTTCATGTTTCTTTTCTATATTTTCTAGTGAGATAACACAACACTAAAAGGGATGTTAAAGTATGAAATAATTCATGACAGGTGAGAATGCAGGGAGTGAAGAATGATCAAATTAAATAAATCATTTAGTGACATATTTATCCTATGATTTACAGATACCATATAATTTAGGGATCACTTTAACACCCATGGTTTAGGATGAAGGCATTTATATTTAAACACTAGCATCTTAACCAACTATATTGATAAAAACTTCAATGGAGGAGTAAATGACATACAGAGGGCATACATACATGCATGCATGCAGTGCATGCATACATACAGGAGCATACGACTGAGCATGGACGCAGATCATATATGATATTCCATGGAACATAGAATGGAAGATTGTAAATTGGGGGTCCACAATGAATCGCTACAACCATGCATCGTTCACCATCTTGGGCTTACAAGATATTGCAAGACACAACATAGGTGATCCTCTGAAGATGAGTGATAAATCATTGGCAGTGATGATCCACCTAAATCTGACCATAATCAACGTAGGTTAGTTTTGCATTTACATAGTGCTAGATAATACACACAAAAATAGAGGGTTAGTGTCATATATTCATTTGAATTAAACCATTTCATTCCTTAACTAAGTGATTGGTGCGAGAGTGAAATGGAGATGCAAGGAAGAGAGAGAAACAATATCTTTCTCAGGGGAAGTCATTTATCTTCACACGTCAAGCCTACAAGATTGTGGATCTGCAAATAGTTATTTACAAGGGGTTTCGATAATTTTCCACTATGAGCTTTGCGCAAAGTTGATCATTGGGATCCTTCATGATGTTACTATAGGATAAATGTAAGGATCTATCTATTGTTGGTTGCACCTTATGCTCAATTTGGGAGCTCGGAGGCTATTTTAACCACATGTGCAAGAGCTACCTGGTTTTTAGTTGATTGCACATCATGGTTACAATTATTACGTGTGCTCCTAGATAGGTTTTACCAAAAATTGACATGAATTGATGGAATTCGAAACTAAGGTGCCCCAATGGTTTTCAATTGGAGGCTCAGGTTTTTGGATGCCCCGGTCGAAAAATCGGTCTAACTTGAACTTAGTCCAACACCAATCTATGAGGCCTACAAAACCCCCTTTCTATAACTAGCAATGGAATGTATTTTAACAAAAACTGAAGGTTCCATGCAATTTTATTAGTCCTCAAATCACTAGAAGGATTTTCATAGGACCCAAATAAACATGTTCATTTCAAATCAATGATGTCTCAAATGGCGAGCTAATATTAGGAAAACCCATAGTTTTGAGATGGAGGAGGATTTAGGGATGGAGGAAGTGTTATCCAAAATTCACCCCTCAAGGTAAATTTTGATAACATGCATCAAATTCTTTAGTCCCAAGCAATTATATTGATTCACGGTGCAAAAAATCATGTTTCTGGGGTCCCCTCATATTTTTTCTAACTCTTCTTATCCAAGAAGAAAACCCAACAAGTTCTTAGAAAATGTGAAAAATTTGACAAAATACATGCTCGGGCCAGGGAAAATCATGAAAAATAGCTAAGTCCTAGTCTTTGCAACAGTCGGGACATAAGCAACATCTGGGTGCAAACCGGCTGAAAGGCCGCTAGGCGGTCTACGTAGAATTTGGGACATCTGGGCCAAAGGGACGCGCGGGATGTAGAAATCCGAACTGGCCGAAAAGTGGAAAAAATTGACTAACTGTTGATACAGGCAGTCTGGGACATCTGGGCAATTAGTACGCGGACCGGACGCAAGTTGGCTGAAAAGACTTAAGGTAGGCCGGAACATTTGGGCTGAAGGTACGTGAAGTACGTGAACCAGCCGGATCGGCCGAAATGAGAACTTTCAGTCCGGGACACGCGGGACAAAAGTACGCGAACCGGCTGAACCGGGTGAATTGGGAAAATTTTTCCCAGGCGGTCCGAAAGTAAATGGGACATCTGGGCCGCGAGTACGCGAACCGGCCGGTTCGGCCGAAACGGGAAAATTCAACACTGTGCCAAGTGGGACAAAGGGATGCGTAGGATGCGAAAAGCCGAAGCGGGCGAAGGCAGAGAAGAAAAGTCATCGTTTGGCCCATGAAACTTCAAACGGCCATAACTTTTGACTCCGAGCTCTGATTTTCACAAAATTGGATTTTCTGGAACGAGCACGACGTCCTCTACGTCACAAAAACTGGATTGCTTAATTTTAATGAGGGTATATATATTTAAATAAAATAAACATATTCGGCTCCAGTCAGTCAATGCTCATTCTCATCAAATGACAGAAAACACCTACCAGACCCAAAATAGCTGCCCGCACTCAGAAGGCCATAACTTTTGCATTTCTCAACGAAATCACACAAAATTGGTACCGTTGCAATCATGGTTCGGAGCCCGATGCACAGAATTCAAGAAATTCTAGATTTGATCATAAATTGATTGAGATTTTTAAGAAAACGTGGCCGGGTTCAGAACAGTGTTTTATTTGCTAGTTGGGAGTGCAATTAAAAGGCATGGTCATTCTTATTTCTCTGCTACAGCACATGGGACAATATGGGGAGCCTTTTGAAAGTAATTTATAACCATTTCACTCAATTTAATGCCTCTTACAAGTAGTTGAAGGACAGATTTCAGGATTTCCATTTTCCCTTCTCTTTTCCTTCTCATTTTTCTATAAATTGGAGTTTTGGGCTCATTGTAAAGGAGAGAGTTTTTAGGTAGCGAAGCTCTGCCAAAATTGCTTTGTGAAGCCAGTGTGTTACAGGCCCTTGTAGTGGACTCCTTGCATGGTGATCCAGGCCCTTATCTTGTAATAGACTAAATTGTGCATACCAAGAAGCAATAAAATACAAGTTTGTGGATGTATCTTCCCCTGCTGTGTTTTCTTGCATTCTTCTTGCCCCTTTGATCTTTCTATAAGAATATTGTGTCTATTTAGTATGTTCTTGTAGGGATTCATTATCATCGTGTATGCTTGGAATATTATTGTGAATGCGTTTTGCTAGATTATGGTGAACTGTCATCACCTCTTCTAGTGTGCACTTTGCCTCTGTATTTCACACATTTGGAGACTACTCTCACACCCTCCTTTTCTGGTGTATCACCACTTTAGTGTAGGCTTTCATTTTATGTATTCTCTCTCCCTGGTCCCTTGGAAATTTAGATTAGAATAGTTATCTTATCCTGCATTAGAGTAGATTGTGGCAGGTAGTTTAGGAGCAAGAACCAGCTTTCTCTGGAGGTCTATCTCAAGTCGCAAGTCCCACAACTTGGAGATAGTACCCATGTTATCCAATCACACTGTAAGTTCAAGTATATGCCCAGGGGTGCTGTGATTCGGTGATAACAGTTCTGGCACACCCGGTGGGACCTTAGAGGTCTTTAATTTCATTGCAACAAGATTGATGTGCACTTGTTGTGAGTTCCAGCTTTGAAGGAGCTTTAAAATCGTACATCTGGCGACTCCAAAAGAGGCATAATCTGCTGGTTCCTGCAGTCCAAGCTTGGAAAATTTATGAGAAGAATACAGACCAGGTCAAGAACTAGGGAGGAAGGATTGTTTGTTTATCTACATCTATCTCCAGGCAGAGAAAGAAGGGGAAGAAGAGCTCAAAGATCTGCATCTCCACCTAATAGGACTTTGTCTACACCTCCACCTGGTAGACCTTTTCTCGCATCAACAAGGATTCTCAGACCAATCAGAATGGCGCAACCACTAAATCCCTTTGTCAATTTCACTGGCAGTAGCCCGCTTGCCCTCAATGCACAGAATCCAATTCCAATTGCAGCATTGAAGAACATTCCATTTTTCACTGGAGAAAATCATACCACTCCTGGTGATCATGTCAAAGACATTGCTAACGTTTGTGTAATCCATGAGATAAATGAAATGGATGTGGCTGTCAAATTGCTGGCATCATCGTTCAAAGGGAAGGCATTGCAATGGTTTAGGAGCCTTGAAGCTGGTTCTATCACAAATTGGAATCAGTTATGCATAGTTCTCCATGAGCAGTTTGGAGAAAAGGGAGACAACTTGTCTCTTCTAGAACAATTTACAACTATCAAGAGAGCCCCCAATGAGCAGCTGACTGACTTCAACTTCAGATTTCAAAGGTCTTGGGATAGGATTCCAGTGGCAGTCAGGCCAACAGCAGAAGGTGCTTTTCTATACTATCTTAAAGCTTTGAATTCTAATATTTCTATGTTAATTCAATCTATGGGAGTCACAACCTTACCTGCTGCTTATAGTATTGCCATTAGAGCTGAAAATTGTCTTATTCAAGCTGGTAAACTGGCTCATAGGCCCCCAATGCCATTATATCCAAGTTTAGAGAGCCCAAGTACTAGCCAAGCACCTGTCTTAGCTCCTATTCCCATCCCTAGAAATCAAAGTTTGAATGAGACTTCTACTTCATCCTCTAGTGCTTCAAATGAACTCCAAGAGGTCATGAAACAATTGCAAAATTTAGGAAATGAGCTGGTTACTATCAAAAGACAGCAAGCTCAAAGTGCTAGACCATATCATCCTCAAGCTCAGCCTAACAGGCGGCCATATCAACCTCAAAGACCACCCAATCCAGCTGTAAATCAGAATCAAGCAAGGCCTCCTACCAATAGACCATTTCAGCCCTATAATCCCAATGTTAAATCTGCATCCAGAGCTTTGGTGCCAGTCCAAAATAACATGGCCCAAGAATATGATTGGTGTTTCCCGTGCAGTCAGCCACATAACCAATCAATGTGCTTTAATGGTGCATTAAATCAGGCCCTGATGGTGCAAACCATTGGTGGGTCGCAAGAGTCTAGCCACGAAGAAGACCAGTAGCAAGGGGCACCTCAGCAAGGAACATCTCTGAATGAAACTACTCTCATCAATTGGCAGGCTGAAGATTTTTGTGGTATGAATCAAATACCCTCTCAAAGTGTTGCAGCCAACACAAGGTCAAATAGGAGAAATTTGGGTGAAGAACAGCCATTTGCTTCAAGTAATCCACAACCTTCTACCACTCCACAAGGCGCTGGCAAACAAAATATAGTTCCAAACATGCAAGGAGCATCCAAACCAGCTCCTAAACCAACTCAGACACCAGCTGCTGCTGCCCATGTGCAAGGAATGAATGTGCAGGCCAAGGGACAGCAGAGGGATACTTCATCTCCATTCAATATCATTGATCAGATGAAGAAAACAAATGTAAACATATCAATGTGGGAATCACTATCTATCCAAGGACAAAGAGATCTGCTACAAGCTACCATGAAGGACTGGTCAATTTCAAATCAATAGGTCCAAATGCAAGAGAAGGTACTCACAAATGTTGCCCAGCCTGAGGGAAATCACAGAGGACAACAAGGTAAAATGCTGAAGTCCCCTCCATTTTATGTTTCATTGATCATCGGAGATAAGCTGGTGCATAATTGCATGATCGATTCGGGAGAAAGTAGCTCAGTGATGCCCAAGCAAATAGCTGATCAGCTAGGACTCCAATATGAAGTCATCCCCAAGGGTGTAGTGCAATTAGACGGGACAGCAGTGACAACGGTTGGAGTAATCAAAGGATTGACCCTCACACTGTATGCATGTCCCAACGTAATAGTGTTACAAGATGTGTCAGTCATAGACCTGCCACCACTCTTTGCATTGTGCTTGTCAAGAGACTTCACTGCTAAAATTGGAGGCTACCTTTTGGCAGATTGGTCGCACATGTTGTTCAAAACAAGATATGGAACTAAGGCTACAATCAGGTCAGAACCTATTGCAAACTTCCATGTTGAACCTTACACTCCAAGCCAAATCAATACCAACTGTTCAGCGGTTGATCAAGAAGATTATCCAAGCACTGATGAAGCTGACGCCAAGGTTGGAAGCATCCCAGATTTGACTCTTGATGAATGGGCAAGCAAGGTGCATGCTTTTGATCCCTATCAAGAAATAGAAGAATCTGAGCTGGGAGTCTATTGTTTACATGAAGAGAATCAACCTCTTCCTAGCATCACCAAGCCAGATCATGAAGACAAGAATGAAGTATGGAAATTGTTCTTTGATGGGTCAAGGAGTAGACAAGGCGTAGGAGGAGGAGCTATGCTCATTTCACCGCAAGGTATAAGGCATTACTCAGCGTTCCGTTTCCAGTTTTCCTATTCAAAGAACACAGCTGAGTATGAAGCCTTAATTCATGGACTGCACTGGGCAAAGAAGAAATGCATCAGGAATTTACAAGTATTAGGTGATAGTGAGCTGATCGTAAACCAAGTCAAAGGAAAAAATGCTGCCAAAAATGATATATTAAAGAACTACAAAAATCGGGTATGGGACCTTATTGAATATTTTGAAGCTTTTAGCATCATTTCCATCCCAAGAAAAAAGAATGAAGCCGCTGACAGACTGGCAGCAATTGGGGTTGCGTTTGATGTTGTAGAAAGTATCAAAAGTGAGAAAACTCAGCCTCATATCAAAGTGGTTGTAAGACCAGCTGTTCCGGATAACAACACAAGTTGGCAAGTCTTCAAGAATGATCAGCAAATTGTTAATTTCCTACAAGAAGAAGCTGAGTTCTCTGCCAGGAATCAAGACAAGCTGCAGCAGCAGTATGGCAACCAAGTGGTGCAGCTTAGGACTAACAAATTACCAAAAGGCCTCATAACCTTGGAGTTAATCTTCAACCCGAATGATCAGTTCCGGAAGGAGAAGGTGAACATTCAAGTAAAGGGTGAAGATTCAGAGCCTATTTTAGTGGAAGAAGGCAAGACATTGCAAATTGGCAAAGTAAGTACTCCACAAGAGAAATCTGATTTGGTTCAGCTTTCCAGATGTCTTTGCTTGCACTTACAAAGATTTAAGAGGTTTCAACCCAAATTTGGCACAGCATACTATTGAGTTGGATCCGGAATCCAAGCCTGTCAGGAAAAAGCAAAGGCCAGTAAATCCTCATATCGAGCCTCTCATGAGAAAAGAGTTAAGCAAGCTCATTGAGGATAGTATCATCTTTCCCATCAAACACTCAAGTTGGGTTGCAAACTTGGTGCCGGTAAGAAAGAGAAACGGAGAAATAAGATTGTGTGTGGACTTTTGCGATCTAAATAGAGCATCACTCAAAGATCATTATCCGCTTCCATCAATGGAACAAATATTGTAGGTTGTAGTTGGTTCAGAAAGGTTTTCATTGCTAGATGGATATTCAGGCTATAATCAGATAATGGTAAAGGAAGAAGATCAATTCAAAATGGCGTTCACTACAAAATGGGGCATGTATGCTTACAAGAAGATGCCATTTACACTGTCAAATGTCGGAGCAACATTTCAGCGAGCTATGGATATGGCGTTCAAAGGCTTAATCAACAATATAGTGCTGGTATACCTAGACGATATCACTGTCTTCTCAAAGAATGCAGCAGACCATCTCTTTCACCTCAGACAAGTATTTCCGAGGTGTAGAAGGTTCGGAGTGTCATTGAATCCAAAGAAGTGTATATTCCTGGCATGCGAAGGAAAATTGTTGGGTCACATTGTCTCTAGGGAAGGGCTAACAATTGATCCTGAAAGGGTTGAAGCCATCCGAACGCTTCCATTGCCACACCACAAGAAATCTCTCCAAAGCTTCTTAGGAAGGATAAACTTTGTCCGCAGATTTGTGCCCAATTTTTCCACTCTTGTGAAGTCTCTAACTATGATGTTGAAGAAGAGTCTGGCATTCAAATAGACAGCAAAAGGCAAAGAGAGTTTTGAAAACATCAAGCATGCAATATCACCAGCTCCAACTCTTATCAACCCAGATTTCTCAAAGGACTTCATGTTGTATGCATTTGGAGGATCAGATAAAATCTCAGCTATCTTGACACAGTTGAATAGAGAAGGTTCAGAACAGCCCATAGCATTCTTCAGTCAAACCTTGGAAGATTATGAAATAAAGTATTCTTTCATCGAAAATCATGTCCTCGCTGTCATCAGGGGCTTGAAGAAGTTTAGACATTTGGTCTCAAACAATAAGATTCAACTACTGGTGTCTCATGCTGGCATCAAGGACTTCCTCCTAAACAAGGATCTAAATGAGAAGAGAGCAGGTTGGATCACTCGGGTGATGGAATATGATACTGAAATCAAAGTGACCAAGCTAGTTCGTGGCAAAGGCTTGTGTGAGCGGCTCGCTTCCAAACAACCAGATGAGTCAAAAAGTGAAGAGGATGTTGTCTTGCTACTACAGAATGATCAAGAATGACCAGCTGATGATGGACTCATCCCATGTTGGACTCAAGACCTTGTGCATTATCTCCAAACAGGTTTTTTCCCTCTAGAAGTGAGCAAAGCAAAGAGGAGATACTTCAGATTACAAGCCATTCCATATGTGCTTGTTGGCGGAGTTTTGTTCAAGAAGGACATCAATGGTGTTCTATTAAGATGCATTGGAACAGGTCAAGTTGAGAAGATCTTACACGAGTTCCATGACAGGGAAGTAGGAGGCCACTTTGCTCCACGAGTAACAGCTCTCAAAATCATGAAAGCTGGTTACTATTGGCCTACTGTGTTCAATGATTGCTACTCATTGGTCAAGAAATGCAGAAAATGTGCATTCTTTGCAGGAAAAGAAAGGTTAGCAGCGCTGCCCCTTCGTCCAATTTCAGTAAATCAGCCATTCATGCAATAGGGATTGGACTTCATTGGGGTTATCAATCCCAATTCAAGTCAGGGCCACAAGTGGATACTAACAGCAACAGACTATTTCACCAAGTGGACTGAAGCAGTGGCACTGAAGGAGGCAAATGAATCTAATATCTTAGATTTCTATGAAGGGATAGTCATGAGGTTTGGTGCCCCTGCCACTATCATATCAGAAAATGTATTGGCATTCCTTGGCACAAAGATCACTGAATGGGCTGTAAAAAATTGTGTGTATCTCAGTACTTCATCGAACTATTACCCTCAAGGTAATGGCCAAGCTGAGTCTAACGAACAAGAATCTACTAAGAATCATCAGGAGGGCTCTTGATGAGAATCAGAGGACTTGGCACTCAAAGCTCAAATTAGCCCTATGGGCCGATAGGATCACACCCAAGAGATCTATAGGAAGCTCTCCATACAAGCTTGTGTACGGGAAGGAAGTAGTTCTACCCATATCACTCGAGTTTCCAGCATTGGAACTCATGAAACAGTTGAAACTAGATGAGTTCGAACCTATGGAAATCAGGTATGCAGAGCTGATGGAATTAGAAGAGACAAGAGAGCACGCAATGCAAACCATAGAAAAAGATAAAGCATTGGTCAAAAATAGTTTTGACAAGAAAGCTAAGGCCAGGATATTACAAACTGGAGATTTGGTACTGAAGTGGGATGCTGATCATGCAAAACCAGGAAAGAACTCCAAGTTTGATGCCATCTGGAGTGGCCCGTACATGATCATCGAATGCAAAGGTAGCAATGGTTTCCGACTGGCTAAGTTGGATGGTGAAGAATTGCAGATTCCGGACAATGGGATCTATCTCAAACGTTGCTACTAGAAAGAAATCTTCTCACCCTTGTAAATATTAATTTAGAATTTCCATTCCTCTAAGTGCTTATGCACATTGTACTGCTATTAGAGTAGTTTCTATTTCCCTAAGTGCTTTTGCACATGTCCTATTGCTTCTAGTATATGCATGTTTGCAGTTCGTCAAGCTCCTGGAAAAGAATTGCAGCCACAGGGAAACCAGCTGAACGAATGTTTCAATGGCTCTAAGACACAGGTTTTTAAATTTTAGATCAGCTGAGAGGTTATCAAACAGAATCCATGCCCAATGGATTGCTACAAGTAGCTGGCCGTTATACCTAGCAGGCAGGTACCCCCCGTTGAGTCGCCAAAATTATTATTCAAAATTCACCCCCAAGGTAAATTTTGATAACATGCATCAAATTATTTAGTCGCAAGAAATTATATTGATTCACGACAAAAATTCATGTTTCTAGGGTCCCCTCATATTTTTTCTAACTCCCCTGTCCAAGAAGAAGAGAGCAAGTTCTGAGAAAATGTGAAAAAATTGCAAAAAACAAGCTCGGGCCAGAAAAAATCATGAAAAATGGCTAAGTCCCAGTCCTTGCAATAGTCAGGACATGAGGGACATCTGGATGCGAACCGACCGAAAGGCTGCTAGGCGGTCTGTGCAGCATTTGGGACATTTGGGACAAAGGGACGCGTGGGACGCGGAAATCCGAACTGGCCGAAAAATGGAAAAAATTGACTAACTGTTGAAACAAGCAGTATGGGACATCTGGGCAATTAGTACGCGAACTGGCCGGATCAGCCGAAATGAGTCAAGGCAGCCCGGAACAGTTGGGCTGAAGGTACGCAAAGTATGCAAACCAACCGGATCGGCCGAAATGAGAACTTTCATTCCAGGACGCGCGGGACAAAAGTACGTGAACCGGCCGAACCGGGCGAATCGGGAAAATTTGTCCCAGGGGGTCTGAAAGCAAATGGGACATCTGGGCCGAGAGTACACGAACCAGCCGGTTTGGCTGAAACGGGAAAATTCAGCACTGTGCCAAGTGGGACAAAGGGACGCGTGGGATGCGAAAATCCGAAGCGGCTGAAGGCAGAGAAGAAAAGTCAACGTTTGGCCCGTGAAACTTCAAACGGCCATAACTTTTGACTCCGAGCTCCGATTTTCACAAAATTGGACTTTCTGGAACGAGCACAACGTCCTCTACGTCACAAAAACTGGATTTTTTAATTTTAATGAGGGTATATGTATTTAAATAAAATAAACATATTCGGCTCCAGTCAGTCAATGCTCATTCCCGTCAAATGACAGAAAACGCCTGTCAGACCCAAAATAGCTGCCCACACTCAGAAGGCCATAACTTTTGCATTTCTCAACGAAATCACACAAAATTTGTACCGTTGGAATCATGGTTCAGATCCCGATGCACAAAAATGAATAAATTCTAGATTTGATCATAAATTGATTGAGATTTTTAAGAAAACGTGGCCGGGTTCAGAACTGTGTTTTATTTGGTAGTTGGGAGTGCAATTAAAAGGCATGGTCATCCTTCTTTCTCTGCTGCAGCACATCGGACAGTATGGGGAGCCTTTTGAAAGTAATGTATAACCATTTCACTCAATTTAATGCCTCTTACAGGTGGTTGAAGGACAAATTTTGGGATTTCCATTTTCCCCTTCTCTTTTCCTTCTCATTTTTCTATAAATTGGAGTGTTGGGCTCATTGTAAAGGAGAGAGTTTTTGGGTAGCAAAGCTCTACCAAAATTACTTTGTGAAGCCAGTGTGTTGCAGGCCCTTGTAGTGGACTCCTTGCATGGTGATCCAGGCCCTTATTTTGTAATAGACTGAATTGTGCATACCAGGAAGTAATAAAATACAAGTTTGTGGATGTATCTTCCCCTACTGTGTTTTCTTGCATTCTTCTTACCCCTTTAATCTTTCTATAAGAATATTGTGTCTATTTAGTATGTTCTTGCAGGATTCATTATCATTGTGTATGCTTGGAATATTATTGTGAATGCATTTTGCTAGATTATGGTGAATTGTCATCACCTCTTCTAGTGTGCACTTTGCCTCTGTATTTCACACATTTGGAGACTACTCTCACACCCTCCTTTTCTGGTGTATCACCACTTTAGTGTAGGCTTTCATTTTATGTATTCTCTCTCCCTGGTCCCTTGGAAATTTAGATTAGAACAGTTATCTTATCCTGCATTAGAGTAGATTGTGGCAGGTAGTTTAGGAGCAAGAACTAGCTTTCTCTGGAGGTCTATCTCAAGTAGCAAGTCCCACAACTTGGAGATAGTACCCATGTTATCCAATCACACTGTAAGTTCAAGTATATGCCCAGGGGTGCTGTGATTCGGTGATAACAGGAAGATGCTTCCCTATTTTTTGAGAGTGTTAGCACGGGAATGTCGGAGAACGTGCATGTTGCTTTGCCTCTAGATTACCATTTCAATGGTGAGTGGAAAGGTGGGCCCATTAGGAAGGATGAGAATTCAATTTTTTTAATTTTCTTTGTAGTGTTTTGGGTCAGTATTAAATGATATACGTCCTTGGGCTGATGGGTGGCAATCTAGAGGTAAGATCGCTCTTCTTGGAAGAAGGTTAATGGATTTTCTGGATGGAAAATTAGAGATGATCCTTAGGCCCGGAGATGGATATTTGATAGGACCATCGACCTACATGAATGATGGTGATGGGTATACTAAGGTTCATAATAAGAAACATTAATATATAATGAATGATCGTGTTATCTAGCAGCTTCTAGTGGTGAGTCCTACTTTTTTAATCTCTCTTTATGTCAGGTCAAGTCTCATTTAATGGTCTTTATATTCATCTTACATTATCTTTGGCTTATCTTTTCTTACCACTTGTATAGGCCATTTATTTTATTCCTCGTAGCTTTATATTTTAATCATTTGTTTCTCTCATGATGCATCTGATGCTATAAGGATTTTGGGAGTCATAATCCCTATTTTATTACCTTATTTAAAAAAATATTGATAATTATTTAAAAATATTATATGAATTATAGATGCTAAAATTTGATAGTGTTTCCTTTTGGAATATCGTGTTTTACATTATATTCTAGCTAACAAAAATGCTCGTACTTGTAATCCATTCACAGTATTGCTCTAAAATTTCCACAACATGGTCTGATTAAAATTATGAAAAAATAAACGAAAGATGCGTAACACATTTTGTATTCACAGTAGAAATAATAGTTTAGGAGTTTGTCTCTCCTATACAAACATATATGGAAGGGTTAGGATGTCGAGTCATGTGTTGGATATCATGTACAGTCCCACCACTTCTCAATCATTTTCTTCACTTTGAATATGAAATATGTTTTAGGTCATTTAACCTTCATAGGGCTAGAAATATTATAATATCTCACCTATCACTACTACACAGGGTGGCTTAATGAATTGTTTTAGAGAAAAATAAGTCATTTCGTTGCTAACTTCCCTCCCTTATATTTATGTTAATATTTTTACTATTTACGTCAGTTAACATTTTATGTGTTTCCATACGCTTTTTGAATAGTTCTACGGTTCATGTTTTTGGCAAACTCTTGTTGAAAAAGCCTAGGGTTGCGAAGAGTGTGGGGAGTGTGATAGCTTAAAGGGATCCCTTGTTTTATTTATAAAAAATCTAAAAAATATATCCTTTCAAAACATTAAAAAAAAAAAATCACCAAATGTAGAAAAAAAACCTCTTTATATACCGAGCTAATCTAAAAATAGTTTGTAAATGTTAGATTTGTCGATATTTTGTAGATATCAGATTTTTTGAGCTCGCATGTAGAATTTTTGTTGATATTGTAGTACTAAATAAGGAATACTTTGTATATTTCCATCATCATCACTGTCAAATATCCTTCGACATCTCATTATTTAGATAATAGGTAATAAAATATTAGATTCCCACATTTTCTCAGGTTAGGTTTACAATAAGATTGTTACATTTCTTACAATCTATATAGCCAAATGTATTTTTGTTTCCCTGATCTCCTAAAAATGATTTTGAACTGTTCGAGTAATTCCTATGTTGTTTTCTCAGATATTTTCATGGACACGAATGGGGTCCTTGTTATCTCTCAGAAGTGCACTATGTGTTGAGGGGTAACAGGTGTTCTAAGTATGTATCTTCCTCACTTCTGTAGATAAAACTAATACACCTCATGGGCTATGGGTATCCCTATTATGAGGTGAATCTCTTGCATTACAAGGTTGGTTCCTTCTTTGGATGCATCCTAAAATATAATTTTGGGGTTAAGGGGAACAAATGGTTGTAACATAATATAAATGAAGGTGATACAATAAAAGTATTGGCAATTTTTTTAGAGATACATGCACAATAAGTTTTGAATAAGTTGTACAATGAAGAAAAAATGGGTTTCAACTAATTCCAAAGAAAACAATTTACTGTTGAGGGATTGTTCACACTAGGAGTGCAAATCACTGCACAACAAAGATTGTAGAAAACACCAATTTGCACCAAGGTAAAATAGTCTAAGAAAGCTTAATGAAATTTAGGGAATAAGATTCACAAGATTAAACTGCATACATACACATTACTGCAAATAATTGGAAAGGAAACAACTGATTCTCATGTAAGGGAAAATCTGGCAAAATGGCTTCAGCTCTCCATACTAAATTCCTCCTGTCAAAAAATATTTTTTGTGCTTTTCCAATGCACACTATATATAGAAAAAATTATTCACCCAAGCCCCTAAAAATAAACTAATTCTAATTACACTTGCATGCTATTATTAACCTTCATTGTGAATAAATAAAAGGATAAAATAACATGATGTTACAATTAGGCAAAATTAGCCTTTTAACTCCAAAAATACATCTCTAGTCGAAGTATAGTTTGACTCATCTAATTCTAATACAATGAATAAATCTGGGTGAAAAATTTAGCTAATATTAGCCCCTTGCTTGACGTGCAAGTCTCCTCTAAGGTGCATGCAAACTATTATATCCTATTATGAACAACTAAAATAATCATCTCTTTATCCCTTTAATAGTCCTGATTGTGACACCCCTTTGTAAATGATAAGGTAATATAACATGCTGGTAATGACATATTTTTTTTCATCCTATAGGGACCATGTGTGAACATGCTAGAAATTAATAATTCTCCATCTATTATTAGCCACCTTTCAAAGTATGATGTTTTGGCAAATACTAATGTATTTTTGCAAAGTTTAAGGTAAACATTGGTTCCTTTTGAATCTAAGGGATTGGGCCCCTATTGAATTTTATATGAAATATATTATTTTGGCATACTTTAGTCTAAGGTAAAGTAATTATTCTTTTGAATATTAGGCCACCATTGGAAACATTCACAACAACTATGGTCAAAATAAATAATAATTAAAGTGGGAAACAGGTCCCCCTTCTCATGATGCTGGATCCCTTAAATCCTTTTGTCATTGATTGCTAACTCTAACTGTGGTAGAGTTTCATAGAGAGGTTAAATTTTTGTACTTTCTCTCAATTTGGTAGAGTTAAGGAAACCATTGATTGAACTAGGTTACTTCTGTGCATGTTGATGCTTGTACTTTAGATTTTGCACCGTTGATATTAACCATGGGTGGGTTAGGTAACTCAATGAACAAGTTAATAAAAATTGAAAAGGTTGGAACATGTTAATTTTTCTTATTTTCAAGCTCCCTAGGGTTGGCCTTGGAAAAATTTCACCAAGCCGCCATTTTTTTATCGTTTTGAGCTCTCTTGCTTTTGTTCTATACATGTATGATTTCCAAATCTTTGAGATTTCTCTCAATACTTGGTCTGTAGCTCTCTGTGAATCTTTTTGAAGCCATTATCATTTCTTTTAAGGTCTGGTTTTTTCCTTTCTGTGAGGTCTCAGTCACGAAAATTGAAAACGGTAAGCTTCTGGTTGTATAAAATTTGTTTCTTGACTGTTCACTTCTAAAGAACACTACCTGAAACTCTTGTGTTTCCTTGGCATTTTATGTGATTTTTGATATTGTGGAACGTCCTTTGGATCTTAAAATGGTTATGGATATTCATTTTTCTCTAGACTTAATGATCCTTTAGGGTTTAAAGAACACGAATCAAAATGGTGAGTTATTACTCAATCCTTGAGTTTTACTAGAAGCTTGTGAGGAATCTTTGACGACTGTGCATGAATAAAGTTTTTTCCCTGATATTTATTCGTATATTTTCTCTCTAAAATTTTTAGGAGGAAGAATGGAATCTGTATCCGTTTATACTTTATTCTTTTGATGATCTTAAAATGGGTTTAACCCATTTATTTGTAAAAGCACTGTGAAATACTTTATGGGTACTTGGCTATTTGTTTTGCAGCCATACAAACACTATTTTTTTTTATATGAAGTTGTATATTTTTCTTTTCTTTTGTTCTATGAAGCATTCTAAGATAATGAAGTTTTGTAACTATTAATAACCTTGAACGCCTTCAAATTCTTCTGTAAATCTCTAGAAATTTTTCATGGCCGTTGAAGAATAAAATTTTTTCCTTCTTTGTTGGCGTATACTTTCAAACTGTAGCTTTAAAAATGCTTGTTTTTAATAACCCAAAATGGCTATTAATCCTTTGTTAAAAAATATCAGATCTAGAAATATTTTGACATGGTATTCTACATTTTCTCTATGCCATTATTACTGTCATTCAAATTCTATGTTTGAAAAACTATTTCTCCATTTCAAATAGTTCGGGTTTCATCCTGTGTCCAACTATGTCTTTGACCAAACTTTTGGGCTCTCTTATTTTTTGGTTCTGTAGACTGAAACTGTGATCGAATTGTACCCCATTTTTGTAATCTATACTTGAATCATTGTTATGTCATTGTAATAAGTCTCTATATTTTCATAAGGCTTCTTTTCTTATTGTGAGTTAACAACTGGTAATGATTTCAATAGCTCATTTCAGATTAGTTCCTTCCTTTTTTTTCCTCTAACACTTGGCTTGTTGTTAAAAGTTGCATTCTATAATTCCTTGTAGGTGAAGTATATTTGGAAGTCAGAAATTGTATCTATTCTTTTGTCTATTATAACTACAACTCACTTTGTACTTGCTTGTATAAAAGTTGTACCTGCTTGAATATCTTGCTCATTATAGACTATATACTTCATGTGGTGAGATTTTGTAAAATGATCTGTACTTGATGATTTTTCCAAGTTGTTTTAACAAAATTTGAACCTTCATTGAATTATGTACCTTACTTTCTTAATTTAGTGATAATGGCTTTGAACACTTGTACTTTGTGACTTGATCATTGTGAAATGGCATGAATGAATTTTCTTCTGTAGCCTTGAATTCTATTTTATGTACTGATGCAATACATACTTGTTAGTACAAAATTTGAACCATGAAAATTATTTTTCATTCTTCAACTACTACATGCACATGCACACTTAAGAAAATAGTTAGAAAATAATAGGCTTGCAACCTATCTTGTACTCCACAGTGACTTTTCTTCTTCTTATTCTTTTTCTTCTTTTTTGTATAGATTTTCAAAACATGCGTGTGCTTTTGTAAGATAGTAACTCCTTGATTCTGTATCTAGTTTTTCTTATGTATCATATTTATATTTGATTTCAAAAGATTCATTTGTCTAAAACTAATAGAAAAAGCATTCAAATTAAACCCAGAGCTCAATATTGACACTATTTTCTTTCTTTTCCCTAGGTACAGTGATGTAATGCAGAAGATGAAGACCATGAGAAGATGATGAAGACCAAGAGAAGACCCAAAAGGAAATGATCAGTTTTCTCTATAATATTTTTATTATTGCTTTATGCACAGGCATCTTTTAATTCAGAAATACATAAGTTACATCCCATGGATTGTGTTGGAAACACTAAATTTCTTCATGAATAAATGACATTAATTTCTAAAACTGAGTTCTATATTTCTTTTTGAATTCATCTTGTAATATGTATTGATTGTATAACAAACTAAACAACTCAATAACATAGTTAATACCACTTAATCATAATAAATAATAAAATTTGATGTACCTTATAACTTAGTAATGAACTCTCCTTCATGCAAACTGTAACTCTATTTGTTGCTATGGGATGAAATATCACACCTATGCTATGATTCTCACCTTCATCAAGGTTATGCATTGGTCTTTCAGGGCTTATGTATTTCCATGTTGATTATGAACATGCAATTGCAACATATATGAGGTGTTGCATTCCACAACAGAACACATAACTTTAAATTGTATTGATTTTCAATCTACTGCACCTCAAAACATTAAGAAACCTTCCTTCCTTTCCTTAGTTAGGTATCTTACATCAATCCTCTCCATTTGAAACCAATTTTTGAGTTTCCAATTTTGCACGAGTGAGAAATTAGCAAGATTTCAGGTGATACTATGGGGAAAAGCTACTTGCTAGCTTTAAGACTAGTGCATTTCTCTTTTCCATTGGGCATGGAGTCCAAATCCTATAACCAAAATATGTGCTTTTCTCAAAAATCCACCTTTTTTGAAAAAAACTAAAACTAGCAAAAGATCTGTTAAATTAGATCACATGCGTGAATGCACTTATTGAAATTGAAAGCTGCAATGTGAATGGAATGCACTTATTGAAATGGAAATCCTACTTTAACCAATACTGATAAGGTCTTCAATAACATTTCTTGAGATACATACCATTCAGAGGAATGGGAAGCTCCTCTCCAGTTAGACTTGAAAGATGAAATAGATTTTACTCTTTGTAGGAGGAAATCATGTAAAGACCACTCCAAATTGTATCAAATTTTTTGTGGTTTCTTGGCTTTTCTCTGTCAACATCCCATTTTAGCAAAATGTCTCCTTCATAAAAAATTCTAAAATTAGTCTTTTAGTTAAACGTGCTTTTGATCTTTTTTTGATTTATCTCCATGTTCAAGTGAGCTTGATCTCTTAGCTTTTGCAATTCTATAAGTTCTGCATAACAAACGTGCATTGGTTCACTCTCAAGTAATTCCATCTGATGTAATAAATTTGATGCAGACATCTCATTTTAAATAGACATTATTGCCTAACATCCATAAACAAGCTTGTATGGTGTATTGCCAACTGATATTTTAGGAGTCACTCTATCATCCCAATGTACTCAATTTAACATCAAATAACAAGCTCTATGGTTATCTTTAAGTGTTATTTTTATAATCGTGAGAAGATTATTATTAGTAGTTTCAACTAATATGTTACCTTGTAGGTAATAATTAGATAAATTACTTAGATGAAAAGCATGTTTGACATCCCAATCTGTTACCTTTGCACCAAGGAAAGCTAAACCATTATTTGAGATGATAGTGGTTGTAACATCAAATCTACAAACTATGTCTTCATAGAATGATAATATTGAAGTTTCATTGGCTTCTTTCAAAGCCACTACTTCATTCTAGTGAGTAAAATAATTTATGGCAGTAAAACGCCACTTTTTTCCTTATGATGAAGGAGGATTTATCATGTCAATAAATTCAAGACCCCACTACATAAATGGTTGATCAAATGAAATAGGATCTAAGGGTAGTGAAAGTAATCATTCGTTTCCAAAAAAGAATGCACACTTTTTGTACTTCTTAATCCATTCTAATAAGTCCTTCAATATGTTAGGAAAACAATAACAAACTTTCATAATTTTAAGAGTTGTAGTACGTGCTGAGAAATGACCTCCGATAGATCCTTCATGAAATTCAGAAAGTATTTGTTGTACTCTATTGAAATCAACACAAAGAAACAAAACTCCATTCATATATTTCTTGAACAACACACCATCAATAAAATCATAAGGTATGGCATGCAATCTCAAATACTTTCATTTTTTCTTGTCCATACCTTCTGTATATGTGTCATGTTACAACTAAGTAATCAAATAAGTCATCCAACTTTATCCTAGAACCTCCAGATTGAGTTCCGGTTGCTGATTTTGGGGTTGTACTAAAGTTTTAGATTGTTGGTATGAAATTACAGCATGTTGTAATGGATCTGCAGCCTGTTATTTTTCCATATCAACAATCAAATCTTCACATAATCCTTTTCCACGCACTATTTTAGCAACACAAATATCAACACCATATTACATAACTGTTGTAATCCAACATGCTCACTTCTTATTCAGTTCCTTGATCAACAAGAACACTTTAACACTTGGGTGAGAAACTAAAACATGTATCTTGTTATTTGAAATCATCTACTTGAAATTTTTTAGTCCTCTAACTACTAAAAGTACCTTTATTTCAAGAAAATTGTACCTTATCTCATATTCATGTAAGATATACCCAAAGAAAACAATGGGTTGTTATATGTTCTCATCATTAACTTGAGTTATTATGGATGAAATAGTTTTAGCTCCTGCAAGTGAATACAATGTGAAGTCTTTATCAAGGTTTGGATTTGACAATGTAGGAGCTTGTGAAATAACTAAATTAATAGCTTCAAATACTTTTCTTTCTTCACTGGTTCAAGAGAATACTTTACCCTTCTTTAGCATAGTTGTTAATGGATTTACCTAGGTTGCAAAATCTAGAAAAAATATTTTGACAAAGTTTATTTTTCCAAAAAACTTTGTAATTCCTTATTATGATGAGGTAGGGACAAATGCAAAATTACATCAATTCTAAACGGATCAATAGCTAATCCCTTATTAGAAACAATATTTCCAAGTAATTTACCTTCATGCACCAAAAAAATGGACTTCTTGGGCTTCAGTGAGACTCCAAATTTCATGCAAATCTCAAAAGTCTTCCTTAAATGTATAAGATAACCATCATAATTATTTGAAAATATAGTAACATAATCTAAATAAACCAATATGCATTTATTCAAGAGGCTATGAAAATCCATGTCCATGGCACACTAAAATGTTATACTAGCATTAGAAAGACCAAAAGGCATTCTTTTGTATGCATAAGTGCCCCACTTCATGGTGAAGGTTGTCCTGTAGCTATATTCTTCATGCACAAGAATATGATTGCTTCAACTGTAACCATCAAACAAGGACAACCTATCTAAAGCTAAAACTATTCTGAAAATCTGATCCATGTTGGGTAGCGGATAGTGATCTTTCAATGATGCTTTATTAAGATCTCTGAAATCCATACATAACCTTATTTCACCTTTCTTTTTTCGAATAGCCACAAGATTAGTAACCCAACTTAAATTCTTTAATGAAAAGATAATAAATGATTCAATTATCTTCGAAAACTATTTCATCATCAATGGTTCCATTTTGATATTTATATGTCTTTACTTCTGCCTTACAAGTTTTACATTTTGCTGTAATTATATGGTATGCTAAGCTAAACTAAGATCAAAACCTCTCAGATCTTGGTATTTCCAAGCAAACACATCTATATATTCCTTCCATAAGTCAACAAAAGCTTGTCTTTCAGTAGTAGAACATACCTTTCCAATATTTATTTATTTTCCTTCAGTAACTAAGATCTCTTCATAACTATTAGCATGGGTAGAAATTTTACATTTATCCTTTTAAAGCTGATCATCAGAACTGAAAATGACCTCTAAAGTGACAAATCCTTGAGGCAAATTTTTTTATCTTAAGTTGTACAATCCAGACACCATATTGTTGTTGGAATTTTTCTTGATTAGCTACAGAAAATTCAGCTTCATGCTACAGAAATCTACAAAAAGAAAATTATCATCCTCAAAAACCTACTATTTTTCCTCATTATCAAGCACTTAAGGTCTAATAAAAAACTTTCTATAAGGCTTTATTTTTTCATTTTCAACTTGTTCTACCACTTCAAAACTAGCTCAAACTACAACAAGTTTGTCTCCATGTTTTTTTTAACTCTTGGGACTGATTGAATATTAAAATATTGAAAATCATGTATTAATTCCCAAACTTTGTGCTTATAATATTTCAGTACTATATTTTTGCAAACATTATAGTCTTTAACTTGATTGATGACTAACTCAAAATCACCAAAAAATTGTAACATGTTGATTTCTGTCATTCTAATCCATTGTAGGCCATGAATCAATGCTTCGTATTCATCCATATTACATGTACATGAAAAGTACAAACTTAGAGCTAAAAAAAAAACCTCTATTTTGAAGGGGAAGTTAGCATCAAACCTACACCTTGTCCTTTGTTGGTTTTTTCACCATCAAAATGAATCTTCCATAAGCCTTTTATAGTACTTCCTATTTTTGAGAATAAGGGAATAGGTGCATTTTCTTCATGAAGACAATAAACACAAAATAATTCTTACTTGAAAGGATCATAAACATATTATTCATGCACTTTCTCATCCATAATTAAATTAGAGAACCATCTAATGTAGAAATCTATTTTGAGACACCAAAATCAATCTGATCTAAGGCTACGTAATTTGCTGCAACATTTGCAACATGAGGCTGAATATGAAATCTAGCTAAACGCTCTTAATTTATTGTAACCTTAGTTCTATACCTCATGGTGAAAAAAAATACCAATATGATAAAAGATAACGACCGATATTTGGTGTAAAAGCTATTGATAAGAAAAGAGATAAATAGGGAGATAAATCTAAAACAATTACATCTTGTAAAATTGAACCACTAGGACAAGCATGTAACATTACCTCCAATTTTTTTATGACACCAATTGTGTTGGTTATTTTCCCATAAAGCTACAATACACTTTTTTTTGTTGGTTCATACTGCAGGCCCAATGATTTTTCTATTTCTTTGGTCATGATTGTGCTTCTTGCACCACTGCCAACCATACAATTGTTAACTAAATTGTCTCCAATATTAAGAGAAAGGTAAAAAGGAGGTGGTTTTTTTATGTCATGAGCATGCAATAATTTTTGTACCGTCCACTTAACATTCTTTAAACAATCCTACTCAACTATACCAAAACCCATATCATCTTTCTCAACTTATTTTCCTATTGGTTTGGAAGAAATCTACTACTTAGCAAGCTCATGAGTAAGTAATCTTTCTATCCTAGAATAATAAAAGCATCCCATAAAGAAATACTAATATTATGCCTTTTCATAACCTTGATAACACTAAATGAGGCTACAACATTTTTAGAATAAGTTTTAGTCAAAATTCAATCTTCTTCTACAGCTTTAGAAATATGTGGTATGAATAACCATCTAAGATCTAGTTGAATTTATTTTGGCTTCTCTTTACAAGATGAACCATTTACTTTTTTATCAATAATGGTAGGTAAAACAGGTCCTTTTTGTTTTTTTTCTTGATCTTGAGCCTTCTTTTTAGCTCTAGTTGTAACTACAATAAAATCTTCCTCTCCAAAACTTACCAAGTTTTGTTTAGGTGGTTTTTCATTCTAAGCATCTTGTTTCCCACCCTCCATTTCAAGCATAAATAATGTTTCAGATTGTGGTTGATCAACAAAGCTTAAATTCAAAAGGGCATTTAGACAACTAACAACTGGATGAGGCTAATTGCATGGTAAAAACCACTCTTTAAAGGCCATATTAATTTGTACAAGGGCATTTGAAGTGTTGGGATATTTAGAATCAAATTCTCTTTGTTTATAAGTCTGTCTACAATTTTGATTGTGCTCATATGGCTACCTATTCTATTGACAAGCGTTATGATAAGCCCTACTAGGCTAAGAAAAATTCCTCTTCAATTCTATTATTTCATTTCCATGTGACTAGAAGGTGTTTTTTATGTCAAAAATATGATTTTGAGGGGTTATAACATTAGGATCTATTATTGTAATAGGTTGTGGAATAGGTGTCAAATATGATCTAATACGCATAAAGGGTCTAAGAGCCAATTTTCCTGCTTGAATAAGGTTGTTTTCAACTCTAATAGTAATATCATAAGATGTTGGAAGTGTGTTTTCTCCCATGAAATTTATCATGGTTGCAATATAACTATTTAAGACTCTAAGATAATATAGGAAAGAATGATCAAATTGAGCCTTAACAGTGGCTGGAATTATTTCCCATGTTCTAGCAAATCTGATGTTAAAACTGGCCATAAATTCATTGGGAAAACACTTAATTATGGACAATTGTTCTATGAGAGACAAATGATCATAATTGTCTTGAAACTGGTTATGTAATTGATTTCCCAATTCATCCCAACTTTTATAGTCCCTACTGGTAAGGTTCTATACCATTGCAAGGCATGTCCTTTAAATGATGCAGCCAAGAGTCTTAAGGCTATATCTTCATGACTGATATTATGGAATGAGCAAAGGGTTGCAATGTATTTAATATGCTCAGCAGGGGTAACATGATTTTCACCAGTAAATGAGAGTAAAACCTTTAAGGTAGAAACATGTATGTCATGATAAAATAGAATTATTAAGAGGGTGCCATTATTGAAGGTAACAAAATTTATGGGACGTGGTGGTTGTTGAATCATTGGAATAAATTGGATCTAAACAACATGATTGACATGAGGAGAAGAAGGATTAACCAAACCAGGCCTATAATAGGGAACAATATTTCCAACTATTCTTCTTCTCACAAAATTTAAAGGTAATGAAATAAAATTGGTAGGAAGTCCTCTTACCGATGATCTTATAGTCACTTTAGGTAAGGAACATGCTACAAAACTAGTCTAAAATTAGCCTCACGAAGTCTCTAAATAATTTTATTTTGATTTTGAATGGATGTCTACAAATTTTTCCTTCCAAAAAGGTTTTTATTTTCTTCTACAAATCTGGTGCAAATCTTATTCGTGGTCTCACCGGGTGTGTAAAAAAAAACCATCTCTCGAAAGTGTACCCTATGTTAAGGGATAACAAGTGTTATATTTCTGTCTCTCCCTCACTTCTATAGATATAATTGATACACCTAATGGGATATGGGTATCCCTATTGTGAAGTGAATCTCTAGAATGACAAGGCTGGTTCTTTCTTTGGATGTATCCTAAACTAAAATCATGGGGTTAAGGGGAAAGCATGGTTGTAAAATAATATAAATGGAGGTGATACACAAAAAGTATTGGGATATGTTTTAGACATACATACATAATAAGTTCTGACGAATTTGGACAATCAGGAAACAATGTGTTTCAACTAATTGCAAGGAACACACTTTACTGTTGAGGGTCTGCTCATAACAACAGTGCAGATCACTGCACACTAAAACTAGAAGAAAACACCAATTTACACCAAGGTAAAATAGTCTAAGAAATATTAATTAAATTCATGGAATAATATTCAGAAGAATAAACTACATACGTACACAATACTGCAAAAAATTTGAAAGGAAACAAATTATTCACATATAAGGGAAAATTTGGCACAAAGGCTTCAGCTCTCCATACTAAAGTCCTCCAGTCAAAAACCCTTTTTTGTGCTTTTCCAATGCACATAATATATAGAAAAAATGATTCACCTAACCACCTAAAAATAGAATAAGTCTAACTGCACTTTCATGTTATTATTAAACTTCATTGTGAATAAATAAAAGAATAAAATAACAAGCTATTACAATTAGGCAATAATAGCATTTTAACTCCAAAAATACATCTCTATTCAAAGTGTAGTTTGACTCATATAACTCCGATACATTGAATAAATTTAGGTGAATAATTTAGCTAATATCAGCCCCTTACTTGATGTGCAAGTCTCCATTACGGTACGTGAAAACTATTCTTTCCTGTAGTGAATGATTAAAATAATCATCTATTTATCCCTTTTATAGTCTTAATTGTGACAACCCTTTGCAAATAATAAGGCAATACACGTTGATAATGACATATTTGTTTTCATCCTGCGCAGACCACCTGTGTACATGCTAGAAATAAATATTTCTCCCTAATTTAATGCCCACCTTTGGAAGCATGAGGTTTTGAAAAATAGTAAGGTATATTTGCAAAGTTTAAGGTAAACATTGGCTCCTTTTGAATATAAGGGCTCATGCCCCTTTCAAATTTTCTATGGAATATATTATTTTGACGAAACTTATTCTAAGGTCAAGAAATGATTATTGTTGAATATTCAATAACCTTTGGAAACATTGACATCAACTATGGTCAAAATATATAATAATTGAAGTTGGAAAAATGCCCCCCTTCTCACGATGCTTGACCCCTTAAATCATTATTTCGATGATTGCCAACTCAAATCAAGTTAAGTTTTCATGGAGATTTAACACATTGGTACTTTCTTTGACTGTAATAAAGTTAAGGAAACCATTAGTTGAGCTAGGTTACTTGTATGCATCACTGATTCTTGTACTTTTGATCTTGCACGGTTGATCTTAACCCTTGGTGGGTTAGGTAATTCACTGAATGAGTTAATAAATATTTAAAACGCCGAAACATAGTCATTTTTCTCATTTTTGAGCTCACTAGGGCTGGAGAATCCCTTATAAAATTTCACCCGAATGTCATTGTTTGATGTTTTCAAGCTCTCTAGATTATGTTCTATGTGTGCATGATTTTCCATTCTTTGAGATTTTTGTAAATACTCGGTCTGGAGCTCTTTGTGAATCGTTTTGAATCCATTATCATACCTTTTAAGCTCTAGTTTGTGCCTTTCTATGAGTTCTCTATCATGAAAATTCAAAATGGTAAGCTTTTGGTTGTTTAAACATTGTTTCTTAACTATTCATTTCTTAAGCACACCACCTGAAACTCTTGTTTTTCCTTTGAATTTTTAGTGATTTTTGATACTATGGAACGTCCTTTGGAGCTCAAAATGGATTTGGGTCTTTTTGTTCTCTGCACTTGATGATCCCTTCAGGTTTTGAAGATTTGGCTCTAACTTTTCACCTCTTATTCAATCCTTGAACTTTTCTGGAAACCTATGAGGAATCTTTGAACCGTGCATGAATAAAGTTTTTTCCCTGATCTTTATTGGTATATTTTCTCTCTAAGATTTTGAGGAGGAAGAATAAACTCTATATTCGTTTATACTTATATTTTTTTATGATCTTAAAAGGGGTTAAACCCGTTTCTTTTTATATGTACTCTGAAATACTTTATTGGTACTTGGCTATTTGTTTAGCTACCATACGAACAACACTTTGTCTGATATGAAGTTGTATCTTTTGCATTTATTATTATTTTTGAAGCATTCTAAGGTAAAGAGGTTCTGTAACTAGTAAAAAGTTTTAACTCCTTCAAATTATTCTTTAAATCTATAGAAACTTTTCTTGGCTGTTGAATAATAAAACATTTTCCTTATTTTTTGGATTATACTTTCAAACTACACCATTAAAAATGATTTTGTTAATAAAACAGAATGAGTATTACTCCTTTGTTTGAAAAATATCACATCTAGAAATATTTTGACATGGTATTTTGTATTTTCTCTCTGTCATTATTATTGTTACTCAAATTTTGTGTTTACAAAAATATGCCTCAATTACAAATAGTTCGGACTTCATCCTGTGATCGAATTTCTCAAACAAAACTTTGGGGCTCTCTTATTGTTTGGTTATGAAGAATGAAACTGTGATGGAATTGTACCATATTTTTGCAATCTATACTTGAAATAAGCCTGTGTCTTTTTATAAGTCTACTTTTCTGGTTGTGCATTCGTAATTGGTAATAGCTCACTATGGATGAGTTCCTTTTTTTGTTGTTCTAGAACATTGGGCTTGTTGTTAAAAGTTGCATTTTGTACTTGTAGTTAGAAAGATATTTGGAAGTCTGAAATCGTATCCACTATTTTTTCAATTGTAACTAAAACTTGCTTTGATAAAATTTGTACCTACTTGAATATCTTGTTCATTTTGTACTATATGCATCATGTGATGAGCTTTTGTAAATTGATCTGTACTTGTTCTTTTTTCTAAGTTGTTTTAACAAAATCAGAACCTTCATTGAATTTTGTACCTTCCTTTCTTATTTAAATGACAATGGCTTTGAACACTTTTACTTTGTGACTCTATCATTATTAAATGGCATGAATGAATTTTCTTCTATAGCCTTGAATTATGTTTTATGTACTGATACAATGCATATTTGTTAGTACAAAATTTGAACCATGTAAAATATTTCACTTTCTTCAACTGCTACATGTACCTATACACTTAAGAAAATAATTTAAAAAATATAGGCTTGCAACCTCTCTTGTATTCCATAGTGACTTTTCTTCTTCTTCCTCTTTTCTATATAGATTATGAGAAGATACATGTACTTCTGCAAGATAGTAATTCCTTGATTCTGTATTTATCTCTTCTGATGTAGCACAGTTCTTTTTGACTTCAAAAGATTCATTTTCTTGAAACTAATAGAACAAGCATAAAAATTAAACCCATAGCTCAATATTGACACCATTTTGTTTCTTTTCCCCACGTATACTGATGTAATGCAGAAGATGAAGATGAAGAAGCTGTAATTGGAGATGATGAAGACCAAGATACACAAAAGAGAATGATGGGTTTTCTCTTTATTATTTTTCTTTTAGCTTTATGTACATGTATATTTTACTTCAGATAGACATATGTTACATCCCATAGCTTGTGTGGGAAACACTAAATTTATTCATGAATAAATGACATTAATTTTTGTTATTGTGTTGAATATTTATTTTTGCATTCATCTTATGATATGTATTTATTGTACAATGAACTAAACAACTCAATCATGTAGTTAATAACACTTAATCATAAGAAATAAGGAAATTTTATGTACCTTAAAACTTAATAATGAAATCGCCTCCATGCAAACTGAAACTCTACTTGTTCCTATGGGATGAAATATCCCACCTATGTTTTGATTCTTTTCTTCATCAAGGCTATGCATTGGTCCTTTGGGGCTCCTGTCTTTCCTTGCTAAAGACGAACATGGAATGAAAGCATATGTGAGGTAATGCCTTCCACAACAACACAAATAACTACAAATGACATTACTTTTCAATTTGCTTCAACTCAAAACATTAAAAAACTTTCCTTCCTTTCCTTATATAGGTCTCTTACATCAATCATTTCCATCTAGAACAAAGTTTCGAGTTAAAAAAAATTTACGAGTGTAAAATTATAAACAATCCTCTATGGGATCAACATATTTTTTTATGTTAGTCACCATTTGAAGCTTAGGTGTAAGAAAAATTAGAAAATCATCAAAAAATAAAAAATGTATGCAACTCCTCCCATAGTTCTTCTTGTGCTCAAAATCACATCATTCATGATATCCACTCGATATCACATCACACTTTAGAAGATGTCCATACCTTATGGGATTTTAATGCAAGATTTGGAAGTTCCAAATACCACACAACTATAAGTTTGTTATGGGATGGTCATAATCAGGCTTGGTAGTCAGAGGTTATAGAGTCGATTCTCGAAAGGAAAATCATTTTTTTTTAGCTTGGATCTATTGGTGCCATATTCTTGATGGATGATATCATAGGCCTATTGGTTTGAAAATCTGTCAGTTAGGTAGGTCGTGCAGAAATAGGCCAACAGTGTGTAGGGCATAGCCCCTCTTCGAGACAACAAAGTGAAACTGGTTTATTGTTATTCTCTCAAGCAGGAATCTGTGCAAATATACACTATTCTAACTTTAGGGGGTTTAAGATCTCATCCCAGTAGAGGTAGTTCCAACAAAAAACAGAAAGGTAGGAGGGAAGGAATGGAGGAGGATAGATTTGAATGAAGAAAAGAAATGAATACCAAGATAGAAAGGTCATAAGGTTTATGTTTTAGGTTGGTAGTAAACAGAGCCAAACTTACTTGCATAAAAAAATAAAACAATACTGATGAAAATATGATGATAATAGGAATGAATCCAATGTAATAAAAACACATATATAACTTAAGAAAGATCTGATGCAAATAACACATATATTGAGCACAAAGTCTTAACATATGTATTAATATTTCTTCTGATACAAGAAAGTACAAATTCTTTCTCTCCTCACTTATTTTCTCATACAAAAATGTCCACCTGGAATATAACAATTATTCCAGTATTTATACAAGGAGAATAAGAAAGAAGACAAAAACAAACCAACCACTATTTAAAAAATATCTTACAAGATATTTACAAAATATCTTACAAGATATTAACAAAATATCTAAAAAGTCAAAAGTTGACTTTGGGTAAGTTTTTGGATGGCAACATCCCATGATGAAACATGGATGATGTCATCATAAATGCCAACATGTTTTTTAAATATTTTTACAAAAATGATCAAAGCGTACACAAGAGGAGAAACTACTCCTCATCATCTCTTTGCTTAAACTAAGTGTCTTTCTTCTAATTAGGAGAGGTGATGTGACACTGCGCTTGATATTCCATAAACTTGCTGATCATTAACTGGAGTTGATTATGATTTGCACCTTCGAAATGGTCGCCAATGACTTCACAAGTTTCTTGTTCATTCTTGAGCTTGTCAAGTAACCCGACGAACTCCTCGCATGCATCGATCAAGAATCCAATGAAATTACGGTAGGCCAAGAGGTTAATGATTGACTCTCAGTCGAAAGTGACATGTGGTGCAAAACCATGAGTGACTATAGCCTTGAAGCACTGGAATGTATCAATTTCTTCCCTCAAGGTGAATGATTCACTAAGTATCCCTGCAGACATCTTTGTAACTGTCTGCTCCATGTTGTATCATGCATCTAGGGCTTCATCCTTGATTTTATATATCCTCTCCAGGATATATTCCATTTGATCGATCCGGTAATTTAATGCAACGAGAGCTTTATTATGTGCCTACGGGTGATCGATGATGCCAACCTTTAATAGGTCGCCAGCTGAGTAGTTAGCCATTGCTTGGAATGTTTCATGTTACAACCGAGCATTGTGCAACTCCTTAGAGAGGGATCCTGCTACTGCTTGTAGCTCTTTATTTGCCTCATCTATATCCTGGTAGAGCACTGTGAATTTCTTAATCATTTCCTCACTATCTCTAAGGATTCACTCAATCTAGAATGATATAGCTACGCCTTGTTTTCCAATCTTAGTATATTCATTTATTTTTCCTGACTGAGAACTTTAGTAGGTTTGGTGGCGATCTCAGGAGAAGTGTTGCCCATTCTCTACAATTCTTGGAGAAGATGTTTGTTCATTTCCTTAAGTATTCTCTTATCCTCCTTTTCTTCTTGAATCTTCTTACAAAGAGCATCTACTGCAGAAAAGGCTTCTCCTTGTAGGCTTTTAGATGAGTTCCCATTGTGCCTTGAGTCACTGTGAAGTCAGTGGGACATAGATCCCTCTTTTCCTTTGTGGGATCCAAGTAAGTAATCTCTATGAATATCTCCCCCAAAGTGCTCTTATAAAAGTGAGTTATCACTTTATACTTCTTAGGTACCTTCTTCAGAATGATGGAGAAGTCCATTGGTATGATGGGAACCTTTCTCTTATGTGAGCCAAATGGTCAGAAATCCAGTTAGTACTTATGGGAGTGCGACTAGAGGGAATGAAAGAAGAAACATGATTGAAAGGGGAAGCAACTGAAGAGGCCTCATGGAAGAATGTTGAAACATTTGGTGGTGGCATCAATAAGGATTCCAACGCGTTGCTGCTTGTGGGGCCTAGAGTTACTATAGGAGAAGAAAAGTTCATGGAAACGGAAGGGATCTGCAATTAGATAGAGGGAACAC
Source organism: Taxus chinensis (assembly GCA_019776745.2). Classification (NCBI taxonomy): domain Eukaryota; kingdom Viridiplantae; phylum Streptophyta; class Pinopsida; order Cupressales; family Taxaceae; genus Taxus; species Taxus chinensis. The sequence continues at coordinate 609,062,281 of CM034153.1, forward strand.
TGCGCGATAGATCCATGAGAGAGGAGAAGATGGAAGAGGTGGGAGATGGAAGGGAGGAAGGGAGGGAAGAAGACACATCCATAGGAATAGATGCTTCAACGACAGGAAGAGGGCAAGCACCGGAAGAAGGAATGGTGGGTACATCGGTGGTTGTAGTTGCAACAACATCCTGAGTGGATGTATCTGTTAAAACTTTTGTTGTCTCTTCTTCTTTACCTGGAGACACTAGGTCGACCGCTTATTTTTCAAAAGTAGTAGGAGGGCCTTGAGGAGATTCTTCTTGTTTGCTTGATTCTCCCTCCTTATCCTTCCTTTTCCTTTCGGCACTTGGGCTGGTCTTGGAGGTGCTCTACCTGAAGGAGAAGTAGTGAAATCTACTCCAAGGTAGGTGAGACCATTCAGTTTGCACCAATGCTTAGTGTGTTGAAACATGGGTTTAACTCTTTCCTAAATGGTCTTAAGATCTTTGGCTCTGTAGACCTCTTCGAATGGCCAATTGTCCCCATCTATGTCAAGGTAAACCTAATCAATTTCTTGATCAGTCTCTTGGAATCCCTTTAGAACGATGGCTACACCATAATGAATGATCTCTTACAGAGCCTGCCAGGAGTGATCATTTCGCCTAATGTCTATTTCATGTGTCAAGTCAATCTAGATGTCCTCAATCTCAAGAACATGGATGGGATCAATTTTTTCCCTTAGGAGGCAGCTTCGACAGTCGAACGTTGGCCTTGCTGGGAATTTGTGCTTTAGATTCAGCAATTCAAGCTCATCATACATCTCCCGCGCTTTGGCAAGTGTGGTGTAGGTGTATCGGCCAACTGTAAGGGGGAATGGAGTTCCTCCTTTCTTTCTCTTCATGAACTTCTCATGGTAAGTGATCAGTTGCCTTGAAAACTCCAAGAGGATCAGCTTAGGCCCTACATACCTTGGTAGCTTTTTCGGTTCACCCTATAAATTCACCACTTTGAGATATGTGAATGTGGGGAATTAGGTGAAAAATTCTCCCCATTTCTTCGTGGCAGCAATCACACTCAGGCTAGTCTAACCGTGTCTCATATTATGCCTCAGTAAGAAGATTACCTCATAGAAAAAGGCATCATTAATCTTGGAGAACTGAGAGATGCTGGCCTCGAGCTTGAGCTATGGGTAAAATTTATATATTTTGACCTAGGGCCATACCCCATTTTGAGCTAAGCCTATGAAATCTCTTGTTGATGATGTAACATATGTAACGTAGGAATTCATATAGAACTTCCTAGTTGTTAGGACCTATTGAAGCTGCTAGGAGATGGTGTCGCTGATGATTTCACCCCAGCCAAAATGTTGATTAGGCGTATTCTTGCTCATGGTATCTAGCTACCTCAGCATCCATTTGTGGAAATAATGGGCATCAGGGAGGCCAAATACTCTGTTAAGGAAGGTGATTGTATCACTTAATTCCTCATTGAAGTCACTATGGTGGATGGTCTGTGTCCATCTACTCACCGAATTCTTATTTTTCAGATAAATCTCGTTCATCATTTGCATGCATTTATCCTCATAAAGGTGACATATTTCCTGTGCTGAGGAATGCCCAGGTTCAGTTCAAAGTGATGGGATGTGAGGTTGATGATCGTCTTTCCTTCCTTATCTTTGACACATCTAGTGTCCTTGTTATAGCACTGAGCCACAAACATAATAAATTCATTGTTTACAGCACTTACTGGCAGCCCAGCTACAAAGTGCAATCCACTTCCCACCAACTTGTTCATCCATGGGCCACTACTTGCTTGGTTGGTCCTTTCCCAAAAGTCATCCATATCAATATGCCCTAGCTCAGAGTCTCTGATGTCAATGTCACTCTCTGCATATGAGTTAGGCATCTTGAATTTCTTATTTTTGTACTTCATCTCTTGCTCTGATTGCTTTGCTTTAGCTTTAGACTTTGTTGGTTTCTTTCTTGATTAAGACATGTGTGAGCTCAAGGATGGCTGTTGTTGTTCTGCAAAAAGGATCAAGGAGGTCCAACATAGAAGAGCCATGTCAATCATCATGTTATTCATAATGAAAGCTTGTAGAAAGAAGAATGAGAAATTATAAGGCTTTAGGCACAAGGCACAGGTTTTCAGTATGCTGTAGAGGATTAAAAATGTTGGGCGCACTTTATGGGGTGTTGACATGAAAAATGTTACAGCAGTGTTGACTGGAGAAAATTTGTGCTTAGTAGAAGAGGCGTGGTTTTTTGGGTGTTGACATGTAATTTTGGGCCCTAAACGGTAAAATGTAGGGCATGGGTTTACAACATGTAACATGTCATGTCAATGTTAAGGGAAATACGGATGTGCATTAGGGAAAAACTAATTTAACTGGGCGCTAAAAGAGATTGTGTTGCATGGGTTTTAAGTGCACCCAAGGAATAATTTTGAAATATGTTGCAAAGGAAATCAATCCGCCAAGGGAAAAAGCACTTGGTGTAGATTTGAAGCACACAACATCCTATGTTGATGTTGTACAGATTATGCATGCGCCCTACAAAAGCTACTCAGTGTTATTAAACTGGGTGTAGGTTAGGGTCATGTTACAAGAAATGACAGTGTGCCAAGGTGAAAATTCAAAATATGTTGTAGGGAAGGACAATGTGCCATGCTTCAAATTCAGCTTTAACATCTTAACTTTTTTTCTTTCTTTCTCTTTATCTCTTTTTTGGATACCTCAGATGGTAAAGAGAGGGTTGGTTTTGGCAAGGCAACATGTAGGAAAAGATGGCCTTTGGTTTCTTCAAAGGTAGGGGCCTTCCAGATTTGTAGATCTAGGAGGATAGGTACAAGGGATTTCTAGCTGATTTACATATTGTTAAGTTCTTCTTTTTAGATTTAATCTTTTTAAAAAACCTAAAACCTAACACAACCAAAAATAATAACTGTAACAACAACAAGGATGACAGAAGCCACTTACCCATCTTTATAAAAGATGAAGGATGACGTTGGGGTCCTCAAGCTCAACAAATGGCATGCGGGGGGTGACAAGGATAGCTGACAGGCCCAGAGAAAACAATTTTTTCAATTTTCAAAACGTGAAAATGATAGGTGTTGAACTCCTATTTATAAGAAAAACTGGCATTTATTGTTTCACCAACTTTCTTTGGCACACCTTTTGGAGTGTCGACATGAAAAAAAATTGTTCCTTAGAGAAACCTTATGGATGTCGACATAACACCTCCAGCGCCTAAGCACACATTTTATAATGTTGAGATGATAATTTCAGCACCAAAGGGGCACAACTTTCAGGATGTCGACATGATAATTTTAACACCAAAGGGTTGCAACTTCATTGATGTCAACACAAAAATAAGTACACTTAAGGATTTTTAAGGTAGCACAATTTTGAAGATGTGGACATGAGAATTTCTACACCTAGTTCAAAAAGGCACGTTTTTGAGAGTGTTGACACACCATTTTCTGTGTCGAGTTAAAGAAGCTGAAAAATGGCTAAGTTCTAAAAAACTTCATTTCTGAAAGGGATTTTTAGGCCATTTTAAATGTTAACAGACTTCCTTAGGGACCAAAATCGAATTTTTTTGGTATGGTTACCTGCAAATTGCCCTTTTCAATTCTGCAGGATAACAACTATCTCTTTCTAAGGACTATCCTTGAGTTTCACTCAAGGGTAGAGAATCCCATATTTTTATGTGCATATCCATTGGGTTACAACGATTCAAAAATAAGGGTGACAAAAAAGGGAAGGAAGGGAACACATAACAAAGATGAAGCAAGCACACAACAAAAGAAAACACACAACGAAAGTAAACTGTACAAAGAAGAGAGCAAGATCTACTTCATGAAGATCTTCAGGTGATACCCGCTATAGGGAAGTGGGAGCTCGATTCCCTCTAGATATGAGAGATAGAAACTATTCCCTCTATTGAGTTGTTTGATCCTGTATGGCCCTCTCCAAAGAGAGTCAAGCGTTCATGTACATACCTTTCAGTTCTCTTCGTTTGTCCCAGAGAAGAAAAAGATCTCCCACTTGAAAATCTCTCTACTTAGTTTTCTTGTCGAATAGCCTCTGTACTTGATTATGATGTTCAGCGATCTTGTCAACCACCTTCACTTACTTTTCTTCAAGTTCTGTTAGGTACATAATCCTCTTTTCAAGAGAATTCTAAAAAGTTTCATCTTCAATTGCTCGAGCTAAGCACAAAGCAGGAAGTTCTGTAGAGATAGGGATTTCAGCATCGATTCCATACAACACCTAGAAAGGTGACATGTTGAGAGACCTCTTGGGAGTGATACAATCTGCCCACAAACAATCGCATAGTGATTTGTGCCAGGACCGCTGGTTTTCATCGACTAGCTTCCGTATGATAGTTACCAGGTTCTTGTTGCTAGATTCTACCTAACCATTTCCTTGAGGGCAATAATTAGATGCATGAGCCAAGGTTATTCTGTATCCATAACAAAAATCAATTACTTCCTGTGAAGAGAAGTTGGAAGTGTTGTCAGCAAATATTTTGTGTGGAATGCCAAATCTCATAATAATATTCTCTTTGATGAAGTTACAAACAACTTCAGGAGTGGCATGCTTGACAGGTATGACCTCCACTCATTTCGTGAAGTAATCCATTTTTGTTAGGATGTAACTATGTCCAACACTCGATTGATGATTTAGTGCTCCAATGAAATCAATTCCCCATTGTCTGAATGGTTCGTCAATGATGACGATCCTGAGGGGAAACGTAGCAAGCTTTGATTTTCCACGAACTGTTGGAAAATTTCACATTTTTCTACCTAGGTGACTATATATTGAAATAGCGTTGGCCAATAGTACCTAGCCCAAATGATTTTATGTTTCATCACTGATGAGGAGAAGTGACCACCATAGGCTGAGTCGTGAAAACTTTCCAATAATTTTACCTGCTGCAGCTTGTCAACACATCGTAGAAAAATGTCATCAATTTTATGTTTGTACAATCCATCATCCCATATGACATATCTTACAGCTCTGAGCTTTACCACTCACTTTTCCTTAGTGGTTAGGTGAGTTGGGCACTCTCCATAAGTGAGAAAGAATGTGATGTTAGAATACCATTCGTCATTGGTCACAATGAACAAAATCATGGGCAAAAAATCCACCTTCTCTAGTTCATTTTGTTCTCCATCAACGTGATTAGCTTTCTATTTAGGTACACCTCTACGTCTTTATTTTAAGCCATTAGCTGACACAAGCCCTTACCTCTTGCCAACTTGGTTGGTCTGATGTCTAGATCATATTTTTGGACCTTTGCGATCCAATTCCCTCGTAAGCTCCCTAACTCCTATTGAGTCAGGATAGATTTAACAGCCGTGTCAGGAACCAACACTACTGTATGAGAATTCAAAACGTAGTAGCGGAAACTTTTGACTACTTTTACCACGGCAAAGTCATGCTTCTCCAATTATGACATCTTCAATTCATGAGGCTTAAGAGGAGAGCTCATGAAAGAAATTGGGGATTCAATATTTTTGAAGCTATTTTGCATCAAGATAGCTTATACAGTATGCGTGGAGGCATAGCTATACATGATGAAGTCCTTGCTGAAGTCAGGACATACCAGAACAGGAGTGTGAGTGACGGAGGTTTTTATGTCTTCGAATGATGTTCTACCTTCCTCACTCCATTGGAATGTTTGGGACCCTTTCATCATATTAGATATATGATGAGTCTTCTCAGAAAAATTAGGTACAAAGCATCTGAGAAAATTTACCTTTCCGAAGAAAGAGTGAGAACCAATTTTGCTTGTAGCCAAAGTAAAGCTCTAAATAGCCTAGACTCTTTCGACATCTATTTTAGTTCCTTCTCTACTGACAACATGTCCTAGTATATTTCCTTCAATGACCCAAAAAACTGAGTTCTTGGGATTTAGTGAAATTTTGTGCTCTTGGCATCTGATCAAGACTTGTTCCAAATGATTATAGTGATCAGTTCATTTCTTGGAGAACACGGTCAAGTTATCTAGGTAAACTATGATGACTTTTCCCATCATACCTTTGAATGCAAAGTCTATTACTCATTTGAATGTGGCACCAGTGATGATCAAACCAAATGGCATTCTACTATAGGAAAAGGTACCCCAAGGAGTGGTGAATGTTGTTTTGAACTGATCTTCAGGCCTGACTTGAATTTGATTGTATCCATAAAAACCATCAAGCATAGACAACATTTCTAAACCAGTTAGTGCCTGTAGCACTTGATCCATTATCAACAGTGGATAATTATCCTTTAACGATGACTGGTTCAAGTTTTGAAAGTGTACGCATATGTGTATCTCGCCATTCTTCTTTCGCATAGGTAGAATATTTACAACCCAAGTACTGTGATTAATTAGAAAAATAATTCTTGCATCCAGCATCATCTGAATTTCAACTTGGATGGTACCTGATATTTTGGGGTTGTAGTGCCTTTTCTTTTGATGGAAAGGCTTGACATTGTCCTTGAGCAGAATGTCGTGCCATATGACTTTTGGCTTGAAAGACTTGAGATCAACATAAGACCATGCTAATACATCCATGTACTTTTTCAACAACTTAACGAATTTTCATTTTTCCTCAGGTGTACAACACTTTCTGATATTAATTCGAAGAAATTGAACGATCATCTTGTCACTTTTCCATCATGAAATGGTCATGATTATCAAAAAATCGTTCTAAGGAAACTAAACCTTTCGGAATCTTGTTTCCTTTGAGTTGTATCACTGTTTCTTTTTCAAATTTGTGTGCTTGACTGGTAAGAGACTCATGACACATAGAAGTTGATCCTTCGAAATGAAGCTCTTTGAAATTTTTAGCTTTCTCCAAAAAATTGATAAGTTGGTTGTCATCAATGAACACTTGCCAGTGTTGTGAATTATCTGGTACACTTGGGTGAAAAACCATCTCAATGGTATATGTATCTGTTTTTAACCTTGGGAGAGGAAGCATGAGGGAGGCTGAGATGGCCAATGAATTAGCCATGTCATTTTGAGCTCGCGGAACTTCTTTGATTGAGAAAGCGTCAAACTCCTCGATGCTATTCCATACTGCATTGCGGTAATGTTTGAGCCGGTCATTCTTTACTTGGTATATCCCATTCAGCTGATTGAAAATTAGCTCGGCATCACCTTGCACTTTTAGATTCTTGATTCCTTTCTCCTTTGCAGCTTGCATGCCAAGAAATAAGGATTCATACTGGGCAGTATTATTCATATTGAAGAACTGCAACTTGAAAGAAAAAGGGAAAATCTCCTCCTCAGGAGATATTAGAATAGCCCTAGCACTGCATCCACTCATTGCACAACTGCCATCAAACTGAAATGTCCATACTTTGTTGAGATCCTCTTTTTGGATGAGAGAATCCATGTTATATGATTCAGTGGATAAGAAATAATTTCCCATCCCTGATGATTCAAAAAGAATCTAAGCTTTAGGGTCATCGGTGTTGGTGAATAGATATTTCTTTTTTGATTCTGGTTCCAACTTCTACATCACTCCTTTGACATGAATCTTGTTCTTAGACCAATCCATATGAATTTCCCCACCAACTTATTTACAAAATCTCCTCCCTAGCAATATCCCATATGTTACTAGAATATCAGCTACGATAATAGTCATTTTTACCGTTTTCTCAGGAAATGTTGTGAATGCGAACTGTGCATCCTTGATCTGACCAATGATTGGTACCTATTTGGTTTCCATGGAGTAGCATCTGCCAAAAGGTTTACTAAGTGTGAGGCCCAAAGCATGCGTGACCTTTACTGGCATAACATTGTTAGAAGCTTGACAATGTTTCCAGGAGAAATGTTTGAGAAAATTACTTCTTTAATGAGAGCAAGTCATTGGCCATCTTCTAGAATGCTAGCTCTGATGAGGTAGCCTGAGAAGAAGTTTAATACTTTGATTTTGATGGCTCACATCTTAACTCCCCAGATATAAGAAGGTTATCTTCGATCTGAATGGCCATAGCCTGGGCGAGGACTAAGGTGGGTATCTATTCCCGTAAAAGTAAGAAACTTACTTTCAAACTCATAGCATTCAAGAAGAAACACTTTTGATTATCTAATGTTGGCATCATGGCAGGAAGCAAACGATTGATCAGTGAATTGAATAGGGTGATAAAATCATGCATGGTTTCATGGGCCTCCTTCATGGGAGTGATTCACGACAATAATGTGAATGTGTCTTCTGAAGGCTTGTATCTATCTTGAAATGCAGTCCATAATGTGGCCCAACTGGTGATGGATCCGGTTACTAAATGCTAGAACCATTCTGATGTAGGCCCTTGTAAGGTCTCAAGAAAGATACGTACTGATATGTATTCATGTGTCACATCTAGAATACTGCATGACATAATAAACACAACTATATGCGCATTTGTGCTTTAATTTCTGCTTCCATTAAACTTCAGGAAATTCTTACAATTTCTACTAGGAAGGGGGTGTACTGGATGCGGCAGTGCTATAGGACCCATGGCATTTCCCCATGGTACAGGTAGATTTATTGCCATTTGAAAAGTGAAAAAAATAACATGAGTTGGGAGTGTGGTTCTGCTTAGCAAAAGAGCATTACAAGTCGATGTCGAGGCACCTTGTGAAATCCGAATCTTCTGTGGAGGCGAGACACTTCTGGCTGATCGATCCACTGAGTTCAGAGATGTGAATCATGCTGGAGTGATACTAAAATTATGCCTTCAAAGTAGATCAAAGATTGGATCAACTTCTCCATGAGCTCTTCTGCCACAAGTAAATTGTTCACCCGCCAGCGTACCCGTTCAGATCTACAAAAATTAAGAGTAGATTTACAACAATATTTTTCTCATACTTGCTGATTTTCAGATTTTTCTAGCAAAGAGCAGAAACATGTACTTTTTTAATATTTAATTTTACCGTTTTTTAAATGACAACCAATTTCAGTTTTCTGACAAAGATTAATAAGGATAAAAAGTGGGTTAATTTAGAAAGTTGATTTTTGGATCTTTGACCTGAATTTTGCAAGGTTTTGAAAATATCAATAAATTTCAGAATCTCAGATCTACTAAAATATACAAGTTTTTTGTAAAAACTCAGCGAACTAAAAGCTCCTATTTGGTCCAGATCTATGGATTTGTATAAGGAAAATTTTTAGTTTTGATCACTTCTGCAAAAAAAGTTAATTTTAACAAAGGGTTAAAATTTACATTCTGGTAGTGATTTTTACAGGTTTGTTATTATTTCCTTAGTTTGATCCCCATCGAAGTCACAAAAAATTGTTGGTTTGAAAATTTTTCGGTTAGGGAGGTCATGGGGAAATAGGCCAACATTGTGTAGGGCATAGCCCCTCTTTGAGATAGAAAAGCAAAACTAGTTTATTGCTATTCTATCAAGCAGGAATCTGTGCAAATCTACACTATTCTAACTTCAGGGGGTTTGGGATCTTGTCCCAGTAGAGGTAGTTCCAACAATGAATAGAAAGTTAGGAGGGAAGGAATAGAGGAGGGTAGATCTGTAGGAAGAAAAGAAAAGAATTCCAAGACAGAAAGGTCAGAAGGTTTATGATTTAGACTGGTAGTAAATAGAGCCAAAATTACTTGCATAAAGAAATAAAGAAATACTAATGAAAATATGATGATAATAGGAATTAATCCAACAAAATAAAAAACACATATCTAAGTTAAGAAATATCTGATGCAAAAACACATATATTGAGCACAAAGTTTGAGCATATTTATTAATATTTCTTCTGATACAAGAAAGTACAAAGTCTTTATCTCCTCACTTCTTTTCTCATTCAAAAATGTCCACCTAGAATAAAACAAGTATTCCAGTATTTATACAAGGAGAAGAAGAAAGAAGACAAAAAAAAACCAACCACTATTTACTAAATATCTAAAAAGTCAAATGTTGACTTTGAGCAAGTTTTTGGATGGCAACATCCCATGATGCAACATGGATTATGTCATCATAAATGCCAACATGCTTTTTAAATATTTTTACAAAAATGATCAAAGCGTAAACAAGAGGAGAAACTACTCCTGATCATCTCTTTGCTTAAACTGAGTATCTTGCTTCTGATTAAGAGAGGCGATGTGACATTGTGCTCGATATTCCATAAACTTGTTGATCATTAACTGAATTTGATTATGATCTGGACCTTTGAAATGGTCACCAATTACTTCATAAGTATCTTTTTCATTCTTGAGCTTATCAGGGAACTGTTGATGGCGAATCATAGCACCACTGAATGTCTGTAACTCGATGGGTTGAGACTCTCAATGCGATTGCATAACATGGAGCTTTTCCCAAGTGTGGGACCTTGCGAAATTGGAAAAGCTCTCCGGATGAAGGCTGGTTCCTATTCCTCTGTTCATATGCACACATAAAAATACAGAGGGTTCACTCAAAACCTAGTCTAACTTGCCAAGGAGATAGGGTAAGAAGATGCATAAAAATAAATCTAGACTAACAAAGGTGATGCACTGAGGAATGAAGAACACCTATCTTTCCAATAAACACAAACCATTAAAATGCAATGCAAGAACATGCACAAATAACCAAATTTGTAGTGAAAGATCAGGAGGATGTAAATGAACATAGAGAGGGTTGAGAATAATCCATAGACATGCATTATTTTCTCCAAAGATTGATACAATACACTACAAAATGCCAACAGGAAAAGTTGCATTACAGTTTTAGATGGGAGGTTTGAACTCCACAAATTCACCTATTAAAGAGGAGGGAGGGGAAAAACAAGAATGTCCAACCTTTAGAAAGAAGCCCCTCCTTATAATTTATAGGAAAAATGATAGAGGGAAGAGAGAGGAATTCCAAATCTACCCCAACCACCTCTAGATTGTATTTAATTCATCTCATTATGGTGGTAGGTGAGAACCCTACCAAACCCAAAAAATGGAAAACTGTATTTTACATTTTTGAAGAACTTGTAAGGTTTTCAAAAATTCTAGAGGACCTTGTAAGATTTCTGAAAAGTCCAACCTTGCGTGAATCCAAGATCCCTGTGAAAAGTTATGGCCATTTGAATATTTGGGTTAGGGTTTGCTTCCTATCGGGTTTGGAGTGTCAGCGCTCGAAATGTTGTGCCTCCTGAAGGTGGGCCTTGGCGCACCCATCCTCATGTCAACATACTCTTAAGTACGCCATAGGAACTGAAAATGTGGTGTCAACATTTTCTGATCTATGCCTCTAACCTGTGCCATGGGCAGGAATTTTTCCATCTCGTGATTTTCTTATGTGCACCTCCAACCTGCGCCATGGGTGCAAATTTTTCCATGCCGACATTTTCTGATGTGCACCTCTAACCTGCGCCATGGGCATGAGATTTTCCATGCCGAATTTTTTTGATGTGCGCCTCCAACCTACGCCATGGATGCTACTTTTTCCATGTCGACATTTTCTGATGTGTGCCTCTAACCTGCGCCATGGGTGCAAATGGTGGCGCAAATAAATGTCATATTTTTGAGTTTCTTTCATTTCCATATTCTTTTGTTTGTTTATATTCACCCGGGGGGAAGATATATACAACAGTAACCCGAAGAACTCCTCGTACGCATTGATCAAGGAGCATTGCCCATTGTCTACAATGCTTGGAGATGTTTGTTCTGTTCCTTGAGTATTCTCTTCTCCTCTTTTGCTTCTTAAAGCTTCTTGCAAAGACCATCTACTATAGAAAAGGCTTCTCCTTGTAGGCTTTTAGATGAGGTTCCCATTGTGACTTGAGTCACAGTGAAGTCTATGGGAGACAGATCCTTCTTTTCCTTTGTGGGATCCAGGTAAGCAATCTCTATGACTCTCTCCCCTGAAGTGCTCTTCAAAAAGTGAGTTATCACTTTCTAATTCTTGGGTCCCTTCTTTGGAATGATGGAGAAGTCCATGGGTGTGATGGGAACCTTTCTCTTACGCTGACCCAGATGGTTAGAAATCCAGTTAGGACTTATGGGAGTGTGAGTAGAGGGAATGGAAGAGGAAATGGGAGTGAAACGGGAAGAAACTAAAGAGGCCTCATGGAAGAATGTTAAAACACTTGGTGGTGGCATCGATAAGGAGTCCAACGTGTTTCTGTTTGTGGGGCCTAGAGTTACTACAGGAGAAGAAAATTTCATGGAAAACGGAAGGGATCTACAATTGGATAGAGGGAACACCTGCGCGAAAGATCCATGAGAGAGGAGAAGATGGAAGAGGTGGAAGATGTAAGGGAGGAAGGGAGAGAAGAAGATACATCCATAGGAATAGATGATTCAACGACATGAGGAGGGAAAGGAGCAGAAGAAGGAATGATGGGTACCTCGGCAGTTGTAGTTTTGGACAACATCCTAAGTGGATGTATCCATTGAAACTTCTGTTGTCTCTTCTTCTTTACCTAGAGACACCAGCTTGACCACTTGTTCCTCAGAAGTAGTAGGACGGCTTTGAGGAGCTTATTCTTGTTTTCTTGATTCTCCCTCCTTATCCTTTCCTTTTCCTTTCGGCACTTGGGCCGGTCTTAGAGGTGCTCTACCTGAAGGGGAAGTAGTGAAATCTACTCTGAGGTAGGTGAGACCATTCTATTTGCTCAAATGCTCGGTTTGTTGCAACATGGGTTTAACCCTTTCCTGAATGGTCTTAGGGGCTTTGGTTCTGTCGACCTCTGTGAATGGCCAATCGTCCCCATCTGTGTTAAGGTAAACCTAATCAATTTCTTGATCAGTCTCTTGGAATCCCTTTGGAATGATGGCTACACCATAATGCATGATCTCTTGCAAAGCCAGCCAGGAGTGATCCTTTCACCTGATTTCTATTTCATGTGTCAGGTCGATCCAGATGTGCTCGATCTCAGGAACATTGATGGGATAATTTTTTTCCCTTTGGAGGCAGCTTCGGCAGTCGAAGGTCGGCCTTGTTGGGAAGTTGTGCTTTAGATTCAGTAATTAAATCTCAGCATACATCTCCAACACTTTGGGAAAGTGTGGTGCAGGTGTATCGGCCAACTATAAGGGGGAATCGAGTTCCTCCTTTCTTTCTCTTCATGCACTTTCTCATGGTAAGTGATCAATTACCTTGACAACTCCAAGAGGATCAGCTTGGGCCATGCGTACCTTGGTAACTTTATCGGTGCAGCCTCAAAATTCACTGCTTTGAGATATGTGAATGTGTGGAATTGTGTGAAAAATGCTCCCCATTTATTTGTGGCAGCAATCATACTCGGGATGGTCTGACTGTGTCTCATTTCAGCCTTAATAAGTAGATTACCTCTTAGAAAAAGGCATCATTAATCTTGGAGAACTAGGAGATGCTGGCCTCGAGCTTGAGCTCTAAGTAGAATTCATATATTTTTACCTAGGGTCATACCCCATTTCGAGCTAACCCTACGAAATCTCTTGCATATGTTGCAACGTATACAACATAGGAATTCATATAGAACTTCCCAATTGTTAGGACTTGTTGAAGCTGCTAGGAGATGGTTTCGCTGATGATTTCACCCCATCCAAAACTTTGATCAAGCATATTCTTGCTTATGGTCTCTAGGTACCTTAACATCCATTTGTGGAAATAATGGGCATCAAGGAGCCCAAATACTCTTTTCAGGAAGGTGATTGTATCTATCAATTCCTCATTGAAGTCACTACGGTGGATGGTTTGTGGCCATCTACTCACCAGCTTCTTATTTCTTAGATAAAGGTCATTCATCATTTGCATGCATTTATCCTCATTGTCGTCCCAGGCCTTTTGCAGTCTTCTAGACTTTTTGCGACATATTGCCTGTGATAAGGAATGCCTAGGGTCAGTTCAAAGTGATGGGCTGTGAGGTCGATGATCATCTTTTCTTCCTTATCTTTGACACATCTAGTGTCCTTTTTATAGCATCAAGCCACCAACATAATAAACTCATTGTTTAAAACACTTACTGGCAGCCCAGCTGCAAAGTGCAAATCCACTGCCCACTAAATTTTTCATCCATGGGCGATTGTTTGCCTGGTTGGTCCTTACACAAAAATCATCCATATCAATATGCCCTAACTCAGATTCTCTGATGTCAAGGTTACTCTCTGCATATGAGTCAAGCATCTTGAATTTCTAATATTTGTACTTCATCTATTGCTCCCGACTGCTTTGCTTTAGCTTTAGACTTTGTTGGTTTCTTGCTTGATGAAGACATGTGTGAGCTCAAGGATGGTTGTTGTTTTTATGCAAGAAGGATCAAAGAGGTCCAACACAGAAGAGCCTTGCCAACTATCATGATATTCATAATGAAAGCTTGCAGAAATAAGAATGAGCAATTATAATGCTTAGGGTGCAAGGCGTAGGTTTATAGCACGCTACAGAGGCTTCAAAATGTTGGGTGCACTTTCTAGGGTGTTGACATGAAAAAAATTACGGCAATGTTGACAGGAGAAAAGTTTACGCTCAGAAGAAGGGGTGCGGTTTTTTTGGGTATTGACATGCAAATTTCGGTGCCAAAGGGTAAAACATAGGGTGTGGGTTTACAACATGTAACATGTCATGTCAACGTTAAGGGAAATGCACCTGCGCCTTAGGGAAAAAAATACTTTGAATTGGTGCTAAAAAATATTGTGTTCCATGGGTTTTAAATGCGCCTAAGGTGAAATTTTGAAATATGTTGCAAAGGAAATCAATGCGCTAAGGGAAAAAGCGTTTAGCACAGATTTGAAGCACACAACATCCTATGTTGATGTTGTGCATATTACGCGGTGTGCCCTACAAAAGATGCTAAATGTTATTAAATTGGGCGCGGGTTAGGGTCATGTTACAAGAAAGGACAGTGCGCCAATGTGGAAATTCAAAATATGTTGCAGGGAAGGACAGTGCACCATGCTTCAAATTTAGCTTTAACAACTTAGCTTATTTTCTTTCTTTCTCTTTCTCTCTCTTTTTTGATACCTCATATGGTAACAAGAGGGTTGGTTTTAGCAAGGCAACAGGTAGGAAAAAGATGGCCTTTGGTTTCTTCAGAGGGAAAGGCTTCCCAGATTTGCAAATTTGGGAGGAGAGGTAAAAGGGATTTCCAGCTTATTTATAGATTGTTAAATTCTTCTTTTTAGATTTAATCTTTTTGACAACCCTAAAACCTAACATAACCAAAAACAAAAACCATAACAACAAGGATGACAGAAGCCACTTACCTTGCTTTTTAAAAGACTAAGGATGATGTTGGGGTCCACAAGATCGAAAAACGGCACGCGGGGGTGAGAAGGATAGCCAACAGTCCCAGAGAAAACACGTTTTTCAATTTTCAAAACATGAAAATGAGAGGTGTCAAGAACCTATTTACAAGAAAAACTGGCATTTATTGTTTCACCAACTTTCTTTGGCAAACCTTTGGGAGTGTTGACATGACAAAAAGTGTGCTTTAGCACAACCTTATGGATTCGACATAACGCCTCCAGCACCTAAGCACACATTTTATAATGTTGACATGATAATTTCAGTGCCAAAGGGGCCCAACTTTCAAGATGTCGACATGATAATTTCAGTTCCAAAGGGGTGCAACTTCTTTGATGTCGACAAAACAATGAGTGCACCGAAGGATTTTTAAGGTTGCACAATTTTGAAGATGTTGACATGAGAATTACTGTAGCTAGTTTGAAAAGGTGCGTTTTTTAGAGTGTTGACACACCATTGTCTACGCCGAGTTAAGGAAGTTGAAAAATGGCTAATTTCTAAAAAACTTGATTTTTGAAAGGGATTTTTAGGCCATTTTGAACTTTAATAGACTTCCTTCGGGACCTAAACATAAATTTTTTTGTATGGTTACCTGCAAATTGCCCTTGTCGATTCTGCAGGGTAACATGGCCAAATAGTAGGGTCGCATGGGACTTTTACCTCAGCAGGTGGTAATGTAAACAAGTTTAAAACATCCCAACTTCAGTGCATAGGAACAACATATTTCATTTCTATGATGACTTCTAGCAAGTGTAATATGCACACGGGGGGTTTACTTAGTAAAAGTATGATATAACATGTTCATTTATAGAGAATTAAAGAATACCCTTAATGTTGTTTTTTACCTCCATTGTTTCAATTGATAATAACCCCTCCCATTATATTATTAATACGAAAATACGACCTATTTTTTCCATATACCTTACATACCCATTTTACCTTTAAAATTTTATTTACCCCTTTTTATTTCTACCCTAATATATCAAATAGAACATATTTTTATTTATACCCAAATATATCATGTTTTCCACTATATTATTTTATTAATATGTCTTTTCTCTAGAAATTTATTTTGAATCCATTCAAGATAAATTATCAATTACCTCAATGTTAACTTTAATCATTTATCAATAGTTATTGAAATATATAAGATGCTGAAATAATATCATACACGTTGAAAAGAATACTCAATCCTATTTTTATATAATATTATTATTTCTTGGTTAAGAATATCCTAATTGATATTTACTTATTCAAAAAGATATTATAATTTGACTTCATGATAACACTCCTTATGTAATATTAATGTATTTATTTTTAAAAACTAGGGGTCAAATATTTTAGCTTAATATTAAAATCAACCCCACCTATCCTTCGCCCCACCTCTCTAACCACCCCAACACCTAATTCAAAATGTTAGTAAATTTAACCCATTCATCCCTTAATGTCTATCGGTATATTGAATTTTATTTTATCATTTTTATTACCTCAATATGAGCGCACCTGCTAGGATATTTACTATCTAATGACCCCCACGTGAATATGCATTGCTTTTATTTCATGATATTGCTTTCCCCTATTTTGCATAATTTGAGAATAAAGATTTTGATTTTTATTAATTGTAAAAAATTTATTCGTTTGATCTATAATCGAAAAAAATATATTTAAAAACTATGCCTAAAATCTACTACTTATTGTCCATATAAAATCCTAGATGGAAAATTTCAATCTACTAGGCTTCTTAAGCATTGGTATTTTAGGTTCTTTCTAGCTTGTTTTCCCCTGAAGTTTGAACTTTAGATAAAAGTAGTGTAGCTATCAATTAAAATTACCTTTAAAAATAGTTTGTTGAATGTAGGGCTAGAGATTAAATTATGTCAGATACAAGCATCAGAACTATCAAGATGAATGTTCAGAAATCACAATGCATGCTATGAAGTCATTTACCCTTTTTCAAAAAATCACACAAATCCATATATACGAAAGCACCGAGACATTTATGATGTATAGTTCTAAATCACACAATAGTATGAAAATAAAATTACCGACATAAGACAATATACAATCCAAAAGAAATGTAAGCGCTCACTACCCATTGATTGATAAAAATTTAAAACAATATTCAAACTAAGAACTACAATGTAAGGATCAATTATATATGGTTCTAGAAAGAATAAAATTTTCAAATAAAAAATTTTCTTGACCTCTTGGAAATCCCCACACGTATGATCAATGAAAACCATTACAAATAATCCATTTCCAGATTACTTACTGAGTTTTCCATATCGAACAATATGTTGACTTTTAATAGAGGGACAAGAAAAATGTTTCATGCTTGTGTTTTTTGAATAATACCTTAATGCATGAATATGTTATACGGATACACTTTTCCTCAATTTCATGGTTCATTATTAACCTTCAATTAACATTAAATAGTAAATTAAACGAAAAATTTATTCTACTTCCATCTAATGCCTTGAGCACCTCTAGATGATTTGTTTCCTATAAGTCTGATTTTCTATATTTGGTTTTTGTGTAGCTATTACTTTGGATAAAAATATGCAACTTGAATACCTTTTCCATGAAAGGGATCATTCAATAGAGAAATAATATTTAAAACAACTTACAGAAATGTACAAACATCATTCATAATCCTTTGTGAAATGCATTCTTAATTATTATGATCTTTCATAGAAAGATAATTTCAAAATTGTCACTAGAAGAAAGTTGGTTGGAGTTTAACATTGTATTTGTACATAATTACATAAATGTTTCATCTAAAAGATTCATGATTTGGAGATTTATACTAAGTCTTTCAAATATTTTTCAAAAGACTTATCAATTAATTAAATTCAAAACACTTGATCAAGAGATATGAATTATCAATGTTGAGAGAAGTAGGAGGTACATTCTCCTTAGTTTCTTCATTATGGGTTAGTGCTTTTGGAGGCACCATAGGATCCCTTGTGGGAGTTTCAGGAACTGCATCTTCCAAAAATGAATTAGAGTAAGGATCACTTTCTAGATTTTTTATTGATCATAGTATGACATGGGATGGATTCTTTCAACCAAGTAGATTTCACATGCTTCCACTTCTCTGGATGACAATTTGCAACAATATGGCCCAAATAGAAACACTTCCTATATATAAAGGGTAACCCTATGTATTCCAGCGGCTAAGTCCAAGTTCTTTCTTCAAAACTAAGGTCAATATTTGTTTGAAGATATTTTGAAATGTTTAGGTCAACAAGGATCCTGACATAAATTGTGTGGATATAGGAATTTGTATCGTAATCAATATTAATGATTTTTCCTAAAGAGTTTCCAATAGAAACAAGACAATTTTTTTGCCCAAACTTGAAGCAAAAAATGTAGCATTTTGATCCACACCAGCTTGGTTGAGAGATATGAACTAGCGTTTCAAAATCAGATAATAAGGGTCCTTGATCCAAATGGTTTCATTTATAGTATTCTTATCACTAATCTCGTGTAAAACAACAACAAAATTCCTTTGGTACAAGGATAAATGCCTACCTAAGCTTCTATCAAGGGAATCCAATACTTTGAAATCAATCCATGTAGATCAGGTAGTGTAGGCCATCATCTACAAAATTTTCAAATCATACCATGCTCCTGGAGGTAAGACTTGGCTTTGATCACTTCCTCTCTAAATTTCACACACAATGTTGTAGATGTCAAGGTCATGGGCATGAAATAAAATTTCTTATATACTGCATACCAAAAAGATTAGTTATATTTTGCATGGGAGCGTTCACATGTAGAAGTAGGGTTTCCACCAGAGGTTACTGTAGATGCATTTTTTGGTTTTTTTCTCGAAACAAGGGAATGAGTCCCATACAACCTGCCATTGTAGCAAGGGCGCCTCCAACCTTGAGTTAATTGTTTATTTTTTTGTTTAATGCTTACCTAAATATATGTATAGTTAAATATTTTGATATAATTTAAAATTTCACCTATGAAGCTATGTTATTGAATTCTTCTTAAGTGATGAGTTTTAGGAACTTCATCTATCTACACTATGTTGTATTTGTAAATTAATTTGAAATTTAAAATCTTGGAAACTACAATAGTATCCAATATTTCTTATCATATGTTTCCGTAAATGTATTTAACCATAAATAGTAACACATTTAGGACAAATACATATTGCAAAATCCACTAAATAATTAGCTCCCAAAATAGTGTCTGTGATGACATTTTTTTATGTTCAACTGTAAGTTAAATCTATACTCTTGAAGCATATCTGATGGAAACTAAACCACATAAGTAAAACATAAAATTTTATTGAAGAAGTATTTCTATTCCAAATAGGCTAGAACATCCCCTGAGCATTTCTCCCATGTACAAACCTTTGTTCACAATCCTTCCTATTTCAAGCAAAGACACAAAAATCTTAGTTTTTAGTCTAAACCTGTAATTTGTAAAGGCTATAGATGTAATGAATAAGTTCCATGTATACTTAGCCTTGTAATAATGTGGGTTGGACTGGTAAATGAGTAGGTTAATCAACATTTAACAATTATAAGAAGGTAATAGGAAATATAAAATTGTACATACTATTATGTTTAAATAAAGATCTTCTGCCATGATTGTAACATCTTTATCATAAGTCTCTCACTGCGTCATCTATGATTTCAAAATCCCACACCTATTGTCCAATGATTTAAGAATAAAACAATCAACTTCAAGAATCCTAAGTATTGTGGATTTGTATATAACATACTCTATGTAAATTATATTTTACCTATACCACCATATTGGTATTGTATTCTCCCCTTAATCAACAGTAAATGACTAAGAAAATGTCGATGGATGCATCAAATGGAATGGGAAAGGAACATGATACTTTTTGTCAGATTATCTACCCAAAATATTCCACTTAAATTTTAACTATCCAAATTTATAAAATAAGATTTGATCCAAATGAAAAATAATCCAAAAAGAATAAATAAGAAAATCTCCACAAATAGAAAATATATTAAATTGGATGAAAATTGGATGAAAAATAAATACTTAAAAACTAGTGAAGTTATTATGAGATTTAGATGTCCCTTGTGATGAGGAGTCTCTGTAAGTTGCTAACTAAGGTATATAGTTGTTGATTGCTCCTACAACACACATTACACTAAACATTGCACTAATGAAACTAAAATTTTAATCTCTTTATAAAATAATTAGAGGTGATTGTTTAGTTATTTTTCTTTTTTGATAACCATCCTGAAATGAAATCTTATATGTTCTTCACATTCAATTATGTTAAGCATTCATTATATAAAGATTTACTTTTTTAATCATTGGTAAAAGGTTTTTTGACTGGGATCGTACTTAGGAACATCAAAATAAGGTCAAAACTCATATAAGACAAAGAGTATATACAAGAAAAAAATAAGCACACTACCCAGCAGTACAACAATAAAAGCAAGAAACACAACTATTGTCTGACCAAAACAAATTTTCGTAAGAAGAACAACCGAACAATAGAAAAAAAGTCTAAACAACTAGGTAGAAGTTTAGGACGCTCATTTAAGAGAAGAAGTATTCTTGACTTGGATGTTTTCTTATTGTGCATCGTTTTACACACTTCTGATGCCTCTTCAATAGGGAGAATAACCTCAAGAGCTTCAATCGGCAGATATGTGCTTTCTCCCACAAGAAAAATACGAGGGATATTTTCCTTAGGCGCTTTACTCACAATTGGTTCATTTGTCTGAGTTACACTAAATGTATTCTCCTTGTTTCCTCCAAAGGCGATTTCTGAAAGGGGGGTTTTTGGGACCGATTTGACCACTGTATTTGAATCTCCAATTGAAGGTTTTAAATTATCCTTGGCTTGAAAAACCAAATGTTCCTGGAGGACGTCTTTCCACCAATTGTTTCTATCATTATTACACTTTTCCATCCCACATTTAGCTACAATATGGCCTAAGGTGAAGCACCTTCTATATCTAAAAGGTTACACCTTCTTAGTCTAATGGTTGAGACCAAGAAACTTTTTTTTTTTACTTTGAGCTCAATGGTCACTTGAGGGTTTTTTGAAGTGTCTAGTTCAACAAGAATCCTGACATATGTTGTATGGGTGAATTAAGTTGTATGGGAGTCAATATGAATTTTTTTTCCCAAAACATTTTGAATGGAAATCAAACAATCTCAGCTCCAAAATTACAAAGCTATATGAGGCAGCGTAATCCAAACATGTTTACAATCAAATGATTTACTTTTAAACATACAAAAATGTATCTTTTAACATAAGATGGTGACTCAATATTTTCATTAACACTTTTTTATATTCTTTTAGATTATATATTGATTGGAAGCGATAAATTTATACTAAGCTCAAATTATCTTGAGTGGGACATAGAAGTGAGATGAAATTATAGTTTCACCTCTACCTTTTCTGCCTTATCACATTTTCAATTCTTAATAATATATTCACTTTTTTCTTTCATGCAGATTAAAGCATTTACTTTATGATAGGAAATTAAGAGTAGTGGAACAACTTCCTACACTAATCTTTGAGGAGAGTTATTATGCAAAACTTTCAACATAGTAAAACAGTTACAAAAATATCAGCAATATATTCATAACAAAACACAAACACCAGATATACGTGAGGAAAATCCTTCTGGATAAAAAACCCCACAATCCAAAGGCCCACTCAATGTATTTCAAATCTAATAACAAGATTACATACACTTGTAGAGCAAGTTTCTCATAGGAGTATCACCAGAAACAATTCTAGGAGGATTAAAACTCACTTCTACAATTGCTTCTTCAAGCCTTCAATTTATAGACCTCCGGTTATACAAGAAACCATCTATGGTTTACAAAACCATGTGCCAAACCTCTCAATAGGTGGATAGCATTAAAGAGCAAGATTTCAGTCTAAAAATACGCTCCCACATTGCACAATATTCTCCCCTATTTTTTACCCTTATAAATGTCATAAAATCTGTCATAATATCTCTAAAAATAGTCCTTCCATGATATACTATCATATGGGAATCTTTTGACAACTCCTATTTCTATTTTTAGAGCCTAGACAATGTGAAACGGTTGTAGGAAAATCTTAAATGAATAAACCAAACAAGGTTGAGACACCTCATTTCCAACACTTTAGGTCCTCTTCTCTCTCACATACTTTCACTCTTTTTGGGCATATTCAACAGTGAATCCATGGTTGTCAATATTATTTCAACAAACCCAAGTTCGCAGCATTTATGAGTAATTATGTAGCTTAGAACTCAGGATACCAAGTTACAAAGAAATACTTCATCAATGTATTCAGGAATTATGATTTTTGTTATCCCGGGTGACATGGCTGTAGGAAAACAACAACCTAGAGTTTGACAGAAATTCTGTGATCAAATAAAAACAAAGATCTTTACAAATCCATAGAGTGGAGGCGGCAGATCAATCATAGACAACATGTACACTTCCATTTGATATTTTATACCCACAAAAGTCTTTGTTCACCATCATATGCAACTGCAAATTCTGAAAATAAAAATGCAATTTACATAATTGTAGAAAGTGGCTTTCTAATAAGCAAAAACATAGCCCCCTTGAAAAATGTTTAGCCTAAAATTTTTGGGATTGATCTACAATTTTATAATACAACTCCCAAACAAAACAATATAGGTATTAATTCTAAAAAAAGTAATTTTGAGTGCTATATGCTACTATTTTACTGAGCCATACGGTTAATTCAGAAACATAGGATTATCGGTTCTATATATTTTAATTCCATTTAAACGAAACAATATATAAAAATATTTAAAAGGACAGTCTTTCAAAATGATAATTCCATTTTTTCCACACACATTGTACAAGTGTTGTTTTTGTTGCACGCATACTAGCATTTTGTGGAACTAAAGATTCTATTCTTCTTTTACATCTTCAAACTTAGTAACCTTGTATCTTTTAAAATATATGAATCAAAAGAACTAAAATCAGCTTCTACTTAGGTGTACGGAAAGGGAAATTTTTTATTAGGTTGCCATTTTTTTCTTAAACCTAAGGCATACTAAAGAGAATGTAGCGGTAATATTCTACAACATATGGACTAGTATTGACTGGGTGGTTTAATTTGCGGTGCAGGGAAATATTCATTTCAAACTCCAAAGATGCAATTTATAACAAAACTCGGGTAAGTGGTATGATCTTTACCAAGATGTGACATTTGTATTTATAAATATTAATTTAGTATTTGTGTTTGAAGTAAATAGATTTTACCAAAATAAATCTATGAAAATTATTTGGTTATAACTTAATAATTTAATTCCAAGTATAGATAGTTCATGTTTCATATAATACAGCTTGTCGTACAGGCATTTCATCGATTTCATGTGAGGAAACCAACCATGTCTATTCAATTTTAGTGCTTTAAAATAGTTATAAGTTAATATCTACCCTTATCCGTACTCGACATGAAGAGAACGTGTCTAATATAGTGATATTTTTGTAGCGCAAGGACAGTCACAGTAATTTTGTGTTGAATGATGCATATTTTATTTTCGGAAGATATTTATGGAGCAATAACTTCAGCATATCCATCCCTGAAGAACTTTTGGGAAATGGTTGTTTGGAGTTCAAGAAAATCGTTGTAATCTATTTAGTCTTTCTCACGTAAATTGTAATGATCTAGTGTCTGAATTTTCTATAAGGGAAGAATTTTAGATCTCTAAACTAAGGAGTATATATTAGTAATGGTCCTATAATTTAAGAATGTTCCAATGCAAGATGATGCTTTTGGTTAGAGTCTATATGTTCTATGGATATGTAACAATATTTTTTTTTGGTTGGAAATATGCATGTGTAACATATAATTCCTCTCGTAGTTCTTTTAGGAAAGCTAAGTTTAGCTTTAGTTTAGCATGCAATCCCTAGCTTTAGTTGGAGTCCTATTTTCAGGAAATAGATTTAAAACAAATAAACCAAAAAGAAATCTGTTTTAAAGCATGCAAGCATGCGTTGTTTTTAAACAGTAGTTATTTATGGAAAGCTCTATTTTTAGAACTGTAGGAGGTTATTTAATTAGGAGCTATTGTTATTGATTTGTGTGAAAGAGTGTTGATAACAGTAGTTATTTCTAGGAAGCCCTGTTTTTAGAGATGTAGGAGGTTATTTAATTAGGAGAAATTGTTATTGATTTGTGTGTAGGAGTGTTGCATGTGCTTCATGAATGTAATGAGCCAAAGCTCTAACATAATTGAAGGAATTAATAGATTACGCACAATAGTGTTGGTTTGAGTAAATTACTCTGTTTTTATTTATTCAAGTTATTTTTATTGTTCTGTTTATTTGATGTTCGTTGTATAAGACTACATATTATCTACAAAGTGGTATTAGAGAAGGTTATTCCAACTGTTTATTAAAATGGTAACAAGCTATGACTTCTACATCCACTATGCAGAACCCATAGTTTAATGGAAAGAATTATGAGTAGTGGTCGTTGAGCATGAAGGCACTCTTCAGATCTTAGGATGTGTGGGAGATATTTGAGAAAGGGTACATAGAGGCCGCAGATGCAACAACATATAATGCACTTTCTCAAGAAGAGAAAGATACTTTAAAGGAGTTACAAAAGAAATATGGAACAAATCTTGTCTATATTGATTAGGTGATGCATGAATGCATTCTTCCTAGAGTGATAATAGTCAATCACGTAAAATCCATATAGGATGCACTTCAAGTTGCATATCAAGGTAAAGAGAAAGTAAAAATCGTCAACCTACATTTTCTTTGTAGAGATTCTGAGAATTTACCAATGAAAGACTTCAATTCCATAGAATCATTCTTTACTTATGTAGTTAGCTTAGTCAACCGAATAAATTCTCATGTTGAGACCCTTGAAGATAGAATAATTATTGAAAAATTAATTAGAAGTTTTGCTATGAAATTCGATCCTTTAGTTGTTGTTGTTATTGAAGAAACTAAGGATCTGAGTAAGTTTTTTATTGATGACCTGTATGCATCACTAATCAATCATGAAAAAGGATGAATAGATCACATGCACGTGTAGATCAAGATTTTTCATCTCAGACACTAGGTAGTCATGAAAAAGGAAGAGGTAATTTCAGCTCAAGAGGAAGAGGAAAAAGTCCATCTAGAGGACACAACAACGTTTCATCGAACTCAGGTAGAAGAGGATAGAGTTAAGAACACAACTATGGTAAGAGAAAAGATAAGTCTCATGTTCAGTTCCATTATTGCAATAAGTATGGTCACTATGCTTATGATTGCAAAAAAAAGCAATATGATTAGGAGAGGCAAAATGAAAATAATTTCAAGGTTATACTTCTAGATCTATGTTTAATGCATGCATAAGGATTGTTGAATAAATACCTTCTCTATCATCTATTGAGTGTAATTTATCAAAAGAGAGTCCATGTGATGTATGGTATTTAGGTTTTGGTTGAAGTAATCACATGACATGTAATCTAGATTTATTCTCTACTTTTGATGAATCAGTAAAGAGTGATATTACTCTTGGAAATAACAATATTGTGTATTAAAAAGGAAAAAGCACGTTTAGTATTCTAACTAAACAAGGGGGGTAAAAAAATATGCATGATGTTTACTATGTTGTAGGTTTGAAGCACAATCTTATGAGTATTGGACAACTGGTAGAAAAAAGGATACTAAGTCTAAATGGAGGAAAATGAGTTCGTGATTGTGGATAAAGTACCTAACACTCAAATGATTGCAAAAGTGAAGATGAGTAGCAATAGGATGTTTCCTTTGATATTAAAACCTGGAAAAACAAAGAAATTAGATCTTTTTATAGCAAAATCAGTAGCTTTGTTCATAGCCAAGTCTTGCACTAAGTCAAATCAGCCTTGTACTGAGTCCTACGCTCAAGTAGATGAGTCTTGCACAAAGGTAACAAATTCTTGTGATGAGGTAAATATTATCCATTTTTTTCCCTCAAGAAAAATGGAAAAAATAGACCTTGCACACTGAGAACGTGAGGGGATTGATTCAATCATGGGATTTTTCATTTTGAGCTTGATAAAATAGGTTGTAAGTGGGCTCGGCAATGGTAATAATGTTAGAGGTTTTTTATTGAAGGAAGCGAAGAGTCGAGATAAGAAAAAATGGAGGCCCTAAAGTTTGAAGTTTCCGGAGTTTGGAGATTTCATAGTTCAGAGTTTTGGAGAACAAGCAAGGAAAAAATAAGGAAAAGGCTTGAAAATCTAAAGTTCTAAAGTCTGAAAGGGCTCGGTATCTTGGAAGTAAACACCAAGTTTGGGGTCAGCACAAGGAGAATTTCAGGGGTTTGTGTCAGAGTTGAGGTAACGAGAACCCTGAAATAGGATGGGCAAAATATCGTACACATGAAAATTCTTAAGTCCAAATGGGTTTTGCATTTCATGGTCAACTCCCCATTCGGGATCAACAGTGTCATGGATCGGGGATTTTGGAGTCTAAACTCCGATGTCTGAATTTCATACTTTGGAGGTTTGCTACTTCAAAGTTTTGAGCGTCTTCGCCAAAAAAAATGTAAAATCACGATCCAATGCCTAAAAGCCCACAATGGGGAAGTCTGAAATGGTTCCAAATTTTTAGGGTCAACACAACAAGCTTTTCAGACTTTCAGAGGTTCCAATTTCGAGAATCAGACTTGGGCTATTTCAGATCTTTATTTTAGGGAATGCGAGGATGAAAGGTTAAAAAAATGTAAAGTTCCAAACTTATGAAGTCCTAATTTCAGAATTTGGACTTTCAGGATTTCGGAGGTCTCAGTGAGATGAAGTGGATGAACAGTGTTTGGGTTTGAAAGGTGAAAGGTCTAAAAATTTTAAGTCCGAATTTTAGACTTCAGGGTTTCGAAGGTTTGAGGTTTAGAGGTTAAGAGGTTTGGTGGATGAATAGTGATAGTGACCCTCGAAAATGCAAAGGTTTGAACCCTAAAGTCTGAATTTTAGAATTTTGGGTTTGGACATTTTACAACCTTTAACCCCCCAGCACAAAAACCACAACTAGAATACCCAAACCTAGACTTCATAGTTTCAGAGGTTTTGTCAACTCAAGAAGATGAACAGTAACATCAACCTATGAATTCAAAATGCTTGAAAGTCTGAAATTTCATATTTCAAAGGTTGCAAGCCATTTCGTATTCTAAAGAAAAAGAGTCAACCACTTGCATTTGTTACTGTATAATACCCCCAATCTTCAGATGGCGATAAATTTGGACTGGGATCTCAGATTTTCACAAGAAAGGAATTTTTTGAAATTTCTCAGTGTCCTCTTCAAAACTACGTTTGGATTTCTTATTGTTCATAAATTTAAGTATTCCAAAATGTGGAATTACAGTCTTCCATTTTAGAGGAATGGTTTCAAATTTATCACCTACCAAAAATAATGAGGGATGGGCTCCTTTCTTCCTCAACAACCAAGGTACAATATACTATGGGCTTGGTAGATTTGGCCCATCACTCCTACAAGGACAATGATGGATTTTTACAGGAGATTGGAGTACATTTTTGGATTTTCTTATCGGTCTCTCTCTTCTCGTTTTCTTCCTCTATAATATGTAAGGGGTTTTTATGTGCAAAAGGGTTGATGATTTTTTCTCTCCCATGCACCCCGTTCTTCTTGGGGCTTCAAACCTTCCTCAAACTCTTATATTTTCTTCATTCCTCTTCCTGTTATAGTGATGTACTATGTAAAATTTTATGGAGCAATAAAACATATATGTGTTACATTTTTTCTAACCTCTGTGTTTGTTGTTTTAATCTTACCTCTCATTTTGTTTGTAGGATCTATGTGTATTTCTTATCTTTTTCAGGTTTGGTAGTTTTGTTTACAATGAAATGGTGAACGTTTGCATTTCGGATTTGTGTTGCAGCTATCCAACCTCCCCATAATTCATCCTTTCTCTAGTTTACAGGGTTGGGAAGAGTGATTAGGACTCATTTCTTAGTGTATCATCACTCATAGTGTAGGTTTATTTCATGCATATTTCTTTCCCTATCCACTTAGAAGCATTAGATTAGGAATAGTTAGTGCTTTTCCTACATTGGGAGTAGTTAGTGGTAGGTAGGTTAGGAGCATGAACCGGTCTTCTCTGGAGAGCTATCTTGTTTCATAATGTCCCAATCTTAGGATAGCTCCATGTTTTACAATCATGCTAAATGCCCCATTCCATAGACTATCTCATTTAGGGGGTGTCATGATTTCACCATAAAAGTAACAGAGTCCTGCCTCAATTTAAAAGAGTTTTTTGCTAATACAATTGAGTCATGTGTTAGTTCTTGCACTAACACAATTGAGTCTTGCACTAAAGGAACACAATCAACTTTTCAATCAGTCATGAAAGATAAATCATGGTTTTGGCATCTAGGGTATGGAAATTTGAACTTTTGAGGTTTGCATTTACTTCATAGAGAGAATATGGTTAAACATTTTTCATTGATTCAGAAACCAAAAAGATTATGTGAAGGTTATATTTTGGGGAAGCAACACAGAGATTCTTTCTCAGTTAGCAAAACAACAAGAGCAAGTGCACCTCTTGAGATACTACATTTACATTTATGTGGACCCATACAAACAAATTCTATTTGGAAGTTGTTCATATTTTATGACATTCATTGATGACTACACAAGGAAGACATGGGTATATTTTCTAAGACATAAATCGGATGCCTTTGATACATTTCATCAGTTCAAGGCATTAATGGAGAAGCAAAGTGGATATTATATCAAATTTATAAGAACAGACAATGGAGGTTAGTATGTTTCTAATGAATTTATGATTTTTTGTAAATATCATAGTATACACAAGTTGTTTAATACAAGCCATACAGCACAAGAGAATGGTGTGGAAGACAGAGAATATAATCATTATGGAAATAGAAAGAATTATGTTGAAGGAAAAACACCTTCCAAATGACTATTGGGCAGAAGCAGTAGCAACTTCGGTTTACATTCTAAATAGGTTTCCAACAGAAATTGTTAGGAACATGGTTCCTCAACAAGCATGGACTAACAGGAAACATAGTGTTTCAAATTTTAGAGTTTTTATTTGTGTAGCATATGCACATGTACCTGATGATCTGGGGAATAAGTTGGAAAACAAAGGGGAAAAATGTTTTTTTTTTGGGTATTCAGAGAATACAAAAGAATAAAAGTTGTAGAATCTAGTCACTAGAAAGGTTGTGATCATAATAGATGCTCAGTTCATTGAAAATGAATCATGGGATGGAAGTATAGATAAAACAGTGAGTATAGCAGCATCTATTATGAATGATGATATGGAAGATGAAAATTTAGATAAATAGGGTACTATATCTACAAATCTTGGACATGCAACACAAGTTGTAGCACAAGCTACAACTCCATCTACAATTTTGAGGTCTCCAAGATTTCAGCCATCTTCAACCATGCAAGAGATGACACAAAGAACACTAGAAGAAATTCCATCGCCACAAAGCAATTCATCATTCAATAGTCCTGCGTAGTAGAAAACATAGAGTCTTAGTGACATTTACAATGTTGATACAACTAACTCATTTTTAGTTTTTGTATTTTTTCATAAGCTACAGATTCAGTACATTTTGAAGAGGCCATAAAAAAAAAGTTTGGGAAAAATACGTGGATGATGAGATCGATTATATAGAGAAGAATCACACATGGGAGATAATGGCTATTTCAAAAGGAAAGGATGTGATAGGAGTCAAGTGGGTCTACAAGACCAAATACAATGTTTATGGGAAAGTACATAAAACTTAAACCAATGCTGGTAGTAAGAGGTTTTACGTAGTAATATGGAGTGGATTACAATGAAATGTTTGCACCGATAACATGCTTGGATACGTTAAGAATGGTTTTAGAAATTACATATCAAAACAAATGGCCTATCTATTAGATGGATGCAAAATCAGAATTATTGAATGGATTACTTAAAGAGGAAGTTTATGTGAATCATCTAGAAGGTTATGATATTGTGCATCATTAAGGAAAGGTATATAGGTAGAAGAAAGCACTCTATGGTCTCAAGAAATTACCTAGAGCTTGGTACAATAGGATTGATTCTTTTTTTATATAGAACGGTTTCAGTAGGAGCAGTAGTGAGCCCACCTTATATACCAACATAAATGAGTAAGGTAAGATTATAATTGCTTTTCTATACGTAGATTATTTGATAATTACTTTAAATCTATCTACAGGGTCATTCAAATAAGCCATGAAGAAGGAATTTGAGATGAAAAATCTTAATCTTATACATTACTTTTTGGGCCTTTAAGTTCAAAAATCAGCAGAAGGAGTTTTTATCTCATAAACAAAGTATGTGAATGATTTTTTGAAGAGGTTTAACATGTTGAATTTTAAGCCAGCACCAACACCAGTTGTAGTAGGTTTGAAGTTGAGCAAAGAAGATAATGGATCATTTGTGGATCCAACATTGTTTAAAAATTTGGTTGGAAGTCTTATGTATTTGTTGACCACAAATATTGACATTATGTATGGTGTGAGCCTCAAATGAAGGTTCATGGAGTCTCAAAAAGATTCACATTTGCAAGATGTCAAAAGAATTTTGAGGTATGTCTATGGAACAATGAATCATGGAATTCTATATTCAATAACAGAAGAGTTTAAATTAATTGGGTATATAAACAATGACAGTGCCGAAAGTATAGATGACAGAAAGAGAAAATCTGACTATGCTTTTAAATTGGAGTGATTGCATGGACATGAAAGAATCATCCCATTGTCACTTTATCTTTAGCAACATCAGAGTATATAGCAGCAACAAGAGCAATGTGTCAAGTCATGTGGATGAGAAGAATATTGTAATATTTGTAGTAGAAACAAGAGGACACTCCGCATATTTTTTGTGACAACAACTCAGTCACAGCGTTTTCCAAAAATCATGTTTTTCATAAGAGGAGAAAACACATTGATATGAGGTATCAGTTCATCATAGAGTTTGTGAACAAAAAGGAAATTAGTATTGAATTTTGCAGATCCGAAGATTAGTTTGCAGAAATTTTTACATAGGATTCAGTAGATAAAGTTTTCAAATATTTAAGAGGTTTTTGGGAGTTTTTGATCTTGCATATGGAAGATCTGAAAATACAAACATAGCTTTGGAAGAGTGAAAGCTACAGGTCAAAATTAATGGGGAGTGTTTGAAATATGCATGTGAAGCATATAATTCCTCCCGTAGATTTTTTAGGAAAAATAATTTTAGCTTTAGTTTAGCATGTTGTTCGTAGCTTTAGTTGAATTCCTATTTTTAGGAAATAGAATTAAACAAAATAAAGCAAAAAGAAATATTTTTAAAGCATTCAAGCATGGTCTGTTTTTAGACAGTAGTAATTTTTGGAAAGCTCTATTTTTAGAGTTGTATGAGGTTATTTAATTAGTAGTAATTGTTTTTTATTTTTGTACAAGAGTGTTGCATGCACAACTTGAATGTAATCAGCCAAAGCTCTAACATAATTGAATTAATTAATATGTTATTCATAACAGTTCTAGTTTGAGTAAATTACTTTGATTTTATTAATACAAGTTATTTTTATTGTTCTAGTATAAGACTATAAATTTTATATATTTTTATTCTTCACTTTTACTTTTATACATATAAGTGTCTTTACAATTTTCCTTAGACAAAATAACTCTATAGGTGGTATTGTAAAACCTTTTACCTTGTTAAGACAATTGTAATTATTATTCCCAATGGTAACATGATTAACATTTCCAAGAAATATTCCAATTTTCACATTTTATATCATTATTATTCCAGATACAAATTGGAGGTTCCATTTGCTAAGAAATTTATGTATTCCAGAGAATGTTTTCCTAGTGACCTATATCCTAACATTCTACAACTAACCAAATACATAGGAATCCTCATGAAGCATTTATACTATTCAACTAAATGGGTTTGTTGAAAATTCCTTGGAATGTTTCTATAAAATGAAATTGGTAGGTGTAAAGAAATACTATACAACCTTTATTGTCAGCATCCTCATAGTCTATGCCAAAAATGAGTGACTTAGAATAGGGCATGGACATGCCTTATGAGAGGAACATCTCTCATTTTTATGTACCTATAATTGTATTTTGAGGACATAGGCATGCTTGTGAGGCATTGATATTATTTTTATAGATGCAACCAACAACTGTCCATCCTAATAGGCTAAGTGTTGCTAGCATTATCCATGTCTATACTCAAATAATATGTTTAAAAATGGTAATTATATCAAAAAATTCATAAGGATCATAACTTCTAAACCATGTCATAAGCATCATGATTTACAGTTTTTCTTTTCTCATTACCAAAATTCACTTCTTTTGATTTTTTTTTATTAATGGTAAACGGTTTTTTGACTAGGATCGTACCCAAAAACAAAAAATGGGTCAACACTTAGATAAAGAAATGATCCCAAGAGAGACAAAAATAAACACATTTCCCTGTAGTACCACGACGAATAAGAATCACAACTATAATCTTGCAAAACAAAAGTGCAGGAGAGGTACAAATAGATGACAAAAACAGAAGCAATTTCTCTAGGTGGTACAAGTGGTTTTTTTTTGTATATATTTATTTTTGTTATGAATCACTTTCCAACCATTTGTAACCTCCTTTACACAAAATACAACATCAATATATTCAGTCGATTGATATGTGCTTTTTATATTAGGAGAGTGAGGAGAACATTCTCCTTTACCACTTCATGTGGTTATGGTTCAGCTTTTTAGATCCTTTGAGTTTCATAAATAGGCATCCCCTTATTTTCATGATATGAAATTTCCCTTAAAGGGGTTTTTGGAATTGACTCAGACACTTCTTTAGAATCAATGTTCTAATCATGGTCTTCCTTAGAATCAAAGACTAAGTGTTTAGAGAGGGCATTTTTCCACCAATTGGCATTCTCATTTTTAAGCTTTTCCATCCCATAATCCATAGCAGTATGTCCCAAAGAGAACTTGTTGACTATTTTTACACTTGTGCAAAAATGGCCAACTCAAAACTTCATTACAATGGATAACATGGGTGAAATAAAACATAATCTAGGGGAGGTTCTTTCAGACAATATTATTACTGTTGAATTAATTAATGATTACATGAAATCTGCAGCTACATCTGTTGTTGCAAAACATAACAGATCACATAGCTTGAAATTTCATGCTATCTTCAGTAAAAGAGCACAAATCCCTGAAGAATAGTTGTGTTTTCTTGATGAAGACATTGAATTGTAGAATATATGAAGTGTTAGGTCTTGGAGCAGCAATCATGACTACAGATTATAGAAATCAAAGTTTATTACTGGATGTTATAGCTATTCATTAATGTTCTTTCCTTCATGATTAAGAAATTAAATTATATTATTGGGTACTTAAGTTCATCATAAAATCCATATCATAAAGCAGAAATAAAGAAAGAAATACACAAATCAATGTCACAATTAAAATGTTTTATTCATAAGGAATTTCAAAATGTTCCCACACAAGCCATAGGATGTAACTAGAAAGTAAAGTACAGCTACTGAAATAAAAGTTACACATGCATGAAAGAGAAAATAAAGGAGTATAAGTGAACCCATAATTACCTTGGGGTTTATCCTTCAGTTGATGCATCCTCATATTCAACATTTTTCCCTCTTCATCTTCATTGTTGAAAGCACCGTACCTAAAAATAGAAATGAGAAACTATTAGTTAAGAGTTCAGGGTTAATCCATATTCCTATACTTTCCTAATTCGTGCATATGGATCTCTTAATAAAAATATACATAGATTACTTGAAGATCAAACAATATACATGATTTACTCACTCAGAAATAAGGAGAAAAAAGAAAAGAAAAACCATGGACCTGAGAGAGGCCAAAAAGCCTTAATATTTTCTAACTATTTTCTCAAGTGTGCAGGTACCGGTTGCATCCAAGAAGAAATAAATCATATCTTATAGTCCTCACTATAGATAAATATTACAGAGTTCAATAACTTCTATCGTACAGTACATGAAGAAAATGAGTCATACGTGCATTCTGGAATGAAGGAAGAATGCAACTCAAAGGTGAAGCAAAAAAGGATCAGATTTTGAAGGTTGAAGTTAACTAAAAAGAGAAGATTACAGCTGAAACAAAATGAGAAGGAAATATGAAAAATTTTGACAGGGCTTTGCTATGTAAAATGGACATTTACAACTTTTCATCATGATGTTTTTAACTAATACATGCTGTAAAAGTTGTATGTAAATCAAATAAGTGATACAGAGAAGCAGAAAAGCATGCCATGATCAAGATAATAGTTATTATGTTTCAGTTTCCAACAACAAATTAACTTCAATAGAAAATTGATACATTTTGTATTCTAAATCAGAAAATACATCTATTACAGCTAAAAAAGGGATAAAAGAAAGAATTCTAGGAAATTTTTGATAGGGCTTCACCATGTAAAATGGAAATTTTAAATTTTCTAGCACGTATATCAAAGTTGTAATGAAATGCAGTATTTAAGAAAAGAGAAATGGACTGCACTTTCAGTCATCAAATTGAAGTACTTTGGAACATTCATTTCATTTACAGTTGAATAACATGAAGTTTTAAGATAATCCTACAAATTTCAGCCATTTTAAATTACAATTTTTAGAATGAAGCAAGTATGAGCACATAGAAATGTTACCACTAAAGAAGTACAATATTTAAGAAAAGAAATAAGATTACAATATTTGTAACAAAGCTTCAAGAATGTGATTCATATATTTGATACAAACTTTACAGTCCTTCCAAAGCATTATCGTACAAAGTTCCTTCAAAATGATCATCATTGGGTGCTATAGATTTTAAAGGTTAAGTATTCAAAGTTACAGATGTAAATGAAATATAATTGTTCAATACAAGTCAAGGTGTTCCATTTAAAAGAGCTAGAAGGGCCTTACAACTTGAAAGGTTTCAGAGATAAAGGAGATAACACTTAATCCTAACAAGAACGTTTCATGTTTGACACAAAAAAATAGAGAAAGGGAAAGGCCTTCAATCATAGTCATAACAGTGAAGGATACTATTAAACGATAGCTCAAGTATATTCCAGAAAGAGATCATTGTTCATAGGAAAGAAGAAAATTCTAGTTACAACATCAGCATAAGCATAAGTCATTATAGATAAACAAAGGACAATGTATTATTAGCTCATGATGTCATTAAAAGTAAACATTATGAACATGAATCAAATTGTTTCAGAGAATTATGTACTCATACATGAATAAGAGAAAGGGTTTCATAAGAATACATTCTAGATCTGAAATAGTTCACAAGAATACAATGCAAAAGAGATCTGCAGGCTTTGCTAAAACCGATTTTTCATTAGCGATGCCTTTGAGAGGTGTATAACTGAAGATGAAAATAAATTCCATTTGATACAAGCATAATACATTAAGAAATAAGAAATTTAATACTTATATGGTGAAATTGGGTCATTCTTATATCATGCATATGGATTTGGGTGCCGAGACCGAGCAATCTTAGTTATTACTCCTATTTTAGACGTTAAAACACACAAACATATAAATGGAAGGATTCAGGATGATGATTAGGCACGTCACACACACAAACACCCACCCTACATCAAAGCCAAGGTAAAGGTCATGGCAAGACAAAATAGAAAATAAGACTTCCCTAGATGACTAAGAAAGGTGTGCCAATGGGGCATGACCACTAAACACCTAATAAGGTGCCCATATAGAAACATCATCTTTTTCTAAAAGGAAAAAGAAGAGGAGAAAAACATATATAGCTCGAAGAAGATGGTTTGCTACAACATATGTCACCCAAACAAGAGACTGTAAGTGAAGAAATTTCACCTCAGTGAAGGGCTTGGTGAATATGTCTGCACCCTAATCAGCAGTCTGAAAATAATGTATGTCGATGATGTTTTCATGTAACTCCCATATGAAGTGCATATGAATATCAATGTGATTCATCTGCTGATGCTAAACTAGATTTCTAAAAATTGAGATAGTACTCATGTTGTCATATTAGATAATGGTAGGCCACTGAAATTGGATGGAAAACTCTATCAAGTTACCCTGTAACCAAAAAAATGTTATGGCAGCGTTAACTGCTCCTATGTACTCTTCTTCTTTTGATGATATGTAAATGGCATTCTACTTCTTCCTAGACCAACTGATAAGACCTGAACCAAGATTGAAACTATAGCCTGAGGTACACTTCCGATGATCTAGATCACTGGCCAAATCTAAGTTTGCAAATCCAATCAAGTTAATAGTAGTCCCTCCTAAGTAATGGATACCATATGTGTGAGTGCCACGAACATAGTGAAAGATCTACTTTGCTTCTTTTAAATGTAGCTCATGAGGCTCTTGCATAAATCTAGACACGATCCTGACAACATACGATTGATCTGGCTGAGTGTGAGTAAGGTAGATCAAGCTCCCCATCAACTACCGATAAAGGGTACCATAAACCAAGGGGGAAGAGAAATCAAAAAACAACTTGACCCTGGAAATAAAATGAGTAGGTGAGGACTTGCAATCATACATGTGAAACTGAGAAAAAAAATCAAGAGAGTACTTAGGCTCTGAGATCATAATCCCCGAGTCATATTGTGAAATATGGATCCCAAGAAAGTAATGAAGAAATCGTAAGTTAGACATGGAGAATTTTTTTTCCAAGGAGATATTCATAGAATTAATGATAGAGGAGGAGCTACCCATGATCAACAAGTCATCAACATAGAGAACAAGAATAAGCATGGAGTTGTCCTGTCACGAAATATACACATTTGGGTCAAAGTGACACCAAGTGAACCCTTATATAGTAAAAAGGAGTCTATATTGGCATACCAAGCCCAAGGGGATTGTTTAAGGCCGTAGAGAGACTTGTTTAACTTGAAAATGAGGGATGGATCATGGACATAACCTAGAGGTTATTCCATGTAGACCACTTCCTCTAGGTCTCGATGAAGGAATGCACTTTTAACGTCCATTTGGTGGACTTCCCATTTGTTAGCAGTAGTGATGGAAAGGATCAGTCGAATAGAAGTCATCTTTGAAACTAGAGAATTTTTTTTTGAGTAATCAACAACCAACTACCTGGGAGAAACCCTTAGCTATAAGTCGTGCATTATACTTCTCGACTTCTCCATTGGATCCATGATTTTTCTGATATATCCACCTACACCAAATGATTTTTCTTCATTTTGGAAGAGGGCTAATATCCCAAGTGTCATTCTTTATGAATGAGGAATACTCCTCATCCATGGAAAAATCCCACTCAGGAATCCCAGATGCTTCCTGGAAAGATGTTGGATCATAAGTAGAGGTGAAGAAGGAGTGGGGTCTAATGAAAGTTGAGAAAGTATGTCTCTAATCAGAAGGATCTCAAACTAAATCTCCAGTACTCTGTAAATTTTTCCTAGCCCAAAGAGGTCCCGAAGGATCCATCTTGGAGTCAAAATATTCTTCACTCGAGTGAGAAGGGACATAGTAATCATCATCACTACTATAAGAATCAAAAGACTTGGAAGTTTGAGGATTGGGAGGAGTAGGGAGAGGAGGATCTAACTCAACAACATCATCATCCGATGAGTCAGAATCTGAATTAGTGGGAAAAAGAACGTCATTGGAAGTAAAAGTCAAGGATGACTCATCAAACATCACACTCCTCTCAATATAGATCTCATAGGTTATAGGGTTCAACAATTGATATCCCTTCACACCATCAAGATACCTGACAAATATATAAGGTTTGGATTGTGGATCTAATGCCTTGTGTTTCATCTTGGGAATCCTAGCCATAACCTTGGATCCGAAGACTTGAAAGTTCTCAACATCAAGCTTGTGTCTAAACCAGGCTTCAGATGGTGTCATCCCTCTTAATGCCTTTTGTGGAACACGATTTTGAATGTAACAAGCACAATTCATTGCAGCCCAGTACTGTGGAGGAAGGGACTTCGAGTGAACCATACAAGAAGCCATCTCATTTAGATTTTAATTCTTTCTTTCTGTAACTCCATTTTTGGAAGGGCAGTAAGCAAATGCACGCAGCAAAGAAATCCCCTCAGAAGTGCAGAAATCCTCAAACCTATTGCTCACATACTCACCTCCATTGTCGGTTCAAAGAACCTTGATAGACCATTCCACTTGTTTCTCAGCAAGAGCCTTAAAGTTGTGAAACTCCTCAAATACTTTAGACTTAAGCTTAAGAAAATATACCAATGTATAACGTGAAAAGTCATCAATAACGGTTAGTATATATAGAGCTCTAGTTAAAGAAGGATATGGAAAGGGGCCAAAAAAATCATAATGAACAAGATCAAAGGGACGAGTTGCTCTCCAAGATTTTCTGTTATCAAAGTTTTTTTCAGGGTGCTTTCCGAGGGTACAACCCTCACAAAGAACTTTAGAAAACTTAACTCGAGGTAACCTGTGACCATTTTTTTGTCTCAATTATTCAAGATAACGATAATTTAGATGCCCAAAACAATCATGTCATAGCTTGCTAACCTCATTTATATGAGTGAGCAAGGAATTGGGCATCAAATCAAAAGAAAAGTGGGAAAATTTATACAACCGTGAATGGTGATCTTCCTTTCCCTCAGTTACAGTGTAGTCAGAGTTAAGCGCACGAATGATCACAGAATTAGAAACAAATTCCACTCGCATCACCTCACCAAGGTGGGTGATTTGGTAAACTAATAGGATATTGGTAGAGAGATTAGAAATACTCAACACTTAGTTAAATGTTCCACCTTCTATATCTACTAATCCACTACTGGAAATTGACACATGAGTGTCATCACCCAACGTGATTTGGGACAAGCCACATGGTTCAATGCTAGAGAATTCAACCTCTGAAGAATCCATGAGGTGCGAGGCACCATAATTGATAATCCAAGTTGATTATGGAGCTGATCTAGCTACGAGGGTCTTACCTTTCTCCTTTTCATTTTTAGACCCCTTTGTTTTAGAACACTTGCCTTTCTAAGCATTTTGTTTGACAGATTCAGGAAAACTTATTTTATTCTTCTCAAGTAACTAACTTAAGTGATCAATTTTTTTTCAAAATTATTGATGCTCTTCATGGCTAGAATACTTACAATAGGAGCATTTACACTTTTCCTTCTTTTTTTTAGGCTCAGAAGTTGAAGTGTTAGTGTTAGGTTTATCTTGGGATTGTTTGTTCTTGGTTTATTTCTTGGGTTGGTCCTTTGTTTCTTTCTTATTTTCATTTTTCTTTCCTTTATTCACCACAAGGGCATGTGACTTGGTCTTTATAGTCCCTATTTGAATATTTTTTTCCTATTCTTGAATGATTTGGGATGAAAAACTATCAAATGAGGGCATTTTCCAAGTACTACCCGAGGCAGATTTCATGGTGTGAAATGTTGAAATGAAGACAAAGTATTCTATACCTAACTTTTAAAGAATTGAAAAGATCAACTAAGATTCTTTTTTATCCACTTTACATTCCTTTAGAAATAGTCTAGTGTGGAAAAGCTTTGAGAAGAAGGCCTGTAGGTTTTCAAAGTCACTAGGATTTAGCCCTAGTAGTTCATTCTTCAACTCATGTGCTCTCATGTCATCTGGCTTCCCAAACATCTCTTCGATCATTTTCCACACTTCTTTAGGTGTCGAGGAATTTTTGATGTGGAATAGCAAGTCAGGAGAGATGGACATAAAGAGAATACCTAAGGTTTCATCACAATGGTTTAACCATTTAGATATTTTGGGTTCATCATTACGATATGTCTCTAACCCCATGGTAACATAGTATAACCATTTACTTCACAAAACCAATATGATTTTAAATCTCCATTTGAAGAAATTAAAAGGTTTTAGCACCGATACTTTGGAGATATCCATAATGAAGAGATAGAACCAACGAAGGTAGAAGAAAGGAGAGAGAAAGGAAAGAACTACCCCAGAAAAATATTACACTCCTACAAGTTTGGAACTTTAGTTTAGTGTGTTGATTACAATCAGATGCGATTGTGCGTCAAGAACCAATATGTCACTCACCTTGCAATTAGCGTAATAACTCATAAGAGTGGATACAACAATTAAGGTTTTTTTCGCATAACAGTTTGACACCATAAGAAATCATACTAATGTCGGAAAACAAGAATGGGAAGAGAAGGCCTTCTGAAAAATGGTGTCTCAAAACACACGAAAAAACCCCTTTTCCTTAAGACTTGTGGAGGATGCGCTCACAAGTCCACAAGCAATAAAAGGGATAGTACAATTCTCAAGATGATTCAAAATGAGACAACACAAGCAATACAATGACACACCCCAAATTGTGGCACTTTATAAAGTAGCATGTTTACAAAACTAATAATCCCATCATGTAGTGTGTGAAAAAAAATCTAACTTTGACTGAATATGTGCTCAAAATGAAGCAATGAGTCAGAAGTTATAGCAAAAACATGATTCCCACAACTGATGGAAAAACCCAATAAGCCATGCAAACAGATTAAAAAAGATTCCCTAAATGCATGCAATGCATGCTATATGAGTGTTCATTGGAAATTGAAAAAAAAATTAGATAGCATTTGTTTTTATTGCGAGGGGGGGTTAGCCTCCTGTCAACCCCAGACCTCACCCTCTCTTTTCGACACTGGAAGGAAGGAGAATAAAATAAGGAAAAGACCCCCAAAAAAAATTAATGCTAATGAAATGATTTTTTTCCTTAAAAATAGATGGTTGTGAACTGAGGGGTGCAAATGCACCGAGTTTCTTAGGGGTGGCTCGATGCTCAGAGCGAGGAGATCCAAAGAAAGGAGGGACTTTGTGTGATCTACCGCCAAGTTATGTCACAAGTTAGGTGAAGGTATTGTGATTGAGTTGTTGGTAAACTACCATGTGGAAATGTATATCCCCAACTAAATCCATGTGATGACCATAACTACCGTTTCAAGATTTTGTAACAGTCGGAGTTGTAGAATGATCTAGTCATTACCATGTCCCTAGTGAATTGTTGTGTAGTGCTAGATGTTTCGATCAGTCTACTTGCCAAGGGATTATCCCTTCATAGAGAAAAATAACATTGTGTGCCATCCATAGATGAAATGGTCACGTTTACTAGAAACCAAAGAAAAATGGACAATGGAAGCACAAATGGGACTCAACACACGTAAAGAGATGAAGTCTCATGCCGAGTGCAAGCTCTAGGTAAATGTTTAGCAAGACGGGAGCTTCCAATGGTGCATGAGTCAACCAAACAACAAGCTTGCAAGGTGAGACTCAAATTGTAAACTAATACAAACATGCTTGCAATGATAAAAGTAGAGATCAAACACGTATATGCAACAAGACTTTATCCCAATGAGCAAGATTACCACAAACAATGTAAAAAATATATCCTCTAAACTAGGTATCAAGGAAAACTATGGTAAGTCCAAATACATTCATCAGAGGAAGAACTTGAGCTTTAAAGGAAACAAAAAACGTGTATGTTTGACCTAGGAAATAAGGCACGAGTTGATCATAGTTGATGTGGATGCATCATGCATGAATTACTAATGAGTTTTCTATGAAGACAATTCAAATTTCAGAGAATTCAATGCAAGGAAAACACCAAATATAAATAAGAGATCAAATATGAGCTCATGAATGCAAGGGTCGATGCAACGCTAAGTTAGTGAGTTAGGAATTTTAAGAATCATTGTTTACTGTATCAATTAAATTACTACAAATTAAATAATGAGTGGGGAAGAGTGAATATGAATTAAACAAATAAATAAAAAAATTTTACACAAATAAACATATAAAAATTGTCACAAACTCGACGATATTAAAACTACAAAAATCTCTTAGTCTAGGGGTGAGTGGGCCCTTTATCTTCCATTGATCAAAACAAAAATTGTACTCTAATTCACTAAAGGAATAATTTTTTTGATTTACAAAAAAAATTATCATATAACAAATTAAGAAAATTTACAAAAATAATAATTTTTCTAACGTCTTAACACTGTTAGTGAGTGTGGATTATATTATCTAGGTCAATCAACTTACACCCACAGAACAAATAGAATATTCCTTACTTAGATAATCAGTATAAAGTTTCAAAATAATCTCCATATTTAATGACGAAATAATGGAGAAGATTAAGGGAACCAATTGATTAAAATATTTAATTACAACAAAAATGAAATATGTGATCCATTCAAAAATTGATGTTTCGTTATTCTAGTGTGTTTTTTTATTAATTGGATGAGTGTTCTAGGCTTGAAAAATTCAGCATTTCATGGTTTATTATCATTAGCTAGAAATATTCATAAGTTATCCTCCGTATCCTATAGCCTAAGGTTATACTCTGAAGCTTTCAAAAGGGACTCCGAAGCATTTCGAGGAGATTCCGAAGGGTTCTGAGAAGACTCCGAAGCATACAAAAGAAACTCTGAAGTGAGTTATGGCACTTTGAAGAAAGCTTGGAAAATCCAACAAAGAGATTAGGAACTCCGAAGCTTGAAATTATTTAAACTTTCGAGCCAAAAAATTTTCATCTTAAACAAAAAATTTCGTTCATCGATCTATACACATAATATTCGATATTTTTTAATTTTTGGTTAGAAATATATGGTGAAACAAATTTATACTCTAACCCATAAAAATGCATATAATCATTACTTTATATAGGGAAAAATTCCTAAAATACATTTAAATTCAAATAAGGGGGAATATAAATAATTTCATAATCTATCCATTTATGGGGAATATCCTTCTCCCATATACTTACTTTTTTTCAAATCCTCTTGCAAATAATTTACCAAAGTCTTGATCAAGGATCTTGTCCTCCATGAATTTTCTTAAAAAAAAAATACTAGTATGAATTTCCCCCAAGTTTTTTTATTTGAAACTGAAATCCATTCATTATCTTCAACCTTTTTTTCCTTTTTCTTAAATTATTTTGTTTCCTATAAAGATTATTCTTTCCATGATGTCATACGAAAAAGAATAAGTGGTGTTCTGAAACTCATTCCAAACCACTTGTGTGCATTAGTATGAAAAATCCCTGTAATCATGTTTTTTATTGCCATAACTTTCCTCATTGACCATCTTATATTTGTTGGAAAAATCACCTCTCTCGTTTTCAAAGGAATGTTCAGAGTATCCCATATCTTTTCAGATGTTTTTATTGATTTTGTAAATTCTAATTTTGGAGAAAAATTTTAGACACTTGGAAAGCTTTTAATTAGTTTCTAAATATGATGTTCGTGAATTTTATGCTGATAATCCATATCCCTGAATTTCTTGATATGTTCAAC
Source organism: Taxus chinensis (assembly GCA_019776745.2). Lineage (NCBI taxonomy): Eukaryota > Viridiplantae > Streptophyta > Pinopsida > Cupressales > Taxaceae > Taxus > Taxus chinensis. Next base: position 609,105,684 of record CM034153.1, read on the forward strand.
AGGTTTGGGATACTGAGGTCTCATGTAGATGCCTTCTTTTTTCACCTTCTCAAAGTACTCATTAGTCCTTTGATCCCATGACATTTTATTTTGTATGGTGGAGAAGAAAGCTCTTAATTGGGATTCTCCCACATAAAAATTAATAATAAAGGTAGATATATGACCTAACATAAGATTGCATAGGTGGAATTCAAACATGCGGTTCTAATGGTAAGAGGACATTTTAGCCTCCAACAATTCTATTTCATTTTTTAAGTCAAACGGAATATCACATAAAATTCTTGATAAATTTCATCTATAATTTTTTTCTTGTAGAAATATATTGTATGCTAAAGAAGGTTTTCTGCAAGAAATAGGTTTCTCTCCTATAGAAAAAGCATTTGGTAAGATATTTCTTCCTTTTTCCTTTTCATTTTGAAATTATTTTTTATCTCCTTTCTTCTTCCAACTAATTTTTCAACTTTTCATTTTCAATATTTTATTTCTTAAAATTATTGCATATGATATCATAGACATTTTTGATTTCTTCAATACTTAAGGAAGTATGGAATTCCTAATTAACTTGTATTTTAGTGCTAGAAAGAACTATTTCCTCTTTTTCTCTGCATTGCAGTTAAAGTTCTTCTATTTGTACTTACAATGAAGAAATGAGGGTTTCTTTATTTTATACATTTTCCTTAAGGAATTCAAATTCCTCTTTTTATTGCTTAGTATGTTCTTCTTGTTTCGAAATAAAATTTTCTTGCTCCATTTTATCTTCCTCTAGATTATGCCCTCTTGAAATAGGGAGCATGGCTTCCTCTTATTTTTTCAGTAGTGATTTACCTTTCGCATTTTCTTTGTTGGAAGATGATGGTTGTGGCATTGTTTCAGTGATTTCTTGTTAAGTAGACTCTTGGATTTCTTCGTGTCTTGTTTTTTCTAGTTATGTGGATGCTTCTGTTGAAAAATTTATGCTAGCCAAAATCTATTTATCCTCCTAGAGTTCTTCATCTTCCTAAATAATTAATTTCATCTTTCCTGATAGAGAAGAAACAAAATATTCTTATCCTGTCCTCCTTAATCTTATTGTTCTCTTAGCTAGTGGCTCATACAGTCTAGTGAAAATTTTCAAAGTATGCTTGGATCTACGCACCTCATATTTTTAGTCATCTTAGGTTAGGCATGGGGTTTTTTCTCTTGAATTAGGTGTGACGATTGAAGAGAGAGAATATATTTTCTTGTTTGGAATTTTATCTATTTTATACACCAAAAATTCCCATACCTTTTAACGCTCATTTTCCCTGATGGAAAGTTAACATATCAACTAAATTATATCTTGATGCCTAATTTTTCCTCTTTTGTCTTTATGTCTTCTAACTATATTTTAGATGTTGCCATAAAAAATTCAGGTAGGTTCATTCGATGTCATGGTTTATGAAAACTATGTCTCAAATGAATTAAAATCCACATTGTGTCACAAATGAGGATATTCTATTCACTATCATAAGTGACGTACTTATCTATCCCAAATACAAAATTTCTATATGGTTTGAGAAGTGTGTCTCTCTTAACGCCTTTTACACATTTTAACCTATTTACTATCAATTCAAGTTAAGGTTCTCCTTCCTCATGAAAAATTTAATTAGGTCCTTGAAAGTTGAACTCCCTACAATTTTCATTCCATCACAAGGGATTCCATATATTTTAATAATAATATTACTACTAACAAAAATCTTATTTCCCCTTACCTTTGAGGAGTCTACTATGAGATTAGTAATGAATTATTTGACTATTAACTCTTTGTAACTTTGGAATTTTTTAATAAATTCCAACCATCTAGAATCCTCAAATAGTGTCACCACCTATGAATCTTTCCACAGGATTATAGTGGACTCTGGCTCAAAATAATTCTTTTGTCCCATCCTTATAGTCCAAAGAAGGGGTCTCTTTGAGAAATCTGAAGGAAAGTGTACTGAGAATAGTCTATAGGAATGATTTCTAATAATAATCTAGAGTGAGGGTTGCTGACAATAATCTAAAGAAAGAGTTTGTAACATGCCTTCAAGTTTCTTTGGAATTGTCTACTATTTTGGAGGGTGGATGATTAATTCATTAACATGGAAGTATTTATTAATTGTCTGGTCGACTTATGTTGCATGTGAGATTTTTCATTTCATCAACTTTTCTACACATGTGAAGAATTTTTTCCTGTTGAATGTAATAATTTTAAGTGATGGTTGACTAAAAATATTTATGACACTTGATTTTGGACATATTCCCCACTTATTTAAATAATAATGAAATTTCAAACTTTTTAATAATCTTATACATGGAGAGTAGAGAATTTTACCTTTAATAGTGGTATAGTTTATATTGTTCCCTTCATGTGTCCTACAAAAAATCAAATTCAATTAGTGTTTATCATTCAAGAAGTCACACATTATTGTTTTTGATTGCACTCTTGATGGAAAAGATGCCATTTCTGTTATCGACTTCTCTTATCATTATTTTATTATTATTATTTATAAGAGAAGAAGCACCAGTTTCTAGTTTTCAATAGTTCTATTTTTATTGGTCATCCTTTCCTTTTCAAATATGATTTGTGAGGGAAGAATTATATTCTTCCTCATATTTGAATTCTCCTCTTGATTGGAATTAGTATAAAGAAATCTTTTTTATCCAATGGCTTATGGTAGACCTTCAATCCACCTCTATTGACCAATATTGTTTTTACGTTCCCATCAATGGTAAGTAGTTGAAATGACCATTTTTCATAAACTTTTTAAATATCATATGGGCCTAGTCATCTAGTTCTAAATTTACCTGAGAAATCCTAGTATGGAGAATCAAACAATAAGTCCCAATATTCCTCTTGAATATTCCTTCCTTTTATGTGAATATCATTTCATTGCCTTCTTCAAAATCTCAATAGATCATCTCTATGAAAATCCTCCATTCTCATTTCATTCAGGTCATTTATTTGATTTATTATCTATTGTTGATCTTCATCTAAATTTATTCGAATTTGAATTGTTGTCCTTAGTGTCTGTAATTCAAAGTTAATGGGAAATATAAGATTTTCCCCTTATACAAGTTCATATGGGGAAACTTTAGTGGTAGTTTTACAACTAATGTTATATGCTTGAACTTATTCTGGTAATTTATTTTCCTTTCCTTTCAGATGTTGGTATCATTAGTTTTTGTTAACATATTTTCCATAACTCTGTTGGATACTTCCGCCTATCCATTAGCTTGAGAGTGGTATGGAGATGAGTTTATATGGTTGATTTGGTAAAGATACACAAAATATTTAATCATATTTTACATAGGCTTGGGTCCTTGATTAGAGACAATAATTCTTTGTGCTCCAAACTTGTGCATGATCAAGTAATACACAATGTATACCACCACTTCTTCTCTAGCTTGGGCTAAAGTATACCCTTTAACCTAATTAGATAAATAATTTTTTCAAAACATAATAAATTATTTTCCAATGAAATCTAACACCCAGTGCTAAAAATCTTCAAGAACCAATTGAGGTTGGAGAGTCATTTCACTAAATAGAGTGGGGTTTCCCATCCTCTAGCATGCATCACAATGCCAAACATATTTCTTTACTATTTTTTGAAGAGAATCCCAATAGTATTCATCCCCAAGGATCATATGAGTAGTTATTTTTTTATGAATAATGACCTCTAATAGGTTCATCATGATGAGTTATTATGATTTTGTACACTTCATCTTCTCTAACAGACATGTATAGAACCAATTCTGATACACATTTAAATAAATTACTATCTAACCATTGAAAAGTGACACTCTCTGTAATTAAGTGTTTCATCTATTTATTAGTTTAAATATTTAGGAAATTTCCTTGTTTCCAAATAGTTTACAATATTAGCAAACCATGTGGTGAATTTACAAATATGAAAAATATATGTTCATTATGAAAATTATCACCAATAGGGTCCTTCGCTCAAAGTTCCTCTAAGCATGAAAATAAATCACCAACAATGTTAGATCTTCTTGGGTTATCGATAATGGTAATATAAAATTCTTGTAAATGGAGTAACCATCTAATAATCTTACCTCTTCCTACTAGTTTATTCATTGAGTACCTGATAGCTTCATGGTCATTATACTTAAATTTATGAAACCCTGTTATATAATTATGATATTTATTAATGGCATCGAAAAAATATAAAAATTATTTTTTAGTAGTAGTGTATTTATTCTCTATGGGAGTGAGGTTTTTTCTAATATAATAAATAGCATAAATCTTACCATGTTCATCCTTTTGTCCCAATAATCCCCCTATAGAAGTGTTAGAAGCATCATTATGAATGTGGAAGGTTAATTTCAAATTAGGTCTTCTTAACACTGTGGATGAAGTTAATTTTTATTTGATTAATTCATTGGATTCTTGACATTTTCCATCCCAAATGAACTCACTATATTTCACTAACAAGGTAAACATAGCAGCAGTAATTTCAATAAAACCTTGATGAATTGTCTATAGTACCATTCATGTCCAATAAATATTCAAATATTTATTTGATTTTTGGGTTCGCGTAGATTAGAAATTACTTCAATCTTCTTCTGATCTACTTTTATACCTTGGGAGGAAATATGATTCCCAAGAACTATCCCATCATCCATCACCATAAAACACTTCTCATGACTAAAAGATAGGTTACATGTTGTTCAAACATTGTTAATACCTTGTCTAAGTTAGCCAAAGGTTCTTCAAAAGAGTTCCAATATATTGTGAAATCATTCATATACACTTCTACATAGTGATTAATTAGATCATAAAATATGGCCAAGACAACTTATTGAAAAGTAGATGGTCCTTTGCACAAACCAAAGGGTAGCACTCTATATGCAAATTTTCCCAAAGAGAAAGTTAAAGTTATTTTTCATTTGTCTTCTTCAACCGCTCTTATCTAATTATAACCACGTAATCCATTAAACAAAGAGGATAATATATTTCTGAAAATATTATCTAGGACTTGGTCAATAAATGGTAAGGAAAAATAGTCTCTTAATGTGGATTTATTAATCTCTCTATAGTCAACACAAATTCTTCACTTTCTAGTTGTACTACATACCATTACAAGTGGTTAGGACCACTGATAGTATGATATAGGGTAAGTAAATCCAACTTGTAATAAATTTTCAATTTCAGTTTTGATCATGTCTTTTAATGCTAGGTTCATTTTTTTTTGGTTGTTTGACTATTTTAGCATTGCTTGTGTAAATTTGATGATTATATAAGCTATGATGGATTCCTTTAATATCACTTACTCCTAAGAAAAATAGTTAGTATGGTCTCTAAGTATATTAAAAAGTTTGGCCTCCTCATCATTAGTGAGCCAACTATTAATATTAACTTCTTTTCCTTGATAGAGGGAATTTTTTTTTGTTTATAGATAGATTGAATCGATAGTTTTAAATTAATTTAACAATGAATTTAATGGACATTCATGAATTAACAACCTATGGAATGTAATAATGTCCTCGAAAGTATTATTTTCTTGCCAAATTATAACTATTAAAGGACAAATGAAACTTGTGATAGAAATATTTTGATCCAAATCTCTCCATTTCCAAACATATGGTTGAGAAGGAATATATGCATACCTTTCATCAGATAACATAATCTCAATAATTTCAGTTAATTATCTTGAATTTTAGCAAGAGGGTTTTGTAGTAAGGTTAACAAACTCTAAAGCATACTGTAAATATGTTAAAGCGACCCAGGGAGGATCAAAATAATTTTGGAAAGACTCTGAAGTGTTTTGAAGGGACTCCAAATAATTTGTATGAGACTCCAAAGTAATCTAAGAAGAATCCAAACCATTTTGGGAAGATTCCAAAGTACTATTAGTCATCTCTAATATTCATGTTGATTCATCCTAAATTTCTCTAACATGATTTTTAATTGCAATCATAGACAAAGAATATTAATTTGAAAACTCAAAATCGTCAATCCAAATGTACTCTTTGATATCTACATATGGTTGTGATGGTTTAAATAAGGAAATTTTTTAGAATACATTTCTTTTGATATGTTCATGTTTCCAGATTTGGATTCTATTAAAGTTGCAAGAGTAGCTAACCATGGCCTTCCTAAAATGTTGAGGTATCCCTGTATTTCCTATTTAGGTTGAAGGATCATGAAATTTGCAGGGTATTCCCATGATTCCACTATTACAATAATGTATTCTATAACTCCTTCAAGTATAGCAATAGATTGATCCACTAGTTTTAAAATAGTAGGGGTGGGTCGAAGTCTAGCCAATGACATCTAGATTAATGAATACATTTTTTATATAAATTTTCCCAATTATTATAGAGATAACTGGACTTCTAGTGTCACTATACTTAAACAAAAATAAATTCCCTGATAATAGGTCATTGATTTTTCCATCTACCGGTATGGTTTTAGGATATTTTCTTATATCCCCTAGGTTTTGATACAATTTTTTTTTATGAACCTATTTACTTCTAGAATGGATTTAATAGATTGTAAAAATGGTATCTTAATGTTCAATTTCTTTATTTCCCAGAGTAAATGAGATTCTTTGTTAATGATTTAATTGAGTCTTTCTAGAAAAGGAGGTGGTTGAGAGACTAAAATTTTATCCTGGTGGTTGTTTATCTCCTTCTTGTATCCTTTTATTTTTATTTATTAAGTGTTGGTTTTTCATTGGGTATCTCTGTGATAATAACTAGTGGTTTATCCACAATTTTTCCTGACCTTAACTAAATGTCCTAATAATCAATGATATTTACACCCATAGATTCCTATATAGCTCCAATGAAATTGGTTGTTTTCCTATACTTTGGATTAGAAACAACTTGTGGAGGAACTTGAGGTTGGAATATTATTTCTTTTTACTGGGGATGAAGAACATGGGGTGGAATTAATGCTTGTTTTGTATGTTATTATTGTTGGGGTGTAAATATTTTCTATTGTGCATAATCAATAAGACAGTTCACATATTGTGTCCATATTGGATTGGTCCATGGTTGAGGTGTCCAATATTTATGTTGATTAGGCATCCATGGTTGGGATGTCAATTCAAGTGGAGCCCAAGGCATTAGTGCTCCGGTTATAGGATACAAATTTACAGCCCATGGCATCATCCATGGATTACGGAATGATTAGGGTTATTTCTTGACATGAATTTTTATTGTGTTTGGGAAGGATAATTTCCTTGATTCTATACAAAATTAAGATCTTCAGATTTGTATTTTTCTTAAATACCATCTAGATTACTATTTAAGAATACTAGAATATATGTATTGAAGTTAAACAGTTCTTTCATTAAATGTTTCACATTAGGATTGGATTTTTTTACTCTCCTCTTCCTAAGGTCTCCCCTATTTCTACAGTAAATTCTACAAACTTGTTCATTCCTATGGAAATTAAATAGATTCGCATCTCCCCATCCCATTATATTAAGATATTCCCTTGACTATTCATCCAATCCTTTTAGGAAAACAATTTTAGTTAAGTCTTTGCTCAAAGGATTCCAAAATTTTCTATGAAGAAAGAGGAATCTATCCAAGTAATATTCAAGTCATCATTTTTTTTCTTTACCTAGAAAAATCTTCTTTCCTATCTCTTCCCTTGTAATAGTCTTGATATTTATTTTATCCAATAATTATACTTCCATTTCTATCCAAGAGTGTATAGAGTTTGAGGGGAAAGTTATTAACCATCTCATGGATAAATCCTTAAGTGTAAAAGGAAAATCTTTCAGCTCTTGGTTATTCATTCTATATTCATATGTATAACAAACTACTGTGAACTCAAATGAATTGGTTTGTATGTTCATATGTCATGCCTTGAAATGTAGGTAGCATAGATAAGGATATGTTTTTCATGGGAGTATCATCTTCTTAATCAATGATAATAGCACAAGTAAATGTCCTCTGAGGTACAATGTCTTCTACATTATGATGGTTGTTCTCATATCTTCGTTATTATTCTATCAAGGAAAAAATATGGTGTGGGTAGAAGTATACTAACATTATTTAGAAATATTAGATTAACTAGTTATTATAATCTATATTTTCTTTGATATTATGGCCCTACCTTAGGATAATATTCAAAATGATTTGGTAAAGTAAGGGTTTTTCCTCTTTATTTGGTGAGTTTAATGCTTCTTTGAATTGTGCAAATTCATCCCAAGATTTATTAGTTTTTTGTTGAGGAACTATTTGTATGAATATACCCTTTGAATCACTCGATCTACTCATATATTTATTTTATCAGGTATATTCTTAAGGGTAATTATCAATTCAATTATTCTTATTGACACTATATTCCATGGAAACGGTGCAAAAAATGTTGATCCTCATTGTTAACTCAATATTTAATCAACTTTATTGATAAATTTATTCTAAATTGAATTAAATCTTATTTTAAAGTAACTACTATAATGAATGATACTCAGGTGATTAAATACAATAATATTAATTTTATAAGTCCCTCAAATTGACTAACTCTAAGTGAATGTAAAGGGATGGAAACTTATATGATTTTGACTAATCTGGAAATGATCGGGAGTGTCTGATTGTTGTATCTACCTAGAAATAGTGTTGAGATGATTGGTTTAGGGTTCTAGAACTAAGGAATGTACCAGAAAACAATGCCCTTAGGAAGATAAAAGTTCCTCAGGTGTTAGTGTGTAACGAACCGTTACTCCAAAACCTCGAGGCATTAGTGAAATCCGCACATGAGGATCATAACATCCCACCACACTTCCGTAGACTGGACCCCGAGCTATATATACACCCGTATAGTGGGACCACACCCTACCCTATACGAGCCCTGGGCAAACACTGCAATGCTGACGTAGCTACCCGTGCCGGCACTCAAACCTAGGTGGTCACTCTGATACCAAATGTAATGAACTGTTACACCAAAACCTCGAGGCATTAGTGAAATATGCACATGAGGAGATCATAACTTAGTGACTAATTTGGGTGCTTGTGACTACATGAATGTTCAAGATTTGATATTTTCTAGTTAGGAATATCTTCACTTCTATTTCTTCTTTATCGTTCTAGTTTCGTTGTTAGCATTCTGATCACAATTGTAACATGCAATAAAACCCTAGCCATCTATTAAATCTCACCAAACACATTAGAATTGAATAAAATATAATATATGTGAAGTAAGAATAACCCCTACAGTCACCCGATGAGTGAACTTATTATCAAGCATTGCACTACATCTCAGAATCAATGTTGTTCTTTGTATATTTATGTGAAATGGTGTCCTTATCCTAGGTTTTCCCTCACTTATATGATGCCAAGATAACTGGTTATAACTATATTTAATCTAAGAATGCACATGTGTGGTATGAAATTTAAGACTTTCCTTCCTATGTAGTGTTTGTATCCCAAAATGTCGTCCCTTTAGGTAGTAGAAGTAATATATAGATGTGATAGTCCCTATTTATTTTCCATCCACTACAATAGTTTGTATGTTTTGTATATATGTGAGTTCCTTGTTTTTTTTACATTAGTGGCATGGAATGCCGACTAAGAATGTGTGATAAGGATAAGAAATTGAATAAGGCCAACCAAAAATGAAAAAATGTGCAAAAATAACAAAGAGGGGATGAGCACCCAAAAGGGACACAAGCACTTGAGTGCAAGTGTCCAGAGAAGGTGCAAGTGTCCTGAGACAAAAAATGACAGATGTGATAAGAAAAATAGACAGGAATCTTTGTGACCTGATTGAAAGCGCATAAAAAACTGAGAGATGTAGAAAAGAGTCACAATATAAATTAATCAAAGAACGTATATTGACAAGGGAAAGTGTTACCAATTTTTACATTTCTTACTTAGGATTCATGCATATAACAACATACAAATGGCATAGTAAAGTGATGATATGTGCATAGTTTTATGTCTACATTGATGGCATTATAACTAGGGAAGTGTCCAAATTAAATATGCAATAAAGTCTCTTTGTGAAATTAACAATTAATTGGTGGTATATCATTTCTTTGGGGGATCTCCTACTCTTAAATGTTGAAGTTCAAATTTAAGATAAGCTTTAGTAAAATTGTATACACCATTTAAGATGGAATTAAACTAATTAATTTATAGGAATAAACATACACACAATAATTGATAGGAATTGAAATGCTTGAACTTTAACATTCACAATACCTAAAATAGACACACACTTGCTGAAATAAAATTGAAGGGTTGAAAGTTAAAAAATGGAAAATTTCTTAAATGAAATTTCACACAAATTAAAACAATTAAAATGACTAAAGGAAAGGAATTAAAAAGTCATTGGTTACTGTATGATTTAAATTACTACATATTAACTAAAAAATAAGGTAGAGTGAATGTGAATTAAATAAATATCAAAAAAAAAGTGCATGGATAAACATATATAAATTGACAAAAACTAGACGATACAGAAATTACCAAAATATCTGAGTCTCGAGGGGAGAGGGCCCTTTTTATCCCATTGATCAGAACAAAAAAATGTACTCTAATTCACCAAAGTGGAAATTTTATTGATTTCATAAATTATGTATCATGTATCGAATTAAGAAAATTTACAAGAAAATTTGATTTTTCTAACATCCTAACACAGTTAGTGAATGCGAATTATATTATCCATTTCCCTCAACTGAGGCCTACAAAACCACTAGAAGAATCTTTATTTAGATAGTCAGTATAGAGTTCCCAAATCATAGTCATATTTTAGGATGAAATAATCGATAGGTTAATGGGAACTCATTGATTTAAACATTTAATTACAACAAAAGTAAAGTACATGATCCATTCCAAAATTGTTATTTCCTTATTCTAGCATGTGTTGATCTTCCTTCGATGCATGTTCTAGGTAGGTAAAATTTTCCATTTCATGGTTTGTTTTCATTATCTAGTAAGATTATTAAGTAATCACATGTATCATGTAGCCAAAGGTAAAACTCCAAAGCATTATGAAGGTACTCTGAAGCATTTTAAGGAGACTCCAAAGAATTCTTATGAGACTCCAAAGCATTTTGAGGAGACTCTGAAGCATTCTGATGAAACTCTTAAGGGATATGGGGCACTACGAAGCAAGGTGGGAACTCTGAAGCTTGAAAGTATTTAAATTGTCAAGCCCAAAACTCTACATCCTAGACAAAATCATTCTTTTCTTTATTTTTACACACAAATCTAGATGATTTTTATAATTTTTAATTATAACTCTATGTTTGAACATGTTTTCACGCTAATCCAAAAGAAATCATATAATCTCTTCTTTAGATTAGGAAAAACTTATAAAATGAATTAAAATTCAAACAAGGGGGAAGATAAATAATGTCATCATCTATCCATTTAATGGGATCATCACCTAGTAAATATGTATGAAAAATGTAGATGTATTAACAAGGAATACAATCTATTTAAAAAATGAATGAAATAAGTTTGGTCTCATGGATGAAAATGACCATGGGATATGTATAAAATGGGTTTTCTTAAAATGTCATGGATGTTTTTCAACAAATTCAATTAGTAACGTAAAGCTAACACCTATAGCTAATGTCTTCAAATGTACTTTGAGTGACATAGGATCTTCTTAAAGTGTATTTTTCTTTTCAGAGAGGCCTATATGTGAAAACTTGGTTGGTGTTATTGTTGAATAAAGAGGAGATAAATTATGTAATGGTTTTAATGAAGTTGGTATTAACTATTATTCCTTATTTTATCTGTCAGTGAAGTTTGGTGTTTCTCAATATTAATGAACCTAAATGGTGTTTTTTAATTACTTATCCTCATCATCATGTAGTTTAGGAATGTGCATCATTATTATTTGTATTGCTAATTGTTGATGTTAGTGCCTTTTGATCATACATATAACAATTTATATGTTTTAATAATTAATTTATAAGAATCTAGTTGTGGTTATGTGTAATATCTATCATACAATCACTACTTCAAAGGGTAGTTTAGAGATAAATGTTAGAGACAAAAAAAATACCTCTAGACATATTTGTGGTGCCTGGAGAATTATACCTCTCAGCATATTTTACATAGATTTATTTAAGATAGGTATGCTAGTTATAATATTGTGGAAATGAAACATTAAATAATTTAGAATTTACAAATTACCTAAAGTTATAAGTTTAATATATTTTAAAAAGACTAGAAAAAAATTAGAATCGTATGAAAAAATAACACTCTCATAAAAAAGATTTAGAATAACAAATTTTAGTAAAACTTATAGAACATTATAATAATATGAAAAAGTTGCATTAAATAGTTTCATAGCTTAGATTAGATATATTTCTTTTAAAAGCTACACTTTCTTATCCAAGGAGAAAAGAAAGGCCTTGGTGAATGGTCTTGAAGCCAATGAGAATCCATTTGTTCGGTCCATCAAGGTGTCATCAAAGTTTGAGCTCGTGACATATGACACACTAATTGATCCTTCTAACTTATACCTTCTAGAGGATTTCTAAGAGTGCACAAAGAATCTAGAGGAATGGTCATATGGGGATGGGTGACACAACTTGTAATTATCTCACACCTGTGTGTAGGTAAATTCACGAGCCTATGGTGGTGGAATTATATGCTTGAAATCTTATCTTTGGGAGTCCCAATAATCACATGGATAATTTTTACAGATCAACACTTAAATTTCAAGATAGCAATAGATTTTGAAATTGGAATTCGAGTCTGTGAACATAGATCTGGATTTTCATATTAGAAATGGCTGAAGGATGTTGTAATATTATTATTGATAAAAGATAAGGGGAAGAAGAGAAAAAATGGTGCAAAAAAGATGATGGAAATGGAAATAAATAATGTTAGATACAAAGGATATTTTACAAAAAAAAATTAATATTTTCTATACTGTGACTCATGGAGTTGTGAGTCTAAATCCATAAGATGTAGAGTGACCCTAATTTTCTATATTTACTAAAATAAATTTAAAGTATAAGTTTTTGTTTATTATTATTTATATTTTACTATTTCTTAATACTTATACTTAAATATTTATCCTTTTAAATACAAAGCTCCCAAAGAGACATATATTACACCTACACTATGCAACACGTAAGCATTATAGCTTTTTCAATTAGTAAACCTAGAATTCTAAAGCGCGAAGGTTCTTTTACAACCTGTGAATAAGATTTTATTAAAATCACATTTTTCCACTTTTTGGCCCTCCAAATTAGTGCACTTAGCCTCTCATAAACGGTTTGAATTTTTTTTGTCATAGTTATTACTTTACAAGCCATTTCATGATATAGGAAAATATATTTGATTTAATGATGATGCAATAAGACCAAATTTGGAGTCTTTCAATCAAAATTCTTGGCATGTTTAATGGAGGATTATTCTAGATAATTTTAAAACTCAAAGTGATTCTGAAGATGAGGGTAATGATCTACTTCATCAAGATACAATGGAAGATGAGTGAGAAATAATATCTAGGCTTTAACGTGATCAAATCATGTGAGTAATTGAAATAGATATGTTGTGAAGAAGATATTTAGATAGAAAAACACTATGGAGTAATTAATATCGAGGTGATGAATACAAAAATAAAGAAATGAAATTCATAACCACCATGAGAGATAATAGCTTGGTGATAAAAGCTGATTTAGATCTAAATATTAATTATGGAAACTTGTGTTCTAAATATAAATGAGCACTAGATATGATTATATAACACATTATCCTCAATGTCAAAATGTCTAACCGTTATGGATGATAATTCAAGGAATAAGAAGAATAGGAAAATTATATATTATTGGATCCATTCTTCAAGAATTACTAAAATAAGTATTCCCATATCGTTCTACTCTTATATTACTTCCACCTGTTCGTATCCAAATTGATTCTCCTACAAGGGCTGAGTAACATCAAGAAACTGACAGGATGCTTAAAGACGTACAAATCATGATATAATTTATTTTTTAGATAGGGAGGGGATTCAGCTGACTCTTTGTCACTCAGGCATTGGAGAAATGGATAGCACCTCACTAAGGGTTTGATCTACCCTCACTACTTTAGGTTGTGCCTTCAACTAGGGTGAGAAGACCAAATATGTAGCCCATGTTGGTGAAGGATATCAAGAGATCCTTCTTTTAACAATATTCTTGAAAACCTTGAGAAAATACGATCAATATAACATAATCTAATTCTATCGATTTGTCACACTAGAGAGTGGAGATGTTTCCTGGACAAGGTTTGGGTTACTAAATAAAATGATTAAAACCTTATTCTCTCTGCATATTTAGACAATGAATTTTTTTAAACCCTTGTGGATACATAGTAAACACAAGGGTAGTTCATGTAGGATTTATCGTTTGAGAAATTTTTGGTGGGAAGTTAAGAAAGATAAATTTGGTTATACCAAAATTTTGAGAACCTTTACAAATATTGGAAAACTCACTGACAAAATGCTTCAAAATAGCCAAAATATTCCTTCAACTAGAAGGTGTGTATAACTGGAGGCCCATAGATTTACGGTTTCATACACTCTTAAATAATTCAACATAAAGGCTCATGCTAAATACTCAATTCAACTTTGAAAGTCCCTGATTTGTCACGCCTATGATACACTCATAGAATGACAAACAATATTTGTCAACCTAGTTGAAGTAGAGTGATTTTAAATTATTTTTTTCATTACAAGATGAAATCTCTTCTCACAATGAAATTACAAATGCTAGAATACTACCACAGGGATAAGATCTTGTGTGATTCAGAGGGATTTCAACATAATATTGCAATAGGAACAAGAAAAACTATTTGAAAACATTCTAAACTATGAGCAAACAAAATTGTGCTCATGATCAATAAAAAATAATTTCAAGGTTCATTAGATTCATCAGCAGCAGAGAGTTTCTTTAACAATCTCATATCTTGATAATGGTTGTAGACTTGCAACCATCTTGACGTGATTAAATCTAAAACACAGGAAAATAAACAGGTTTCTCATATGGTCTCTTGGGAAAATGGTTTTTTCTCAAACTTTCTTAGAAACATTAACCCCCCTATACAAGAGTATTCTCATTATATTTATACAATTTCACTCACTCACTCATCCCAAAATTTCTCCCCAAAACTCTAAATATTCAAGAGAATATTCCTCTTTACAACATACCATATGATCATGTTTATTCCCTTGAAAATATATCACTTTTTGTTGTTAGGTGGATAAATCATGAATTGATCACATTGCTTAATTCCTCAACTATGACCAGGATGCCATGTCATAACTTTGGATAGTCTTTTTAATCATTCTTTTATTTTGTCATGTAAGAAATCCCATTTTTAATAATTCTCAGGTTGTTGCATATGGCTTAATCTGACAAGTATTCACCTTGAGGAATATATACCTGCATTCATGCCTCTCAGAAATGATTTTCGTCACATGGATTATACCACATATTTGCGATGCGATTCCAAGTCAACCAAGCGTAAAGAGGAGCCACTGGAAGCCTGCACGTGTCTTCTTGGTGTAACTACAAAGGTTAATTCTAAAGGAAGGTTCCAAAATGAGCATGGGCCCTCCACATGTTCAAAAATCAAGAGAGTTACACCGGTCACTAAAAAGTTTGAGCATGGGAAGGTCCTACGGAAGCTTCCACGTGTCTCTTTGGCGCAGCTGTAAAGATGAAGTCTAGAGGTAGGACCTCAAATGAGTGCAAGCCCTTAATGTTCCCTAGGCCTAAGAAGGTTGCCTCAGCTATTGAAAAAGTTCCAGTATAAAGAGGAGTGAGCATAATCCTCCATGTGTATCCTTGGTGCAATTTTGATATGGTTCCCAAAAGTAGAGACCCCAAACAAGCCCGGGCTCTCCATGTGTCTCGGGCCCAGAAAAGTTGTATCAGCCATTGAAAAAGTTTAAGAACCAGTATAAGGTTCCATGTGCCTAGGGTTTGAGAAAGTTGTATCATCCACTTGAAATGTCTAACTATGGGAAGATCCAGCGGAAACCTCCAAGTGTCTCCTTGGCGTAACTTTAAAGGTAATACCTAGAGGAAGATCCTAAAATGAGCGGAGGCCTTCCACATTTCCTTTTGTGGGTCTTAGGCATTTACCTTATACTTTTGAGCTGGCTCCAATATCCTTGTACTCTCACCCCTTATAATTTCAAGCTGGTTCTGAGGAATACTTTATTTGTTAAAGATTTGTTCCAGAAATTCATATTTAACAAATTTACACCCAAAAGCTATGAGGTGTACAAAATATAATATTTTTCAATTATTTCCATCGGTTGTTTTAAACTGGGGCATCTGGTTATCACTTCTACCAAATTATTTTTAGCATACCCTCATGATTATTAAAACATGACACACACACAAAAGAGGAAGAATGCGCATAACCATGTTGATCATCCTTTATGCCTATAGCTTCCTTCTCTTCATCCTTTTCCTTTGCATCTTGGTGATTTTCTATAGGTTCCCCAATAATTCTTATTCAAAACAACAACTTTCTCACTTCTCAGGTTCATAAATTGAGGTCCATAACAATTTCGATTACACTTCACTGGTAAAACCAACAAGAGACCATGAAATTAACAATTAAATATGAAATTCGTTTAAATCTCTTGAGGTATTGGAGCATTAATGGTGGATGAACTAAATGTCTTGTATCATAGTCATTAACTCTCTCTTTCACAACTTCAAAATTGAGCCGTCCATGTGGAAAAGATCTTAGCTTAAGCGGACCTGGGGGTACTTTTTGTATTTTCTGATACTTTAAGAAAATGTGTATTTTTGGACATTTTCACTCACCCCTCCACTTTTGATACAGGCTCAATATGTGCTTTTACTTGGGAAAAAATGGGGTCACGACTCACTTTATAACTTTACTCCTTTTGACAAAAAATCCAAAATTCCCAAAGAGCTCCAGTGACCCACCTCCCCGCTTTGACTTTTTAATGCTGAATCAAACATGTGACATTATTTCATTTGCATTGGAATCGCGACCCATTTTATAACCTTGCTCCTTTTCACAAAAAGGCCAAAATCTTCAAAATTCTCCAACAATCTACCTCTCCACCGTCGATGTAGACTCAACATGTGGCTTTGTTTGCGAACATGCGGGGTCGTGCTTCACTTTTAAACCTTACACCCCTTTTCAAAATAAGTCTAAAAGTTCCAAATTCCTCTGGAAACCCACCTCCCCGCTTTTAACTTGAAAAAATCCAGGTGTCCATTTGTGAACTCTAGACATTCCCTTTACACTTTTACGCCTTTGAGCATAATGTCTCAAGATTAACAAAAAGGCCCACTTTCTCGCAACCACTCATCTTATGACATGTGTACATCTTTGGGGTCAAAGTATGAAAATTTATTTTCTGCTTCACATTGTTGAATATCCAATTAGAAACTATTGGGGCCATGGGACCAATTTGGAATTTTTGATAATTATGACAAAAGTGACAATTTTACCAAATAGACCCACCATGTCACATCCAATTAAAGATGACCGTGTATCCATTGATGTTGGGACAAGATTTACAGAGGAGACACAATAATGGAAGACACCCAAAAACAAAAATTTTCCCTACGGTGAAGAGACTATAAATAATACCAAGACTCAATGTGATCCACGACCCAAGGAAAATACTGACAATGGTATCTAAATGAAGGAGAAATTTTTCACACATCCATACAGGGAGACATAAAATACTTCTAACCAAATGGGATGGAAATTTTAAACGAAAAAGGGGTGAGATTACAGTTGAGCACCGACACCACCAATAGGAGTTGCATCATTCAATATTTGTGCATCAAATATCCATTTAAAAATTCAAATCCCTATCAAAGGTTTGGAAAAATTAGAAGGAATAATGCTTACAAATTTACAAGAAGAGATCCACCTTGTAAGATACACATTGGTAGATGAAATGAGCTTCAATGGAGAAAATTTGATAGAAAACATAAACTCTCCACTGTCTCAAGCATTTCTGAATAAAGAAAAAATGAATTTTGGATTTATTTCTATTATTTTTGTGGGATATTTTGGGTAGTTGAGTCTTATTAGTGTAAAATATCATATGATAGTAATATACGGGAAAAGATTTTATCAGAAGAATTCAAAAAATTTGTTACTTTGGTAAGAGATATGTTAAATCTCAAAATTTTATTTTGACAGTAAACATTTCTTCCATGATTTCTATTTCCTTAATGTATATATTTGGAATAAGGTGTTGTTAATTATAGTTAGTAGTAGCATCCATTATAAGTAATGGTACTGCCAGTACAGTGTCACCAATAAAGTATAGTACGATAATAGTCAAATAACAATAGGAAATTTTGATAATTTTTGCACTCGTGCAAAAATTGTAAACTCAAAACTTTGTTTACAATAGAAGGCATTGATGAAATGGACCTAACTAGGGTGATGCATTATAGTTTTATTGTGTTTTGAACTACATGTAATCTGTAGCTATGTGTGTTGTTACAAAATGAAATACCTTGCATAGACTACCATTCCATGTTCGTCTTCAACAAGTAAAAAAAAATACCCAAAGGACTAATGCATTGCCTTGATGAAGGCAGGAATCACAGTTTAGGTGAAATGTTAAATTTGGGAACAACAAACAGAGTTGCAGATTACAAGAAAGTGAGTTCATTACTAACTTATAGGCACCTCAAAACTCATTATTTCTGCATGTTTAAATAAATTTAAATATGTAATTTAGTTGTTTATTTCATTATACGATCAATTTCCATCATAAAAGATGATTGTAGAAAGAATTATAGCTAAGTTACAGAAATTAATGTATTTTATTCATGAAGAAATTCAATGTTTCCCACACAAGACATGGGATGTAACTCATAACTACTGAAGAAAGAAGTACATGTGCATAAAGTTAAAAGTAAAAGAGTATATAATAAACCCAACATTTTCTTGGGTTTTTCTTATAATCTTCTTGTTTCCATATCCATCTTTCATCTATGTTACAAGCAGCTACAATGTACCTAAAAAAAAAAGGAAAATGACATTATTCAAGAGCTCAGGGTTTGATATGTAATCACATACTATTGAACTACATGTAAACGAATTTCTTAAATATCATAAGCATAAGGTACATTAGAGAAATATGTATATTTAAGAAAGCTATATCTACAGTATAATGTTCAATTCCCAAAATCATTACAGATGAAGAAAGAGAAATGAAAAAGACTATGGAACATAAGAGAGGCCAAAAATTGTAATTATTTTCTAACTATTTTCTTAAGTGTGTAGGTACAGGTTGCAACAAATGAAATCAATATTGGTTTTAAAATTTTGTACTATCAAATATAGATTGCACTCAATGATTAATCATATTCAAGATCAACTCGAAATAAAGAATCATCAAGATAAGATAGTGATTCAATTTGAAAAGTACAGAAATGAACAATGCTTAATTTTTCACTAAAAAAAAAACTAGCTATAGTTTCAAAGCTATAGTAATGTTGCTATCAGATCCTGGAATGGAAAAAATATTCAAATAAAGGAAACAAAAATAGTATCAGAACCTTATAATTAAGGTAACATGAAATGACGAGTGTATATCTTCAAATATAGTTTCACACATTCATGATAGTTTGAAGTAGCCA
Organism: Taxus chinensis; assembly: GCA_019776745.2. Lineage (NCBI taxonomy): Eukaryota > Viridiplantae > Streptophyta > Pinopsida > Cupressales > Taxaceae > Taxus > Taxus chinensis. Next base: position 609,125,273 of record CM034153.1, read on the forward strand.
CAGTTTCCAAGAAATTACAAGTAAGATGCAGTTATAATTCGCAAAATGGAAAAAAATACAATTACAGAGTATATTTGTATTCAACTAAGGAATTACAATCAATGAATACATTACTCCAGAGACAGGTTTCGATACATCAACTAAAAAAGAGGCAGAGCTGTATGAAGGCCAACTGTCAAAGAATGCATTGTTCATCAGTACATTTTTACATATACAACTATTCAGAAAAGGATGTAATGAAATTAAGATGAAACCATTCATTGAAGGCGTGACTTCAAAACTGAAATTTTATGAAGCCTCGGTGAAAATTACAAATTAGGGACAAATGATTTTGGATCAGTTCTATACGTCTTGCCACATACTCACCATGAATATAATTGTTAGCTGAAATAAAATAAAGGATATAATTGATTGGATTCTCCTCATCATCTAAGAAACAATGACCATATGGAGTTACAAAAGTTGAATTTAAGAGAAAAGTCACTGAGAAATCTGATGTATACAATATAATAATTGTTTGATGGTGAAATGAACCCAAGCTACAGCTACTTCTTTGTTTTATAATTTACAAATGATTCATACAAACTAATACAAATAAAAGAAGAGATGAGTCTATAGAAATAGTCATTCATAAATTCCTCAACAATGATTTGCAAAGGAATAGTTTAAAAATTCAAAACTGGTTGCAGATATAAATAATAGAGCTAGATAAGAAGTATAAAATGTGTGAGATGAAATTTTTCATGTGGAGAAAATCAATATAGTAAATGAAGTAATTTACTTCAGGAAATGCATGTTGTAGTAGTAGAAAGTGTCATTAAGTTTCAGTTTCAACTTCAGTTTAGCAGAACGTCTTATAAGTATTAAGTGATTTTCAATAACATAATCATAATGCCCTCAAGTGAAAGGAATTTTTTCTTGGAGAACAGTTATCAATGATGAATAAGTGAGAGATAAATATGCTCAAGAAAATTCAGTCACAATAATCATGAATAACCTTTCATGCAACAAGAATTATAATACATGTATCAAATTTCAAAATAAACCCAACAACCTCATATAATTCTTGAAGCATTGAATCAAAGAACTTCATCATCAAAATAGTCACATACAAGATAATCAAAATGTAATTTCCTAATTCATGAAGATAAAACATCAATATCATGCATAATAAACAAAATTGAGATCAATATGCAAGTTGAAACCAACTCTTGAGAGTGACTAGATTTAGTTTTAAAGAAAAACCCTAGATTGTAGGCTTCTAAAAGATATTCTTCAAATATATTCAAGACTTGAGAATATTAAAGTTGTGAAAAATATCCAAAGCAATAAGAAACTTATTTGAGTTATAGTTTTCATCTCATAGAATAAGAAATATGCAAGGACATAAACAAGTTTGAATACATGTTCAAACTAAATAATCAAGCTTCTTTATTCAACCCAGAATGATAAAATAGTTGGATTTTTTAGTCAAAGTGAATACATAGGGGCTTAAACAAAATAGAATCATAGATTTTTATGATATCAAAGTTTCAAAATAAAATACAGTGGAGAATGAAAGAATGATTGTAAATTTCCAAGCAGATGCAATAAACATTCTGAACTATTGAAATGAAATTACCGATCATTCTCTTGAAGGAATACAGTCATGTCCTGAAAGAAACCTGTGTGAACTACAAGATCAAAGGCACATCCTTCTACATCTTTTTTAAGTTTCAATAATAGTACAGAACTCAAAAATCCACAAAATCCTGAGATCAAAGCTCAGATACAATGCAGTATAGGTCAAACTCTCTTCAAGTATGTAATAGAGTAGTCCAAATGGACCAATAAAACTTTTCACACTCAGTTTATAAGACATCAAATAGATCTATAACTAGTGAACCTGAAATAGCTCAGAATTACAAACTGAGAAGAAAATATAGCTCAAGTGTAAAACATAGCTGGAGGAATACAAGTCTCACCATAAGCCTCAAAGAAATGGAAATATCAAGCTCAGAAAATGACAAAGCTCACCATCAAGGGGAGATTCTCAAAACAAGATAGAACAAACTCAGAAGTCGGGATTGTTTGAAACCAAAGCTCTAAATAATCAACAATGGTGGCAGAGACTTCAAAACTGAAAAAAAGATAAGGATTTTCAGACGTAATGATTAAACAATACAATTCTATTTGGGCCTAACAGGACCACCAAGTTTCCTAAAAATAACAAAAGCAATTTCCACAACTTTTACATGGAAAATCCTCATTTCCATTTCCATATAGATTGTTAAATATTTACAAAGAGCTCTCAGAATCAGGAAAAAATACTTTATTTAGTTGAATACATCAAAATCTTTGGAGTTTTAACAAAGGATTAATATTTTAGGATCACCCTGAAATTATTTTGGCTAAGTATTTCATAAACATAATTAGATGAAACACAAACGATAGTACAAAATGCATAGTTCAGGTTGCCACAAGATTTATGAGATATGTAAAGAAGGTGATCAAAAATACCATTCATCGAAGAAAATCTTTAAACCCTAGAAGCATCAAAGTAAAATAAGAAGACCTCGAGTACCCAAAAGTAATTTTTCTCTAATATGCTCTCAAAAGGTTTCGTAGAGGAAAGAATAAAAAAATCATAGAATTTTCAAGGCATATTTATAATATTATTGAGGAGAAGAAAGAAATAAAGGAGTGATAGGTCAAAAATATTGAACGAACCAAAATAGGAGCTTAAAAAAGAGTTCGAATGGTGCCCAAGTGATTATAAAAAACTTCAAAATGATCAAGATCCATGCTCAGAACTGATAAAAACATCAAATTTTATAGTGAATCGAGCTTGGGAGAATGTATTCATGGCAGCTAAGCTAGAACCTAGATATAATCAAAGCAAATATACATTCTAACAAAAGTAACAGTGTATAAAAGAAGACCAAAAAAGCCAAAAATCATAGCTTATCCAAACATCACATGATCAAAATGGTGGAACTGAGAAAAGAATCAAAGAAATAGACAAGATGAAGCTCGTTTCAAAGCCATAATACATGAAAATCATAATTTTCAATGAAATTAAAAGAATCATTAATGGTGACCTAAAGAAATTTTGTCAGGGATTCGATCAGAAAATGAAAATGCAAATGAATTGTTCATGGTCATGGTATATTTGTTTGTAGTCATCCAAACTAACCACCATGAAACCTAACTCAACCTGAGTTAACGTATCAATGACCAAGATCAAATCATGCAAGGATCAAATGATCAACATCACTAACCCAATCAAACTACTAAGTAATGCATCAATGGCCCAGATCGAAGATGGTGGATGATCAACGGTAGAAAACCTCTTCCAACTCCAACGTAAGGTTACATTTATTATCATCAAGAGATCAACGATCCATAAATTAGATGTACAAGATCAACAGATTAACAAGCACTGATAATATTCATTACAAAATCTAGAACCCTAACTAAGGGAATAGAAAGATCGTCATCAAAATATAACTAGTACAAGGATCGATGGTTGTCATCAAAATCAAGTAACACAACCACAGTTCCCAAACCTAATTGCAGTTACCAAAGTTAAAAAATTGTCGCAGACATTTTTTCCAATGGGTGGAGTCATCATGGAGAGGGTTCTAGCCCTATTATTCAATAATTATTTGCATTTGACCATATTGAGGTCTAAACCACATGCTATATGTTTTGAAAAATCTAATTACTAAAAATAATGATCATCTAATGATTATCGAAAAAAGCCACAAACTTTATTATATGATGACATGATCAATCAAATGATTATTCAAAAGGGGTGAAACTATAGTATATGTAACACCCATAAAAATTCACACAGGAAACCCAAAACCAAACAAGATTTATACAAAAAAAATTACAGAATAATTTTTATTTTATTTTTACTTGAAGGAAATGAAAGTGACGGTAAGGTTAACCTTAGGTTTCAAATGGTCGTCACAAGACAACTTGAATAATATTACTAAATAAGAGAATGAATTTAATCTCTTATTAGGTTTAAAATATTTCATTAAATTAATCCTAAATTAATTTAATACATAGATTTTTAAGGTTATACAATAACAAAAATTAAAGTCCATGACTAAACTAGCTCTTTCAAGTATACAAAACTAATAATTTAATTATCCAATATAAAATTGGGTTTAAATTATTAAGGCAAGGAGTTTATTTAAATTAAATCAAAATAAAAACAATAATTTAATTTACTTTCAAACCACACAAGTGGCCCCATTTAAAAGAAGACCCATGTGATCAAATGATATTTCTCACCAACCCCCACCTATCTTTTATAGGAGACAATTTGGGCCATTGGATGAATCCAATCTAGGGCTTTGGATGAAGGGATTTCATATCAACCCTAAAATCTCTAAGGAAGGATTTTATTCATTTCTTTTCCCATTTCACTCATTTTTGGTTTTGCAGGTTAAGGGAAAAAGGAAGAGGAGGAAGCCATGGATGAGAAGGTGCAATCTTGGGATGGATATTCACAACCGAACACCATCCTATTTTATTTATTTTTCTATTTCCAATCTACCCTTTTCAAGGCTTTTTTTTTAATTTCTATTTTGTTAGCATGATTTGACCAATAATACCATTTGGGTATTTTCCATTTGTCCAATAGATCTTTTTTTTGAAGTTAAATTTCTTTCTCATTTAAATATATTTATACATAGTTGTATAGATATCCACTTCAAGAATAGGGTTCTGCACTCTATTATGCACATGGTCTCTACTAATACCTACCCTTGCTCCTACACTTGTAATTTAGTCCAATCCAAAACATGAGAGGCATCTAGAACATATCTCCTAAGTATATGTACATAAAATACATCATGCACATGAGACAAACTCGGGTGGCAATGCTAGATGATAGGACAAGGGATTGATACGCTCCAAGATCTCTAAGGGACCCACAAATATAGGAGCTAACTTGGAGCCTTTCCTATATTGAATACGACTCTTATGAGGCCTGAAATGAATAAACACCTTTGTGCCCACCTTAAAACTATGATCTATCCTCCTTAGATCTACATACTTCCTTTTCCTATCCTGAGCCTCTTGAAGCCTCTGATGAATCAAGACAAATTTCTTCTCCATATTCTATACCAAAGTTGGCCCAGTATAAACCATGTACTCCAATCTATCCCAACTCAAACGTGTCCTGCAGTCTCTTCTATACAACACCTAAAAATGAGCCATGTCAATCGAACTTTGAGAATTGTTGTTATAGGAAAGTTCACCAAATATAGGTACTCCTCTAACCTAGATTGATGGTCCATGACATACATCCACAACATATCCTCCAATATCATATTCATATGCTTTTTCTATCCATTTTTTTTTGGATGATAAGTTGTATTGAAGTTGGTACTAGTACCAAGAACCTACTGTATGGTAGTCCAGAAGTGAGAAGTGTATAAGGGATCGTGGTCATAAATGATATTTTACAGAATCTCGTGTAGTCTGAAAATCTCATCAAGGTATACCCCTGTTATTTCATTACTTGTATAGGTGGTATCAATAAGAGAAAAATGATCCACTTTCATTAATTTATCCACTGTGACCATGATGGTATCGTGGTGGTATCTCGATGTCAATAGCCCTTAAATGAAATACATGGAAATGGGGTCCCATTTCCACTTTGGTGTGACATGCGGGTAGAGAAGGCCATCTAGATGGTGATTATCGGTCTTCACCATCTGAAACTCTAAACATCACAACACAAGTTGAGCTACATCTCTCTATAGACCTCTCCAATGTTAAAGTTGTCTCTAAGTGGTGTGCATCTTCTTCACCCCTAAATGTGCTTAGTAAGGTGCATAATGAGCCTCTATTAAGATATCCTTTCTCAAGCCTCCATCTGTCACTACATATATCCATCCTCTATGTCTAAGAAGACCATCTATCTCTAATGAGAATCACTGATCTGGATGCAAGGTATGATTGTCATGAGGAAGTTACTATAAAATCATACTTTACAAATCTATACTCACCTAGGTACCCATAGCCACAAGTCTCTATCTACTCAGGTCATCAGTAACCACATTATCCATCCCCTTCACATGTTGTATCTCCATATTATCCTTACAAAGTAACTCCATCCAACGCCGCTGACGAGCGTTGAGATTGGGATATGTGAAGAGGTGACGAAGACTCGAGTGATCAATCATGAGTATAAGTCTCTAGAAAAGAATATAGTTTCTCCATCGAACCAGGGAGTAAACAACTGTTGTAATCTCAAGGTAATGAGTTGGATAATTGAGCTCATAATCCTTGAGTTTGTGAGACTCAAACAAAACAACTCGGCCCTCCTACATCAACACACCTCTTAACCTTGCAAAAGAAGAATATGTGAAAATAAAGAACTCAACCTAAGGGTCTAGCACTGCAAGGAGATGTCTTTTCTTAACAACTCCCTTCAGTTTCATGAAGGTCTTCTCACATTTATCTAACCATACAAACTTCTTCCCTTTCCGTTGAAGGGAAGTGCTGGTGTGCGCAACCCGAGAGAAATCCTAAACAAATCTCCTGTAGTATCTTTCCAACCCCATGAAATTACACATCTTGGTTACACTATTAGGTGTTGGCCAATCCATAACGGCTCTAATATTTGAAGGATCAACTGCGATAACTTCCCTAGAAATCATGTGTCCCAAATAATGCACCTCTAACTGAAAGAATGAATCTAGGTTCCCATAAAGCTGCTTCTCACGAAGACACTGCAAAACCTGACAAAGGATCTCCTCATGCTCCTCATGTGTATGAGAAAAGATAAAAATTTCAACAAGGAACAGGAGCACAAAATGGTCTAAAAAGGTCCTGAACATCCCATTCATCAAACTCATGAACACTACATGGGTATTCATAAGACGGAATGGAACCATTGTAAACTCATAGTGGGCATATCTCATGCAGAAAGCTGACTTGTGGATATCTGCCTCTATGATACTCAACTAATGGTATCTTGACTTAAGATCTATCTTACAAAATATTGTGGCTCGCTTCCTCTGATCAAACAAATCATCAATGCGAGGAAGGGGTTAATGATTCTTGATCGTTACTTTGTTTAGCTGATAATAGTCCACACACAACTAAAAATATCCATCCTTCTTCTTCACAAAAGTCACCAGTACACCTGAAGGGGATACACTAGGATTGTTTAGGAATTTATCAAGAAGGCCCTCTAGCTACAACTTGATCTCACATAGCTTAGGTGTGGTCATCCTAAAAGGAGTGTGTTGGATAGTTTCTGCTCTTGAAACCATGTCAATGTGAAATTCTATCTCATGTGGGGGAGGAATCCATGGAAACTCAATAGGAAACACATCTGAAAACTAGTAAAAAATGGGGTGATCATCAAGTGAAGGTCCACTAGCCTCATCCTCTCACCTATCACTAACTATAATAGCATACAATTGACAACTCCGCTTTGCACACCACTTTAGTTGCATAGCAGAAATAATGCAAATAGAGATGTGTATCCTTGCTCCAACTATCACTAACTCCACTCCCAAGTCATCTGCACAAGATATAATCTTACTGTAGTAATCAACTTTTTCTCTGTGCGTAGATAACCAATCAATGCCCAAAATTAATCCATATGAACCTAAAGGAAGGACATATAGATCCAAGTTAGTGATAAAGGGTCCTAGGTCCACTACTCACTCCTTGACTAAGGATTCAACTGAGATCTTGGCTCCAGAAGCCATCTCCATGTCCCAATTAAGGCCCTTCCTAACTGCTACTAGCCTACAATGCTCTACTAAATATGGAGAAATGAAAGAATCTAATGAGCCCGAGTCAAATAAAATAGGGATAGAAATACAGCTAATGCTACTTGTGGTATCTATCACCAATCCCTAGTGCTTTTCCTTAAATTTCTTGACCACTACATATATCATGTGACTCCTAGTCATGTCCCCAATAGTTAGCTCAGAAACAGGTTCCTTACGCTAATTTATAGGGTTCTGAGGGCACTCTCTCCAATCATGTCTGTGTACACTACATCCATAACAAGTACCTAGCCCTCTCCACTGTATAGATAGTTCTCCATGTGGACTAGTACTATGTGTTGAAGGATGATGTGTTGTTGTAGTGCACGTTTGCTTGCCAACTATGATCAAGGTGTAGCTTGTGTCCTGTTGAGCTCCCTAGCTAGAGGTCTCATACTACACCCTCTCTACGCATTATGGCATTGTGGAGGTCAGAAAGATGGTCAAGTATGCTGCTACTATTGTTTTTGAGGAGGTGGAGGAGGCTGGAAGGAAGACTATGCTAAATTATTTCCTCCACGAAGAGGAGGAGCTGATCCCCTCAATCTACTGTCCTGCAACTATTGTATGTGAATCATCACTCTGTCACATTCTTGTTGAGTCCTCCCCCTAGTTTCCTACATAATATGAGCCTTCTCCATAGCCTCTAATAATTTCTATGGATATTTAATGTGCACATTCACATCTAAGTCCAAGTTTAGGCCCCTGATTAACCTGTGAAATCAAACCTGGACATCCTACATGTAGTTTACATACTGAAGTAGATCCAAAAACCATCCATCATACTCTGCTACCATCATGGAGGCTTGTCACATATCATGGAACTCATCGATTTGTTTCCAAATGAACCTCTTGGAAATATATCTACTTCTGAAACACTCCTCAAATATCCCCCAAGTGACTTTCTGAAAATCTAAATAGAGCTTCTGCTCCTAGGTCCTCCACCAAATTCCATCTCCGTCTCTCAGAAGGTGAATGACAACATGGGATTTCATGTTGCTAGAATGATGGCATATGTTGAATCATCTACTCAAGCTAACCCACCATGTCTCATTCTGAAATCCACCTATGTCCCTAGTAAAATGAGGCGAGTGCAACTTGAGTATCTCTCTAATGTCCTATGTTGGTACCCAAATTTAATCTCCTTCAAAGGGCAAGTAACATCATGGATTTAACAGGACACTTAGAGGTAGATAGATGATTATGTATATATTTTTTCAGCCGGGGAAGCAATCTATCTAACTTTTTAGCACTCATGCTTTGAAAAGGAGAGGGTATCACCTTAAGAGGATTTGATCTATCCTCACTATTTTAGGTTGTGCCTTTCAACCAAGGTAAGAGAACCCTTTTGTAGCCTTTTGTTTATGGAGGAGATGGAAATGTCCTTCCTAATGAATTTATTTAGGAGACCTTGGAGAAAATATGATCAATTCAACAATATCTAACTCTCAGGACTTGTCAGTCTAAATGGTGGAGAGATTTTCTGGGCAAGGTTTCAGGCTACTAAATACATTTGAAATTCTGATTATTTCTACATGATTTTGGTAATGGAAATTATGCTTTTGTGCACACATAGGAAAAAAAAAAGTAGTATGGCTAGGATTAGTTGTTTTAAATGAATTTTTTGTGGGAGATGATGTAAAATGAACTTGATTTTCTAGATCTCTGAGAACTCTTACAAAATGGAAATTGTAATCAACAAAATGCTTCAAAATAGCTAAAATGTTCCTTTAACCAGAATATGCACTTCAATGGATGCCAAGATTAGCACCGTTTCACACAATCTATGAGATTTTAACACAAAGGCTCGAGTTAGAAAACCCAACAAAGTATTGAGATCCAAACCCAGTCATGCCTAAGGTACACCCAGAGGCATACAGACAATCTCTGTCAATAAATGAAAGAAAAGTGATTTCAAATCACTTATTTCATCCCCAGATGAAAGATCTTCTAGGAAATGAAATTACAAATTCCACTAAACATCCAAAAGGATTGAGACCTATGTGATTAAGACATATTTTGATAAAATATTGCAATAGGAACAAGAAAATTTATTTCCAGACATTCAAAAATGAAACAAACACATTTTTCTCAAGATCAACACAGAATAACTCGAGTTTGAATAAATTTATCACTAGGAGAGGTTTCTAGAAAAATCTCAGAACTTTTCAATGGCTATACACTTGCAACCACCTTGAGATGATCAAACTTAATAGAAAAATGTTATACAGGCTTCTCAGATGGCTTCTCAAAAGACAGGGTTTGTCAAGTTTTCCTCTTGGGAATTTTCTTTGAAATATAACACTCTAACCTCCCAACATTTGTACAAAAAAATTGTGGCATTTATAACATTTACAATAGATCCCCTTTCCCCCAATAATCATGACATTGAGTGCTACTAGTGCCTCTCATGATCATGATCGTGATTTCTAGAATCAAATCTGCAAAAAGTCACCAGGTGCTCAGGGGGAAAATATCTTCGAATTTCTTCCACATTCAAATCCTCCTTTTGGTAGATCACTATTTATTAAACTCGCCAACCACTTCCACCCCTAACTTGTCAAATTTAGTTCCTTGTATGCTCGGGAGAAGAAAAATAAAAAATCATATCGAGCCCAAGAGTCAGACCATTTTCATGGCAAAATACGTCTCCACATCTCCTCCACCAAACATAGATATCAAAATTAACTCTCCTCTCTATTTGGCATGCAGAAAATACAAAGAAATCATGAATACTCACACTTCGAAGCGTGTTTTTAGTACAATGGGGGGAAAATCATATTCAGATTCTCAGTTGTCATTGATCTTTAGTTTGAATTTGGGCCATCCACGTGGAAGATTCATTTTAAGATGGGCCTAGGGTTCTTCTTTGACTTTTTACAAATTTTGGAAAAGTGTAAAATTTTTACATTTTTCTTTGTACGCCTCCACCCTTGAGAAATGAGACTGACACGTGTCCCAATGTGGGTACCACCAGAAGCCCGCTTCCTTTTTTACTTTTAACTCTTTTCTCCTGAAAGGAAAATTTTCCAAATTTCCTCCGAGGGTCTACACCTTTGTCATTGACTGGAGCAAGCTTTGACCTTTCCTTTATCATGCTTACGGGACATTTTGATGTTTTAACCTTTTTAATATCAGGGAGAAAAAATGCAAGTTAACCACGATGGTCTACCTCCCACCTCTTAACATTTTCAAAGCCAACACTGACCTCCTTCTTGTCGAGCTTTCGGGCCATTTTGAGATTTTAATCCTTTTGATGACAAGAGGAAAAAAATTCAATTTGCCTCCAATGGTCCCTTCCAAGCCCCTTTGACTGTTCAAACTATCACATGTCACAATGGTGCATCTTGACATGATCCCCAAAGGTTGAGACCTTGAGTGAGCTTGGGCTCACCACGTGTTGTTATGGCGCAACTTCAAAAGCCTTAAGGTTTCAAAATTATTTTGTGGGGGGCACACTTCCATTTTAGAATCTTATTCAATTTTTCCAAAAAGGGAAAAAATTTCAGCTTTCCTCCGAAGGCCTGTATCTCCACCATTAGCTTTGCCACATGTCCTCCTGTGCGTGCAAAGTAAGACTTTTTTCCCTTCCACTTAAAATTTTGTTTAATCAAATCCTAACGGTGCTGTGGGGTGATTTTAAACCTTTTTCCAAAGTATCCAAAAGGAAAAAGTTCAAAAATAAACCCGTTGCACCCCATCTAGTTAGAAGAAGCCACGTAAGCACCAAAAGAACCAATCAAAAATGAGTGGAGCCACGGAACAAAATTTTCCTTTTTGCCAAGAAAAAAAAAAGTGATAAGTTAAAGAATTTTCCCACCATCCCTTAACCAAACAAAATAATCCACATTCCCTTTTGATGCAAGGATGCAAATTTGACCAGGGGAAACACCCGTCAAACCGTAAAATGTAGAAACATGACCATTTGAGCTCAGAGATGAAGTTGTTTCTAAGGACAGGGGATTTAGAAATGTTGCAAGGCTCAAATACGCTCTTCATAGCTACATCCATAAATTTTTCATCATGTATTTGGGGAAAAATGACAAGGGCAGCAAATCCTAACTGTAAAAAATGGAAAGAACGGGGAAAGCCCAAGTTTTTGAATGAATAGAGGATGGGAGAACCAAATTTTAGACCTCTTCAGAGAAACAGAGAAACAAGGACACAAATATAGATCCATACATTATCTTCAGCCCAAGGAATGATTAATTATGGCAACAAAGGAAAGTAAAGACTTCCCAGGAACAACATGGGGGAATAAAAATTGATAGAGGCCGTAAATCAATGGATTTTCAAAGGAAAAATTGGGTGATACTATTTTGACCACCAACATCCTCCCACTACAGATGATTTTCACCCTCTAGGCGTCTCAACCTACTCATCTCTCGGCCTATGGCTCCTAGACCTATCCTTGTGCATCACATCTCGATTTCTAAGCTCCCTAGGTGGTGGCTCATGTGTAACTGACTCCACGTTGGAGTGCTCTTCCCTCTCCTCTTCACTATGATGTCAAGGCACAGAATCCTTCACTCATTGATCTATGTCATAACTCTTATGTTTCCCTCTTATCTATCCTCCATGTATAGTGGCATTAACCTCTTGTAGCATCTACAATATTTGAGGCAGAATAGCTATCACTCCCTGATCTCGAGGTGGTAGGTCTAGATCCACATGTAGGAACCCCTTATCTGGTCCGTGCCTCCTACACAAACCAAAGAAACACTTATTTTATAATCATCTAAGATTTTGTTTTCAGTTTTCTAAATTTTTCTATGTTTCAAAACATCCTGCATAGTTGCGTGTACTCGGTTTAAAGTTGCACTAGGTTTAATTGTGTTTGTTTCATGTTTTTTAGTGTGCTCAGGGTCCAAGCACTGAACCCGCACTCTGACACCAAATGTAACACCCAAAAAAATTCACACATGAAACCCAAGACCAAATGAAGGTTATACTAAAAAAATTACGAAATACTTTTTATTTTTTTTGTTAAAGGAAACGAAAGCAACGATAAGCTTAACCTTAGGTTTCAAATAGTCATCACAAAATAACTTTAATAATATCATTAAATAAGAAAATGAATTTAATCTATGATTAGGTTTAAAAATGTTTCATTCAATTAATCCTAAATTAATTTAATACATAGATTTCTAAGGTTGTGCAATAATTAAACTTAAAGTCCATGAATAAACTAGCTCTTTCATTAACACAAAACTAATAATTTAATTCTCCAATATAAAAGTGGGTCTAAATGATTAAGGAAATGAGTTTATTTAAATAAAATAAAAATAAAAGAAATAATTTAATTAACTTTCAAACCACATAAGTGGCCCCATTCAAAAGAAGACCCATGTGATTAAATGATATTTCTCACCAACCCCCACCTAACTTTTGTAGGAGAACGTTTGGGCCATTGGATGAATCCAATCCATGGCATTGGATGAAGGGATTTCAAATCAACCCTAAAATCTCTAAGGAAGGTTTTTATTCATTTCTTTTCCCATTTCACTCATTTTTGGTTTTGCATGTTAAGCAAAGAAGGAAGAGGAGGAATCCATGGATGAAAAGGGTTCAAGCTTGGGATGGATATACAAAACCTAACACCATCCTATTTTATTTATTTTTCTATTTCCAATCTACCATTTTCAAGGGTTTGTTTGTAATTTCTATTTCATTGTAAGCATGATTTAACCAAAAATACCCATTTGGGTATTTTCCATTTGTCCAATATATCTTTTTGTTTTGAAGTTACATTTCTTTCTCATTTACATATATGTATACATAGTTGTATAGATCTCCACTTCAAGAATATATATATAAATAATAATAATAATAATAATAAAAATATATATATTTATTATTATCAATATTACAATCCATCATTATTATTAAATTATTATAATATTAATATATTACTAATACTAAGATAGTCTAAGGTAAATCCCTTTTTGGGTTACAAGAATTTGATATTAGATTAATGTGTGTAACAAATATTTACAAAATAATTATATAAAAAAAACTTAACCACAATTTCATTTAAGTATAAATGTGTATTTATATACACTTTTGTTTTGTTAAATTCACCTAATGTTAAGTTCACCTAATGTTAAGTTAGGTTAATTGAAAGTTTTTTTTCTTACACAATTTATGAAACAAATTGATACTAAAAGAAAAAGCTTTCATTCAATCTTATAGTTTTAACTACTATTTCCTTCTGCTAGTTTAGTAATACATTTATAGTTAGAATGTTTCAACTTACTCTCTTTTAAGGGAAACAAAAATAGCCATTCCATCTCACAAAGAAAATACAAATCAACAAGATACTTATTTCTTGTAAAATGAAGCCTATCAAACTTCACAAGATTTTTAGAAATGGAAGTATATGACATTTAAGAAACAATGAAACTTAATTGAGTTAAAATAATTCATATCCATTTTAACTATTTTCAAATCTCCCTTTCACCAAGACAAGGTAAAAATTGATAACTTATTTTCATAAAACTAACACATTTAAAAAATCTAAGTATCTTAAACAAGTACTCTTAGAGAGAGTTCACATTATGAAAGAGTTTCCAATTATTATAAAAAAAATTTCCCAAGGTTGAAATTTACAAACATCCACTCAAGTGGGGTTAAAGGAAACCTAAATAAATTACAACAATGCTATCAACAATCCAAACTTCAAGTATTCAATATGCATGTCTCTCCACAATGGTAGTTCCAAATCTTGATTTCTTCAAACTTCATAATGGAATCATAAAGCAAGGAAAGGGGAGTAGGAAATCCATTAAGAGGATAATCCATCAAATTAATGTCCCCTGATCTCCAAGCAAAGAACCATGAGGAGCATTGAGCAACAATGACAACTTCCAACCAAGTGGCTTCACAACAAACAAACATACAAGACATTCGACTCAATCAAGATAACGTATCCAACAATTTGTGCATTCCCAACAATAAAAAGTATAGAGATCAAACCAAATAGAGAAATGGTTATGGGAGACCCACCTCCTTATGCCTCCCAAGTGAAGTGGGAGTCTTACACTAAGCCTCCAAGTGCACAAAATATTGACACACAATCCTTAACTCTCCCTTGCAAACATGCAACAAAACCATGATTTCCTTTTCACTCCTTATAGGTAAAACTCCCATTCACACTCCCAACAATTACATGCTTCACTAAACCTCAATTTTCACTCCCCACTTGTCCCATACACCCTTATTGACCACCCAACTAAGGCCTAATACCTAACCAACACACAAACATCTTCACAAGACAAAACACAGAATTTTACAAGCACAACATTTCATACAAATAATAAAAATAACATAATGAAAAAAGTGGAGAGCCAACCTCTCCATCAAGTTCCATGAAAATTCCATAAGCCTCTTCAAATCCAAGTCAAGCAATTCCCAATAACTCTAAAAATCTCTAAATTGAAAAGTGCACAAGAAGATACAAGAATAAGTAACTCACATTCCAACATAAAAGCACCAATAAATAGAAATGGAACGTGAGGATGATAAGGTGGTTCCATGTAGGATGCCACTTCATCATTCTTCCATCTCCATAGTCAATTCAACACACCGAGACCAAGAAAATCAATGCACATGCCAAGGACTATGACAACCCACATGGCTCAAAACTTGCACACCATCATTTCAAAGGATCTAATAAATTGGGGTACAAATAAAGTACATTAATTTTCCTTATTTTACACTTGAAAATGGACAAAGAATTCAAAAAAAAATCCTTACAACCTGTAGGTAGGGTTTTTGGGTCAATTTAAGAGGCATGGAATAATCCTTGCTTTTCCCACAAGCCTCCAAAAATCCCCCCAAGTCAAAATATGAATTTTGAACATAGATTGGAGTAAAAAACTCCCAGTTCAACATAGATTTTACTCACACAAGGACTACCAAATCTCATCATAACTATTTTTCACATCTATAATTTTCTTAACTAAAACAAGAAGGGTTAAGATTTATTAACACACATTTACACATGCTAATAAAGTGACAAAAATTCAAATTTTTAAATACACAAATCATAAAATAAAG
This sequence comes from Taxus chinensis, assembly GCA_019776745.2. NCBI lineage: Eukaryota > Viridiplantae > Streptophyta > Pinopsida > Cupressales > Taxaceae > Taxus > Taxus chinensis. The sequence goes on from CM034153.1 coordinate 609,141,121, forward strand.
CACATACAAAAATTAAAGAAAGGGAAAACAATTCACCCCGTGACCACATATGTGAAGCCACTCCCCAATGGGAGACATCCAAACTAGACATGAAAAGCACCACACTAAACAACACTACACAAGTTTTAAAATTTGGCCTTGGTGCTCAACACCTGACATCCTTCTGTGGTTGGTACCCTATTCCCTTCGATGTATGTGATCAAAGTCCTACACACAAGAAAATACTTTTTTGGCTTTTTGGCTGCATTAACAACATCAAGGCAATATACATATAAAATCAATATCCATCATTTGACATTAGAAAATTCTATTATCCATCAATATATAAAAATATAACCCTAAAATCCATGAGATTACAACTCTACTCAAAACATCGCAAAACATAACGTGTTAGTATAAAATCTATATCATGAAAATAAACATATATCAAACTATCTAACATCACTATCTAGTGCATCATAATAAGACGTAAACATAATTATGTCAACAATCCAAATATCAGTTAAATATATCATCTACTAATTAATGTATTATAATCAAAATGTCTGAATATTAGTCCAACAATATCAATATGAAGATGAAACAATGTTGAAGAGGATTGGGCACTATAGTATATGCCATGTCTAACCCGAATAATAAAAAGGTTACTTTACCTTATTATATTATGTAATGGATCTAATCAAAAGGGGACCAACTAATATCGCAATGATCAAATCAAGTGAAGGTGGCCAAGTAATAGATGGTCAAGACATGTTCATTTTTTAAATGCCCTGATTACCTTAAACTCCTCAAAGTTACCTTTATCTCGCCAAGGACCTCATGGTAAAGGAAAATTATTTGCATATGAGAAAAAATTTAATAGTGAGTTATTCATGCAGATAAAGACAAATACCAACTATTGGCAAGTGTCACATCATTGCACTAGAAGATAGAGATGATCATCTTATCATGCAGATTAAGATGAAAGTTGATTATGTGCACAAATTTCTACATAAGAGATAAAGAAGACCATTTTTGACATGATGATTATCTTATTTTTTACAAATAATGGTATTATTTTCTTGCACATGCCTATAGGTGGTCCCCACAAATTGGGAGAATATTTTGCAAAGTATCAAAGACAAAGGAATAATTTTACTCACATGAGAAGATTAATTTTTGCATGTGCATCCAAGGGAGAATAATTGCAAAGGTGCCTAAGATTGATCACGAATCACACTTTTTTAGATACAATGGAAATACCTCAAGTCTATGAGTATACCTAGTGTTGAGGTGAGTTTCTGGTATCAAGTTTGGTTCCTTTTTTATGTATCCTAAACTAATTTTTAGGGGTTTTGAGGGTAAAAAGATGACTGTAAATGAACTAAAAATGGTATGATAAACCAAACTTGTTGAGGGATTTGACTAATTACATGCACAATCAATTTGAGAATGAAAATTTTTGATGCTCAAACCAATAGTTCTCAGCGGATTATATAGGAAAAACACTTTGTGTATTGAGTGAATGAATCACAACAATACAATAAGATAACTATGCACACTAATATAACGCAAAAATGAATAAATTTTCAGCAAGGTAAGATGATTAATCATGGAATTTGACATTCAAAAGAATTTATGAGATATACACACCACTGCAAAAAATTGGATATGTAGAAATCGGTTCTCATTCAAGGGGAAAAAATGGTAAAATTTACTTCAGCACTCCTATGTCCGAAAATTCCTATTATGTGCCTTGAAATTGCACATAATATACAGTAAGACTATTCACCCAACCCATCTACAAAATAGAATAAAATTTATACTCGCCCATCCATGTGAATTTTACCCCTTTATCATGAATAAATAAAGGAATAAAAATAGACATGCTAATTACAAAGAGGCATTAGTAGCCTAAATTACAAAAATACATTTTAATCAAACTACAATCGAATGATCTATTTTAAGTAAATTAGGATGAATACTTTCACTAATAATAGCCCTTGTTTGCTGTGTAAGTCTCCTCCAATGTGCATGCAATATTTTTCTTCTATTGATTGATGTGACATGCAACTTGATCCACTTGCAATGATATTCTAGGAATTCCTTAGTTCTTCCCCTTGATGTACATACAAAAAAAATTAATCTCCCTTTGTGAGAAAAATGATTATTATTTTTGCAATTCTTTGCAAAATATTCACCTATGTATTTCATCTACTGTTGGGACCACCTACAAGTTTTGATATTGACATATGTTTCTCACCCTTTTTAACATATGCAATATATTATTCTTCCACAAGTATAATACCTTTTCTATGTCTTCAATTCCCATGTGGGGACTATCTTTGATGTGACATTTCCTAATTTTTCTTCTTGTGGGGTAACTTGTACACATGTATTAGTAGAGGTTATCCCTTTTATACATATTACCTTAGCAAAGTTTGAGGTATTCTTTGGAAATCTTAAGGTATATATCTCCAACTTTGGCATCACATCTATCTTGAATATATATCACTTGCCACCTCCATGCTATGGTTAACCTATGGTGACATTCAGTCTTTGAATAATAATTTATGATTATAAGTTAAACCTTACCTTGTTGGTAATCATTGTTGTCGGCATTTTAAGGTATGTCTTGGAGCTTTTAATAATTCAATGCAAAAGATAATTTTTGGATAATTGGGTTGGACCCTTTTGTATGAACACATGGTGATCCACAACATATCATGGACTATAGTTTGAAAACATAATCAGTTAAATGATAATTTGGTCCCCTCGTCCATGATGACACACTCCTCAATATTTTTTGATGGATCTTCTTTCCAAACTAACTCATTTGTGGTTAGAGTTTTGTGATGTAGCTGATAAGTGTGTACTTTCTAACCATGGTTGATTTTTGTAACCATCATATTTTGAGGAAAGAAAACTTGTAAACCCTAGTCATTTTAGTCATTCTTTTATGAGCTCCTTTGAGCTCGACTAAGGTCTATAAAAATTTATCCTCGGTGGCCATGTTTGATCTATGTAGCTATTATTTATTTCAGAAGACCCTACTTGTAAATTATATCTTGTCTTCTTGAAGGAGGAATAAGTTTATCAGAGTTTTGATATGTGTTGTGTTGAAAAAGTGATTTTTTATTTTATATATTAAAACAATATTGTTTGAGGCTTATATCTATGTTAAATGCATAAAATATATTCAAATCCAGAGGGTTGTTCCTTTAGACTAGTCTATTGAACAAAAATAATAACTCTTGGGAGCTTGTTTGATATTTGCAACGAAATTTTTATCGAATTCTAGCAACTTTATACTTCATACCTTCTTGGAATACTACTAAATTTGCACCATTGTATCATTATGCATCGCTGAAGTTGGCTGGAAAAGAAATTTGGTACATCACTTTGATTTTCATCTTATGTGATAGATTTACTATGCCAATCCTTAGGTTACTCTTTTCTGACCATCTCTTCAATTTTCCTTAGATGCCTGCCATTTATAATTAGAAATCTACTTTTTTTGAAAGCTTTAGATGAATACTTGATGGAATGCTAGATCTTGAAGATGAAACTTGTAACTAATCAATGATTTTTCTCTTGATTCAAAATCCATAGCTTTTATTCCTTGTATGACATGGATGTTGGGAATTATATTATGAGTTTGATCAAGAGATTCCCTCCTTTGACTAATGGTAGCACTTAAATTGTATCCTATAACAACTTGTAGGATGTGACTGAATTTTGATATTTCTGAACTTCCTTTGTGTCATGTTGGCAACCATCATGGAAAAAAATAGAAGATTGTGGTCCTGAATGTCATGTATTGTTTCTTTTAAGCTTTCAAAACTCCCTAATGGATTCCAATAAGTTGTTGATATCATCTAGAAATTTATTTTATTGTTGATGAATTGTTCTCCAAAATTTATTGCTAGCATAATATTTTATCATTTTTCTATCAATGAGCACTAATAAAAGTATACTTTTTTAATGTAGACTGATTGAAAAAAAATCCAGTTTCACTTCTAGATATATGTATTTACTTTAGTTGACAACTGACTATATTTTACGTGCATTCCTATTTATGATTTCTAAATGCAAGGAGATGTACCTTTAAAATATAATGTGCACATTTAACATTTCTCTTTCCTTTATCTCTACACCTGTACATCTATCTTTCCATTGTTAAAATAGGTTTCCATTCCTTGAATCTTGTGATAAATATTCCTTTTATTCTAGTTCAATGTGTTGTTGTCCCTGTAGCTGGTAATTTAAGTCTATTTATTGCAATTGTGTAACACAAATTTAAATGAAATAAATTATTCTTGTGAAAATTAATGACTCAATGAAAACTATAAAACACTCCAAGCTCTTGGTGTTTCATCAATTATTGAATGTCATCATCTCATATTTTGATTTGATGTGAAAGATGTGATATTCGTCATCATACTTGTTGCTAATATATTTTTTGTATTGGAGATCTAAATGTATGGCTAAGTTAGAACATTGAAATATGATGGCTATCCATTTATACTTCATAGCTTATGGATTTTGTATCCTTTGACTTGAGCTCTGAAGTTCTTGGATTTCATGACTGTAATATGCTAAATATCAACTTCTTACAAAGATCAACTCATCTACTTTTGAATTACTACATTCGGTCTATACCCTTGAATGCCAACTTTGTATCTTACTTGTTTGATGAATATTGATTATCCCTTATTGGAAATAAGACTAGTTGTATATTAAGTGACCTCTGAGCTTAAACAAATTTTGTATCTTTAAATTTTATAGTGTACTTGAATTATGGGCATTTAATTTTCTAGACCTGTAATTTTATTCTACCATTTATCATTGAGATGGAGTTCTCTATTATGACTATTTTGTACTCTGCTCTTTGATAAAATCTTATAACTAAAACAAAACTTGAGTTATTGTTCTTGTGTATCTTGCACTAAGATGTCAGGTTTCCTTCATTAGTACATTATTACTTGGAATTATTTCTTATTCCTTCATTGCTACAAATTTTCACTCTCTCTAAATGTGAGATGTGATGTATCACTATTTGAACTGGTCATGTGTGTTATAGAAATTGATGTTGTTCCCTATATCTTCATTATGACAATTTCCCTCTTTAACTACATCCTTTTCTTCCCTATACTTTTGAATTCAAGCTCACTTTAATAAAATCCATTCATTTAAAACTATGAGTAAAATAGGAATGGGAATCTAGAGCTCTAACATAAAAAAAATTCCTGCTCTTTCATGTACAAAAGCAACAACTAGAGAATATGGTGATGAGGGAGAAACGAAGACAATTACAAACTAACTAGGAGATTCCATCTGAACAGGAAATGATGGATCCTCCTTTCACTTTTACTCATAGTTTTGCATGCATGTATTTTATTTTATGGAGTTGCTTTCCAAGTTATTCCCATGACTTGTGTGTGTTTGTTGTACTGTTATTTCTCATGAATAAATGAACTATTTTCATGTAATCAGATGTATGTATTTATTTTCTATACTTTATTCATATGAATGGATAATAATGAACTTGTAAAACTCGACACAATTAAATAATTAACTTAATCATGGAAATAAATTAAAATCAAATGTACGTTTTGATGTTCATTGGATGACTAAAATTTATTCTACACCTTGTCCTTCAAATCTGCAACCTATTTGCAGCTTCAAAACATCATGTTTAATACATGCTTCCTACCATGCCTTCTTCATAGCATTACAATGGTAATTTACGGATGTTGTATAGTTATGAGGAGGGTAACAAATGGAATGGCTACATCTATTAGGCATGGCATTCTGTAACTGCACCCAAGTTGCAGTTTTGATCCAAATGTGACTTCCAAGACTCTCAAAAACCAAACAATTAAAATCTATATCTTTTTTCGAGTTGGCTTACCCAAACATACCCAAACATGTAACCTGGCCATTCTGAGAGACTTAAAAGTTTTTGAGTTGACCCTTTTCACACGAGGTGGAAAAATTTCAACAATTATCATTGCAAGTGGATCAAGTTGCAAGTGTCACATCAAACAAAAGAAGACAAAGATTGCATGCACATTGGAGAAGACTTGCACAAGAAGTAAGAGCTATTATTAGCAAAATTATTCATCCAATTTTATTAAAAATAGATCAATTAACTACACTTTTACTAAAATTTATTTTTGTAAGTAAGACTATTAATGCCTCATTGTAATCAACATGTCTATTTTTATTCCTTTATTTATTCATGATAGAGGGGTAAAATTAGCATGCATGGGTGAGTACAAATTTTAGCTTATTTTTATGATGAGATGGATGAATAATTTTACTATATATTGTTTTGATTGGAAAAACACAAAGGAGGACTTTTGGATAGAGGAGTTCTGAAGTAATTTTCTACCAGTTTTTCCCTTGAATAAGAACTTATTTCTACCTTTCAAATTATTTGCAGTGGTGGGTATATATTTATTAATTCTCCTGAATGTCAATTCTCAAATTAACCATCTTACCTTACTGCAAATATGGTAATTCTAGTATAGTATTAGTGTGGATGTTTATCTTATTGTTTTTTTTTAATTTATTCCCTCAATACATAAAATGTTTTTCCTTAGTATTCTACTTGAAACCATTGGTTCATGCATCTAAAATTCATTCTAAATTTTATTGTGCATAGACTCAATTAAATCCCTCAACAATTTTGGTGTATCACTCATTTCAATTTCAGTTAAAGTCATTTTTTTACCATCAAAACCACAAAAATTAGTTTCAGATACATCAAAAAGTAACTAGCCTTGATACCAAAGACTTGACTCAACTAGAGGTATACCCAAATACCTAAGGTGTTTCCATTGTATCTATGAAAGTGATAGATTCAAAGCAATCTTAGAACCCCTAATGGCATCTTTCAACTAGGGTGCACTTTCGAGAGATAACAGGAATGCTGTGGTAAAAATAAAATATTTATCGTAAGTGGTCTCAGTAATGTTAAAATGTCAAAGTTAGTGTAAATGGATAAGTAGGGTCTACATGATTTATAATTAGAAATATTATATTTGTAATAATGATAAGAAGTGATGTCATAAATATTTTTTATATTAAATTTGTGTAATATCTATAAAGGTGGAACCTGTGTTAGATGATAATGTATATCTTATCTTAAAAGATAAGCCTACATGTAAAGGTAAGAGTTTGGGCATGGAATATGATTATCTAGAAGATATTTCCTAGAGATAGGGTGGATAATACTAAATTACTATAAATAGATAGGCCACCCCATCTCATTTATCATGGAATAAATTTTTAATAATTATTTTATGAATAAATAATTCATTGTGAAGGTGTGTTAAGGAAGCCATCAAGATGAGTAATTTTTAATTTTCTACCATAACTATTGTTGGAAAAAAGTGGAGTTGGTAACACTTTGAGTAATTCATGAGTGAGATTGTAACAATTTCATATTAATGATATATTTTATTGTTGTATTTTAGATTTGTCATCATTCTTTTATGTCATTGTGTGTGGTATTCTTGTGTTATGTTTGCTATTGTGTTTCAAGATTACTACAACCAAACCAAAATTTGTGCATTATTGAAATAGTCATAGCACGAGGAGTTCCTGTTGAAATATTATCAGATTTGTTTGTTAGTATTGACATTTTGGTTTCATTTCAAGGACCATTCCTCATTGGTGGATGTTTTTGAGAGATATTCCCACCTAGTCATAAATCATTTGGAGGGTAACCTTATTTTTACTGTGTATATTTGTTACCATGGTAAGTCATTTTTTACCATGAATGGTATTTACCACAATAAAATCAATTTTTACGGTGAATATTATTTACCACAATAAGTCAATTTTTATCACAGTAAATATAAGTTTACCATGTTCATTCCTATTTTATTGTAGAAATATGTAAAGTCACTTTCTATTGTAGTGATTCCAATTATTTGTGCACATAAGTATTGTTGATTGCACTTGTGGGTTGGTATTTGATTGTGGCTACTTTTGAAAATGGGAAATATTCATATTTTTTCAGCCCAATCTAATTGAGATGCTCTGTCTTTCATTCACGAATTTAAATGATCTTGCATTTTTAATGGCCTCATAAGAAATAAACAATGGAAGAATGTTTTCCTAACTTTTTGGATGGTTCAACCTTTAGGTGGTTTGAAACACTAGGTGATAATGTAAAAACTCATGGGATTTATTAACTGAAATTTTTCTTGAAGAATTTTGTGAACAAAAAAAGTATGCATATCTCATGATTGAGATCACAAAGCTAGCCCAAGGATAAAAGGAGAGGATAAGGGATTATCATACTCATGTTTTGGAGTTAAGGAGAAATATCACTGCCCATATCTAGAAGGAGGGATTAGTGCATGGGTTGATGAATGCAATGGATAATCTCCTTCGTAAGCACTTCATTCTTGGGATGAATCCAAATATCAGAAAATGAATTAAGTATGACCTCCCAACAACCCTTGAACAAGAAAAGGATATTTCTAGAAGGAAAGAAGAAAGCATAGAAGAGGATCCCAAAGAAGTAGTTGTCAAGGTGGAGCCTACACTAACACCTTTGGTCTAGACACCACAGCCACTTTTGGTGAGTGAAAAATATTCTATCTAGTACCTCCACTGAGTATGAAGATCTCCTTAGGAAGATGGACCAGTTAACTATTAATCTTCTTCAAGGAAAGGAATTTAGTTCCCAAAATTCCCATGGATAAAGGGGTCCAAAAATAAATATATCTGAAGTTGTATGTTAGGGATATTATAAAAAGGGGCATTATAAGTATAATTGTCTAGATAGGGCTTATACATATGGTACAAGAGATAATAATAAAGGAAAAACACTTGTGAATTCTATTGATGTAGTAGATATGAGCATAAATAATGAGGTAGAGGTGATTTTAAAAAATAAAGAAAGAAAGAAAGAGATAACCAAGATGGAAATGATCCTAAGAATATAAAAGGAGAAACTATTAAGAAACATAGGATAAGAAATTTGGGTGTGTGAAATTTTTTGATTTCACAGGGGCAATGACCATACTCCATCTTAGAAGATTTGTCCAAAAGGCTTGCAAATATTACATATGGTCAACTCTTGGCTATGTCTTCTGAGAAGAGGTGGGATCTGCGAAGTGGACTTAATGCTCAACAAAGGAAGGAGGTTGAGGTCCCTATTTTAGAGGCGGAGGTGGATCCTTACGCTCCACAAGCCGAGGTATTATGTAATGGTATTTCAATTCATGATGTTTTAGTTGATGGAGGTGCTGCAGTTAATGTAATGACTGAGTTTGTAATTAATATGTTGGGTTTAAAAATTGATCGCCCCTCAACACTTATGTTAAGGTCATTAAATAAGGGAAAAACTAAACCATAAGGTGTTGTTTCAAATGTGGAGATATCTTTTATGGGTGTTGTATGTGTGGTAGACTTTCAGGTGATGAAAAATGGTACTGTTGTATACTCAAAGTTATTGGGAAGACCATGGCTAAGGAGAGTTCATGCAAGAAACTACTGGAATGAAGGCTTCATGATACTTGGACATGGTAGAGAGAGGGTGAAGATAAACATGATCCCTCGGAATCATAATACAAAACCTGTGGATTCAAGTGATGAAAATGATGATTGGACATCCTCTGATTACTCTAGTACCAATGAAGTGGACACAAAAGATCAAGAAAGTGAGGTTGATGTCTCAGTCATGGATATCCTTCCAGTCACACCAACTCATGAACCCATAAAATTATCTGAAGAAGAATTTGATGATCGTCTCCAGTAAATAAAGATTGGTGATGCTGTGATGGTGAGTGAGAAGGAATCCTACCTCCAGCTCTTTCGAAGGTACATACACCTATTCACTTTTGATTACAAGGATTTATGTCTAGTAAGTTCGGTAGAACATTCTATTGAGCTTGTAGATGGTGTTAAGCCCATAAAGCAAATACCATATAGAATGAATCCTAATTTTCCCAAGACTGTAAAAGAAGAAATATATAAGTTCCTTGATGTAGGATTCATATTTGCTGTGGAGATTTCAGAATGGGTTTCTCCCATTGTGATCTCAATAAAAAATAATGGGAAGTTATGCATTTGTGTTGATTATAGGAAGCTCAATAAGGCAACAAAGAAGGATCATTACCCTCTTCTATTCTCAGATCAAATCTTGGACAAAGTAGCTAGCCACGAGTGCTATAGTTTTGCTGATAGATATAGCGGATATAACTAAGTTTGTATAGTGGAGAAAGATAAGCTAAAGACCACGTTCACCATTCCTTGGGGAATGTTTGCTTATAGAGTTATGCCTTTTGGGTTGTATAATGCTCTAGTAACATTCCAACGTTTGATGAATAGGGTGTTTGAACCCTACATTGGGAACTTCATCAAAGTATTTCTGGATGATTTTTGCATCTATGGGACCAAGATGGACCACCTGCACCAGATGGAGACAACATTTCACAGGTTAGATGAAGCACAAGCCTCACTAAACCCTACAAAGTGTGTCTTTGGATGTTCTAAAGGTGTTTTGTTAGGGCATGTTATATCTAGAGATGGTATTGGTACTGATCCTGATAAAGTTTCAAAATCCAAAGACTTGCCATTTCCTATGAATAAAAGTAAGTTGAGATACTTTTTAGGCCATGTGGGTTACTATAGAAGGTTCATCAAGAATTTCTCAAAGATTTCACATCCACTAACCCAGTTCTTAAAGAAGGATGTTACTTATGAACCAGGAAATAAGGTGCATGAAGCTTTTGAACAACTAAAGGAAGCCCTGGTGTCTTCACCTGTTTTAAATAATCCAGATTGGAGCAAGCCATTCATTGTGTATACTGATGCTTCAAATGTAGCACTAGGAAGTACTCATAGCCAAAAGGATGAAAATGGGAATGATCATCCAGTTTACTTTGGGAGAAAACAAATGAGTAGTGCTGAGGTAAATTATACTGTAACACAAAAAGAGGATCTAGCTATCATTTTTGCTGTAAAGAAGTTTAGAAATTACTTGCTAGGGAAAAAATTTATAGTTGTAATAGATCATCAAACTCTAAATTATATTGTAAATAAGCCTAACCCATCAGGGAGGATAACAAGATGGCTAATTTTGCTACAAGAATTTGAATTTGATATTATAGATAGGCTAGGAAAGAAGCATGTCAATGCGAATTCTCGAGCCTATGATGGGTTAGGTTCATCTTGTGATGATTATGATTTCCCAAATGCAACATTATTATCCCTTGACACAATCCTTAGTGAATACATAGATATTTAGAATTATCTGAATGAATTCAAGTTTCTTGATGGTGCCAATGCAAAGACTAAGAGGAAAATTACTCAAGCTTGTCACCCATATTCTATTTTGTATGGAGTATTATTTTCGAATAAGACCTGATGGAAAGTACAAGAGGGTAGTTCAACATGATCAAGGGAAGTAGATGATAGAAGAATTCCATAATGGTACATGTGGAGGACACTTCTCTAGACAACTTACAGTAAGAAGGATCTTAAATGCAAATTATCACTAGCCTACTCTTTTTAGATATTGTTATAATTATTGTAAGATATGTGATATTTGTCAAACACATGGTAACCGTAAGACTTCATCAGCTCCATTATGCCCTATTCTTCCACTTGGTCCCTTTGAAAAGTGGGGAATAGACATTGTAGGTCGACTTCCAACTACCCCACACCAAAATAAGTATATTGTAGTTGCCACAGATTATTTAACCAAGTGGGTTGAAGCTAGGCCATTGAAAATAGCTTCCATGGATGAAGTGGCAAGGTTCATATATGAACAGATTATCACCAGATTTGGTTGTCAATTAGAAATTGTAACAAATCAAGGAAGCCACTTCATTAATGAGGTGGTAGAATCCCTAGTCAATAAGTTTTCTATTAAGCACAAGAAGGAAACAACATACAAGCCAAGCACAAATGGATAGGTGGAACGAACAAATTTTGTGTTGTGTCAAATTCTAGCAAAAGATGCAACCTTACAAGTACATAAGTGGGATAAAAGGATTCATGCAACATTATGGGCATATAGGGCAACATCAAAGTCAGCAATAGAATACTCCCCATTTTAGTTAGCTTATGGCATTAATCCAGTTCTTCCTATTGAGTTTGATATTCCCACTATGAGAGTTATGAAAAATGAAAGGAGGGATGAAAGTGATTCAATAAAAGAAAGGTTGGTACATCTTCATTTACTAGAGGAAATGAGGGAAATAGCAAAGGATACAAGCTATAAGAAGAAAATGAAGCAGAAGGAATACTTTGATCAAAAGATCCGTTCGTATCCATTTCATGTGAATGACTTGGTTCTAGTATATGATTCCAGATACAAAAATAGAAGATAGAAAATTTCTTCCAAAATGGATGGGGCCCTACAAAATAGCAGCTGTGCATGAAAATGGTACATACCGATTGGAGGAACTGGATGGCACTCCCATTATGAAATGGGTCAACCATGACAAGTTAAAGATTTTCCAAGCACAGGAATAGTCTACTCCAAGGACGGAGTAGAACCTAGGAAGGGGGGAATATTTTGACACTAAAATTTTCCTCCGTAATTTCTATTTCATTAATGTATGTATTAGGAATAAAATGTTGTTAAGTATAATTAGTAGTAGTGTCCGATAGAAGATAACGGCACTGCCAGTATGACACCGCCAATAATGTATAGTACGGTAATAGTCAAAACTACAATAGGAATGTTGTGGTAAAAAGTAAATATTTGTCGTAAGTGGTTCGGTAATGTTAAAATGTCAAAGTTAGGGTAAGTAGAGAAGTAGGGTCTACATGATTAGGAATTAGAAATATTATATTGGTAATAAGGACAAGGAGTGAGGTCATAAATATTTTGTGTATTTTATTTGTAAAAAGTCTAAAAATGTGGAACCCATGTGAATTGATAAGGTTTATCTTATCTTAAAAGATAAGATTACATGTACAGATAAGAGTTAAGGTATGGAATATGATTCGTCAGAGTAGATTTCTTATCCTATCTTAGAGATAAGATGGATAAGCCTGGAAGTTCTATAAATAGAAAGGCCACCCCCCTCATTTAGCATAGAAGGAAGTAGTGAGAAATAATGTATAAGTAAGTGTGTAAAGGAAGCCATCATTCTGAAGGTGTGTTAAATAAGCCATTAAGAGGTGTAATTGTGAAGTTTATCCCAGAGTTATTTTTGGAAGGAAAGTGAAGTCAGTAACACTTGAAGTACCGCATGGGTGAGATTGTAACAATTTCATGTTGATATTATAATTTACACTTATATTTCAGATTTATCATGATTCCTTCTTATCATAGTCTATGGTATTCTTGTGTTATGTTTGTTGTTGTGTTTCTAGATTCCATCCACCAAACTAAAAGCTATGCATTAGTAAATAATCATAGCATGAGGAGTTCCTGGTAAAGAACTATCATAGTGCCAGATTGGTGATGACAGCTCCCTCACTGGAGATGTCATTAGCCATCTTTGGGGTCAACTCCCCGCATTGCCAACATAACTCAGGTCTTGGTTCACCCTCGATGACCCTGCTATAACGATCACACTAAGTTGCTCCAATTTGGCTCACCTGAGCTGAAAAAACTTTCCACCCTACACATAAATCAACTCACTAAGTTCACCTCTGCACTGCAATTAGCTCACTAAGCTTCCTCTAAGTTGGCTTCCTTTCTACAACCGGGTGAGCTCTAGACCGTCCTCTTTCCTTTTTTGGATTTTTTTTTTAAAATCTCCTTTTGAAACATTGTACATGTAATATAAGGGGAAAAGAATAAAAATTCATTGTACACAGGGACATATTTTTTGGGCTCCACATATAGGGTTATTTGTCTTTCCGTGTAACTTTTTATGGATCACTTCTTTGTACTACTCCTCTTTTCCTGTGGCTACTGGATGCATCTACCACAACCTTGCACTAAGAGATCCTTAGTTTTTGTGCCATAAGACATATTTTCTCTCACGATGATCAGTGTACCCTTGTGTTGCTTTGGAATTTTGTGATTGATTGTGTGTGTTCCTCTACTTCAAGATAGGACTTCATTTTGTCCTCCACTCTCACACAACTTGTCACCTACTACAAAGTGAATTGTCAATTGTCTGATGTTTTGACTTGTATTGTAATCACACACTACTTATAAAGTTTCAAAGACATGGGGGTCATCACTTTTCTTATCAAGTGTTGTTGTGTTGTTTTTAGATGCATTATCGACTGATTCTGACATCTTGCATTCATGAAACCTCTTCTTTATATGAACCATACACTTCTTGCTTTCTCTTCCACATGAGGGAAGATGCTCTTTCAATACTTGAGCATCCCAAGATCACCTTGGTGCTTGTGAAACTTATTCTTGAGAGAGAGAACTATACATCATGATGTGCTTCCATGGAATGCTACTTCACATACAAGGGTCTTATAAAATTATTACTTCAGCTAGTTCCTACACCCACTGATTCTAGTCATCCTGAGGACTTTCTCAATACTTGCGACAACTTTTTTGGTCACTTGATGTTTTTTATCACCATATCTTTTTACATTCTAGTGATAGACTCAAATCCTTCCCACTACATTTGGAGCATATTTTATTCCTTGTTTGGAGACTCTTCACATACTTTCATCGTTGCTATTACTATTGATCTAGTTGTCTCCTCCTCTTGTTCATGTAAAGGTAGTTTTACTGACATAGACTAGTTTATTTCCACTTCTAATAATGAGGATTGTTCTCCCAGTTATGATGTCTAGAGTACTATAGAGGAATTATCTCCTCCTCTCACCTTAATAGAGAGTGTTGACACCTCCCACATCTCATTAGACATTGTGCAATCTCCCACTTAGCCTCATACAATCATTTCACCAATCTCCTTTGAAATTCCAATGTGCGATGCCCTTTCCACTCCTCTTTGTTCATGCATGGATGACTTATACCTCTCTGACATTACTTTTTTTTGTCAAGACCCCTCATTAGGATGAGTATCACCCCGATCTTGGTCATATTTTTCCAATTTCCACTTGTGATGTAGTATAGTTTCATCATCCATTTACATGTGTTTCAATGGAGTTGATCATCACCTTTGTATGGAGTTTCCCTTCTGGTTCTTTCATCACTTCCACTTTTTAGCATATCGTCACTTATCCACCCTTGCTTTTGGATCCTTCTTCTATTGTGGGGGTTATGTTTTTTTTCTTCAATCACTCGGTCATCATTTATGTGGGTGTTCCTCTTCTACAATCTAATAGTGTTATGCACATGACATTACCTTCATTTCCTTGACACCTTATTGCCAGACCTATGTCACACTTATGTGTAAAAGACTCAGAATTCTTAATTCTACTACCTTTGGTTTCCTTCCTAGAGTGGGAGGACTTTAAGAACTCTATTTCTATCCTTCCTAAGTGTAGGAACATAGTTTAGTGTGGGTATCTCTTCTTTAGTCTAGAGGAAGAGGACCACATCATCGAAACTCTTATGGGATACTTCTTAGAGTTGCAGAGTTTAGATTCATTCATGAAATCTCATGCATTTCTCTCGTCTCCCTCTTTTTATTTCTTTTTATTCCTTCCAAGATATTTCCCTATTATACATGGGTACCTTATCAGGCTCCTCAGTGGTCGGGATCCATCTTTGGCATATTTTGTGTATTAGAGAGTGTGTTTCTCTCTTGTCGTGGATGTTTTTCCAACTAGGTTTTCCTCCATTTCTTCGGACCCCTTCCTTTGTGTAGGTACCTCATCAATCTTCAATGTCAAGACCCATTTATCTCTTCTAAATTTTTTCCTCATCCTAAGTTATGATGAATGGGTGGTTTTGGTATGGGTCATATTCGAAATTACTAGCAAGGTCATCTCACTTAGGTGAGGTCATAGGTTTAGGTTTCATTTTATCGTCATCATGAGATTTTGTTATTTGTCAGTGCGTCAATGCATCATATGCATCATTTGGATTTACTTCCTATTCCAGGAATGCAACACCCCCTCTGCACTTGAGAGGTCATCATTATGACACTAGCGGTTAATCAACATCCTCTATATGTACAAAATTTCTAATCTATGAGACTATGAGAGTTTTTATATTGTTACAAGGTCCTTCCCCTTTTTTTAATTTTTTCATGCACATTAGTTGATTCTCTCTACTTCACAAGACCTTGTCACACTGTCATTTTGTACTTTGTTTGATTTCCATGCTATCCCTCATGATCCTCGTGCTTCACATTTTTACATTCTCCCTCATGGTATCAGAGCCCAACTGATGTTTGGTGCTTCACTAAAAAATTTATGGTTAATCATGAGAGTTGTATGGTGACACTTTATATGTATTTTACAAGGCTTATTAGGTTTATTTTTCAAAGGTATATTCCATCTATGAGGTCATTGGGAAGAAAATCAGAGAAGATAAAATAAGTTGACATAGGTAAGTCATTGCAAACAGAGAGTTAGAGGAATATTTGAGATTTATGATGAGTATATAAAGTTATAGGATGTTTTCATGATGATTCATGATAAGCTTTTCAGGTAAAAGTGAGTAAGATTTTGCAAGATACAATAGTTTTGGCAAAACTAGGTTTGGTTATAAAAGTTGACCTTCTGATGCTCATTATGAATTATATTATTTACGTGAGAACTTAAAGTTTTGGGGTATATTTTTCAACTGAGATAAGAATATTTTCCAAAAAAAATTATGTTGTTTTATCATCATGCTTTTATGGACGATCATTAAGAAGATAACTTGATTTGAAACCCTAGTTAAACCCTAGCTCAAAGAAACTTGGAGAAGGTTGATTGTACAAAGGATATTTTTATTAATTTTATAAAATTTATGATTGGAGGTTGTAGAGGACTTCTCAATATTTCTATAAATATTTTCTATTTACCGCCACAATTTTAACTTGATATGATGTTCGCACTGTAACGCTATCTCATTTTTATACATCAAATTTTGGTACATGTTGATCAATTTGATATTATAGATATTTATGATGTAACAACATTTGATTGCCTTTTATCATATGCTCTACATTGAGTATTTGTTGTGACAAAATCTAGAAAGTTCATGGTGTAGAATTTGACTACAAAAATGCAATCTGGGTCATCAGTTTTGCCCACTTAAGCTTTAAATAGTTCAATGATTTTGTATTATTGCTTCAAAATGTGTGTACATGTATGTTTTCATTGCATTCATTTGATAGTTGTTGTTTCACCTCGTGTAATTATTTTGATAAATTATTCATAATGGACCATTTTGATATTGTACCTAGAAGTTAATAAGGATGTAAAATGTAACCTATAGTTTTACATCGAGTATGATGTAAAGAATCTGTTTTGTATTTATTTATTTTGTGTAATGCATACTCTTAGCTTTACTAGATATTTGTGATTCACATATGTTTCTGATCACTAGGATTCACATTACTTAATTAAATCCATTTGAAAAGTGAAAACATGATAAAATTGTAGACCTCCAAAATGCATTCCCCTCTTTTGCATCAGGAACTCAAAACCATTTTTGTACTTGTGTTGATTTGAGATCTGTATTGTATTTTCTTTTCACATAACTATGATATCAAGTTGCTATACAAATTCATTCTATCAACTTCATAATTTTGATATGATTTTATGAAATATGCACATTATGAAGCTTCTCCCCATCTTCTTCATATGGAATTTTTGCTAAACTATTATGTACAATAAGGAAAACCAACTGGCTTGAAGTAAATATGGCATCATAAGTTTATCTTCCTCAATGTAATTGATC
Organism: Taxus chinensis; assembly: GCA_019776745.2. Classification (NCBI taxonomy): domain Eukaryota; kingdom Viridiplantae; phylum Streptophyta; class Pinopsida; order Cupressales; family Taxaceae; genus Taxus; species Taxus chinensis. Next base: position 609,158,858 of record CM034153.1, read on the forward strand.
TATTGCTTAAACTTGTGTAGTCATTCATTTTTAATAAATTAAGTTGTACCTTATGCTTTTGTTCAGTTTATTACAATATCATCATCATATTTGATACTATGTTTAACTGAAACCCTTGACGATTGAAAAATATGATTTTTGAATTGGTTGTAAGTTATAGTGCCCACTTCCCTTCGACACCTTTTGTTATTGATTTCGATAATGTCAACTATACATATGGATAATTTTGTAGCTTTTGATTTAGCATGGTGTTAGATGTTAGAGATAATCGATTGTTGTTGATTTCGATTCATGTATTATGCGTGTGGTATGTTTTTTGAAATGTGATATTTTTGTCACAATGAGTAGGCTTTGGTAATTGAACTAATTTTGTGATCATTTTGACATGGATGAAATGTAAAATAGAAATGTTACTAGAAATTGTAAATGATATCATATTTGCCTAGGTGATATTTGATTCGTATATAGATGATTGTGGATTTATATTGTATATTTTATCCTAGTTGTTTTTGATGTAGCCATGAGGCCGAAGGAGGTGTTATGTGTTTTATAGGTAAACATGTCACAACAAACATCTAGGGGATTGGAGACCAACCACATTAGAATTCTAGATGAATTCAACAAGGGTCACCATGGCAACATGTATTTTGTTATGTGTATATGTTTTAATTTTTGTTAGGGGGAAATTGTGACCAAAGGGGTTATGTGTTTTTATTCATTTAGCTTCCTTTATTTAGTATGTTTTTTTTAGTATGTGATATTATAGTGATGTATTCCCCTTTTGTTAATCACTTGATTTATGTCTATTGATTAGTAAATTAATTAGTTTACCAAATTAATTAAGAATGGGTCAAAATAATTCCTTTATTGGATTTGATAGCTCTTTGGTTTTGTGTTTAAGTTGAGTGCTTAAGATCTTGAGTGTTGTACACTCCACCTCCCCTTTGAAATTCGGATTTGTCTTTAAGGGAAAATTTTTGAGGCTTGTGGGAAAAGTTAAACTTGTCCCACACCTCTTAAATTACTATACCAACCCTACCTATGGGTTGGGGGGTAAAAATTATACCCCATTATGTGTTTTGGGAAGACAAATTGTAATTTTTTTATTGCACTTTCTTACATGTATTTATTTTAGTCCTTAAGGGTGTGTGGCTTAGATTGTGTGTGTAAGTAAAATGTCATTTCTTCAACCACTTATTAATTGTTCTTTGGAGTATGGGGTTGACTAAGGGTGATGTGGATTGGAGAGGAAATAAGGTGGAATCCTACTTGGAGCCACATCATCCTCCTCTCTCCTCATTTTTTCTATTTATTCAAGCTCTTTTGCTTGTTTAGGGATTACTTTATTCTTTTGTGATCTTGCATTTCTTGGAGTTAGAAGATTTTGGAGAGCTTATGGTCTTTGTAGGATCTTTTTGGTGATTGTTTAGGTTTGAAGGAACTTGGAGTTTTACTCTTGGAACCAGCTCTACTATGGTAAGGTAGGAACTTTTACTCTTACTTATATTAATATCCTTTATTCTGTGTTTGTGTGTTTGTTTTGTTGAGTGTTTGGAATGCTTGTTGGGTGCTTGGGTAGATTGCCGTAGGTCTGGTGTAGAAGGGGACTATGGGGAAGAATTCATGTATGGAAGCATAAGATTTATTTCATTTTTTGGAGGGAGGTTTGGTTGGGTTCCCCCAACTTAGACAATGAACGCTTACATTTCTTACTTCTTTTTGTATGAGGGAGGCATAAGAGAATGAGGGAGGCATAATAGTATGTGAGAAGAATAAAAGGTACTTGAGGGAGGCATAACAGTATTTAGGGGATTTGATATTTGTATTGGACGGTTTACAAGGTGGGAACCCATTTCCCATTGGGAGGAACAAGTTGTCACCCCATAGGTTTTTTCTCCTCTGACTTTAATTTATAAGCCTTATTTGTTTTGTTATTATCTCCTTCTTGTGTTTGTAGTTTGAATTGAATGTGCATTTGGAATAGGTGTGAAATACTTGGTATCGTAATATAGAAGTTTGTGTTGTTAACATGAGTTGGAATCCATTTTTCATTGTAATTTGATTGGGGCTCAGGGGACGATGAGGAGTATGGATTCTCCTCCTTCATTGCAATTCTTGGTTGGGTGGAGAGTGTTGCTTCCCCCCCCTTTATTGTTGTGATTAAATGAAGTATGGTGGATCTCTCTTATTGGTGTTGAGAAGATGGAACTTGATTGAAGACATAATTTTGGAGCTATGTTTGAAGACAACTTGAATTTCATTTTAGCTTTCATTCTTGTATTACTTTCTACTTTAGCTGGAAGATATTGTATTAGTATTCTTGTGATGGAAAAGTTATTTTTATTGATTATGGATATGTCAAAGTTATATTGAATGTTAAAGAATGGAAGAGTAAGAATCTATGTTTCAAATGTTAGCTCTTGGGTGGACTGAAGTACAAAAGAGTTGTAAAAAGGAAACATTTCATGTCCATTGAAGTTGATTTATTTTCCACCAAAATGGTGTGTTGTTCTTGTTCTATAATATATTATTGGAAATATTGTTGTAAACTACTTTTTGGAATGTTGGAACACTTGTATCAAAAGATGTTACATTGCATTGTGTTATTTGAAAGGCATGTATTGGAAGAGTTAGACTATTTTGTACTTGTTCTTGCATTTTTGGATGGAAAAGAGCTCATATTATGATTGTATTATAGTTGGTAAATGAAGTGAACTAAGTCCTAACTCTAGTATGTGAGTTTCATTTAAAACACTTATGGTAAATTCCTATTATCTAGTGGAGAAAAGAAAATGATATTTTATCACAACTCTGGGCTTTAGCCACTTTGAAATGTATAGTTTTTATTATTAAAGTTATTGTGGGGTTCTTACAAGTCCCAATATCACAAAAAATGACATTTAGTGGAAATTGGAATAATTTGATCATGTTATGAAATTATTACCGAATTATAGAAAGGAGATCTTTTTTATTATTGAAGAAATAGATATATATAGATATAGATATATATATATACATTATCATACTTATATAATATTATTACTATTACTATTATTATTACATAGTAATATTATAAATTATTAATATTATAGTCACTACATATATATATATATATATATATATATATACACACACACACATATATATACATATCATAAACCGAACTATATTATAGTTAACCTTTCAAAAAGGATAATGCACACTAGTGTTATATACATAACAATTAAAGTCTAAACCAATACTGTATTAACAAAAAGGGGGAGAATGCGTAGTTTTGTTTGGGGCACAGCCCCTTTGTGGGAATTTTGATTTGTATACGTATGGATTAGGGCAAGGGAGCGGGTTGGGGTCACCGACCCCTACCCACCCCCCAAAACGTACTAACTCATTTATGCATTAAGCGGCCAAGGTATTAATTGTAACTTGCCTGAATTTCATTCTCCTAAATAACAGCCTGTATACTGATTGTGGCCCTGGCACTATATGTACATGTATATATATATGTGTCCTATATATAGATATATCATAGGCCGTGGCCTAGTATATCATGTTTTTTTATTATATATATATATTTGTATATCCATAATTGAATTTTGGGTTTTCTAACTCATTGTCAGTTAAAAAAAAAGGTTTACATAAAGTGGATACACAATGTTTATAAAACGTATATATACATATATATGTATATATACTTCCTACCAAAAATGAAAGTACATGATCTAAATATAGCTATTACAAATAAAATGGGGAAAAAACACACAAGCCCATTTTTCCAAAGCAAGGAAAACTATGATCTAAATGAAACAAAGATATAAATGTATTTAAACCCTAGAAGAGGGGGAATCAACAAACAATGAGAAATTAAATGCAGCAAGTAGGCCTCTTTCAAAAGCTTGAGATGTGCCTCTAATGGCTTTCCCTTCCTCCTCCAAGAACCTGCAAAACAAAAGAGAAGAACAATGAACCAAATGAAAATGTGAAACAAGCCTTTCATAAGCTTGTTTTAAGGGTTAGATTGTCTTTTTTCTCATTGACGACCCTAATTAAATCTATCCAAGCGATGAGATTCATCCCTACAAAATGTAGGTGGAGAGTGGGTGAATATGGAAACTAACTTTTTAATTTAAATGGTTTAATTTCAAAATTATGGGTTGACTTTTTAAGGGGTTACTTTATGGGGTATGGAAGTGTTCATTATCCTAACTTAATATTTTAATAAGGGACCTTTCTGGTTGTTTCAACATTGTAGAAATTAAATAACCATGGTATTTAATTTCATTGGCCACTTTATACCCTTGAAACCCCATGGGGGAATATTCAACTTCAATAGGAATGAATTTGTTATTTAAATAATCCTTAGGGAGATTAAACATGCTTAGTCAAATCAATTTATTAAAGTATAATGTAGATTTTAAATATTGTGTTATCATGGAAAATTATTTATTAAAGTCATATCTCTAGAGATATTAATGTGGCAACTGTTGTCTTCAAAAAAAATTGTGGGCACGCTTTTCAAAGAAAAAAAATTATTCCATAATTTTTCTAACTAATCCTAGGTTGTTCTTGGGTCTTTTGCGGGCATTTTTAGCAGGTGTTACACTTGGTATCAGAGCAGTGGGTTCAAAGCTTGGACCCTTGGGTACACAGGAAAATGTGATACATGAACATTGAACCTAGTACAATATTAAACCTAACACAATAATAAACCTAGAAACCACCTTATCTAAAAAATTGTATATTTTAGTAAACATAGAAAATATGGAATAAAACCTAGAATGATGAACTAACTCTCACCTTGGTCCGTACAGGAGGCATGGATTAGACGAGGGGTCCTTTCACATAGTCCTAGATATACCACCTCTAGAGTAATTTGTAGCGGCCATTCTACCCCATATTTTACACACGCTTCATGATGTCAATGCCGTTATATGTGGAGGGTCCTTATGAGGAAGATCAACGAGATATTATAGGGAGCCACCTATTGAGGCTCATGCATCTCCTCGACACAACAAGGAGCATAGGGTAGAGAACTCCCACATGGATCTGGCTAGAGCAGAGTCACCATAAAGGAGACTGGGAGAAAGGATTTCATGACACATGGATAGGTCTCGAAGCCCTAGACCTAAAGATGAGCATGCAGGGAGGCCTAGGGGTCACTAGTCGATAGCTGTAAACCATATTGAGGAGATCATGAAGCTATGACCATCTCACTATTCTAGAGATACATGTGGATTTTAGTAAGAGGCCTAGTTTGTGAGCTTGAGTGGGTGCTTCAAGCTCTGCCCTTGTACTAGTAACACAAAATCTTGTGTTGTAATCCATCTTCTGAGGGATGGAGTAGGTGTCTGGTGGAGGACCAAAGAGCAGAAGCTCTAAGTTGATTCAGAGATGATTACCTAGAATCTCTTTGAGGAGCGGTTCAAGACTAGGTACTTATCGAGGAGGTTTATTAAATGCAGATAGATGAGTTCCACGACCTCAGTCAGGCATCTATCACTTTATTTTAGTATGAGAGTCAATTTTTGGACCTACTCTAGTATGTCAACTAGATGCACGATGAGCAGGTATGGATTCATAGGTTCATCAGGGGCCTAAATTTTGATTTGGGTGGTGCGGTGTGCATTCATTTCCCACATACCTTAGCAGAGGCCATGGAGAAGGCTTATATTATAGAGGAGACACAAGGAAAGACATAGTAGTCTAGGGAAAAAGTTCAGAGATACATCCAACAGATGCAGGATAGCAAATTGAGGGGGTTTGTTTCTCCTCCTTGTACTGGATAAGGTTCAGTACAGTCTTCTTTCAGACCACCACAACAACCACCTCAGCAACAACACTAGGAGATTCGTCCACCATTCAAGCCTACTCAGAGGTTTGACACAGAGAGAGGATGAAGTATGGGGCCTCCTCCTAGGGGTCCAACTATAACACAGGGAGCGTTAAGGGCACAATTAGCAGGAGCTCTCCAGCAGAGACCTCAGCAGTTCATATCTAGATCATCAGGATCCATAACATAGAATTCTAGAGTACTGACTAGAGCTACATCTTATTGGAGAGGACCGAGAAGTTGTTATGGTTACTGTGTTGAAAGAAATCATTGGAGGGAGTGCCCACAAAACCCTAGTAACAAGGGTAAGACATATATTTCTGAGCCTACTATTGGTGACATGGGGTGCAACCATCAGATCTATGTAGCGGTCGATAACTACTAGGCTGAGCACTAAAGTGCCATCATAGAGATGACATGTAACATTATTGGTATTCCTACCTCCTTTTTGTTTGATTCTGGTTCATTAGATTCTTTTATTGCACCATCCTAAGTAGAGTTTTGTAGGCTGGTCTCTGTTAGGAAGGGTATTAGTTAGGATGTTAAAATGGCTTCTGGAGCTAAAATTTCTGTAGACTCCTTAGTAAAGGAGTGTGTAGTAGATTTTTGACCCTTCACCATTGACCTCTGATCTTCACATCCTTCCTCTGGGTTCTTATGGAGTCATCTTGGGAATGGACTAGTTATCTATGCACAGAGCTAGAGTGGACTGTAACAATAAGACTATTATGTATACAAATGATCTAGGAGTTGAGTCAGTCATTGTAGGAGTTAGGAGGCCCGTTTCTATTCGAACCATATCTACTATGTAACTTAAATGGTGTGTGTGAAGAGGTTTTTAGATGTATGTTGCTACGTTTAGTGACAAATCAGAGGATGAGTCTAGTGGGCCATCACTTGATGATCGTCACATCTTTTGAAGAGTTTTCTGATGTCTTTATTGGGGAGCTACTAGGTTACCACCCCCACATGAGATATATTTTCACATAGATTTGGTTCCGGGTGTAGAGCCTCTCACACAAACACCTTATAAGATGACTACTCCTAAGCTCTGTGAGCTCAAGTTATAGATTGAGGGCCTTCTAGAGAAAGGAATAATCTTTCCTAGTGTATCCCCTTGGTGTGCACCATTTTTTTTTGTAAATAAGAAGGATGGATCTCTATGGTTGTGTATTGATTACCACCAACTGAAAAAAGTAACGATCAAGAATCGTTACTCCCTTTTTGCGCATTGATAATTAATTTGATCAGATGAATGGGGCTATAGTTTTCTCTAAGATAGATATTAAGTTGGGTTATCATTAGTTAAGGATCTAAGAGAAATATGGCCACTAAGAGTTCACCGTAATGCCTTTTGGTCTGATGAATGCCTCCGTAGTGTTCATAAGGTTGATGAACAGGGTGTTCAGGACATTCTTGGATCGCTTCGTGCTCATCTTCCTTGATGACATTCTAATTTACTCATGTATGTGTGAGGAGCACAAGGAGCACTTTCGCCAGGTTCTTTAGTGCCTTCATGAGTGGAATCTTTACGGGAACCCAGAGAAGTGTTCATTCTTTCAGATAAAGGTGTAGTATTTTGGTGACATCATTTCTTGGGAAGGTATCGCATTCAGTCCTTCAAATCTTGGAGCTATCATGGATTTTCTTACTCTCACTAGTGTGATAGAGGTGTGCAACTTCATGGGTTTACCAGGATATTACAGGATATTTATATAGGACTTCTCTCAGGTTACACACCCCATCACTTCCCTTTAGTGGAAAGTAAAGAATTTTATATGGTCGGAAAGATGTGAGCAGGCCTTCATGACACTGAAGGAATTGTTGTAAATATCTTCCCCCCGGGTATATATAGACAAGCAGAAGGAAATGGAAATCAAAGAAACTCAAAGCTTGATGTTTAATAAGGCGCTCAACAAGGAATGTCGACATGTAAATGGATGCGCCAAGGCGCAGGTAAAATGTGCTCAACAAGGAATGTTGACATGTAAATGGATGCGCCAAGGCGCAGGTAAGAGACGCTCAGCAAGGAATGTCGACATGTAAATGGATGCACCAAGGCGTAGGTAAAAGGTGCTCAACAAGGAATGTTGACGTGTAAACGGATGTGCCAAGGTGCAGGGAAAAGGCACTCAACAAGGAATGTCAACATGTAAACAGATGCGCCAAGAAGCAGGTACAAGGCTCTCAGCAAGGAATGTCAACATGCAAAATGATGCGCCAAGGTGCACATAAATAGTGCATGACATAGAGTGTCAACATGGTAGAATTTGTGCCTTGGTGCATGTAAATGGCGCATGACACAGAGTGTCGACATGGTAAAAGTTGTGCCTTGGCGCACATAGATGGCACATGACACAGAGTGTCGACATGATAAAAGTTACACCTTGGCACATGTAAGAGGATTTCGACACAGATATGGATGTGCCTATGGCGCACCTTCAGGAGGCACAACATTTTGAGCGCTGACAGGAAGCAGACCATGGTGCAGATATTCAGATGGCCATAACTTTTGACTGGGATCTCAGATTCATGCAAGGTTGGACTTTTTGTAAAGCTTATGAGGTCCTCTATCCAACTACAACTAGATATCTTTAATTAGGTGAGAAAAAATTCTTAAAAATGCAAAATACAGTTCGCCACTTTTTGGGTTCACTAGGGTTCTCACCTACCACCATAATGAGATAAATTAAATGCAACATGGAGGTGGTTGGGGTAGATTTGGATTTCATCTCTCTTACCTCTCTCATTCTTCCTATAAATTGTAAGGAGGGGATTCTTTCTAAAGGTTGGACATTCTTGTTTTTGCCCCTCCCTTCTTCTCTTTGGTAGGTGAATTTGTGGAGTTCAAACCTCCCATCTAAAACTGTAGTGCAACTTTGCCTCTAACATTTTGTAGTGTATTGTATCAATATTTGGAGAAAATAATGCATGTTTGTGGATGGTTCTCAGCCCTCTCTATGTTCATTTGCATCCTCCTAATCTTTCACTACAAATATGGTTATCTGTGCATGATCTTACATTGCATTTTTTATGGTTTGTGTTCATTGGCAAGATATATGTTCTTCATTCCTCGGTGCATCACCTCTGTTAGCTTAGGTTTATTTTATGCATCTTCTTCCCCTGTCTCCTTGGCAAGTTAGATTAGGTTTTTTAGTAAACCCTCTGCATTTTTACGTGTGCATCTGAACAGAGGAATAGGAACCGACCTTCATCTGGAGAGCTTTTCTGATTTCGCAAGGTCCCACACTTGGGAAAAGCTCCATGTTATGCAATCGCACTGAAAGTCTCAACCCATCAAGTTGCAGACATTCAGGGGTGCTGCGATTCGCTACCAATAGGAATGCCTCAAGACAATGCCTATTCTTTTAGTGTTAGATCCTTAGGGTGAGTTATTCATATGCACATATGCTTCTTTCATAGGGCTTAGAGGTGTGTTGATGTAGGAGGGAAAAGTAGTTACTTTTGAGTCTCACAAACTCAATGATTATGATCTCAATTATCTAACTCATGATCTTGACCTTCTGGCAATTGTTCACGCCTTAGTTTGATGGAGACTCTTCCTTATTTAGTGGAGATTCACACTTAGGACTGATCACTTGATTCTTTGCGGCCTCTTCATGCAACCCAATCTCATTGCTCGTCTACGGTATTTGATGGCGTTGCTCTAGCAGTATGATATGGAGATCGAGTATGTGAAGGGAAAGGAGAATGTGGTTGAGGATGCTCATAATAGATGGATACATGTGGTTATGGTCACTACAGTGGGCATAGATTTGTGAAGCAGGATATTAAAGGAGCTTCCTCATGACAACTTCTCCATTATAGCTAAAGAAGAGATTGAGTCTCAGAGACCCCTTGCGGGGAATTTTGATGGATTTTCATTAGATACAGATGGCCTTCTCAGGCACAAATTCTAGATTTATGTCCCTAGAGACGGAGGCGTGAGACAACATTTTGATAAAGGCACATCGTGCACGCTATTAAGCCCATCTTGGGGTGAAGAAGATGCATGCCACCTCGAGACACTTGTATCATTGAAGTGGACTTTCGAAAGACGTGGCTCAGTTTTTGTCACATTGTTTAGAGTGTCAGAAGGTGAATGCCAAGCATCAACATCCAGCAGGCCTTCTGTTTCCTCATGCTATACCGGAGTTGAAATGGGACACCATTTCCATGGACTTCATTGTCGGGTTACCAACGTCGATATACCACCACGATGCCATCATGGTCACGGTGGATAAATTGACGAAATTGGATCATTTTCCTCTAGTGAAGACCACCTATACAGCTAGTGCAGTGGCACAGGTATATCTACATGACATTGTCAAGTTACACGGGATTCCGGGGAAGATCATTTGTGACGTCCATCCTTTATACACTTGTTATCACCAACTCACAGCACCCCTAGATGTTGATCAGATTTCTAGGTTGAACATACTAGCATCCAGTGTGATTGCATAACATGGAATCCTTTCTCCAAGTGTGGGACTTGCAAAAATGATAAAGGAATCTCCAGATAAGGATGGTTCCTATTCCTCTGTTCCAATGCACACGAAAAATGTAGAGGGTTTACTCAAAACCTAATCTAATCTTGCCAAGGAGACAGGGTAAGAAGATGCATAAAATAAACCTAAGCTAACAGAGGTGATGCACTGAGGAATGAAGAACACCTATCTTTCCAATAAACACAAACCATTCAAATGTGATGCAAGATCATGCACAGATAACAAAATTTACAGTGAAAGATCAGGAGGATGCAAATGAACATAGAGAGGGTTGAGAATCATCCACAGACATGCATTACTTGCTTCAAAGATTGATATAATACACTACAAAATGCCAAGGGGCAAGGTTGCATTATAGTTTTGAATGGGAGGTTTGAACTCCACAAATTCGCCTACCAAAGAGAAGAAGGGAGGGGAAAAAATAGAATATTTGACCTTTAGAAAGAAGCCCCTCCTTACAATTTATAGGAAGAATGAGAGAGGGAAGAGAGAGGAAATCCAAATCTACCCCAACCACTTCTAGGTTGTATTTAACTCATCTCATTATGGTGGTGGGTGAGAACCTTAGCAAAAGCGACGAACTGTATTTTGCATTAAAGCTGGTTGTTGAAACGTCAATTCTGGCCATTACCACGTGCCAGATATGTTTTCAATTTTCTCTCTCCATACTGAACCAAAACGCAAGATTGACCCTGGAATCATGTAGATAATTTCACCAGCTTTCCATTGATATAAAGAACGCGAAAATCCAAGCTCTGGATCGAAAGTTATGGCGATCTGAAGATTTAGGGCAAAAATAGGCCAAAACGGATCGGTGGAAAAATATTTGAATTTTTCCCCCGTGCTGCCACTTGGATGACACATCTTAAGCTCTAATTCATTCATGGGTTCATCCTCTGAAAATTCCTTTCGGGCCTGTCGACACTAAAAATTTCCTCCGTAATTTCTATTTCATTAATGTATGATGTTGTTAAGTATAATTAGTAGTAGCGTCTGATAGAAGATAACAGGCACTGTCAGTACGGTGCCGCCAATAATGTGGAGTACGGTAACAGTCAAAGTACAATAGGAATGTTGTAAAAAGTAAATATTTGTCGTAAGTGGTCCGGTAATGTTAAAATGTCAAAGTTTGGGTAATTAGAGAAGTAGGGTCTACGTGATTAGGAATTAGAAATATTATATTGGTAATAAGGACAAGGAGTGAGGTCATAAATATTTTGTGTATTTTATTTGTAAAAAGTCTAAAAATGTGGAACCCATGTAAAATGATAAGGTTTATCTTATCTTAGAAGATAAGCTTACATGTACAGATAAGAGTTAAGGTATGGAATATGATTCGTCAGAGTGGATTTCTTATCCTATCTTAGAGATAAGATGGATAAGCCTGGAAGTTCTATAAATAGAGAGGCTACCCCCCTCATTTAGCATAGAAGGAAGTAGTGAGAAATATTGTAGGAAGTGTGCGAAGGAAGCCATCAATTTAAAGGTGTGTTGAAGAAGCCATTAAGAGGTGTAATTGTAAAGTTTCTCCCATAGTCTTGGTGAAATGCAAGTGAAGTCAATAACACTTGAAGTACCTCATTGGTGAGATTGTAATAGTTTCATGTTAATATTATAATTTATTTTGATATTTCATATTTGTCATCATTCTGTCTTATCATAGTCGATGGTATTCTTGTGTTATGTTGTTGTTTTGTTTCCAGATTACATCCACCAAACTAAAGGCTGTGCATTAGTAAATAATCATAGCACGAGGAGTTCCCGGTGAAGAATTATCATAGTGCCGGATTTGCGATGAAATTTTGGTTCCGTTTCCGTGACCATTCTTCGTTGGTGGATTTTCTGGATAGATATTCCCACTTAGTCAAAAATCAATTAGAGGGTAACCTTGTTTTTACTGTGCATAGTAGTTACCATGGTAAAGTCATTTTTGCCATGAACAGTAGTTACCATGGTAAAGTCATTTTTGCTGGAATAGTATTTACCGCAGTAAAGTCACTTTTTACCGTGAATAGTATTTACCGCAGTAACTTCACTTTTTACCATGAATAGTGTTTACCACAGTAAAGTCAGTTTTTACCGTAGTAAGTCAAGTTTTACCATAGTTTACCATGGTCATTTCTATTTTACTGTAGAAAGGTGTAAAGTCACTTTCTAGTATAGTGATTCCAATTATTTGTACACATAAGTCTTGTTGATTGTACTTGTGAGTTGGTATTTCACGGTGGTTACCTTTGAAAATGGAAAAGATTCCTGTTTTTTCAGCTCAATCTAATGAAGATGCTTCTTCTTTCATTCAAGAGCTTAAGTGATCTTGTATTTGTAATGGCCTTATAAGAAGGGAACAATGGACTGATTTTTTTCCTACCTTTTTGGATGGTTCAGCACTTAGGTGGTTTGAAACACTAGGTGATAATGTGAAAAATTCATGGGATTTATTAACTGAAAGTTTTCTTGAAGAATTTGGTGAACAACAAAAATATGCAGATTTCATGATTGAGATCACAAAGCTATCCCAAGAAGAGAAGGAGAAGATAAGGGATTATCATGCTCATGTTCTAGAGCTAAGGAGGAAGCTCGATGCCCAGATCCGGAAGGAAGGACTAGCGAATGGGTTGATGAATGGCATGGATAATCTCCTCTGTAAGCACTTCATTCTTGGGATGAAGCCTGAGATCAGACAACGAGTGAAGTATGACCGCCCAGCTACCATTGAACAAGCAAAGGAGATTGCAAGAAGGCAAGAAGAAAGCATGGAAGAGGAGCCCAAAGAAATTGTTGCTAAAGTAGAGCCTACACTAGCACCTTTGGTCCAGAATCCACAACCACTCCCAGTGAGCACAAATATTTCTCCTAGTACATCTACTGAGTATGAAGATCTGCTAAAAAAGATGGGTCAGTTAACTATTAATCTTCTTCAAGGAAAGGAATTTAGTTCTTAGGGAGGAGATAGAGGTCCAAAAAGAAATATTTCTGAAGTTGTTTGTTATGGTTGTTATAAAAAGGGTCATTATAAGTATAATTGTCCAGATAGAGCTTCTACATCTGGTAAAGGAGATAATGATAAAGGAAAAGCACCTGTGAATTCTTTTGATGTAGTAGATAAGAGCAGAAATAATGAAGTAGATGTGTTTGTAACAAAAAGAAAGAAAGAAAAAGATAATCAAGATGGAAATGATCCTAAGAAGATGAAAGAAGAAACTAGTAAGAAACATAGGAGAAGAAAGTTGGGTGTGCAGGATTTTCTGATTTCACAGGGGCAAGGACCATACTCCATCTTGGAAGATCTGTCCAAAAGACCTGCAAATATTACATATGGTCAACTCTTGGCTATGTCTTCTGAGAAGAGGCGGGAGTTGCGAGGTGGAATCAAGCTCGAAGAAGGAAGGAGGTTGAGGTCCTTGTTTTGGAAGCAGAGGCAGATCCCTGTGCTCCACAAGCTGAGGTATTATGTAATGGTATTTCAATTCATGATGTCTTAGTTGATGGAGGTGCAGTTAATGTTATGACCGAGTCTGTAATGAATATGTTGGGTTTAAAAATTGATCGCCCTTCAACACTTATGTTAAGGTCATTAAATAAAGGAAAAACTAAACCAGAAGGTGTAGTTTCAAATGTGGCAATATCTGTTATGGGTGTGGTATGTGTGGTAGACTTTCAGGTGATGAAAAATGGTACTGTTGCGTACCCAATGCTGCTGGGAAGACCATGGCTAAGGATATTTCATGCAAGAAACTACTAGAATGAAGGTTTCATGACACTTGGACGTGGTAGAGAGAGGGTGAAGATAAATGTGATCCCTCGACATCATAAGGTAGAACCTGTGGATTCAAGTGATGAAACTGATGATTGGACATCCTCTAATTACTCTAGTACCAGTGAAGTCGACACTGAAGATGAAGAAAGTGAGGTTGATGTTTCAGTCATGGATATCCTTCAAGTCACACCAACTCATGACCCCATAAAATTATCTGAAGAAGAAGTTGATGATCGTCTCCAACAAATAAAGATTGGTGATGCTGTGATGGAGAGTGAGAAGGAATCCTACCTCCAGCTCTTTCGAAGGTACATACACCTATTCACTTTTGATTACAAGGAACTCCGTCAAGTAAGTTGGGTAGAACATTCTATTGGGGTGGTAGATGGTGCTAAGCCCATAAAGCAAATGCCATATAGAATGAATCCTAATTTTTCCAAGACTATAAAAGAAGAAATAGATAATTTGCTTGATGCAGGATTCATATTTGCTGTGGAGAATTTAGAATGGGTTTCTTCCATTGTGATCTCAATAAAAAAGAATGGGAAGCTACGCATTTGTGTTGATTACAGGAAGCTTAATAAGGCAACAAAGAAGGATCATTACCCTCTTCCATTTTCAGATCAGATCTTGGATGAAGTAGCTGGCCAGGAGTGCTATAGTTTTGCTGATGGATATAGCGGCTATAACCAAGTTCGTATAGCAGAGAAAGATCAGCTAAAGACCACGTTCACCACTCCTTGGGGAAAGTTTGCTTATAGAGTTATGCCTTTTGGGTTGTGTAATGCTCCAGCAACATTCCAGCATTTGATGAATAGGGTGTTCGAACCCTACATTGGGACCTTCATCATAGTATTTCTAGATGATTTTTGCATCTATGGGAGCAAGTTGGACCACCTGCACCAAATGGAGACAGCATTTCAAAGGTTAGATGAAGCACAAGCCTCACTAAACCCTACAAAGTGTGTCTTTGGATGTTCTAAAGGTGTTTTGTTAGGACATGTTGTATCCAGAGATGGTATTTGTACTGATCTTGATAAAGTTTCAAAAATCAAAGATTTACCATTTCCTCTTAATAGAAGTAAGTTGAGATCATTTTTAGGCCATGTGGGTTACTATAGAAGGTTCATCAAGAATTTCTCAAAGATTGCATAGCCACTAACCCAGTTCTTGAAGAAGGATGTTACTTATGAACCAGGAAATAAGACGCATGAAGCTTTTGGACAACTGAAGGAAGCCCTGGTGTCTTCACCTGTTTTGAAGAATCCAGATTGGAGCAAGCCATTCATTGTGTACACTGATGCCTCAGATACAGCACTAGGAAGTACTTTGAACCAAAAGGATGAAAATGGAAATGAACATCCAATTTACTTTGGGCGCAGACAAATGAGCAGTGCTGAGGTAAATTATACTGTAACTGAAAAAGAGGCTCTGGCTATCATTTTTGCTGTAAAGAAGTTTAGAAATTACTTGCTAGGGCAAAAATTTCTAGTTGTAACAGATCATCAGGCTCTAAAATATATTGTAAATAAGCCTAACCCATCAGGGAGGATAGCAAGATGGATAATTTTGCAGCAAGATGGATAATTTTGCTACAAGATTTGAATTTGATATTATAGATAGGCCAGGAAAGAATCATGTCAATGCAGATGCACTCTCTCGAGCCTATGATGGTTTAGGATCATCTTGTGATGATGATGATTTCCCCGATGCAGCCTTGTTATCCCTTGACATAATCCCTAGTGAATACATAGATATTTGGAATTATCTGAATGAATTCAAGTTTCCTGATCGTGCCAATGCAAAGACTAAGAGAAAGATTACTCAAGCCAGTCGTCCATATTATATTCTGCATGGAGTATTATTTCAAATAGGACCTGATGGACAGTACAAGAGGGCAGTTGGACGTGATCAAGGGAAGGAACTGCTAGAAGAATTCCACAATGGTACATGTGGAGGGCACTTCTCTGGACAACTTACAGCAAGAAGGATCTTGGATGCAGGTTATCACTGGCCCACTCTTTTTAAAGATTGTTATAATTATTGTAAGACATGTGATATTTGTCAAACACATGGTAACCGTAAGACTTCATCAGCTCCATTATGTCCTATTCTTCCCCTTGGTCCCTTTGAAAAGTGGGGAATAGACATTGTAGGTCCACTTCCAACTACATCACGCCAAAATAAGTATATTGTAGTTGCCACAGATTATTTAACCAAGTGGGTTAAAGCTAGGCCATTGAAAACAACTTCCATGGATGAAGTGGCAAGGTTCATGTATGAACGCATTGTCACCAGATTTGGTTGCCCATTAGAAATTGTAACAGATCAAGGAAGTCACTTCATTAATGAGGTGGTAGAAGCCCTAGTCAATAAGTTTTCTGTTAAGCACAGGAAGGCAACAACATACAAGCCAAGCACAAATGGACAGGTGGAACGAACAAATTTTGTGTTGTGTCAAATTCTAGCAAAAGATGCAGCCTTGCAGGTACATAAATGGGATAAAAGGATTCATGCAGCATTGTGGGCATATAGGGCAACATCAAATTCAGCAACAGGATACTCCCCATTTCAGTTGGCCTATGGCATTGATCCAGTTCTTCCTATTGAGTTTGATATTCCCACTGTGAGAGTTATGAAAAATGAAAGGATGGATGAAAGTGATTCAGTAAAAGAAAGGTTGGTACATCTTCATTTGCTGGAGGAAATGAGAGAAATAGCAAAGGATACAAGCCATAAGAAGAAAATGAAGCAGAAGGAATACTTTGATCAAAAGATCCGGTGGTCTCCATTTCATGTGAATGACTTGGTTCTAGTATATGATTCCAGATACAAAAAAAGAAGACAAAGAAAATTTCTTCCAAAATGGATGGGGCCCTACAAAATAGCAGCTGTGCATGAAAATGGTACGTACTGACTGGAGGAATTGGATGGCACTCCCATTACGAAATGGGTCAACCACGACAAGTTGAAGATTTTCCAAGCACCAGAATAGTCTACTTCGAGGACGGAGTAGAAGCTAGGAAGGGGGAAGATGTCGACACTAAAATTTTCCTCCGTAATTTCTATTTAACTAATGTATGATGTTGTTAAGTATAATTAGTAGTAGCGTCTGATAGAAGATAACGGCGCCATCAGTACGGTGCCGCCAATAATGTGGAGTACGGTAACAGTCAAAGTACAATAGGAATGTTGTAAAAAGTAAATATTTGTCGTAAGTGGTCCGGTAATGTTAAAATGTCAAAGTTTGGGTAATTAGAGAAGTAGGGTCTACATGATTAGGAATTAGAAATATTATATTGGTAATAAGGACAAGGAGTGAGGTCATAAATATTTTGTGTATTTTATTTGTAAAAAGTCTAAAAATGTGGAACCCATGTAAAATAATAAGGTTTATCTTATCTTAGAAGATAAGCTTACATGTACAGATAAGAGTTAAGGTATGGAATATGATTCGTCAGAGTGGATTTCTTATCCTATCTTAGAGATAAGATGGATAAGCCTGGAAGTTCTATAAATAGAGAGGTTAGCCCCCTCATTTAGCATAGAAAGAAGTAGTGAGAAATATTGTAGGAAGTGTGCGAAGGAAGCCATCAATTTAAAGGTGTGTTGAAGAAGCCATTAAGAGGTGTAATTGTAAAGTTTCTCTCATAGTCTTGGTGAAAGGCAAGTGAAGTCAATAACACTTGAAATACCTCATGGGTGAGATTGTAATAGTTTCATGTTAATATTATAATTTATTTTGATATTTTATATTTGTCATCATTCTATCTTATCATAGTCGATGGTATTCTTGTGTTATGTTATTGTTTTGTTTCCAGATTACATCCACCAAACTAAAGGTTGTGCATTAGTAAATAATCATAGCACGAGGAGTTCCTGGTGAAGAATTATCTAGTGCCGGATTGGTGATGACAGGCCCTTCTTTAATTTCTTGCCACTTGGACACGTGGCACCATTTTATTGGCTCGTGCATGAGGGGCGCACTTTTTCCTTCGAAAATTTTGGTATTTTTCACTTTGGAAAAAATTTCCCATTTCTCCCCCTTGCTCTGCCACTCAAGTGCCACATGGCATGATTTCATTGGATGCGAGCCCTTCCTGACCATTTCCCTTTTGTTTTTCCTTTGGAAAAAATTATCAAAATTTTCCCGCCGGGCCGATGAGGTGAAGACACGTGGCGAGATTTGATTTACTCTCGGCTCTCTCTGCTTTTCACATTCCATGCATCCCTCACGTACCTTTGGCCCGGCTGTCCCAAACTACCTGGGACAAATATCTCCGAACCACCTGATTCGGGCTTCCTTGTTCCTGTTTGCGGTGAAGACACGCGGTGAGATTCCATTCGCTGGCGGCTCTTTCGACTTTTCATGTCCCATGTGTCCCTTTGTCCCAACTGTCTCAGACGAAAGTCCCCTGTTTCGGCCGAATCAGCCAGTTCACGTCCTTCGCGTACTTTTGTCCCAACTATCCCAGACTGCCTAGGACAAATCTCTCCGAACCACCCGAAATGGACTGACTTGCGCCAAACCGGCCGATCCGCGTACTTTTGTCCCAACTGTCCCGAACTGCCTGGGACAAATCTTAGGCAATTTTTTCCCTCTTTTGGCCGATTCACCTTTTCGCGTCCCGACATCCCAACTGCCCCAAAGACCGCCTAGGACAAGACTTAGCCGATTTTCTTCATTTTTTTGGCCCCAGCTTGGATTTTGCAATTTTTTCACATTTTTAAAACTTGCTGGGTTTTCCTCTTGGATAGGAAAGTTAGAAAGAAGCCGAGGGGACCCCAGAAACATGATTTTTGCCTTGAATCAATATACTTTCTCAGGATTGAATAATCTGATGCATGTTATCAAAATTACCTTGGAGGGTGAATTTTGGATAACAATTTTAACGACTTAGCGGGGTTATCTGCCTGTCAGATGAAGAACGACTAGCTGCTCATAGCAATCCATTAGGCATGGAGTCAGTTTGATAACCTCTCAACTGATCTAAAATTTGAAACTTGTGTCCTTGAGCTATTGAAACATTCATTGAGCTGGCTCTCTTGTGGCTGCAATTCTTTTCGAAGGCTCGATGAACTGCAAACATGCACATATTGGAAACAATAGGACATGTGCACAAGAACTTAGGGGAATAAAAACTACTCTAACAGCAGTACAATGTGCATAAGCACTTAGAGGAATAGAAATTCTAAATTAATATTTACAACGATGAAAAGCTATCTTTCTAGTAGCAACGTTTGAGATAGATCCCATTGACTGGAATCTGTAATTCTTCACCATCCAACTTAGCCAGTCAGAAGGCATTGCTACCTTTGCATTCAATTATCATGTACGGGCCACTCCAAATGGCATCGAACTTGGAATGTTTTCCCGGTTTTGCACGATCAGCATCCCACTTCAATACCAAATCTCCAGTTTGTAATATCCTGGCCTTAGCTTTTTTGTCAAAACTCTTTTTGACCAATGCTTTATCCTTTTCTATGGTCTACATTGCGTGCTCTCTTGTCTCTTCTAATTCCATCAGCTCTGCATACCTGATTTCCATAGGTTCAAACTCAGCTAGTTCCAACTGTTTCATGAGTTCTAATGCTGACAACTTGAGTGATATAGGTAGAACTGTTTCTTTCCCGTACACAAGCTTGTATGGAGAGCTTCCTGTAGACCTCTTGGGTGTGATTCTATCAGCCCATAGGGCGGATTTGAGCTTTAAGTGCCAAGTCCTCTGATTCTCATCGAGAGTCCTTCTGATGATTCTTAGTAGGCTCTTGTTCGTAGACTCGGCTTGGCCATTACCTTGAGGGTAATAGTTCGATGAAGTGCTGAGATACACACAATTCTTGACAGCCCATTCAGTGATCTTTGTGCCAAGAAATGCCAATGCATTGTTTGATATGATAGTGGCAGGGGCACCAAACCTCGTGACTATTCCTTCATAAAAATATAAGATATTGGATTCATTTGTCTCCTTTAGTGCCACTGCTTCAGTCCACTTGGTGAAATAGTCTGTTGCTGCAAGTATTCACTTGTGACCCTGACTTGAATTGGGATTAATAACCCCAATGACGTCCAATCCCCATTGCATGAATGGCTGATCCACTGAAATTGGATGAAGGGGCAGCGCTACTAACCTTTCTTTCCTCGTGAAGAATGCACATTTCCTACATTTCTTGACCCATGAGTAGCAATCATTGAACACAGTAGGCCAGTAGTAACCAGCTTTCATGATTTTGAGAGCTGTCACTCGTGGAGCAAAGTGGCCTCCTGCTTCCCCGTCATGGAACTCGTGTAAGATCTTCTCAACTTGACCTGTTCCAACGCATCTTAATAGAACACCATGGATGTCTTTCTTGAACAAGATACCATTAATGATTATGTACGTGATAGCTTGTAATCTAAGGTATCTCCTCTTCACCTTGCTCACTTTTGAAGGGCACAAGCCTGTTTGGAGGTAATGCACCAAGTCTTGAGTCCAACATGGAATGGGTGCATCATCAGCTGGTTGTTCTTGATCATTCTGTAGTAGTAGGACAGCATCCTCTTCACTTTTTGACCCGTCTAGTGGTTTGGAAGTGAACTGCTCACACAAGCCTTTGCCACAAACTAGCTTGGTCACTTTGATTTCAATATCATATTCCATCACCCGAGTGATCCAACCTTCTCTCTTATCATTTAAACCCTTGTTTAGGAGAAATTCCTTGACACCAGCATGAGATACCATCAGCTGAATCTTATTGTTTGAGACCAAATGTCTGAACTTCTTCAAGCCCCTGATGATAGCAAGGACGTGCTTTTCGATGAAAGAATACTTTATTTCGTAATCTTCCAAGGTTTGACTGAAGAACGCTATGGGCTGTTCTGAACCTTCTCTATTCAGCTGTGTCAAGATAGCCGAGATTGTGTCTGATCCTCCAAACGCATACAACATGAAGCCCTTTGAAAAGTTCAGGTTGACAAGAGTTGGAGCTTGTGATATTACACGCTTGATGTTTTCAAAACTCTCTTTGCCCTCTGCTATCCATTTGAATGTGAGACTCTTCTTTAACATTATTGTTAAAGGCTTCACAAGAGTAGTAAAATTAGGCACAAATCTACAGACAAAGTTTATCCTTCCCAAGAAGCTTTGGAGAGATTTCTTGTGGTGTGGCAATGGGAGTGTTCGGATGGCTTCAACCCTTTCAGGATCAATTGTTAGCCCTTCCCTAGAGACAATGTGACCCAACAATTTTCCTTCGTGTGCCAAGAATATACACTTCTTTGGATTTAGCGACACTTCGAACCTTCCACACCTCTGAAACACTTGTCTAAGGTGAAAGAGATGGTCTACTGCATTCTTTGAGAAGACAGTGACATCATCTAGGTATACCAGCACTATATTGTTGATTAAGTCTTTGAATGCCATATCCATAGCTCGCTGAAATGTTGCTCTGGCATTTGACAGTCCAAATGGCATCTTCTTGTAAGCATACGTGCCCCATTTTGTAGTGAAGGCCATCTTGAATTGTTCTTCTTCCTTCACCATTATCTGATTATAGCCTGAATATCCATCTAGCAATGAAAACCTTTTTGAACCAGCTATAACCTGCAATATTTGTTCCATTGATGGAAGTGGATAATGATCCTTGAGTGATGCTCTATTTAGATTGCGGAAGTCCACACACAATCTTATTTCTCCATTTATTTTCCTTACCGGCACCAAGTTTGCAACCCAACTTGAGTGTTTGATGGGGAAGATGATACTGGCCTCAATGATCTTGTGTAACTCTTTTCTCATGAGAGGTTCGATATGAGGATTCACTGGCCTTTGCTTTTTCCTGACAAGCCTGGATTCCGGATCCAACTCAATAGTATGTTGTGCCAACTTTGGGTTGAAACCTCTTAAATCTTTGTAAGTCCAAGCGAAGACATCTGGGAACTCTTGACAAAGCTGAACAAAATCAGATTTCTCTTGTGGAGTACTTACTTTGCCAATTTGCAATGTCTTGCCTTCATCTACTAAAATAGGTTCCGAATCTTCACCCTTTACTTGAATGTTCGCTTTCTCCTTCCGGAACTGATCATTCAGGTTGAAGATTGAATCTAAGGTTATGAGGCCTTTTGGTAATTTGTTAGTTCTCAGCTGCACCACTTGGTCACCATACTACTGCTCCAGCTTGTCTTGATTTCTCATGGAGAACTCAGCTTCTTCTTGCAGGAAATTAACAATTTGCTGATCATTCTCGAAGACTTGCCAGCTTGTGTTGTTACCCAGAACAGTTGGTCTCACAACAATTTTGATATGAGGCTAAGATTTCTCACTTTTGATATTTTCTACAACATCAAACGCAGCCCCAATTGCTACCAGTTTGTCCGCTACTTCATTCCTTTTTCTTGGGATGGAATTGATGCTGAAAGCTTCAAAATCTTCAATAAGATCCCATACCCGATTTTTGTAGCACTTGAGCAGATTATTCTTGACAGCATTTTACCCCTTAACTTGGTTTACGATCAGCTCACTATCACCAAATATTTACAAATTCTTGATGGCTCTCTTCTTTGCCCAGTGCAGTCCATGAATTAAGGCTTCATACTCAGTTGTATTGTTTGAGCAAGAAAACTGAAAATGGAAGGCTGAGTAATACTTTGTACCTTGCAGAGAAATGAGCATAGCTCCTCCTCCTGAACCTTGTCTACTCCTTGACCCATCAAAGAACAATTGCCATACTTCATTCTTGTCTTTATAATCTGGCTTGGTGATGCTGGGGAGAGGTTGATTCTCTTCATGTAAACAATAAACTCCTAGCTCATATTCTTTTATTTCTTGATAAGGATCAATAGCATGCACCTTGCTTGCCCATTCATCAAGAGTCAAATATGGGATGCTTCCAACCTTGGTGTCAGCTTCATCTGTGCTTGGATAATCTTCTTGATCAAACGCTGAACAATTGGTATTGATTTGGCTTGGAGTGTAAGGCTCAATGTGAAAGTTTGCAATAGGTTCAGATCTGATTGTGGCCTTAGTTCCATACCTTGTTCTGAACAACATGTGTGACCAATCTGCCAAAAGATAGCCTCTGATTTTAGTAGTGAAGTCTCTTGACAAGCACAATGCAAAGAGTGGTGGCAGGTCTATGACTGACACATCTTCTAATACTATTATGTTGGGACATGCATGCAATGTGAGGCTCAAACCTTTGATTACTCCAACCATTGTTACTGTTGTCCCATCCAGCTACACTACCCCTTTGGATATGGTTTCATAATGGAGCCCTAGCTGATCAGCTATTTGCTTTGGCATGACTGAGCTGCTTGCTCCCGAGTCAATCATGCAATTATGTACCAACTTGTCTCCTATGATCAATGAAACATAAAATGGAGGGGGCTTCAACATTTTACCTTGCTGTCCTCCATGATTTCCTTCAGGCTGGGCAGCATTTGTGAGTACCTTCTCTTGCATTTCGACCTGTTAATTTGAAGTTAACCAGTCCTTCATGGCAGCTTGTAGCAAATCTCTTTGTCCTAGGATAGATAGTGATTCCCACATTGATATGTTTACATTTGTCTTCCTCATCTGATCAATGATACTGAATGGAGATGAAGTATCCCTCTGATGTCCCTTGGCCTGCACATTCATTCCTTACACATGGGCATTAGCAACTGGCATTTGAGCTAGTTTAGGAGTTGGTTTGGGTGCCCCTTGCGTGTTTGGAACTACATTTTGTTTGCCAATGGCTTGTGGAGTGGTAGAAGGTTGGGGATTACTTGGGGCTAATGGTTGTTCTTCACCCAAATTTCTCCTCTCTGACCTTGTGTTGGCTACAACACTTTGAGAGGGTATTTGATTCATACCACAGAAATCTTCAGCCTACCAATTGACAAGAGTAGTTTTGTTTGGAGATGTTCCTTGCTGAGGTGCTTCTTGCTGTTGATCCTCTTCGTGGTTGGACTCTTGTGACCCACCAATGGTTTGCACCATAAGAGTCTGATTTAATACATAGTTAAAGCACATTGATTGGTTATGTGGCTGACTGCACGGGAAACACCAATCATATTCATGGGCCATGTTATTTTGGACTGGCACTAATGCTTTAGAAGCAGATACGACATTGGGATTATAGGGCTGAAATGGTCTATTAGCAGGAGGCCTTACTTGGCTTTGATTTTGATTTGCAGCCTTAGTTGGTGACCTATTTTGTTGGTATGGGGGCCTAGCCTGGTACTATGCTTGAGGCTGATACAGTCTAGCACTTTGAGCTTGCTGTCTTTTGATAGTAACCAGCTCATTTCCCAAATTTTGCAATTGTTTCATGACCTCTTGGAGTTCATTTGAAGTGCTAGAGGATGAAGTAGAAGTCTCATTTGAACTTTGATTTCTAGGAATGGGAATAGGAGCCAAAGTGGGTGCTTGACTAGTGCTTGGATTTTCTAAGTTTGGATACAAAGGGCATGGGAGGTCTAGGAGCCAGTTTACCAGCTTGAATAAGAAATTTTTCGGCTCTAATGGCAATGCTATAAGCAGCAGGTAAGGTTATGCCTCCCATAGATTGAATTAACATAGAAATATCAGAATTCAAAGCCTTAAGATAGTATAGAAAAGAACTTTTTGCTGCTAGCCTTACTGCCATTGGAATCCTCTCCCAAGACCTTTGAAATCTAAAGTTGAAGTTAGTCAGCTTCTCGTTGGGAGCTCTCTTGATAGTTGTCAATTGTTCTAGTAGAGACAAATTGTCTCCCTTTTCCCCAAACTGCTCATGGAGAACTATGCATAACTAATTCCAATTTGTGATAGAACCAACTCCAAGGCTCCTAAACCATTGCAATGCCTTCCCTTTGAATGAAGATGCCAGCAATTTGACAGCCACATCCATTTCATTTATCTCATGGATTGCATAGACGTTAGCAATGTCTTTGACATGATCACCAGGAGTGGTATGATTTTCTCCAGTAAAAAATGGAATGTTTTTCAATGCTGCGATTGGAACTAGATTTTGTGGATTCAGGGCAAGTGGGCTACTACCAGTGAAATTGATAAAGGGATTCGGTGGTTGCACCATTCTAATTGGCTTGAGAACCTTTGTTGATTGGATGAAATTTCTACCAGGTTGAGGTGTAGAGAGAGTTCTGTTAGGTGGAGATGGTGATCTTTGAGCTCTTCTTCCCCTTCTTTCTCTGCCTGGAGATAGGTGCAGATAAACAAACAATCCTTGCTCCCTAGTACTTGACCTGGTCTGTATTCTTCTCATAAATTTGTCAGGCTTGCACTGTTGAAACCATTAGATTATGCCTCTTTTGAAGTCGCTAGATGTGTGATTTTAAATCCCCTTCAAAACTGGAACTTACAACAAGTGCACATCGATCTTGTTGCAATGAAAGTAAAAACCTCTAAGTCCCACCGGGCATGCCAAAACTATTATCACCAAATCATAGCAACCCTGGATGTTGATCAGATTTATAGGTTGATCATACTAGCATCCAGTGTGATTGCATAACATGGAATCCTTTCTCCAAGTGTGGGACTTGCAAAAATGAGGAAGGAATCTCCAGAGAAGGCTGGTTCCTATTCCTCTGTTCAGATGCACACGAAAAATGTAGAGGGTTTACTCAAAACCTAATCTAATCTTGCCAAGGAGACAGGGTAAGAAGATGCATAAAGTAAACCTAATCTAACAGAGGTGATGCACCGAGGAATGAAGAACACCTATCTTGCCAATAAACACAAACCATTCAAATGTGATGCAAGATCATGCACAGATAACAAAATTTGTAGTGAAAGATCAGGAGGATGCAAATGAACACAGAGAGGGTTGAGAATCATCCACAGACATGCATTACTTGCTTCAAAGATTGATACAATACACTACAAAATTCCAAGAGGCAAGGTTGCATTACAGTTTTGAATGGGAGGTTTGAACTCCACAAATTCGCCTACCAAAGAGAAGGGAGGGGCAAAACAAGAATGTTTGACCTTTTGAAAGAAGCCCCTCCTTACAATTTATAGGAAGAATGAGAGAGGGAAGAGAGAGGAAATCCAAATCTACCCCAACCACTTCTAGGTTTCATTTAACTCATCTCATTATGGCGGTGGGTGAGAACCTTAGCAAAAGCGGCAAACTGTATTTTGCATTAAAGCTGGTTGTTGAAATGTCAGTTCTGGCCATTACCACGTGCCAGAGACGTTTTCAATTTTCTCTCTCCATACTAAACAAACTTAAAATATTGACCCCAAAATCATATAGATAATTTCACCAGCTTTCCATTGATATAAAGAACGCGAAAATCCGAGCTCTGGATCGAAACTTATGGCGATCTGAAGATTTTAGGCAAAACAGGCCAAACGGATCGGCCGGAAAAATATTGAATTTGATTTTTGTTTTAGGGGGAAATTGTGACCAAGGGGTTATGTGTTTTCTTTCATTTAGCTTCCTGTTATTTAACTTTTGTATGTGATATTATAGTGATGTATTCCCCTTTTGTTAATCACTTGATTTATTTCTACATTAGTAAATTGATTAGTTTACTAAATTAATTAAGAATGGGTCAAAATAATTCATTTATCGGATTTGAAAGCTCTTTGGTTTATGTGTTTAAGTTGAGTGCTTAATATCTTGAGTGTTGTACACTCCACCTCCCCTTTGAAATTCGGATTTATCCTTAAGGGAAAATTTGGAGTCTTGTGGGACAAGTTAAACTTGTCCCACACCTCTTTAATTACTATACCAACCCTACCTATGGGTTAGGTGGTCAAATTAAACCCCATTATGTGTTTTGGGAAGACAAATTGTAAATTTTTATTGTAATTTCTTACATGTATTTATTTTAGTCCTTAAGGGGTTTGGCCTTACATTGTGTGTGTGAGTAAAATTTCATTTCTTCAACCACTTATTAATCGTTCTTTTGAGTATGAGGTTAACTAGGGTGATGTGCAGTGGAGAGGAAATGAGGTGGCATCCTACTTTGAGCCACATCATCCTCCTCTCTCTCTTTACTATTTATTCAAGATCTTTTGCTTGTTTGGGGGTTACTTCATTCTTTTGTGCTCTTGCATTTCTTTGATTTAAAATATTTTGGATAGCTTGTGGTATTTGTGTGATATTGTAAGTGATTTCTTGGGTTTGAAGGAGCTTGGAGATTGACTCTTGGAACAAGCTCTACTATGGAAAGGTAGGATCTTTACTCTTTCTTATGTTATTCCTTTATTTTGTGTTTGTGTGCTTAGTTTTTTGAGTGTTGGAATGCTTGTTGGGAACTTGGCTAGGTTGCCTAAGTGTGGTGTAGGAGGGGACTATGGGGAGAATTCATGTAGGGAGGCATAAGAGTTATTTCATGTTTTGGAGGGAGTTTGAGTTGGGTGCCCCACCATGGACAAGGAATGCTTGCATTTCCTACTTGTTCTTGTATGAGGGAGGCATAAGACTATGTGGGAGGGATAAGAGGTACTTGAGGGAGGAATAAGAGTATGTAGAGGATTTGGGATATACATTGGAGGTTTATAAGGTGGGCACCCATTTCCCATTACGAGGCATAAGTGGCCTCCCCATACGCTCTTGCTCCTTTGCCTTTCATTTAGAAGCCTTTTATATTTATTTTTTTCTCCTTCTTGTATATGTAGTTTTTAATTTAATGTGAATTTGTAATTTTTGTGTAATACTTAGTTTGTAATATAGAAGCTTGTTGTTCCCATGTGTTGCAATCACCTCTCATTATAATGTGGTTGGGGCTCGGGGGCCAATGAGGAGGAACGATTCTCCTCCTCATTGGAATTCTTTGTTAGGTGAAGAGTGTGGCCTCCCCCCCGCCGCCACCCCCCCCTTTTAGTTGTGATCATGAAGTATGGTGGATTTCTCTTGTTGGTGTTGAGAAGATGGAGCCTGATTGAAGACTTGATTTTTGAGCTATGTTTGAAGACAACTTTCATTTCATTTGATCTTGCATTCTTATATTACTTCCCAATTTAGGTGGAAGACATTATATTAATCCTTGTGAGAAATGTTGTATTGATTAATGAATTTCAAAGTTTTATTGTATATAAAAAGTGAAGGGAAGAATTGTGTTTTAAAATTTAGTTTGTTGAAGTAGAAAAAAAGATAAAAAGAAAATATATCACTCCATTGAAGTTGATTTATTTTCCACAAAATGGTGTTGCTATTGTTTTCTAATATATTGTTGGAAATATTGTTTTAAAATTCCTTTTGGAATGTTGGAAATTTTTTATCAAAAGATGTTACATTTCATTGTGTTATTTGAAAGGCATGTATTGGAAGAGATATACTATTTGTACTTGTTCTTACATTTTTGATAGGAAAAGAGCTCATATTATGAGTGTATTATATTTGGTAAATGAAGTGAACTAAGTCCTAATGTTGGTGCTCAAAATTGTCTCACCCCATTTGTGCCCTTGGAAATTTATTGATTTACGGCCTCTGTCATTATATCCTTCCCCATATTGTGCTTGGCTGGTCTTTGTTGCCATTTTTAGCTCTGCCTCTGGATCAAAGATCATGTATGGGTCCATATTTGTCTCCTAGTTTCTTTGCTCCTCTGGAAAGGTCTATATTTTGAGTTCCCCAGAGCTCTATCCTTTCGAAAAAACTCATGTTTTCCCATGTTCCCTCTATTACCACAGTCAGAATTTGTGTTCTTCAATGTTCTACCTTGAAATACTTGAAGAATAATGGGTTGATGTGTCCCTAAGGATCAGTATTTGAGCCTTGCAACGGTCTAAACTCTCTATCATTGAAGAAAACTTCATTTTCAGGCTTAAATGCTCATGTTTTTGTATTTTATGGTTTGACGGATGTTTTCTCCTAGTAAAATTTTCATCCTTGCATCTACAAGGGAATGTGGCACCTTTTGGTTGGATGTGGCTCAACTAAATACTTCAAAAATTCTATAAAAAGCCTCAACTCAGAAATATGTGCATGTGGGTGAACGAGTGCTTGTTTTGAGAATCAAATTTTTGGTCTGGCTTTGAAATAGCATGGCTAAGAGGACATGTGGAGGCTTGGCATGAGATGGGGACACATGGAGGCCTCCACTTTCTTTGCATTTTACTTAGAATTTTTAATGGTTAAAAGGATACTGCCTCAGAGCATGACACATGGTGCCTTCCGCTGGGTTTCAAGAATTCAGACAAATCTCACCGAAACAGGACACATGGCGAGCCCGCACTCGTTCAAGGTATCAAATTTTTGAGACCACCTCAAGGTGCACCGTGGTGACACATGGCAGTTTGAAAATTCAAAGAGGCAGGGAGGCAGACCATCGGGGGTAACTTGGAAATTTTTCCTCTTGTATTCAAATGACTCAAAGTATCAAACTAACCCGCAAGCCCAAGGGTACAAAGTCAAAATTCATCTGAGAAGTCAATAGCAGAGGTGCAGGATGGTGGAGGAAAAGTGATAAATTTTTCCTTTAAGGGAAAAGAGAGTTAAAGGCATAAAGGTACCCAGAGTTCCACTAGGACCCACTTTAGAAAATTGAAGCAGAAGGGCAGAGCCGCAGAGGAAAAATTAATTTTTTTCCTTTTTTCCAAAAAGATGCAAAATGTGTAAAATTGAGCCACGACTCCATAACCAATCATATTGCACCACATTTCAAGCCCAAATCTCATCGGTGGAGTGGCGGAGGAAATCAAGAAATTTTTCAACTTTTCCAAAAGTAGTAAAAAGGTAAAAAGATGTCCCGAGGCCCAAATCTACCACGTGGAGGGCTCAAATTTGAAGTTGAGGAACATATTGATGGTAGCTGTGCATTTCACTAGTTTGGCCACCATTTGAGCTTTAGGAAGTTTGGAGATGAATTTTTTGCATCAATATTCATCAATTTTTTTGCCAATTCATGTTGTTTTGGCCTGCAGGGTCCAGATTAATCAATTTGGGGGTTCAATTTGTGAATCCAAGGCATTTTTCAAATAAATTTTTACTCTGGTTCATGAAAAATGTGAATTACCAAATCCAAAGTTGCAGAGTAAAAATTGGGAAGGGAAAAGTTGAAATGATGAGATGAAAGGGATCTACATGCGTGGGAAATGAAAAACATGCTTCCACTTTGAAGAATGATGAAAGTATTGTAATGATTCACCTTTTGAAAGAACAACTGGTAACTTTTTATGAGTTTGTTAAATGTCATTTTCCAAAAATATTGCAAAGCAAAGGTGCTTCGAATATTCCACTTTTGGAGGGAAGATTTGAGGGGCAAAGTGATGTGAGTGAGTGAAAGTTATATATTGCATGAATTTGTCATGCAAATGGTCAGGAGTTCATTTTCATGAGAAATTTTTGAGAGAAGCTCGTCTTATGAGAAAACTTTCTGGGAAACCAGGTTAACTTCCTATGTGTTAGATTTTTCATTCATGTTGAGTTGGTTACAAGTGTATAGCCATCAACACGCTCTGAGATTGTTTAAATAACTCTCCTCTAATGATGAAATGAGATAAACTTTGAGTTAGTTCATGTTAAATCTCTAGAAAATTTTGTGGTTATTTCACTTTCAGAATGTCTACAAGTAGTTTTTCATGTTCCTATCGCAATATTGTATGAAAATATCTTTAAACCACACAAATCTCAATCCTTGTGATAGTTTAGTGGCATATGCAATTTCAATTTTTAGAAGAGCTTTCATTTGGGAATGAAATAAACGATTCAAAATTACTTTTCTTTCATCTGTTTGATAGAGATTGTTTGTAAGCCTCTGGGTGTACCTCGGGCATGAATTATCTTAGATTTCAATGTTTTATTGGGTCTTCTAACTCGAGCCTTTGTGCTAGATTATCAAAGATTGTGTGAAAAAGTGCATGTCTGGGCCTCCATTGATGCACACCTTCTGGTTGAAGGAATGTTTTGACTATTTTGAAGATTTTTGTTATTGAGTTCTCCATTTTTTGTGAAGTTTCTCAAGGATCTGGAAAAGTCCAATCTATCTTGTTGATCTCCCACCAAAAAATTATTCAAAATAACCAATCCTACCCTGAACTACCCCTATTTTGACTCTGTATATCCACATAAGAACAAAATCCATTTGCTAAATGTATGCAGAATAGATCAGGATTCCAAATGTCTTTAGTAACCTTAGCCCTATGCTGAAAATATCTCCATAATTTGGAAGTGACAACTCGTGAGAGTCAGATGTGGTGTGTTGATCATATTTTGCCATGATTTTTCTTTATAAAATTTATGCAAAAGAAAGGTATATGCATCTCCTTTAATAATCAGAGGTTACAAAATAGGTTCTCTTACCTTGGATGAAAGGCAAAACCTAAAATAGTTAGAATAAGATCACATCCTCTTAAGGTGCTATCCTTCTCTCCACAAACCTGAGTAACAAAGGGTCAGTTAGATTTCATCCCGAACTACAAAATGATACACATTTATGATCTATCTACCTCTTAGCTCCTTGTCGAATATGTGTTATTGCTCGGCCTGAAAAGGATAACGAATCTGGGTAACAACACGTTTCCGGCACCGATTACTACAGGGGACTTCTTTGAAGAATTTAAAGTTTTCCAAACCTTGGTAATGTTTCTTACAATTCTATGTGTAAATACAGTTTTGTAAACATCATTCTACTGATCAGATCTGTAAGAATCGAACAAACTTATAAGTTTTGCATGTTGTATGTCCAATTTTTACTAGTAGTTATTGTACTAGATGTTTGCCTCACCATTGATAAATTTGGGTGAAGGAGGGTTTGATTTGTAAATCTTTGCATGATTTTTAGTGCTGACAAACATTTGACAGATTATTTTAGTGCATTTGCACAACTAGGGTGAAAATCCTTAGTGGAAACTCCAGGTTGTTTTGATTTTGATAAATGCCATTGTCTTAACCTCTATCAATTGTGAATTTGTTACTAACCTTTGCAAAGCTAGAAGGAAGAAGATCTTTCTTCGCTGCGGACCCTTAGTAGAAGGTTGTTTCCAGAGTTTGAAAATTCTAATTCACAAGGAGGAAAATTTTTGAAGGTTGTGGGAGATCAAGCATCAAGAAAAGAGATCTCCATTGGTGAAATTGATTGGCATGCGGTTGAATATTGCAATACTTCCTCAACTACTTCTGAATCAGGTAAGCATCTTTGTAAATCTGAATTCTCCCTCTAGAGAGGGGTCCATCATCTGTATTTGAAACATTTTCTTCTTGATCTACTCTTGTGTTTTCAAAATCTAATAATTTTTCCAAGAGACAGAGCCATTAGGGAATAGTCATTCTCCTGTACCACATAGACCCTTCACTCCTCATCACTTTTTGTCTCTTGTAACGTCACCTCCTCTGAATAATATGGCTCAACCTCCACTTAGACCTTAATTTGTCATTAATACTTTTGGTCCCATTATTTTTAGAGGTATGGATGGCTATCCGAATGCTATGCCACAGGATGTAAGAAACAAGATTGCCTAAGTTTCAAGGAAATAATGCAATAACTGATAATCAACATCTGAAACTCTTTGTCAATATGATGGAGGATTTTCGAAATAGAGTTTGAAGATGTATATATTAAATTGTTTATTCATACATTAGAAGAGGATGCAAGGGACGGGTATAAAGCTCTGCCTGATAACTCTATTGATTCTTGGACTGAAATCAAGAATGCATTTAGATTGTAGTATGGTGACAAAAAAGACCCTAGGTTTCTTTTGTCAGAATTAAAGAATATTAAAAATAATCCTAATGAGTTAGTGCATGACTTTAATACGAGATTCAATAAGACATTGAGAATACTGCCTATGAATTTGAGGCCATGTGATGAATCTTGTCTTATAAAGTATGCTAATGCATTTGACAAGAAGGCTGCATATTATTTGAGGGATAAAAACCCTAGACACTTTGAGGCAGGAATTTACTATGGCTCTGTAAATTGAGAACAACATCAAGGCCATTGGAAAACCTCCTAAGAGGGAAGGTATTAAACTAATAAACCCAGAGAAGCCTCAAGCAAGCAAGAGTGTAGACTTGGAGGAAGTGGTGAAAACTTTGGCAAGGGTTGTCAAAGAGATTTCCTACAAGTTGGAAAGAGCTGAGAAGGGAATTGGACAAACTTCACAAGGTCAACCTAGGCAGACAAGCACAAGATAGATTCAGAAATCACCATAGGAATGAGAAGAGATTTTATGATAAAGGTAAAGGGCCTATTGGATTTGGAAATAGGCAATCTCAGGCCAAGGAAATTAAGGTAGTGCCTGATCCATTAAATGCTAGAGTGGTTGTTGTTGATGATGCAAATTAGATTGATTGGTTTGACAGATGTTTATTACCCCATCCTCCATATGGAACAGATAATAAAATTAAAGAGGAAGATGATGATTGTAATATGGATGATGATGCTTGCATGGTGGACTTCCCTATAAACTCATGTCAAGGAGAAACATCCACTAAAGTGATAAGTGCAATAACTGCTACTAGCTTTTGGGATTGCATCCAACGGGTACATATTTTTCCTCCTCATGTTTTAGAAATTGATAATGTATAAGCCTTTGAGCTTCCCAATAATGATTTTGAATACTTGAGGGTGTTGATGATCAAGAAGTATGATGGAGGTATACCCTCGGAAGAGGATAGGTAGCTTCTTATGAATGTTGTGGTGGCCCAAGAGAAGGAGTATAACACAAGGAGTAAGGCTATCAAGGGAGCTGGGCCTCAAGTCAAAAATAAAACCCCATTGCTTTCTAATATCCCAAAAGAGGTTCCTAAGAAAGAAACATCTGCTAAGAGCCATTCTGTCCCAAGAAAAAGTTATGTTTCACCCCATGCTCAAATTGTTAAAAACTTTGTGTCCATCTGATGAAATTTCCAGCCCTCCTTCCACTGTTGTTTTTCCTAAATACATTCCCTATGACATCACTCAAGTTTTGAGCCAAATTAAGGTCATTTTTTCCAATTTTTGAGCTTGCTTAGAATCCCTGAGAACAAGAAGAGAGCACTTGGGTATTTAGGATTGAAGGTGGAGAAGGCTGCCATGAAAAGGAATGTGAATGTTGTAGAAGCTCCACTTGCTATTGCAGAGGTAGGAAAGACATCAGCATTGGAGGAATTTGGTGAACCACTGGAGGTATATTTGGGAACATCCTTGGGTGAATCTCAACAAAGTGTTGACCCTTTCTTCACAACTTTGATCATCAAGGACAGGTTGTTACATAATTTTATGTTTAACTCTGGGGCATCATGCAATGTCATGCCTTTGGAAGTTATGAATGAGTTAGATATCAAAGTAACAGATAGCATATGGAAAGTGTAGTGCCATGGATTCTAGGGAAGTGCTAGTTTTTGGATGTGTCAAAGGTTTGGTGGTGCAACTTGCAGCCTATCCAGAGTAAGAATTTGAAACTTTATGTTGTAATTGTCGATTGCCCTGCCAAATGGGTTATGTTGTTGTCAAGAAAGTGGGCTGCAAGTGTTGGAGGGAGTGTCCAAATGGATATGTCTTTTTCCACCATTCCCATTTGAAGGTGGCATTGTAAAATTATATGGAGAGAAGACGATGTTGCATCTAATTGAGGATCTAAAAAATGCTCCTTATGAAGTATTATTTGCTGATGTTGATGTTGATAATTTTATTGGGTTTGCTAATGGTAAGGAGCACAAGATGGATCAGTCTAAGTGTCTTGAAGAAGTAGGCTCTCCATCGAATTTGTCTATTTGATAGAGCTTGCTCCAAATTTGGTAATGGTGCTGGTGTTGTTTTGACCTCTCCAAGCAAAGAGGAATTTGTATATTTTCTTTCAAACTTGACTTTGAATACACCAATAACATAGTTGAGTATGAGGCATTATTGTTAGGGCTGAGGATTTCTTGGAAGTATGGCGTAAAGGATGTCATTGTAAAGGGATAGGTTTTGAGTTGGTTGTCAAATAAGTTAGAAAACTGTATGCAACAAAAAATCAACAAATGAAACAATACAATCATGTAATTTGGGATCTGATGGAGATATTTGATTCCTTCAATATTGTTCATCATGAAAGAAGTTTAAATACGATTGCAGATAGGCTAGTAGTGTTGGGGTGAAGATTTTGACAATTGTATCATTTCTCCATATTGTGAATATGATGTTGAAATACTCACTAGGCCTGCAGTCCCTGATAACATCAAGCATTGGTAGGTATTTGATGATGATGCTTAGGTTTAGAGGTTTTTGTAGAACCAAGGTGAGTTTGTGGATTAAGACATATTGATTTGGAACCATTAGTTTGTAATGTTGAAGGAAAATAAACCTTGTTTGACAGGGATATCATTCAATTGAAGACTAACACCATCCCTAGAGGGTTGGTTGCTCTTGAGTCAAATTTTAACAATGGTGATTGTATAATCAATAGAAACATGTTTGCATCTAGAGATGTTGAAGATCATGACTTGGGAACAAAGGAGAAACCAAGGAAGATTTGGTTAGGGAGTGGTTTAAACAAGGAAGAAAAACAATCCTATATCCAATTGTTGAAACAATATAAGGACTGTTTGGCTTGGTCTTATTCCGAGCTGAAAGCATATAGAGAAGACTTGTTACAACATGAAATCCCTCTTGAGAAAGATGTCCAAACCATTCAAATAGAAGAAAATTCCAATTAACCCACTCCTTTCTCTCAAAATGCAAGAGGAATTGAAAAATTTGAGAGATGGAGGAATCATTCAACCCACAAGGTATTCTTCTTGGGTTGCAAACTTGGTGCCGGTCAGAAAGAAAAATGGAGATATCAGACTTTGTGTGGATTTAAAAAATCTAAACAAAGCATCAATGAAAGACAACTATCCTCAACCAAACATGGAAAACATACTGCAATTAGTGACTAGTTCTGAAATGCTTTCTACTTTGGATGGTTTCTTCGTGTTATAACCAAGTTGTTGTCAACGAATCAGAGAGGATTAAAACTGCATTTACTACTCCATGGGGAACATATGTTTTTGTCAAGATTCCCTTTGGTTTAATGAATGATGGAGATACTTTTCAAAGGGCCATGGATGTTTCTTTCATTGGCTATATACAATGATTTTATTGATGTTTATCAAGATGATATTACTGTTTATTCTAGCAAAAGAATTGACCACTTGCAACATTTGGAAAGAATGCTGATCAGATGTAGAGAATATGGAATTTCACTCAATCCAAAGAAGTGCCATTTTAGAGTGCAAAGAGAAAAACTAATTGGTCATATTGTGTCTAAATAAGAAGTTATGATTGATCCATGGAAGGGTAGAAGCCATCAACAAGGTTCCAATTCCAAGAACCAAGAAGGGAATCCAATCCTTCTTTGGGAAAATCAATTTCATTAGAAGATTTATGTCTAAATTTGTTGATTTGACTCTCCCCATCACTTGCATGTTGAAGAAGGACCAAGAATATCAAGTGGGAAGAGGATTCCCTTAAAGCTTTTGATGGAATCAAGGAAGCATTGAAGCATGCTCCTGTTCTAGCAGCCCCAAATTACATGAAACCTTTCCAAATATTCTCCTTTACTTCTGAGCACACCATTGCATCTGTTTTTTTGCAAAAGGATGATAATGGAGCTGAAATACCTATTGCCTTATTTAGTAAGGAACTGCAAGCAATCTGAGTTGAAATACACAATCATGGAGAAACGGGCATTTTCCTTGGTAAAAGAAGCAAAAGTTTTTAGGCCTTATATTTTGAGTTCCAAAATTGTTGCTTATATTCCTCAAACAATGGTGAAAGACATCTTATCAGAGATGGAGATCTCAAGAAAAAGGTGTAGATGGGTCAAAAATTTACAAGAGTATGATATGGACATCTAGACCACAAAGCTAGTAAGAGGTTTGGGTCTTGCCAAGCTCATGGCTGAAAGCAATCTGCAGAATGCTGAAGTAAATGAGGTAGAGGAAGAAAGGGCATGTGTTCTTGAGAAATTATTGAATTATGAATAGTACAAGGATGTAAACTTTTATCTCAGACACTTATGTTTTCCTAGGCATTTGAATAAAAATCAGAAAAGAGCCTTCAATTTGGCTTCTCAAAAATATATCATTACAAACTTTGGGTTAGCTTGGAAGAACCCTGAAGGAATCCTCTTGAGATGTGTGACTAAAGATGAAGCTCCCAAAATAATTGCTGATTTCCATGGGGGATTTTTTTGAGGACATTTTTCTGGAAGAGTTATTGCACACAAAATTCTAAGGGTTGGTTATTGGAAGCAAACTCTTTTCAAGGATGCAACTCAATTGGTTAGAACATGTGAGATTTTTCAGTGTTCTCTAGAAGATTGAAATCTTCAAGATCCATTCCTTTGCAGCCTATATCAATTGAAGCTCCTTCCAAACAATAGGGGATAGATTTTATTGGTGAAATCTTTGATTCATCAAGTGCTGGACACAAATGGATTTTGATAGCTACTGATTTTTTCAGAAAAAAGGGTGGAAGTAATGCCCACTAGGAAGGCAACACACCAAGTTGTAATGGACTTCATATTGAATCATATCATCTACATATTTGGAGTTCCAGTCAAGATTATTTCTTATAATGCCATGAGTATCAGAGATGTACCTTTAGTGGCAAATGTGTAAAGAGTATGGGATAAAGTTGACATATGCTTCTAACTACAATCCACAAGGAAATGGACAGGCTGAGTCTAATAATAAAAACATGTTGAAGATAATTAAAAGGACTTTGGAATTGAACAAAAGGAAGTGGGGTGAGAAACTAAAATTTGTTTTTTGGGCTAATAGGATCACTACCAAAAGAGCTACTAGTAAAATCCCATTTGAATTGGTATATGGAACACAAGCTCTACTGCCCTTACATTTGCAATTGTCTTCATTTCAGTTTGTTCAACAACTTGAAGACCAAGAAATCAGGTCCATAGGAAGCAAGGATTAATTAGATTGTCGAGCTTCATGAAGAAAAAAGAGCATCCCCATCATAGGCATGTAAAATTCAAAGAGAGGATGAAGAAGTTTGTTTGATAAGAAGGTTAACCCCAAGAGCTTTCAGTATTAGATATCTTGTGCTATTGTGGGATAATAGGAATGAAGATAAGGGAAAGCATGGTAACTTTTTATAATTTGTGGATGGGCCCATATAACATTGACATAAGAATTGGTGAGAATACCTTTTTCCTCAAGGACCTGGATGGGGAATTTCTTGAGTTGCCTATTAATGACAGAAAATTTGAAGCATTTTTTGGATTGATCCCCAAAAATGAGGTTTGCATATCACTTGTACAGTGTATAATTGTTTATTTTTTGCTCTATTTTTTGTTGTTGTTTTGGTTAGTTTATCAGCTAGTTTTTTGGGTGTTTTGGCTTATGAATCCATTTTCCCAATGGATATTTTGGCACTTAGTCTACTTTTGTTCTTGTGGCACTCGCAGGGAGTGCCCATCCCTAAGTTGGAGCTTGTGTTGGTGCTCAAAATTGTCTTGCCCCATTTATGCCCTTGGTAATTTATTGATTTACAACCTCTGTCATTATATCCTTCCCCATATTTGTGCTTGGCTGGTCTTTGTTGCCATTTTTAGTTTGACCTCTGGGTTAAAGATCATGTATGGGTGCATATTTTTCTCCTAGTTTCTTTGTTCCTCTGGAAAGGTCTGTATTTTGAGTTCCCCTGGGCTCTGTCCTTTCGAAAAACTCATGTTTTCCTGTTCCCTCTATTACCATAGTCGGAATTTGTGTTCTTGAAATTCTTCCTTGAAATACTTGAAGAAGAATGGGTTGATGTGTCCCTAAGGATCATATTTGAGCCTTGCAATAGTCTAAACTCTCTGTTCATTGAAGAAAACTTCATTTTCAAGCTCAAATGCTTGTGTTTCTATATTTTACAGGTTTGACGAGGCATTTTCTCCCATTAAAATTTGCATCCTTGCATCTATAGGGGACATGGCACATTTTGGTTGGACGCAGACTCAGCTAAATACTACAAAAATTCTATAAAAATCCTCAACTTAGAAATATGTCCACATGGGTGAATGATGCACTCATTTGAGAATTACACTTTTTGGTCTGGCTTTGAAATAGTGTTACCGAGAGGACACATGGAGGCTTGGCGAGATTGGGACACGTGGAGGCCTCCACTTGTCTTTGCATTTTACTTAGAATTTTCAATGGCCAAAAGGAGACTACCTCAGAGCATGACATGTGGTGCCTTCTGTTGGGTTTCAAGCATTTGGACAAATCTCGCTGGAATAGGACACGTTGCGAGCTCACGCACTCGTTCAAGGTATTAAATTTTTGGGACTACCTCAAGGTGCGCTGTGGTGACATGTGGCAGTTTGAAAAGTCAAAGAGACAGGGGGGTGGACCATCGGGGGCAACTTGAAAAATTTTGCCTCTTGTATTCAAATGACTCAAAGTATCAAACTAACCCGCAAGCCTAAGGGTAAAAAGTCAAAAATCATCTGAGAAGTCAATAGCAGAGGTGTGGGCTGGTGGAGGAAAATTGAAAAAATTTCCCTTTGAGGGAAAAGGGAGTTAAAGGCATAAAGGGACCCGAGGGTTCCGCTAGGACCCACTTTAGAAACTTGAAGCAGAAGGGCGGAGCCACGGAGGAAAATTGAATTATTTTTCCTTTTTTCCAGAAAGATGTAAAATGTGTAAAATTGAACCGTGACTCCGTATCCAGTCATATTGCACCATGTGTCAGGCCCAAATCTCATCGGCGGAGCGGTGGAGGAAATCAATAAATAGTGCAAATTTTCCAAAAGTAGTAAAAAGATAAAAAGATGTACCAAAGGCTCAGATCTGCCATGTGGAGGGCTCAAATTTGAAGTTGAGGAACAAATCAACATTAGTTATGCATTTCACTAGTTTGGCCTGCCATTTCAGCTCCAGGAAGTTTGGAGATGCTGTTTTTTGCATCAATCTTCATCAAATTTTTTGCCAATTTGTGTCATTTTGGCTTGTAGTGTCTGGATTAATCAATTTTGGGGGTTCAATTTGTGAATCCAAGGCATTTTTCAAATAAATTTTTACTCTGGTTCATAAAAAATGTGA
Source organism: Taxus chinensis (assembly GCA_019776745.2). Lineage (NCBI taxonomy): Eukaryota > Viridiplantae > Streptophyta > Pinopsida > Cupressales > Taxaceae > Taxus > Taxus chinensis. Next base: position 609,198,855 of record CM034153.1, read on the forward strand.
ATTACCAGATCCAAAGTTGTAGAGTAAAAATTGGGAACGGAAAAGTTAAAATGATGAAATGAAAGGGATCTACATGCATGGGAAATGAAAAACATGCTTCCACTTTGAAGAATGATGAAATTTTTTTAATGATTCACCTTTTGAAAGAACAACTCGTAACTTTTTGTGAGTTTGTGAAATGTCATTTTCTAGAAATATTGGAAAGCAAAGGTGCTTCGAATATTCTAGTTTTAGAGGGAAGATTTGAGGGGAAAACTAAGTGAGTGAGTGAAAGTTATATATTACATGAATTCGTCATACAAATGGTCAAGAGTTCATTTTCACGAGAAAATTTTGAGAGAATCTCATCTTATGAGAAAAATTTCTGGGAAACCAGGTTAACTTCCTCTATGTTAGATTTTTCATTCATGTTGAGCTGGTTACGAGTGTATAGCCATCAACAAGCTCTAATTTTTTTAAATAACTCTCCCCTGCTGATGAAATTTGATAAACTTTGAGTTAATTCATGTTAAATCTTTGGCAATTTTTTTGTCTATTTCACTTTTAGAATGTTTCCATGTAGTTTTTCATTTTCCTATTGCAATCTTGTATCAAAATCTCTTTGAATCACACAGATCTCAATCCTTGTGATAGTTTAGTGGCATCTACAATTTCATTTTTCAGAAGAGATTTCATTTGGGAATGAAATAAATGATTTAAAATCACTTTTCTTTCATCTGTTTGACATAGATTGTTTGTAAGCCTCTGGGTGTACCTCGGGCATGATTGATCTTAGGTTCTGATGTTTTATTGGGTCTTGTAACTAGATACTTCGTTCTAGAATCTCAAAAATTGTGTGAAAAAGTGCATGTCTGGGCCTCCATTGATGCACACCTTCTGGTTGAAAGAATTTTTTAACTATTTTGAAGCTTTCTGCTATTGAGTTCTCCATTTGTTGTGAAGTTTCTCAAGGATCTTGCAAAGTCCAATATATCTTTTTGATCTCCCACCAAAAATTTATTCAAAATAACAAATCCTACCCCAAACTACCCCTTTTTTTCTCTGTATATCCACAGAAGAATAAAATCAATTTGCTAAATTATGTAAAATAGATCAGGATTCTAAATGTCTTCAGTAACCTTAGCCATGTGCTGAAAATATCTCCATAATCTAGAAGTGACAACTCGTGAGAGTTAGATTTGGTGTGTTGATCATATTTTCCTAAGGTTTTCTTTATAAAATTTGTGCAAAAGAAAGGTATCTTCGTCTCCTTCAATAATCTTAGGTTACAAAATAAGATCTTTTACCTTGGTTGAAAGGCACAACCTAAAATATTTAGGATAAGATCACATCCTCTTAAGGTGCTATCTGTCTCTCCACAAACCCGAGTAATAAAGGGTCAGTTAGATTTCATCCCCAGCTACAAAACGATACCCATTTATGATCTATCTTCCTCTAAGCTCCTTGTCGAATCTGTGTTGTTGCTCAGCCTGAAAAGGACAACGAATTTGGATACCAACACTTAACTCTAGTATGTGATTCTCAGATCAAAAATTTATTGTAAATTCATTATAAATGGTTAAGGAAAATGAAATTTAATCCTCCTCTACCTTCCATACAATTTTATCAAATTATTAAAGAAGAAATTTTGTGTGTGTGTGTGTGTGTGTGTGTGTGTGTGTGTGTGTGTGTGTGTGTGTGTGTGTGTGTGTGTGTGTGTCTTAACTTGTTAATACTACTATCTACAATTTCATTATTGAGTGATAGTAATAGTAATATCTTAAGTGCAATTAATAATGAAATATTGTTATTATTGGAAAAAAAGGAGTTGGAAATACTTTTAAAAAAAAAAATCATATTATATAATATATGTATATGTATATGTGTGTGTGTGTGTGTGTGTGTGTGTGTGTGTATAACCTTATAAAGAAAATAATTTAAAAACATTAAAGTTTGCATACCAAATAAAAAAAAGGGGAGAATGAAATTTGTTTTGGCACAACCACTTTGTGTTTTGGATTTGTTAGTATGGATTGGGGTGGGGAGGGGTTGGCGACCCCAACCCCCACCCCATTTAATATTAAATGGGGTGGGGGTTGGGGTCACTGACCCCTCCCCACCCACCAAATTTTAAATACTACATTAAAAACATTAAAACCTCTGCGCATTCTCCACGGCCTGTATAATAATTGAATCCTGTGCATTTCTTAAATAATGCCTCCTACATAAGATGTTCAAGGTCGTGGCCTGGTAATCACATTTTTTTTTTTTGTGTGTGTGTATATATATCCATAATTTATTTCAGGTTTTCTACCCATTATCATTTGTAAAAAAGAGAGAATATATATATATATATATATATATATAAATGATTACAAAAAAAATACAAATATACACAAGTTTGTAAAAGTATATATACATATAGGTATATATACTTTCTCAAAATGAAAGTATTGATCTATTGTAGCTATTTAAATAAAATGGGAAAAAACCCACAAGACCATTTGGGCAAAGCAAAGAAATATGATCTAAATGAGACAAACAAATACATTTTTAAACCCTGGTGAGGGCATCAACAAACAAGAAAAATATTGGAGCTTGTATGCCACTTCCAAAAGCTTAAGAGTGCCTCCAATGGCTTCCCTTCCTCCTCATACAACCTGTAAAACCAAAGAAAGAAAATGAACCAAATTAAATGTGAAACAAGCTTTCATAAGGATGCTTTAGGGTTAGAATGACCTTTTCCTCATAAAGGATCCTAATTGAATACATCCAAGGGATGAGATTCGTCCCTACAAAAATAGGTGGAGAGTGGGTGAATATAAATTAATTTTTTAATTTAAATGGTTTAATTTCAAAATTATGGGTTGACTTTTTAACGGGTTACTTATGGGGTAGGGAAGTTTTCATTATCTTAACCTAACATTTAATAAGGTACCTTGCTAGTTGTTTCAAAATTATAGAAATTAAATAACCTTGGTATTTAATTTCATTGGCCACTTTTACCCTTAACACCCCATGGGGAAATATTCGACTTTAGTAGGAATTAATTTGTTATTTAAATAATCCTTAGGGAGATTAAACATGCTAAGTCAAATCAATGTATTAAAGTATAATGTAGATTTTAAATATTGTGTTATGATAGAAAATTATTTATTAAAGTCATCACCTTATAGACATTAATGTGGCCAATGTGATCTTAAAAAAAAATTGTTCGCACAGTTTTCAAAGAAAAAAATTATTTCATATTTTTTCTAACTAATCCTAGGTTTTTCTTGGGTCTCGTGTAGGTGTTACATAAGTGATTCAAATTTTCTTGACTTCAGTTTGTAAAATATGTTTGTTCTTGAAATCTGCACTATCCCAACCATATGGCTGAATATGATTTTACTTTTCTTTTCTTTTGAATAACTGAATTTCTTTAATTTATGATGTGAAAACATCCTTACAACTCCTGTACCATTTGGTGCATTTTGTAACCTGTACTTATTAACTGTAATTATTTAAAGTTGGTCAAGAGGTACATGTGATTCATTTGTAAAGTTGTACATGTTGTTGTATCTCAAATAACTTATTCTAAGGAAGTTTTAATCCATATTCCATTTCATAGTACACTAATATACTTCTTGAAATATTTTGTGACTTCTCATTCTTGAAATAGTGAAGTAAGCAACATACTTTGTACTTCTTTGATTTGTGCTTGAGTTTTTTAGTCTCAAAATGCATTGATAAGTTGTTCTAAAAAAATACTTTTGATTTAAAATACACTTCTTGAAAGGAACTTTGGGGATTTCATTGATATTGTGTGCACTATTTGAGGTTGTAAGTTATGATGTTGCTCTACCTCTTAGCTGATCAAACATTTGGCAAAAAAAGTTTCAAAATTTTTTACTCTGTGTACTTCTTGATAGATCTCGAATCATCTTTGCTTCTTGAGTGGTCTTTAGCTTTACTGCAAAATTTTTTTTCCATTAATCTAAACTTTGAGAAATTTTTGAGGATGTCCTTCAGTATTTTTATACCTGTAACATGCTTATAATTGAAACATAAGTATTTCTTGTTTCCTAAGTGGTATTAATATAATTGTAACTCTTTTCAAACTGAGTAGCCTTCTTCCTCTTAGTCTGCTCCTTTTCACTTGACAGCCTATAAAAGATTCAATCTATGTTGTTCTTTATTGCATATTTGATCTGTTCAAGTACTTTTCATTTAATCCAATTTATTTTCTTCGTATGTTTTTTCTACCTACACACTTAATCGAACATAAAAATCAATAGGCTTTACCCTCTCTTGTATTCCATAATGATTTTCTTTTCTTTATTTTCTCTTTCATCTTAATGATTTCGACAATCATATGTGCTTCTGTAAGATAGTAATTTTCATTTTTGTATCATATTTGATGTACCTTATGCCCCTTGATATTAGGAGATTCATTTTCCTAAAGGTAATAGCATAGGTATGCAGATTTAACCTTGAGCTTAAAACTGACAATTTTCTTATTACTCTTGTAGGTACATTGTTGCAATCAAATGATGAAGAGAAGATGAAGATGAAGGAACTTGAAACTGGAACAATAAATACCAAGAGGAAACCTCAAGGAAATGATGGGTTCCATCCACATTCCTTTCCTTTTAGCTTTATACCAATGTATCTCTTATTTTAGTAGTTATAAGTTACATCCCATGGCTTGTGTGGGAAACATTAAATTTATTCATGAATAAATGAAATTAATTTTGTAATTGAGTTGTATATTTCTTTCTGCATTCAAATTTTATGATATATATTGATTGTATAACAAAATAAACAACTCAATCACATGATTAATAGTATTTAAACATAAATAAATAATGACATTTTATGTACTTGTAACTTAATAATGAACTCTTTTTCATGTAAACTACAACCTTGTTTGTTGTTTTTGAGTTTAAAATCTCACTAAATTGTGATTCCTTCCTTCATCAAGGTAATTCATTGGTCCTTCAAGGATTTTGTGTTTCCTGGCTAAAGACGAACATGGAATAACAATATTTGCATGGGGTTATATTCTTTAACAAAACATATAGGTGCAAATGGAATTTTGTTAGTCAATTGTTGCAACTGAAAAATACAATGAAAACTGAATGACTTGCCCCTAGTTAGGTTCATTTCATCAATTCCTTCTATCAAAAATAAAAAATTTAGTTTCCATTTTTTGCATGAGTGCAAAAAATGTCAACAGTTCTGGCAATCTTCCACATAAATCTTCCTCCTAGCTTGTAGACCATTTCCTTACTCTATTCCATTTGACATGGATTTAAATCATATAACCAAAATCTTCCCTTTTCTAAAAAAATAGGCCTTTCAAAAAACTAAAATAAAAATAGAAAAGGATCTGTAAACCAAATCTTGTGCACATATGCACTTATTTAATTGAAAAACATTGCAATGTGCATGAACTACACTTATTGAAAGAGAAATCCTACTCTAACTAGACACTATAGGATTTTAAATAAAATCATTTAAGAAACATACCATTCACAGGAATGAGAAGTTCTTCTTCGTTCAAACTTTAAAGATGAAATGCATTGTGCTCTTTACAAGATGAAATCATATAAGGACCACTCTAGATTATATCAAACTTTGTGTGGTTTCCTGGTTTTGCATGATTAACATCCCATCTCAACACAATGTCTCCTTTATTGAAGACTTTGAACATATCCTTTTTATCAAATGTTCTTTTGATCTATCTCTAATTTTTTTCTATGTTCAAATGAGCTTGATCTCTTAGATCTTACAGCTTCATCAATTCTACATAATGCACCTACATTGGTTCATTCTCAAGTAATTCCATATGATGTAGTAAATCCAATGTTGGCAACTCAACTGAGATGTGCATTTTTTCCTCATGTCCATATACAAGCTTGTAAGGTGAATTACCAACTAATCTTTTAGGAGTCACTCTGTCAGCCCAAAGTGTTGAGTTTAACATCAGATACCAAGCTCTTTGGTTGTCATTGAGTGTTCTTCTAATAATCCTCATAAGATTTTTGTTAGTACTTTAGGCTAATCCATTACTTGGTGGATAGCAATTAGACGAAGTACTCAAATAAATACCATGCTTGACATCCCAATTTGTTACCTTTTCACCAAGAAATGCTAAGGCATTATTTAAAATGATTGTTGTTGGAACACCAAATCTGTAAATTATACCTTCGTAAAATGATATAATTGAAGTCTTATTAGCTTCTTTCAAAGCTACTGATTCAATCTAATGTGTCAAATAATCTGTGGTAGTCAAGATCCACTTGTTTCTTTGTGATGAAGGTTGATTTATCATACCAATGAAGTTAGGACCCCACTACATGAATGGTTGATCCACTAAAATAGGTTAGAGGGACAACGAAGGTAAACATTCTTTTCCGACAAAGAATGCACACTTCTTACACTTTCTAATCCATATGAAATAGTCCTTGAATATGCTAGGCCAATAGTAACCATATTTCATAATTTTTAAGGTTGTAGTACGTGTTGGAAAGTTACCCCCTTTAGGTGCTTCATGAAACTCAAATAATTGTTGTTGCAATCTATCATAATCAATACATCGCAACAAAATTCCATTCATATCAATTTTTAACAACACACCATCAATGGAAACATAAGGTGCAACGTGCAATCTTAAATATCTTCATCTATTCTTATCCATACCTTCTCGATAAGTATTGTGTTGTAAGTAATTAATCAAATCAGTCATCCATCTTGATTCTTGAACTTTTGGATTGAGTTCTAGTTGCTCATTTTCATACTGTAATAAGATTTATAACTGCTGATACGTGATTTCAACATGTTGTAATGAATTTTCTAATTTTGTAGCCTATTGATTTTCCATATCAGTAATCAGATGTTCACACAATCCTTTACCTAGAACTATTTTTGTAACATGGATGTCAACATCATACTCCATAACATTTGTAATCCATTGTGCTCTCTTCTCATTCAGTTCTTTGTTCAACAGGAATGCTTTATCAATTGGATGAGATACTAAAAAATGTATTTAATTATTGGAAAGCATGTACTTGAAATTATTTAATCCTCTAACTACAGCAAGTACTATTTTTTCAAGAAAAGTTTACCTTGTCTCGTAGTCATGTAAGCTCTGACCAAAGAAATCAATTTTTTGCTCAGTATTTTCATCATTAACTTAAGTTAGTATGGCTCAAATGGTTTCAGCTCCTGCAAGTGTATACATCATGAAATCCTTATCAAAATTTGGATTTGACAGAGTAAGAGCTTGTGAAATAGTTGTCTTGATAACTTCAGATACTTTATTCCTTCGTTGGTCCTGGAGAAATTTTTATTTTTCTTTAACATGGTTGTTAGTGGCTTGACTAATGCTATAAAATCTGGAACAAATCTTTTGACAAAGCTGATTTTTCTAAGAAAACTTTGAAGTGATTTTTTATGATGAGGCAAGGATAGCTGTGAAATTGCTTCAATTCTAAAAGGATCAATAACTAAAACTTTTCTAGAAACAATATGTCCAAGTAATTTACCTTGATGGACTGAAAATATAGAATTTTTGGGATTCAATGATATTCCAAATTTCCTATAAAAACTGAAAAGTATGCCTTAAATTCATAAGATGATCATCAGAATTCTTCAAAAATACAGTAACATCATCTAAATAAACCAATATACATTTATTTAATAGGCTATGAAAAACCATGTCCATTGCACATGGAAATGTTGAACTGAGATTAGAAATTCCAAAAGGAATTCGTTTGTAAGCATAAGTACCCTACTTTGTAGTGAAAGTTGTTTTGTATCTATCTTCTTCACAAAAAAGAATCTGATTGTATCCACTATAACCATCCAAAAGGGATAGCCTGTCTGAACCTGAAATTATTCTTAAAATATGATCCATGTTGGGAAACGGATATAAATATTTTAACAAAGCTTTGTTAAGATCTATAAAATCCATGCATAGCTAGATTTCTCCATTCTTTTTCTAAATAGGTACAAGATTTTCTACCCAGCTTGAATGTTTAACTAGAACTATAATACCTAATTCAATCATCTTCGAAAAATATTTTCTCTTCAAGGGTTCAATTTTAGGATTTAGAGGCCTTTTTTTATGCCTAATTGATTTGAAATTTGGGTGCAACCCTATGGTATGTTTAGCTAAACTGGGGTAGAATCCTCTCAAATATTCGTATTTACAAGGAAAAGCATCTTTGAATTCTTTACATAAATTAATAAAATACTTATTTTTCAGCTAAAAACATATATTTCTAATAAATAACTTCTTTTCATCATCAACTAAGATCTCTTCATAGTTACCTACGTGAGTCGAGATATTTCTTTTATCCTTTCTTAATTGATCATAAACTATGAAAATATCTTCTAATGTGACCAGTCCTTGGGGAAGATTTTTTGTCTTCAATTGAACAATCTAACCACCATATAAATGTTATAATTTTTCCTGATTTACTTCAAAAAAATCAGCTTCTTGCTACAAAAATCTACAAATTTTCTCATCATCTTCAAAAAACTTGTTAGTTTTCTTCATTATCAGATACTGAAGGTTTGATAATCTATTTTATGTGTGGCTATACTTTTATGTTTTCAATTTGTTATAGCACCTCAAAGCTAGCACCAACTATAGGAAATCTATCTATGTATTTGTTTTCAACTCTTGGAACAGATTACATGTTAATAGAATCAAAATTCTCCATTAAGTCTGAAACTCTATGCTTGAAAGATTTCAAAAATGTATTCTTACACACATTAAAGTATTTTACTTGATTAATCACAAAATTTGAATCACCAAAAACTTGCAATACACTGATACCTATTTTTATGTCCCATTGTAAGACATTAATTAATGCTTCATATTCGGCTACGTTATAAGTACATGAGAATTGTAGATTTAGGGCTGAAAAATAACTTTCATTTATATCACATTGTTTTTCAAATCTTGCAAGTGGCCATCTACCGTAGCTCAAAACAGTCTTTGAAAGGTGCAAAGAGTTTTGTGGGTCACTAAATCCTAAAAATGTGTGTTTTTAGTCCATAAAGGTAGAATTCTTGGTAACATTATTTCCAAACATGGTATGATGATTGATCCGGAAAGGGTAAGTGTTATTCTTTCTTTAACCTTGCCAAAACATAATAAATCACTTCAAAGTTTCATTGTAAAAAATCAATTTCATAAGTAGATATAGTGCTAATTTTTTTACATTTTCAAATCCTTTGACGAACATGATTAAGAAAGACCAAAATTTCACTTGGTTAAAAGAAAGAGTGAGTAATTTTACTGCTATCAAGAAATCCATTACTGTTGCCCCAACACTCACAAATCCTAATTTTTCAAAATATTTCATGTTGTACACTTATGCTAACATGGACACTCTTACAACAATTTTAACACAATATAATCGAGAGGAATTGGAGCAGCAAATTGAATTTTTCAGTCAAAGTCTAATGGAGTACAAAATAAGGTTTTCATTCATTCAGAAACATATACTTTAAATAGTTAGATCCATTAAGAATTTCAAGAATTTTGTCTCTAACAACAGAATTAATCTGATGGTTGCACATCCAAGCATTAAATATTTCTTGTTAAACAAAGATATATCATGAAAGAGAAATGGTTGGATCACTCGATTCATGGAGTATGGTATCATCATTAAAGTGACCAAACTGATTAAGGGAAATTGATTGTGTTAGAACTTGACTCGAGACTTGCATGATAACATGGAAGTCGTTTATTTGCTATAGAATCAGCTTGAAAACAAAGAAAATCAACAGCACAAAGATTGGATTTTTAACATGTCAAAGTATCTTCAGCATGAAATAAGCCCACTAGGTTTGAAAAACTCAAAAATAAGGTATTGTAGACTTCATTCCATCTCTTATTTTCTTGTTAATGATATATTATTAAAGAAATATATGAATGGTGTCCTGTTAAGGTGTGTTAACCCAAATCAAGTGGAAAGATTACTTGAGCAGTTTCATGATATCTAAGAAGGAGGGCACTGTTCAGCAAAAGCCACAACCCTTAAGATCATGAAAGGAGGCTAATATTGGCCTACAATCTTCAAGTAAAGTCATGCATGGTTATGAAAGTGTCAAAAATATGATTTGATTATGGGAAATTATAGACTCACAGCTTTACCTTTGCAACCAATTACAGTTGATAAGTGTTTTGCACAGTGGGGTATGGATTTCATTGGTCTCATTAACCCACTATTAAGCATGGTTCATAGATGGATACTCATCACAACTAATTACTTCACATGGTGGACTGAAGGTGTTGCTTTGAAGGAAGATAATGAGACAAGCATCTTGTATTTTTATGAACGTATAATTTCATGTTTTGGTGTTCCTTTCACTCTTATTTCAGACAATGCTAAATCCTTCATCGGTGGAAATATTGCTGCATGGGTAGTTCATAATGGAATTTATTTGACCATATCATCAAATTATTACCCTCATGGTAATGGATTTGCTGAAAGCATGAATAAGAATTTACTCAGAATAATCTGGAGGACCATGGATGAAAATCAGCATACTTGGCACACTAAGTTGAAGGCAACCTTGTGGGCTGACATAATTACTAATAAAAGGTCAATTTCAAACTCACCTTTTAAGCTCGTTTATGGTTTAGAGGAAAAATTACCTATGTCTCTTGAGCTTCAAGTTTTAGAACTAATGCATCAAGTTGAATTAATGGAGAATTAACCCATGGAAGTAAGATATGCACAACTAATGGAGCTTTTGGAAATAAAAAATGGAGCTATGTTGTCCACGGAGAAGAATCAAGCTCAAATGAATAGAAATTTGATTAAGAAATCCAAAGTAAGAGTTTTCAATGAAGGTGATTTAGTTTTGAAATGGAATGAGGATAGAGAAAATCCAGGTGCTCACACAAATTTTGACTCGTTATGGAGTTGAACATACATTATCATTGAATACAAGTTACATAATTCATTTCAACTTGCACAGACAAAGAGAGAAAAGCTTCCAATCTCAATCAGCGGGATCCATTTGATCCTTTTTTTTGAACGGGATAAGTAAAAACTGTATTATATTTTAGATTTTTTCCTCTAAGTATTTTCTAAACACATATTTTCAGCATTTTCTTTCTTTAAATAATGGCTTCAATCTTCAACAACACGCCTCATAGAGGTTTTGTTTCTCCCTAGTGAAGTTTTACACATGCTTCTATTGTTTTTTTTTCATTTTCGGGAAGGATTATCATTTTTTTTAAGCATCATGTAGACTTCAGCTTGCATTTCTAGGATTGGTATAGGTTTTCAGTTGGCATTATTTGCTGAAGTAGCTATTTGTAGGGCTTCTCAAAGGTTAGCAGGCAACCCAGTCAGAAAAGTTGCCAAGATTTTTACCATTTTTGGTCAATCACTAGGTAATGGTATTTAAAAAATTTATGTTGCTCAAAAGTAGTCATTTCTAGGAAGGATAGAAAGAAAACATGCAGCTATGTGTGATGTTTCAAGATGCAATGCTTCACATATGTTACCATTCCAATTTCACCTTACGTAAAGACATCTAGAAGCCTAGATAGACTAGTGCACATCCTTGATGAAGGCAAGAATAATGATAGGTGTCAAGAATGAGACCTTGAAATATCAAACACAATTCTTTTTTGCATGGCTAAAGGTACATTTTAGTTTATATGTACATTAATTTCTTGTTATTTCTTTATACTTGAATGATTATAATTCTGTGTTGAGTTGTTTAATCCATTATACAATCATCATCTACAGTAATTGAATGAAAAAAAAATACACAACTCAATTACATAAATTTATTTCATTTATTCATCAATAAATACAGTTTCAATTTCTCACACAAGCCGTGGGATGTAACTCATATGTACTAAAATAGAAGATACATATACATGAAACTATAAGCGAAAGAAGAAAGAATAAACCCATCATTTCCTGATTGGGTTGTTTTTTTCTTGATCTTCATCATCTTTAGTGCCACAATTGCTTCATTTTCATCTTCATCAACTATAGTATCAGACACTTGTGGAAAAACAACAAATTGTTGTTAGAGCTCTGGGTTTAATTTGTATTCTTTTGTTTACAATTTTACACAAATGAACCTTCTGAAATAAGCACAGATAATATACTTGAAATGAATTAAAGATAGAATTAGAAAGATCATCTCATTGTCATTTAGGGGCATTCTAGTAATGTTCTCAGAATCAATACAGAAAACAAAATCACTACATGATGAAAGAAAGGTTGGAAGACTTTATTTTTCTATTTTTTTTGTGAAGTGTGTAGGTACAGGAATTGAAGTACATTTTTAATGACATTGAAATACATTGCAGCAATGATGATAATGCATAAATAAAAATCACTACTTTTAGGAAGCTTTCAAGAGAAAACAAGTTAAAGTTTCATCTTTGATACAAATATCTGGAAGTAAAACAAATTGCTAGCATGTTACATTTTCAAGTCATTAAAAGAAAGACATACATCTATACAAGGAAGGGATCACAACATGAAAATATGGTACAATGATAAATTTGAGAAAAGAAGTTTTTTAGTTCATCAATGGAAACTAAACAGAATTTGATAAACTATTGTATATCTTTACTAAAGCATTAATGGAAAAGATGCTAATTAAGACCATTTTTCATTCATCAATTTACAGAAAAGGTAAAAAAAATCATTTTGAAAAGGTCCTGAGAGTATGAAGATTTAAGTACAATTTTTCATGAAGAAGAGACAGAAAAGATTGCAAATTATCACAGGAAAGCTTCTTAGAGCTCAAAAAGGAAGTACGATCATAGTTGTCTTTAAAAAATTTAAATATTCCCTGCTTACAAATTCTTCAAGGATTAGAAGTAAATAATTTGAAGTTACAATCATGAGGATAAATTAACCATGAATGAATACCACAGAGTTTCATAGTATGCAATCTAAAACATAGAGCAAGTGTATTAGAAAATCAAGCTCAAAATATTTATCTGAGTATGCATGTAGTTATTAATTATTCTGTTAGAGCTTCCCTTTGACTTGTTTACACTATATCATTCAGGTTAAAAATAAAGGACATCAAGTAATCAACCTGATAGATACAGATTTCCATGGCCTTATACTTGCATTAAGACTATTTCAAGTACATAAAAGCATATTTATAATGTTTTTCCAAATAAAGAACTAGTTCCAGATTTATTAAAAGCATCTGATACAAGAAATATTAAATTTTTCAAGTACAGAAGACAAAGGACAAAGCAAGTATAGATCCTATTATTTTCCAACTTTTCAATTGTCTTACCAAGAAAGGATGAAGTTATTAAGTTCAAAGTGATAGCATTCAAGCTGCATTAAAAATAGATTCATAATCTACAATGTTCTTATATACTTTCAGTTTCAGTAAAAGTATATACTGGAGATAAAAAGTTCCAAAACGCCATCATTTTTTAAAATAGAACGCAGAATGGAAAATATGGTCAAAAACCTTCACACAGATCAACACATGAACTTTTAATTCATCATTTTTTAACAGGGAAAATCAAGATAAGAATACTCAAATGAAATAGAAATAGCCATGAAACCACAACATGTAGATACAGAAACAAAGCTTTGATACATCAAAATTCATATGGTGAGCTCGAATCAAATCATAATGGAAGAAGAGAACTCAAAACTCATTACCTTCAAGAATACAATGGCGAAGCAAACATCTGCATTTTCAAAAAAAATGAATGAATGCACAAGATGATAGAAAGTAAAGCTTCGAAAAGTATCAATAATGGTAACCAATGTTGAATAGTCAAGTTCCAAAAAACTCTTCCATTTTACGACTACCCACTTGGAAAAATTTCCATATCTATTATTTTCGAGTAAAAAAAAAGAATGCCCATATTTTGGTTTTTTTAAACGAAGCATTTCTTAAAGCCAAAGTTCGAAAGTATGTAGTCTCAGATGAGGAAAACGGTTGATTCTTCCATGACCATAAAATACTTTAATTTTCTGAAGAAAACTGAAAATGGAGACAACTTACCAATTACAGAGGAAAACTTGAAGAAACCCTTGAAACTTGAGTGTGAACAAAAGGATGAGCACCTAGAATCAAATTTATGCTTTTGTAAAGAGTCATGGAGACCATTAAAAATTCAAAAGAAAACATAAGTTTTTTGTTCATCAGAAAGAAAAAAGATTGAACAACAAAAAAAGGAAATGGAGGAGTTTACAGTAGAGCCTCACCCTTATCTATAAGTTATCAAACAGGTGACAAAAAGATCACAGAAAATTATATATTAAGCTCGAAACCTCCCAAAGACGATGGCCATTCGATAAATATTTCTAGAGGAATCTCAAAGTTACAAAAATCGCTGAAAAACCAAATCTCAGCACCAAAATTCATCCATATATAACCTTTAGATTGAGATTTCAAATTTCAAAAATGGTGGTGGTGTTGAGATAAAAAAAAATTCTAAGGTTGTAGCCTAGATTTCCATATCAGTAATCAGATGTTCACACAATCCTTTCCCTAGAACTATTTTTGTAACATGATGTCAACATCATACTCCATAACTTGTAATCCATTTGCTCCTCTGCTCATTCAGTTCGTTGTTCACAGAATCTTTATTCAATTGGATGAGATAACTCAAAAATGGATTTAATTATTGGAAAGCATGTACTTGAATTATTAATCCTCTAACTACAGCAAGTACTATTTTTTTTCAAGGAAAAGTTTACCTTGTCTCGTAGCATGGAAGCTCTGACCAAAGAAATCAATTTTTTTGCCAGTATTTTCATCATTACCTTATTTAGTATGGCTCAAGGGTTTCACTCCTGCAAGTGTTACATCATGAAAATCCTTATCACATTTGGATTTGACAGTATACACACAGCTTTTGGAAATAGTTTGTCCTTGATAATGCTTCATATACTTTAATTCCTTCGTTGTTCTGGAGAAATTTTCTTTAATTCTTTAACATGGTTGAATGTGGCTGTGGACTATGCTTTAAGTCCTGGAACAATCGTAGTGTGGGACATCTGTTTTTGCATAAGAAAACTTGGAAGTGATTTATTTATGATTAGGCAATGGATAGCTGTAAATTGCTTCCGATTCTAAAATGATCAATATACTAAAACTGTTATCTATAAACTAGTAGTCCAATTTTACCTTGTGATGAAGGAAATAATGTAGAATTTGTGGGATTCAAAAATACGTTCCAAATTTCCGAAAACGGAAAAGTATGCTTAATTCATAAGATAATCTCAGAATGCTTCAAAAGACGTAACTCATCTAAATAAAACAAATATACCTTTATTTTAATAGGCGATGAAAACCCTGTCCCATTGCACATGAAATGTTGACTGAGATTAGAAATTCCAAAGGAAGGCGTGGTGTAAGCATAAGTACCCTACTTGTAGTGAAAGTTGTTTTGTATCTATCTTCTCACAAAAAAGAATCTGATTGTATCCACTATAACCATCCAAAAGGGATAGCCTGTCTGAACCTGAAATTATTCTTAAAATATGATCCATGTTGGGAAACGGATATAAATATTTTAACAAAGCTTTGTTTAAGATCTATAAAATCCATGCATAGCTAGATTTCCTCCATTCTTTTTCTAAATAGGTACAAGATTTTCTACCCAGCTTGAATGTTTAACTAGAACTATAATACCTAATTCAATCATCTTCGAAAAATATTTTCTCTTCAAGGGTTCAATTTTAGGATTTAGAGGCCTTTTTTTATGCCTAATTGATTTGAAATTTGGGTGCAACCCTATGGTATGTTTAGCTAAACTGGGGTAGAATCCTCTCAAATATTCGTATTTACAAGGAAAAGCATCTTTGAATTCTTTACATAAATTAATAAATACTTATTTTTCAGCTAAAAACATATATTTCTAATAAATAACTTCTTTTCATCATCAACTAAGATCTCTTCATAGTTACCTACGTGAGTCGAGATATTTCTTTATCCTTTCTTAATTGATCATAAACCTATGAAAATATCTTCTAATGTGACCAGTCCTTGGGGAAGATTTTTTGTCTTCAATTGAACAATCTAACCACCATATAAATGTTATAATTTTCCTGATTTACTTCAAAAAATCAGCTTCTTGCTACAAAATCTACAAATTTTCTCATCATCTTCAAAAAACTTGTTAGTTTTCTTCATTATCAGATACTGAAGGTTTGATAATCTATTTTATGTGTGGCCTATACTTTTATGTTTTCAATTTGTTATAGCACCTCAAAGCTAGCACCAACTATAGGAAATCTATCTATGTATTTGTTTTCAACTCTTGGAACAGATTACATGTTAATAGAATCAAAATTCTCCATTAAGTCTGAAACTCTATGCTTGAAAGATTTCAAAAATGTATTCTTACACACATTAAAGTATTTTACTTGATTAATCACAAAATTTGAATCACCAAAAACTTGCAATACACTGATACCTATTTTTATGTCCCATTGTAAGACATTAATTAATGCTTCATATTCGGCTACGTTATAAGTACATGAGAATTGTAGATTTAGGGCTGAAAAATAACTTTCATTTATATCACATTGTTTTTCAAATCTTGCAAGTGGCCATCTACCGTAGCTCAAAACAGTCTTTGAAAGGTGCAAAGAGTTTTGTGGGTCACTAAATCCTAAAAATGTGTGTTTTTAGTCCATAAAGGTAGAATTCTTGGTAACATTATTTCCAAACATGGTATGATGATTGATCCGGAAAGGGTAAGTGTTATTCTTTCTTTAACCTTGCCAAAACATAATAAATCACTTCAAAGTTTCATTGCAAAAAATCAATTTCATAAGTAGATATAGTGCTAATTTTTTTACATTTTCAAATCCTTTGACGAACATGATTAAGAAAGACCAAAATTTCACTTGGTTAAAAGAAAGAGTGAGTAATTTTACTGCTATCAAGAAATCCATTACTGTTGCCCCAACACTCACAAATCCTAATTTTTCAAAATATTTCATGTTGTACACTTATGCTAACATGGACACTCTTACAACAATTTTAACACAATATAATCGAGAGGAATTGGAGCAGCAAATTGAATTTTTCAGTCAAAGTCTAATGGAGTACAAAATAAGGTTTTCATTCATTCAGAAACATATACTTTAAATAGTTAGACCCATTAAGAATTTCAAGAATTTTGTCTCTAACAACAGAATTAATATGATGGTTGCACATCCAAGCATTAAATATTTCTTGTTAAACAAAGATATATCATGAAAGAGAAATGGTTGGATCACTCGATTCATGGAGTATGGTATCATCATTAAAGTGACCAAACTGATTAAGGGCAATTGATTGTGTTAGAACTTGACTCGAGACTTGCATGATAACATGGAAGTCGTTTATTTGCTATAGAATCAGCTTGAAAACAAAGAAAATCAACAGCACAGAGATTGGATTTTTTAACATGTCAAAGTATCTTCAGCATGAAATAAGCCCACTAGGTTTGAAAAACTCAAAAATAAGGTATTGTAGACTTCATTCCATCTCTTATTTTCTTGTTAATGATATATTATTAAAGAAATATATGAATGGTGTCCTGTTAAGGTGTGTTAACCCAAATCAAGTGGAAAGATTACTTGAGCAGTTTCATGATATCTAAGAAGGAGGGCACTATTCAGCAAAAGCCACAACCCTTAAGATCATGAAAGGAGGCTAATATTGGCCTACAATCTTCAAGTAAAGTCATGCATGGTTATGAAAGTGTCAGAAATATGATTTGATTATGGGAAATTATAGACTCACAGCTTTACCTTTGCAACCAATTACAGTTGATAAGTGTTTTGCATAGTGGGGTATGGATTTCATTGGTCTCATTAACCCACTATTAAGCATGGTTCATAGATGGATACTCATCACAACTAATTACTTCACATGGTGGACTGAAGGTGTTGCTTTGAAGGAAGATAATGAGACAAGCATCTTGTATTTTTATGAACGTATAATTTCATGTTTTGGTGTTCCTTTCACTCTTATTTCAGACAATGCTAAATCCTTCATCGGTGGAAAGATTGCTGCATGGGTAGTTCATAATGGAATTTATTTGACCATATCATCAAATTATTACCCTCATGGTAATGGATTTGCTGAAAGCATGAATAAGAATTTACTCAGAATAATCTGGAGGACCATGGATGAAAATCAGCATACTTGGCACACTAAGTTGAAGGCAACCTTGTGGGCTGACATAATTACTAATAAAAGGTCAATTTCAAACTCACCTTTTAAGCTCGTTTATGGTTTAGAGGAAAAATTACCTATGTCTCTTGAGCTTCAAGTTTTAGAACTAATGCATCAAGTTGAATTAATGGAAAATTAACCCATGGAAGTAAGATATGCACAACTAATGGAGCTTTTGGAAATAAAAAATGGAGCTATGTTGTCCACGGAGAAGAATCAAGCTCAAATGAATAGAAATTTGATTATGAAATCCAAAGTAAGAGTTTTCAATGAAGGTGATTTAGTTTTGAAATGGAATGAGGATAGAGAAAATCCAGGTGCTCACACAAATTTTGACTCGTTATGGAGTTGAACATACATTATCATTGAATACAAGTTACATAATTCATTTCAACTTGCATAGACAAAGAGAGAAAAGCTTCCAATCTCAATCAGCGGGATCCATTTGATCCATTTTTTTGAACGGGATAAGTAAAAACTGTATTATATTTTAGATTTTTTCCTCTAAGTATTTTCTAAACACATATTTTCAGCATTTTCTTTCTTTAAATAATGGCTTCAATCTTCAACAACACGCCTCATAGAGGTTTTGTTTCTCCCTAGTGAAGTTTTACACATGCTTCTATTGTTTTTTTTTCATTTTCGGGAAGGATTATCATTTTTTTTAAGCATCATGTAGACTTCAGCTTGCATTTCTAGGATTGGTATAGGTTTTCAGTTGGCATTATTTGCTGAAGTAGCTATTTGTAGGGCTTCTCACAAGTTAGCAGGCAACCCAATCAGAAAAGTTGCCAAGATTTTTACCATTTTTGGTCAATCACTAGGTAATGGTATTTAAAAAATTTATGTTGCTCAAAAGTAGTCATTTCTAGGAAGGATTGAAAGAAAACATGCAGCTATGTGTGATGTTTCAAGATGCAATGCTTCACATATGTTACCATTCCAATTTCACCTTACGTAAAGACATCTAGAAGCCTAGATAGACTAGTGCACATCCTTGATGAAGGCAAGAATAATGATAGGTGTCAAGAATGAGACCTTGAAATATCAAACACAATTCTTTTTTGCATGGCTAAAGGTACATTTTAGTTTATATGTACATTAATTTCTTGTTATTTCTTTATACTTGAATGATTATAATTCTGTGTTGAGTTGTTTAATCCATTATACAATCATCATCTACAGTAATTGAATGAAAAAAAAATACACAACTCAATTACATAAATTTATTTCATTTATTCATCAATAAATACAGTTTCAATTTCTCACACAAGCCGTGGGATGTAACTCATATGTACTAAAATAGAAGATACATATACATGAAACTATAAGCGAAAGAAGAAAGAATAAACCCATCATTTCCTGATTGGGTTGTTTTTTTCTTGATCTTCATCATCTTTAGTGCCATAATTGCTTCATTTTCATCTTCATCAACTATAGTATCAGACACTTGTGGAAAAACAACAAATTGTTGTTAGAGCTCTGGGTTTAATTTGTATTCTTTTGTTTACAATTTTACACAAATGAACCTTCTGAAATAAGCACAGATAATATACTTGAAATGAATTAAAGATAGAATTAGAAAGATCATCTCATTGTCATTTAGGGGCATTCTAGTAATGTTCTCAGAATCAATACAGAAAACAAAATCACTACATGATGAAAGAAAGGTTGGAAGACTTTATTTTTCTATTTTTTTTTGTGAAGTGTGTAGGTACAGGAATTGAAGTACATTTTTAATGACATTGAAATACATTGCAGCAATGATGATAATGCATAAATAAAAATCACTACTTTTAGGAAGCTTTCAAGAGAAAACAAGTTAAAGTTTCATCTTTGATACAAATATCTGGAAGTAAAACAAATTGCTAGCATGTTACATTTTCAAGTCATTAAAAGAAAGACATACATCTATACAAGGAAGGGATCACAACATGAAAATATGGTACAATGATAAATTTGAGAAAAGAAGTTTTTTAGTTCATCAATGGAAACTAAACAGAATTTGATAAACTATTGTATATCTTTACTAAAGCATTAATGGAAAAGATGCTAATTAAGACCATTTTTCATTCATCAATTTACAGAAAAGGTAAAAAAAATCATTTTGAAAAGGTCCTGAGAGTATGAAGATTTAAGTACAATTTTTCATGAAGAAGAGACAGAAAAGATTGCAAATTATCACAGGAAAGCTTCTTAGAGCTCAAAAAGGAAGTACGATCATAGTTGTCTTTAAAAAATTTAAATATTCCCTGCTTACAAATTCTTCAAGGATTAGAAGTAAATAATTTGAAGTTACAATCATGAGGATAAATTAACCATGAATGAATACCACAGAGTTTCATAGTATGCAATCTAAAACATAGAGCAAGTGTATTAGAAAATCAAGCTCAAAATATTTATCTGAGTATGCATGTAGTTATTAATTATTCTGTTAGAGCTTCCCTTTGACTTGTTTACACTATATCATTCAGGTTAAAAATAAAGGACATCAAGTAATCAACCTGATAGATACAGATTTCCATGGCCTTATACTTGCATTAAGACTATTTCAAGTACATAAAAGCATATTTATAATGTTTTTCCAAATAAAGAACTAGTTCCAGATTTATTAAAAGCATCTGATACAAGAAATATTAAATTTTTCAAGTACAGAAGACAAAGGACAAAGCAAGTATAGATCCTATTATTTTCCAACTTTTCAATTGTCTTACCAAGAAAGGATGAAGTTATTAAGTTCAAAGTGATAGCATTCAAGCTGCATTAAAAATAGATTCATAATCTACAATGTTCTTATATACTTTCAGTTTCAGTAAAAGTATATACTGGAGATAAAAAGTTCCAAAACGCCATCATTTTTTAAAAATAGAACGCAGAATGAAAATATGGTCAAAACCTTTCACACAGATCAACACATGAACTTCTAATTCATCATTTTTTAACAGGGAAAATCAAGATAAGAATACTCAAATGAAATAGAAATAGCCATGAAACCACAACATGTAGATACAGAAACAAAGCTTTGATACATCAAAATCATATGGTGAGCTCGAATCAAATCATAATGGAAGAAGAGAACTCAAAACTCATTACCTTCAAGAATACAATGGCGAAGCAAACATCATGCATTTTCAAAAAAATGAATGAATGCACAAGATGATAGAAAGTAAAGCTTCGAAAAGTATCAATAATGGTAACCAATGTTGAATAGTCAAGTTCCAAAAAAACTCTTCCATTTTACGACTACCCACTTGGAAAAATTTCCATATCTATTATTTTCGAGTAAAAAAAAGAATGCCCATATTTTGGTTTTTTTTAAACGAAGCATTTCTTAAAGCCAAAGTTCGAAAGTATGTAGTCTCAGATGAGGAAAATGGTTGATTCTTCCATGACCATAAAATACTTTTACATTTTTCTGAAGAAACTTGAAAATGGAGACAACTTACCAATTACAGAGGAAAAACTTGAAGAAACCCTTGAAACTTTAGTGTAGATCCCAAAAGGATGAGCACCTAGAATCAAATTTAGGCTTGAAGAGTTTCATGGAGCCATAAAAATTCAAAAGAAACATAAGTTTTTTGTTCATCAGAAGAAAAAATGATAGAACAACAAAAATAAGGAAATGGAGGAGTTACAGTAAGAGCCTCACCCTTTATCTATCAAGTTATCAACAGTGACCAAAAGATCACAGAAAACTTCTATATTAAGCTCGAAACCTCCAAAACGATGGCCATTTCGATAAATATTTCATAGAGAATCTCAAAGTTACAAAAATCGCTGAAAAACCAAATCTCAGGCACAAAATTCATCCATATATAACCTTTAGATTGAGATCAAATTTTCAAAAATGGTGGTTGAGATAAAAAAATTCCAAGGTTTTACAAGCCCAATACAGCTCGAAATGATCAAAAACACTGGGTTCCAAATATTTTAGCTTCCTCGACTCTTGGTTGGTTTCCTAATTCGACAAAGCTTCTAGAAATGTGCACGTTGTAGCCAACAAAAATCGCCTAGCTCAATTCAAGTTAAGATCATCGGCATTGCATGATGGGTCTAGCCCTCATGGGGAGGGGACCCCCCTTTTGAATCAATCATTACTCTTTTATATAGTATAGGCCATGAAATTATCAAAGGGGGTCGATCGTTAATCAAATTTCTGTTGACTTAAATTTTCCAAAGTTTGGACCATGTGTTTATGCAAACGGGAAACGAATATTCAACCTCATTATTATTATACCATAGTATATGTTATGTTTAACTTTGATAAGGTTCTTAACCTTAGTTCATAACAATGTATTGATGGTATATTCCCATTATTAAAGGGGAGCTCAAAGCATGTTCTAAAGTCTACGCAGAGACTATAATTTTCCATTTTATTATTTTTACCTTTTTGCAAAAGGAAGGATAATTTTTTCTCATGTGTACAAGTGCCCTTTCCAGAAGAAGACAAAATTATGCATTCATCTAAGAAAACACAAGTGTCACGTCATTGAAAGAAAACAAGAAGGATATGATTATTTAATCATGTAGCTAGAAGACAAATATCATGCATGGAAAAGGTGACTTGCAATTTAAGATAAAGATCAAAAATAGTGGTTGATTATTCACCCAAAAATTACATTAATATTTCCGAAGTGACCGTACACTTTCATGCATCCCATTAATAATTTGAATCATTTTGACTGAGTGTATTTTAGGAAGGAAAGGCTATTTTTTTCTATGGTAAAAAACATGTAATTTTATGACTTATTATTTATTCATTGCAAAGGCTAAAATTGTCATGTATATATAGTTAGACTTGAGTCTATTTTTAGGGGGTGGGGTGAATACTTTTACTATTTATTGTGTGCAGAGCACAAGGAGAGATTTTTTTTTTCATTGTTATGCTGCAGAATTTGCACTTGAAGACCTTGATGAATATTGAAGACTAATTTATTCCACTATTCTCAGAGTATTTTTGGAGTGTGTCACAGTAGATTAGAAGTGCGCAGAATTTAATATCACTAATTTATTTTGCATATTATAATTTCATAGCACCTGTAAGATATTTTTTAGATGTTTTTTAATCACATAAGTGTATTTAGGTTCCTTTTTTAATGTTGAATTAATTAGATAGGGTATTAAGTGAATCTTTTCGGTTCTTGCATCTTTTATCAAGTGTTTGGTATAGGATAAGTCTCACACAAAATTTTATGTATCACCTTTATTGATTTAATATTTACTTTCCTCTAACCCTCAACTTAGTAAAATAAAGATTTTCAATTTATTCATCAAAGGGAGCCATCCCTTTCTAGAGGTTTCCCTCATTCTGAGATGCCCACAACTCAGAGGGAGTCCCATTGTGCTGGCCAAATTCAGAAGTCAGATTTCCATTCAAAAGGATTACTTTGGACCGATAACTATAGTATGCTAGAATAATTAAGTTTTGGAATTTAAATGTCATTGAATTTTCCCAGAGCATTACCAATGGTTCTAAATGTATCCTCAACCTAGAATTGCAAAGGCAAGTAAGCGAGTCTAATTCAAATGGATCTAGTATTAAAATTTTCAAAGAAGGGATTAAACCTGGGGAACCAGGGTTTTAGCAACAAGAGATGAGACTGGAAATCCCATATTTTCCCTAAACTTTCCTCCTTATCTGAGGGATAATCAAACATAATAGTTAAAATACCATAGGCAGAGGGGTAAATATTGACCCTACCTTCCAAAAGAGGTCTCCTTTGTTCAAAAATTCACTTGTGTAGAGATGGAAGGTCTTGACAAAACATAGTAAACCTACAAATAAATCCACATCACTAGAAGAACCGCTCAAATGTTGTAACTTCATCCTTAAAGGATACTGACAGGGTTATCTTTGCATATGCCATGGGTTTAGGATACCTATGACCCTTAGCTGTGGCTGCTTCTAGGAAAGACTTTCCACCCCTGAGGTGCCCCTACCCACCATAGTCGACCTCTCTGAGCAGCCCACCACCAGTCTGCACCACCCTAGAATTCAAGTTAGAAGGGGATCCCAAAAACCATGAGTTGAGCCCACACAACCAAATCTCTGCAAATCTACCGAAGTGTGTGTTATTTGTCTACTACTAAAGATTTTGCAAGAAATAATAGTCAAGGAAGCATCACAAAAAATAAGGGGGGTGCCAGATTCCAAACTTCATCCTATTTCATCTCAGAATAGAGCCCTCATTACTAGTTACACCATAGTTTTGGACTATGAGATCCAGGCCATTCTCCACCTCGCCATGAGCCACCAAATCCTACTCCATGCCGCACACATGGGGGAGGATGAAGAGTTCGGACACCACACCACCATCATCGTGGTAGAGGACCTTGAGCATGTCGTCACTCTATAAAGGATTAGGGCACATACTAGGGTTCTCTACACTCGCGTTAGGGATCATTGTGTTTAATGATAATGTAGACCTCATAAAATTTATGTAAATTAAATATTGTGACTATTGAAAACATAAAAAATTGAAATATATTTCTTTTGAATAAAAACTCACCCACATTTATAAAACTAGTACTAATGTGTACAAGAACTACCTGCTACATAAATTTCTTCCATTTTTTATACTCTTTTAAGAACACAAACCTAAAATATAAGATTAATTCATTGTTGTTGATGCTTACTCACAACTATTTTCATGTTATGCGTGTTATATAGTGTTTACTATTGTAATTCCCACAATATCAACATGAAAGTACAACAATAAAAAAATTCAGAATAATTTCCTTTTATTTGTCTTTCATTTCTCGTAACAGGACACCACATGGGCTCAAATAGAGAAAGTCACTATCACATATGAAACTTACACAAGTATGGACCCACATAGACAACATGATAACACATGGTGCAAATTGATGCCACAATTTCCCTAACGATTAATTACTAGAAATAGTCAAACTACAAAAAGGACCCAATGATTGGCAATTCCACAATGCATCAGTACCATGGTTACATCCTAGTTACGTTTAAAAATATAAGAGAATTTATCGTGCGAGGATAAATTCCCATTCTCAAGATATATATTTTTTATTCCGTTTTTTATTAAAATTATAACAAACACTCTTAGTTTGGCTCTTTCTCGATTACCTTAGTTACCATAACTCAATAGGTTATTTTCCACATCTTTAATTTATACCAAACTTGTGATGCTCATTTTAATGTAAGGATTCTCAAATATGTTTTTTTCTTAAATTATTACCTCATTACACAAGGGGAAAATAACATGAAGTCAAGGGGAAGAAATTTTAATATCTAAAGGAGATTTAGAGTCAAGTTACCTTTTCCTATTAACTTCCCTATATTAGGGTACTTTCTATTCATATTATAGCTGATATAGTTCACTTGTTGTTTTGAGTCAATTAAACATTTTCACATCCATAAATTTTATATATATATATATATATATATATATATATATATATATATATAAGAGTTTATGTTTGCTTGAAATTTTTATCTCACTAAGGGAAATTAATATTCATTTTTAACAACATGATAATGCCTAATAAAGTTGTAATGACTTCAGGTATGACATTATCCCTAGACAAAAATTGCATTTACTATTATACTCTTTACACTTATGTCATACTTTGGTCCCACTATTAGCTTTGTTTTAGAACAATTGTAAATCAAATAACACATAATTTATAGTAATGGATTTGATACTACAATGAGTGTAAGCTAACATGAGACAAATCATTTCATTTCTCTTAGATACTCAAGTATTAAATGTATATTACAAGTGATACATCTAATACAAATTTCATGCATTTAAAATACCTTCCAAGGAACTATTCCAATTATTGGGTAAAAATGCATCATATTTTCTTTTTAAAAAAAACCTTAAGAGAAATCCCACAATCTATTAAGTTCAAAAGCATTCCAGGGTGGACACTACACCCTAATACAAGACAATAAAATAGAGTTCTAATATATTTAACTCAAAAAACCTTTGAGTAACACAAGGTAATCCACCACTACACACTAAGGGAATAATTTTATGTTTAACAAGGATAAAAGGGGGTAAAAACAAGAGTTTATCACATAGGTAATTTGAAATGTAGACTCCACTCATGTCATTTAAATATCATCATGATTTCAATCATATGAATATCTCCAACTACCTTTGCATGGTTTTTGCAACTCACTAGGGTACCAAGGGTAATTACTCACATAGGTTTACAAGACCAAGTTTTAATTTTCTCCATTTCACTTAATTCAACATCTTCCAAAAAAAATTGTTTACTAAGAGTTGGTTATTATTTCCACTCATAAGTTAACCTCTTAATCAACCAAGGTTTAGTTTAAGTCCAATTACACTTAGGGATCTACACCCAACTATAGATCAGTTTAAGGTGAGAAATCATATTTATCCTATAAAATATTCATAAAATACCAAGGTGTTATGTTGTTACTAGCAAAGGTAACACATTTATCTATGAGGAATTATAGATGTCATTAATAATATTTTAATGCATAAAACACCTAGTTCAATAACTCCATTTGTATCATCTAAATCCCACAAATAGGACATTTGATGATGAAGTTATTCCTATATCAATTCATAAGAAATTGGTGGTCCACTAGGATACCAAGGAAGTATTATATTTACTTACCCCATATATGGTAAAGTCACAAAGCATAGTCATTGCTTCGAACAATGCATCTTACGTAATAGAAATGATCCTTTGAAGACTTTTCTTACATGTAGGACAAGAAGACGAATTAGGAGGATTACATTATTTCTTAAGACATTAGCATTTTACAAACTTGGATGTGATTTGATTAAGAGGGAGGGTAGGAAAAAGGTTAAATACAAACATCATGTCTATTTTTAATAATAATAAGTTATTACCATACATTTTGAATTTATGTATGAACCACAATAACTATCCAGAAAGTGATTGTCTCAATCGTCTAATTCATAAGAACTACATTTAAAATCCAAATGGACTTGACACCCATGCAATAAAATTGTTACCAATTTATATTTCCAACTATCTTCCTCATTTATCTAGCTAACATATTAAATACAAAGGCTACTACTAGTATTCAAAGGCTACGTTTTTAAAAAACGTAAATAAAAACCACATAGTTTTCCAAGTACAATGTATGAAACAAAATATTCCGAGAGGAACAAAGGTTTTCACCAAAGTAATTTTAATAATGAAATTATCTTTAATTTACTTTTATCGATATTTTTTTAATCTATATCAATGTACAATATTTCACTGTCATCTAACTAATTACAACATATCACACTCTTAATCCTTCTTGTTTTAAGTACATGTAATCAACGTTATGTCATTTGTGGGACTGGAATGGAAATCCCTTACACTCAAGACAGAAATAAAACATTAATAATTTCAATTAATTCAAAATAAGGAAAAGAAAGGGATAAAGATAGGGAGAGAGGGAGAGAGGTCATTTTTTCACATATTCAAATTTTCACATTCCTTTGTACTTTTTCTTTTTTGATTCTAGAGAGAGTAACGAAGAGAGAGATGAAAAATTAATATCATAATTGCATAAAGAAAATTCAAAATCTTACTCTTTATTCTTGCTACATTCATAGGAAGTATTACATCCATTTAAATAGGTGATGTTGTTCCTATATTTAAGGATATATAATCTCCATAAATATCTCCACACATAACTCCTAAAACAACTCCATGCTATTTTACGTGAGATATTGTTTTCTCACAAAACTAATATTGTTAATGATTTGTTTACTCAACAACTCATAACAATATTTACTCACCCACTCATAATTACATTTACAATAATGTAATTAATTATTACAACACATATTATATTATCCTAGATAATATAATCACTTACATAATATTCTATGTTCACACTACAACATAGATATTCCTAACATTCGCCCCCTTAGTGTGAACATGGGGTAAGAGCTCCTGGAAACATCAAACTTTTCGGAGTAGCCATTGCTACTAGATCTTGCTATCTGGATCTTGCTGCTAATGATCGTCCTTGTCGTATGAACATCTTCATCGACTGATCACCTTCCAACGAAGTACCTTCCACCGAAGTATGGCAGTCAGAGGACCATACGTAGATGATTTGCCCTTGTAAGCTGAGTCAAGCAGTTTGCTTCTTCCACACCAAATAGACACTCAGAAACTGTTGTTAGTCTATGTGAACACATTAAAATCAAAACATGAAACTAGTTTCACCCCCTTGTATATAAACACACCACATAACTGAAATAAAATATCGCCACATCTGTCTGTGACCCCATCGTTGGTGAATGACGAGAGGACACTTATTTTCCTCATTCCTCCATTGCCTCCTTCCTCCAACAAGAAAAGAGTCTACCATAGGAATTCCTCATCACTAGGACATGAAAGTTCTTCATCAGTTGAGTAGACTTCCCAATCAGTTTCTACTTCAGCTAGAAGGGCTTTCTGATCTATCTTGTCATCAAGAAGATCCTGAGCTCTCTTTTTACAGTTCAGTATTACATGCCCAATCTCATTACAATAAAAGCATTTTATTTTTCCATGTGAAGGAACCTTCTTTGGTTTATGTTTTTCCTTTTTAGATGAGGAGCTAGGTTTGTTTCCTACATATAGTACTTCTTCATGTTCTTCATGACTGCTTTGTTCTAACAATGTAGAAATCACTCCTTCTAGACTAATAGTAATTTTACTCAAAGTAAATACAATATTTGAGTAACTCTTAGGCATTCTATTAAGAAGAATAGCTTTAGCATCATCATCTTTTACATGTTCTTTAATTCCAGCTAGTTGATTTAGCAAAGAACGAAACTTACTTATATGATCTACCATTTTTGAGTTCTCTTCCATTTTCAACCCATACAAGTGTTGCTTCAGTGTAGTCTTTGCCATTTCAGCTTCAGAACCAAACAATTTGTTAAGAGACTCCCAAATTTCTTTTGCAGATTTTGTGAAATCCACATGATGTAGATAGGCTTTTGATAAGCCCAGACCAATGGTACCCAATGCTCTCTAATCTTTTGCATTCCACTTTGGCAATTCATTTCCTCCAGTGGGTGGAGTTGAATTAGACTTCACCACATCCCATAGATCCTTTTCTACTAAATGTAATTGCATTTGTAGTTGCCATGTATGGAAATCTTGTCCTTCAAACTTTTCAATCAGATTTAGTTTCTCCATTATTTTGTACAATACTGATAAAAAAATATAAAATTGAATCAAGTACTTTAAAATTTTATATTGAATACCTTTTAACCTCCAAGAAAGTCAAGAACTTGTATTAACAATTCAACATTATTGAAAATTGGAGAAAACTTTCAGTAGAAGAATTGATGTGCTTAATTTGATAACTGCATAGTAAAATCCGTATTTCTTCCAAAATACATACTGGGTTCTGCTGAAATTTCTTCTGTAGTTTTTTGACCAGCACATGATTCTAAAAAAAAAGTTATAGAAAAACCCACATCCGGAAACAAAAACTATGATATATTATTTGAGACGGATTTGATCATGAAAGCACTAAAATTTCTTGCATCAAACCTGCTCTGATACCAAATGAAAAATTAATATCATAATTGCATAAAGAAAATTCGAAATCTTACTCTTTATTCTTGCTACATTCATAGGAAGTATTACATCCATTTAAATAGGAGATGTTGTTCCTATATTTAAGGAGATATAATTTCCATAAATATCTCCACACATAACTCCTAAAACAACTCCATGCTATTTTACGTGAGATATTGTTTTCTCACAAAACTAATATTGTTAATGAATTTTTTACTCAACAACTCATAACAATATTTACTCACCCACTCATAATTACATTTACAATAATGTAATTAATTATTACAACACATATTATATTATCCTAGATAATATAATCACTTACATAATATTCTATGTTCACACTACAACATAGATATTCCTAACAAGAGAAACTTTAGAATTCATATACTTTTCTATTCACCATATCATAAACACATACATCACATATCCAATTTCATTTCATTTCAAATCCATATACATTTTAAACCCATTTACATTTTCAAAACCAATAAAAGTTTCATAATTATTTCCAAAGAGAGAGTATGGAAGAGAGAGAAAACATTATAATTTTTGAATACCATTCATACAATTAATTCAATAATTCATACTCTATAGTGTAAGAGATAATATTTAAAAAGGTTCCATGAGTAGTTACAAGCCAAACGAGGCCCTCATAATGTTGGTCTTGTTAAAGTTGAAATTTTGTTAAAATTGGTGATCTATAAACTATCTATATTGGAATTTTTTCACAAAACCACAATTATACTGTTGTTCTACTTTCATATAGAAAATGACATTTGAGCTAGTGATTGAATTATGTATTCCTTAGAAATGAAATATGATGGAGAAATGAATTAACACACATACAAATGCTAAGGATTTTTATCCTGGAAACCTCTAGACAAGGAAAACCAATCAGTAAGGGAAAACAACTCTTTCTTCCCTTTTTGATTTATTGTCCAATTAAAAATATGAGAGATACAGACTCTATAATAAGTTAGAAAGGAAATTGGAAATGTCTCACACTTCCTCCCATCTACTTGACCACTATGTTCTCAAACTCTTTATTCTACAAACTCAATTCCAGCACTTTAAAACTCTTACACTTACTCCTATGAAGTCTCTTGCCTCCGATGATCAAAACACTCCTTCCTACATGTATTTATAGACTTTCTCATATCCTCCTATGTATTAGAGAATGTTAAAGGTCGTGAAGGAGAAGAGACATGGACAACCTTTCCAATTTTTAGATTGTTCATTTAGAATTTTATTTTCTGTCTGAAAGTGACATAATCATTGCCCATTTGAAAGTAGCAGTCACAGGACCACTGCCTTAGCTAGGCAATGGGACCACCACCCTTATTGGGTGATGGTTCTATAACCGTCGCTCTGCATAGAGTGATGGTTTTGTTAACATATAGATAGAACCTATGTTTCTTGATTTTCCTTCATTGTTGTTGGTTGATCTGATGAAGTAGAGTTTTTTTTAGATCCCTATGGTTCACACCTCCCATGCATAGGAGGATTTTGGTCCCACAAAATCTTAGTAGGGGAGTATATGATGAAATAGTTCCCTCACTTGCTCCTTCAAGTACCACTGGGCCTACCTTGGTGTCTTCCCTTTTAGTCTAACCTCCCAAGACTCATGTGGACCTCTTCTAGTCTCTCTAACCTTTTTCTACAGCACTACATCCTCTTCCAATTCACCTTGTGAGTACAAGATGCAATCCTCAATGGAAGGTAGCAACTATAGGTCTTCATCTTTATCTAGCATGGATGGCTCATATAGGTGCAAGTTATCAAAATTTACTATTGAGTACATCCTCATAAATGATGGTAAATCAAGTCAAAAGGAATTTTCTCCAACCTACTCTAATAAGGTGAAGGGTCCATATTGTAGTTGTTTGAGTTTCCGTGCCTCACATTGTAGTCTTTCCTTTCTCAAGTAAAGCCAAAATTTATCTCCAACTTGAAGCCTATGCTCTCTTCTGTGTTGATCATGCCTAGCCTTGTATTTGGCTTGAGATTTCTCTAACTGTTCTTTGAAATGGAGATGGATTTTATGGATCCTCTCAATGAATTTTTTTTCTCAAGTCACCTCTGTGTCTCGTGTCTCCTCCTCATCCTTCTTCTCAACTGCTATGTCCAAAAAATTTATAGCTAGATATCCCAAGCATGTTTCAAATGGTGACTTCATAGTGGATGTGTGTACTAACCAGTTATAGGAATGATGAATGTAGGCTCAGGAATCATCCAAAATTCTTGGGTATTTTCTATTATACCCTCTGATCAATTATACCAAAGTCTTGTTCGCCACCTCTATCTGTCGATATATTTGTGGATGTAAATTTCATGCTCTTTAATAACCTTGTATCCATCTTGTCCCATAAATTAGTCCAAAACTTCCCAAAGAACATGGAATCCTTATCAGAAATAATAGACTTTAGCAAGAAAAAATGCACCCATATATTATCAACGAAAATATTTGTTGCTTCATGTGATTTTACTATCTTTTTGCATGCCATAAGAATACACATATTATTGAATCTATAAAAAAAAAAAACATAGATACTATCATGTCAATGTTTAGACATAGCTAATTCTCCTACAGAGTCCATAGAAATGTCCTCCCATGGACAAGTAGGTATTGGAAAAGGAATTTCCAAACCCTCCTTCCTAGTCTTAGGATTCTTGGTACAACAAAGTTTAGAGCCGCGTATAAATTTTTATACTTCTTATTTTATATTGGGCCAATACATGTACCTTTTCGAGTGGGATAGGGTCTTACCAACATTGAAATGTCCCACTAATTTTGAAGTATGTGCTTCCCTCATCAATAGAAGTCTTTCTTCTTTAGGCACATAAATATTCCCCCATCGGCAGACCAGCCCATCCTTGAGATAACAATCTTTAATTCCCATCCTCTCATCCCATTGGGACTGCAACTACTGAAATTTCACCCCAAAGTCTCTATCCTAGGAATATTCCTCTTCGTAAGCTTCCTTCATGAAGGGTTTGATCGTAGAGACAGTGGCCAAGCACGAAAACTTCTGCTATGTAGGCAGCCTAGACAACATGTCTGCCACCAAGTATGTACTACCCTTCTGGTATTTGATCACTAGATGAAATTTATGAAGGAACCCCATCCATTTATAGTGCCTTTCCTACTATAATTTAGATTGTTCTTGCAAATACTAGAGAGGTTTGTGGTCAATGTGCAAAATATTTTTTTTACCCAAAAAGTAATGCTTCCAGTTTTTAATTGTCTCAACCAGTGCATAAATTTCCTTATCATATACTGAATATCCTTTACCTACTGAAGTAAAAATTTTAGAATGATACCATCCAGGTTTACCTCCCTGAAGTGACACTGCGTCCATAGAATAATCACTGGCATCTGACTCTACTTTAAATGGTTGCTGCAAATTAGGAAGAGAAAGCACTGGTGCATGACTAATCTTGTATTTTAATAACTCAAAGGATTTTTCTTGTTTCTTTCCCCAGTAAAAAACATTAATATTTGTGGCCACTATGTGTAGAGGTGTTGGAATCACGGAGAAGCATAGAATGAACTTTATCATGTATTGTACTTCTCCCACATAAATGCTTGTCTGTGTGGCTCCTAGTGGTGTGGGCCAATTGGTGATGGCTTGCACCTTCTTTGGATCCACTTATAGCTCTCCTCCTCCAACAACGTGCCCAAGACAAGCAAGTGACTATTTGGAAAATTCACATTTATTCATATTAAAAAGCTCTTATTTCTCCTTGAGAACTTTCAAGACTTGTTTCAAATGAGTTACTTGTTCCTCCCATGTGGCACTAAAAATAAAGACATCATCTAGATAAAAAATGATACATGCATCTATGAAATCTCGCAATACATCATTCATCAATTTAATAAATGTAGCGGGTGTATTTCATAAATGAAATGGAATTACTAACCACTCATAAAAAGCTTGTTTTGTCTTGAAGGATGTCTTCCATATATACTCCTCCCTCATTCTGACTTGGTGATAACCTGACTTGAGATCCAAAATTGCAAAGAATTTGGCATGTTGAAGCTAGTCCAATAGATCATCTATGCAGGAAAGTGGATATCTTTTCTTTATGGTGATCTTATTCAAAGCATGGTATTCAATGCACATTCTCCAAGAATCATCCTTGTTTGGCAACATCACAATAGGTGAAATGTATGGTGAGGTTCTCAGATGTATCACACCCTATTCTAGTAGTTCCTGGAGTTTTTTCTTTACTTTAGTACTCTCTAGCAAGGATTTATCATACAACCCAATGTTCGGTTGAGGGGAATCTAGAAATAGTTAAATCTCATGCTCTAACTACTTCCCATTTTTGTGGTAACCCACTAGAAGTTTGAAAAAATTCCTCAAAAGACTGAATAATACCATCCAAAGCCTATTTTCCTTGGTTAGAAATCTCTACAACTTCTACCCCATCTTGTTTATCCTTTAACAAAAGTAAACAAAACTTATTATCATCTTCTTGAGTAATTCATTTTACTTGGTTAGCACTCACCATATTAACTCATGTCTTATGTTGGTGTGCCTAGATGTTGTAGTTGATCCCATCCTTGACCCATCTGTATCAGTTTTCCCTTCTCATAAATATAGCATACCCGATATACAAGTAAGGACTCCTAAAAACTACATCAAAAGCATCAAGTGGAATAAGATCAACTTCACATATATCAATACACTATGAATTTATCCCAAAATTGACCTTACATCTTTTCGTTACTTGAATTTAAACACCCTTCTTCACCCAACCCAAAGGATAAGGGTGTGGATGCTCATAAGTCTCAAGACCAAGCTTCTTTACAACTACTTCAAAAATCAAGTTAGACTGAGAACCGGTATCAAACAAAGCATTTACCGTAGTTCATATTATCTTCAATAGTCTACTCATCTCCTCTTTTTGGATGTTCATGTTGGTTGCCATGCATCCAAGCTTCTCATCTACATCAGATTCATATTAGCTTTCCACCTCCCTTTTTGTCTTTATAGCTATCATGGACTTCTTTGAGTCCTTGGTTTGGTTCTTCGGATGTAACTCTGGAC
The DNA here is from genome assembly GCA_019776745.2 of Taxus chinensis. Classification (NCBI taxonomy): domain Eukaryota; kingdom Viridiplantae; phylum Streptophyta; class Pinopsida; order Cupressales; family Taxaceae; genus Taxus; species Taxus chinensis. The sequence continues at coordinate 609,233,645 of CM034153.1, forward strand.
GCAATTTTCAAAATGTAGCATCAGTATGACCATTGATATCACAGTTCTTGCAAAAATTCTTGGGATCTTTACAAGTATTTAAAGTAGTGGCAGCTTTTTTACCTTTCCTTTTCAACTTACCTTTGTTACTTATTTTCCTGTGTTATTTCTTATGCTAATTTGACGTCAGCTTTTACCTTTGCTCTACTTATCCTTACTTCTTTTCATCATCTATATAGTATTCCTGCACACATACCTCATTGATATCTTTGGGCTTCGTTGAGATGATTTTTCTTTGAAGGTTAGTGTGAAGTCCTCCCAAGTACTTAGTCATAATATCCTCAACCTCCAAGTCAATATTCAGCAACATGGTCTATCTCTGAAACTCTGTAATATATTCCTACATAGTTTGACCACTTCTTTGTCTAAAATAATGCCATTTAATCATTTGGTTAGTCTTATGGCCAATAGGATAGCACTTATCTCTCAATAATTCTTTGAATTTTTGCCCAGATTTTCACAATAGGATGTTTATTCTTTTCACAAGTGGCTAGATGGGTTTCCCATAAAACCAATGCATGTCCCTCTGTGCCTTAGTGACATTATGTATGCTAAAGTATACTTCTAATTATTTTAACCATTTATAAAGAAAATCTGCATCTACTTTTCCTTTAAATCTTTTAATTTTAACTTTCGTCTCAATTTTAAATTGAGAATGATCATATTTTACCTTCTCTCTTGTATTTGATATCTCTTCATCATGCTCATCCCCATATTCTTCCTCATGGCGGATCCTCCCTATGCTAATTTTTTGGGCTAAGCGTCAAACCAATGAGTCCATAGAGTCTTGCTTAACAAAATCCATCTTCTAGAATTATACAAGTTCTTCTTGTCTTCTAAACATCCTATCCATCATGGTCTCCAACATCTCAATTCTACAGACCAAGATTTATTCCTCCATTTGTCCCCAAATTCTATGTTTCCACTTCCTTGTATAAATATTTAGATTGCAAGGAAAAACATCTTCACCTTTAGATCTCGTCTCTATCAGACAAATCAAAGAATGAATACCACAGTCCTAGATACTTGTTATCTCTAACACCAAAATGACTTGTAAACTATCTACTTTGGAATTTGTTCACAAAACTACAATTATAATGTTGTTTTAGTTTCAAATAGAAAATTACAGTTGAGCTAGTGATTCAATTTTTTATGCCCTAGTACTGAAATTTGTAAGATAAATGAATTAACACACACACATATGTCAAGGATTTTTATCCTCAAAACCTCCAGAAGAGGAAAACCAGTCGGGAAGGGAAAATAACTCTTTCCTCCCCTTTTGCTTTATTGACCAATTCACAATATGAGAGATACAGAATCTACAATAAGTGAGAAAGGAAATTTACAATGCCTAACACTTCCTCCAAACTACTTGACTGCTCTATTCTCAATCTCTTTGTTCTAGAAACTAAATTTTAGCACTTTATAACTGTTACACTTACTCCCATGAAGTCTCTTTCTTTCGATGATCAAAACACTACTTACATTTATTTATAGCCTTTCTCATGTCCTCCTATGGATTGGAGGATGGGAAAGGTCATGGAGACTAAGAGACATGAACAACCTTTCCAATTCATGGACTATTCATTTTAAATTCAATTTTCTGTCCCAAAGTGATAGGACCGCCACCTAATGCAGACTAGCGGTCATAAGACCACTGCTCTGGCTAGGCAGTGGTTACAGGTTCACCACAGTGGTTGGGGGGTGGTTCTATAACCACCAAGCTGCATAGAGTGGTAGTGTTGTTAACATATAGACAAAACCTCTATTTCTTCATTTTCCTTCTTTTTTGTTGGCTGATCTGATGAAGTAGAGTCATTTGGATCCTTAGTGATCAGTTAGTTGAAACAGTTAAAGTACTTATAAATTGGGTCCCAAATATGCTCCTCTTAACTTCAAAAATAAATTTTAATGATTGCTTCTTACTCACCTGTATACATAGAATTCACTACATCTAACAAAATTTGATTACAATGAGAAAGGATCATAATAGCAAGGAAACTCCAGGGTTTTTTATTTTAATAGCATCAAAAAGTCTTTTCGTATAGTGACCAGTGGGCCCTAAAACCCACTTGCAAAATTATCCTCTGAAAAAAAAAATTGAACTAAGAGTTAGTTACAGTTATCCTAATGGAGGTCTAGTTGTAGGTAGGAGTAGTTTTCAGTTTCTCAAAATTGACACGACAGCCGTATGCCAAAATTGATCGTATTTACCTAAAAACTTAAGCGTCACCTCAAGTGACTAAAATACATAATGGGAACTAAAAATCGTATATCTAAGGAATGAAATTGATTTTATAAGTTATATTTATGTTCCTCAAGGTTTCTTAAACCAATAGGAATTATACTGGGGATTTAGGTTATTAAAATTATTTTCTTTAGCGCTCCATGTGCACAGTATCTGAGGTCTTTTTTTTCATGAAATATAAGAGTTGTATTGTTCATTAAATTTACATTCTCTATTATTATACCCATTTAAAACCAAAAACAAGAACTAAAAATGTGAAGTTTCGATGCAAGAGGAAGGGAAAATGCATACTTATTTTTGTCACAATCCCCATCCCACAATCGATGAGATTGCATCACCTTCAGGAATTATGGAAAACAGTTCTAGGCTAATAACTTCCTACTCATTTTTATTATAATATTTCCAAGGTATTTACAACCACAACATCCTATGGAAACCCGTGTTTCCTTCAATATTTTATAGAAACAGTTCACACAATTGGTCTAAATCTCCCATTTTGGCGCAAGCTAGGAGAAACTAGCAAAAATCATTTTTCCAATGTTCTTTGATGGTATTCATAGTTCCTACTCCTCTTTAACACTTACTATATTTTTATTTCGATTACTGTTGATTATAGACATGGATTTTATTTTATCATTTTGGTTAGCATGATGTTAGATGATAGATATATTATGACTATTGATGGATTGTGATTCATAGTATCTTCTGTGTGGACTCTTAGAGATAGAGATAGACATTTTATATTGATGATGATGATGTGTTGTTAGCATATATATTAATAACATTCAGAATTCTCATCATCTTGACTAGGATTTAGCATTTGAACTAATCTCACGATATCACTAATATTGATAAAAGATAGAACTGAAATGATGTTGAGATTTTAGACAAATGATAACAATGTTTAGTTAAGATGATGATTAGCTATATATGAGGATGATTATTGATTTATGTGTGTATATTTTATCTTTGATTTTTTTGATGTGGCCACAAGGCCGAAGGAGGTATTGTCTGATTTTGTAGGTAATTATATCACTACAATCAAAAGGGCGATTGGAGACCAACCACAACAGAATACTAGATGGATACAACAAAGGTCACCATGGCAACTAGTGTAATGTTCTTGTTGTTTTTTTAGGGGTTCCCCATGAGGGGGATGACCTACAATTATGACCATTGGTTTTGTGTGTAATTCTTTTCCTTTTTCTTTTATTTATTGTATAGTATGTGATTTATTTTGTGATGTAATTTATTTAATCATTGTTAATTAATTTACCTTCACTAAGTAATTTAATTATGGTATTACATTATATGGGGATGTGACAAAAGGGTTCATTTATTAGAGTACTTTATTATTTGGATTTTGTGATTTTGATTGAGTGTAAGTGACTTTGAGTGTTATACACTCTACCTTAATTTGTAATTTCGCATTTGGGCATAAGGGAGATTTTTCGAGGCTTGTGGGACAAGCTAAGCTTATCCCACACCTCTTGATTTCTTATGCCAACCCTACCTATGGATTGGGGGGTAAAATAATAGACCCCATTATGTGTTTTTAAGACAAATAGTGACATTTATGTCACTTTTCTTACATGGGTTTTAAATTATGTCCTTAGGGGGTGTGGGTTTGGATTGTGTGTGTAAGAGGCTGGTCATTCCTCTCAAACACCAATTTATTGTGCATTGAGTCTGAGGTTTGACTTGTGATGTGGAGTTGAGGATAAGTGATGTGGAATCCTACATGAAGCCACCTAACCCTCCTCTTTCCTTTTTCTATATATGCAAGTTTATTTGTTTGTTAGGGGGTTACTTCATTTTCATTGGTGCTCTTTTATTTTTTGAGTTGGAGAGTTTTGGAGTTCTTGTTGAATTTTTGGAGCTTGTTAGAGTTAGATTGAGCTTGAAGGAGCTTTGTGTGTGACTCTTTGTTCAAGTTATACCATGGAAAGGTAGGATCTACACCCTTGTTTCAATTGTTTTCTTTTATATGTGGATATTTGTATTTAAGTGAATTGTTTGTATGCTTGTTGCGAGATTTGGTAGAATTCCTAAGTATGTTGTAGGAGAAGTATATGGGGATATTATATGTAGGGAGGCATAATATTTTACTTCATTTTGTGGGAGGGATTTTGGGGTAGGTGCCCCACCTTTGATAAGAAAATGCTTGCATTTCTTACTTGGTTCTTTTGAGGGAGACATAAGAGATTGTATGGAGGCATAAGAGATTGTGGATGGAATACAAGGATCTAAAAGGAGGCATAATAGTTTTGTACGATTTTTTATTTGTGTTTTGGAGGGCTTTAAGGTTGGATCCTAATCCCATTGGGAAGCATAAGTGATCTCCCCATAGATCCTCACTCCATTGGATTTGTATTCTCAAGCATGGTACATTTTGATAGTTTCATGTTGTGATTGTATCCTGTGTTGAATTTGTTTCGAAATAGTTGTGAAATTTTGTATTGTGATGTGGAAGCTTTGTGATAGTTTCCATGAGTTGGATCTATCCTTTATTGCATTTTGGTTGGGTCTCGAGGGCCAATGAGGAGGATAGCATCTTCTCTTCATTGGATTATTAATTGGGGGAGAGTGTTTCCTCTCCACCATTTTTATTGTTGTGATTAAAGTTAAGAAATGGTGGAGATCTTGTTGAAGAATTGGGACTTGGAGCATTTGTTGAAAAAAAAAAAACCTACATTGTATAAAATTTTCTTTTGATTCCCACTTAAGGTAGAAGACTAGTAGCATTGTCTTTGAAAGAAAAGTTATATTATATTTTTTTGTTATTAAGTTGTAATGTATTGCGGTAAAGAAGGCTCCTTCCATTGAAAGAAATGAGTTATGATCAAAGGAAAGGAAATTTCATTATTATTTGTTGAAGTTAAATTTTTGTAAGAATGATGAAAGAACATAGAAGTTGTAAATCATTAACAATGTATTCTTAACAAATCTAAATGTGAAATAGAGTTATTTATAGTTAAACAAACTGTTGTAGTAAGAGTGAAAAGATCCAATAAATTATAATGAGTTTTTTTTTTGAAAAATTGCATTTAGTTGTGGAAAGGAATACAATAATACTAGAAATAGATTAAGCTTCATTCCTACTTTTAAATTTGAAAAAAAAAAATTATTGGAAGAAAATAAAAATGATCTTGTAGTTGTGTTTCTTGTTACTATATAAATAGAAAATCTTTGAAATTAGTAATTTTAAGCATGGAATGAATAAATGGTGTAACCTTTCAACTCGAGACTATAGAAACTTAAATTCAAGCTAAGGGTAGACTGTAAAGAACCCTTGTAAAACTTGTTATTGGAAAATTCATGGAATTGATGGTTCTGTTTTCGAAAAATAGGACCACCTCACTGTCCGGAGTGGCAATCTCTAAACCGTCACCCAGGAAAGGTAGTGGTTTGCGAATCATCACCCAGGTATGGTGGTGGTCCCAAGATCGCTAGCCTGCTTTAGGTGATGGTTTCATCACTTTCGGCAGAAAAATAAAATCCGTGAATGTGCAATTTTAAACTAGATTAGACCAAAATATGAGTCCTCAAAATGTAAAAAGGAAACTACCAGTATGCTATAGGGGAACCAAATCATTGTTTGAAGAAATTAAATCCTTGAATGGGCATTTAAATGTATTAAATCTCATAGATTAATTAGAAAGAAGGTTTTTTCAAAATAGATAAATCAAAATGGAAATAACTAAATAACTACTCCAAATTTAGAATGGAAACCTGTTCAATTAAAAAATGGAATGCATTGCTATAATAAATCTATAAAATAAACTAAGCTAATCTTGTTCAAACGAATTCCTCCATGGCTTCCTTCATTACTCCCATGGCCTCCATTTATCCAATCTACCAATTAAGCAAAAGAAAAGAGACCAAATGAGGAGGCTAGGGAAAAAAAAGGTTTAATAAAATTTCATAAGGATAATTAGGGTTAGTATGGAACCCTAAGATCTAGTTTCCACAATTGATTTTATCCAAGGGTTGAGAATCAACCCTATAATTGTTAGGTAAGAATGAATGTTATGGACTATTAAATATTTTAAAGGTGTGTGTAAATAGGTGAATGGGGCCACTTGATACCCATGTATGTTAAGTTAATTATGTAACACCTTCTAGTAGGTTTTAGTAAATGATTCAATGGACATTAAAGAAAATAATTTATGAGAACCAACGTAACTAAGGATAAGGGTTGATTAAATGTGAGCTGAATGTTAATTCCTAAGGGGGAAACTTTTAACCTAGTAAAAGAAATTAATGGACACTTATCTAGTGGATGGTAGCTAAATTAACATTTGAAATGGATTTAGAATTTTCAAGTATTAACCTAGACCTAACCCATTCATTGTAATATAGAAAATTGTTAGTAGTAGTTAGTTAAACATATTATAGGGTTGACATCCTTGCAACCTAAAATAGAACTAAAAATCTGCAATAGTCTAGATGGTTATTAAGGTTTAATGTGGTTTTAGAGCATCAAAAATTGTGGGTGTTACATTTTGTATCAGAGCCATGGGTTCAATGCTTAGACCCCATGCACACTTGGAAATATAAGACATAACGAGAGCACTTAGCACAACTCTTAACCTAGATTATACAACATTGCATAATGTGTTAAAATGTAGAAAACCTAGAAAACTGAAAACAAAAATCTAGAACAATAGACTAACTCTCACCTTGGTCTATGCAGGAAGCGCAGACTAGATGAGGGGTTCTTGCATGCGGACCTAGAATTACCAGCCCCAGATCAGGAAGTAGAAGCCATATTTCCTTAGATACTTGAGACGTTATAGGATTTTAATGCCACTATACATGGGGGATCTTTAGGTCATAGACCTAGCAGATAGGATAGAGAGCCATTAATAGAGGCTCGTGCTACTTCCTAAAAAAATAATGAGTATAGGGAAGAGAACTGCCATGTGTTTTTAGTCAGTCAAGATTCACTATAGAGAGGTCATGACGACAGGGCTATAGAACATAGGGATAGATCTAGGAGCCCGAGGAAGTGTGATGATTGGGTTGAGAGACCTAGAGGTAGACAGTCTATAACAAAAGATCACATCAGAAAGATCCTAAAACTCCATCCATCTCATTTCACTAGAGACACTCGAGGATTTCACGTAGAGGCATGGTTGGTCATCTTGATCGGATGCTTCAAGCTATGTCTATGTACCAACAACACGAAGGGTTGTGTTTCCATCCACCTGTTGAGAGACGTAGCCAGGGTTTGGTGGAGGATCGAGGAGTAGACAATCCATGTGGATTCTGAGACAGTCACTTGGGAGCTCTTTGAAGAATGGTTCAGGAGAATATATTTATCCAGAAGGTTCATTTATCAAATGATAGATGAGTTCCACGACCTACATCAGGAATCCATGACAGTGGCACAGTATGAGAGTCACTTCCTGGACTTACTTCAGTATGTACACTATATGCAGGACAAGCAGGTGAGGATCCACAGTTTCATCAAGGGCCTGAACCTAGCAGAGGTGGTTGAGGAGGCTTATATTTTGGAGGATACTAGGGTGAAGATTTAGTAGGCTAGAGAAACAATGTGAAGTCGTATCCAAAAAATGTAGGATAGTAGGTCAAGGGGGTCATCTCCTTCTCTCGATGGTGAATATGGTTCTACACAGTCTTAATTTAGGACACCTCAGCAGCAACAGGTGCATACTCATCCTCCATTTAGGCCTCCATAGATATTTGATGCTCATAGGGGACGTAGTTGTAGACACCAAATTTGGGTCTTACGACACCCTGTACCCCGTATCTCGTCCCGCAACCTAACCCTACCTCACCACCTAAACCTTACACACTTAATTATTTATTAATTACCTTCTAATTAATAAATCCACATCTCCAACCCTGCCACCTCACCTCGCCACCTCACTATGACCTAGACCTAACCCTAAACTAACCTACTTAAGACCTATGACTTGGTCCATACCCACACCCATGACTCATCACCCCTCACCCACATCAAAATGAGTCTAATAATGACTTGACCAAGCCCACAACTGACCCCTCAAGAGAAAATGAGGGAAAGTTTGCTAGTTTTAGTAAAAATAGACAACTTTGACTTGACCGACGCCGGTCCCTACTCGACCACCGTCGGTTATGCAACCGCCATCAATTCCCTGTAAATCACCTACCCCAACCAAAATGCAGGGATCAAAATTCATTTGGGAGAAAGAGACAAGTGAGACAGAGAGAGGAGGTTGTAGAGAAGATCATTGAGTCCAAGACTGTAACTGATCAACGAGATCACTGTCACACTCGTCCAAGCATTAGGAGAGTCAGAGGATAGCTTCATCAACTCACTTTTGATTGTCAGATCATCCCACCTGAGCTTTTCCTTCATCACCACATTCCTCAGACCTGTATTCTCAGCAAAAAGTAGTAAGTAGTATCTTGTATGCTTCTAGACTCTACTTCATGATTTTTTGATTCATAGTAATTAAAAGCTCACCCCTGGATCTAACACCCGGCAGCACCCTACGCTTAACCTTCATTCATCCATCCCTATATTACCCAGAAGACAGATTTCTCACTCTCTGAGTCTTCTCCATTACCTTATTATTCCCCCAAACCATCTACTAACCTTAAAACCCTACAACCAACCCTACAATCAACCTCTACCTAGAAGACCCTAAATCACTGCCCCTACCGATATCGGTTATCCCCTACCAATAGCGGTTTTATAACTGTGGTCGTTTATCTAGTGACCGACATCGGTCACTGTGACTTATACCAAAACCAACCTTTCACCTATTTATTTCCTAACAACCTCAGATCCAAACTGGTCTATCCCTGTAACTTGATCTGAACGTATCAATAACCAGTGACCAAAAAAACAGGTTTAGTCTCTATTGGTTTTAGTAACAAGGTACCTAAATCATGATTTTGAAATAGCTTCTTTATTATCATTTGCAATAATTTATATTAAAAGGGAACTGACCACCTTCAAAAGGAAGTTTAGTATTTCCTAGGTCCAAGGCAGTTCCCTTACTTATTGTCTAACTAAAATTTGGTGGTCTTGCATTCTTATTTACAGGTAGTCCTTCCCAAACAAAAAGGAGTTCTTCACAATCATTCTGATCTCTCTACGGTACACGCACACCTTCCCAACACTCAATAGGTATTCCTCCTAGCCCTAACCCTTATCTGTTTCTCAAGAGAATGAAAAGATAGAATTAACTCTATTCTGGAACAAAATTTTGTGTGAAATAGTAGTAAGGGGCCTCCTCGTATGGGACCAATCAGGAATCAGGTTTTTCCTAGAGCTCAAACAACAGGAGCTCATCAGCAGCAACCACAAAAGTCCTCAATTGGATCATTAGGATCCATGACATGGACCACTAGAGTACCTGCAGAAGCTTCTTCTCATTAGAGGGGACCTTGTAATTGTTATGGGTGTGGTGTACTTTGACATCATTGGAGAAAGTTCCCAAAGAACCCTAATAACAAGGGTAAGGCACCAATTTCAGAGCCTAGAGTAGGTGATATGGCTAGGATCCAAAAGATATACATAGTGGTTGAGAACCACCAGGAAGAGCACTAGAGCATGGTGATTGAGATGACAAGTAGTAATGATGATATTTCTATACTCGTTTTATTGGATTCAGGATCCTGAGATTATTTTATTTCCCCATTTGTAGTAGAGTAATGCAGGCTAGTTGAAGTTAGGCAGAGTCATAGTTGGGATGTGGAGATAGCTTCTAGAGCCAAGCTCATAGTGGACTACTTAGTAAAGATGTGCATAGTTGACCTAGAACCCTTATCCATGACCTTAGATCTTCGTATCCTTTTGTTTGGGTTCCTATGGGATTATTCTAGGCATGGATTTGTTATCTACACATAGGACTAGGGTTCATTGTTACAGTAAGGTAATGTCATCTGCAGATGATTTGGGAGTGGAGACAATGATAGTGGCCATTAGCACCATATCTGCTATGCAGCTTAAACGGTGTGTGTGATGATGTGGCCAACTGTTTGCTATAATGGTTAAAGATAGATTAAAGGATGAGTCTCATAGTTCATAACTTGATGATCATCATATCTTGTAGGAGTTTTTCATATTTTTTTTCAAGGGAGCTACCAGGGTTAACTCCCCCACATGAGATAGATTTTCACATTGATTTCGTTCCAAGAGATTAGCCTATCTCATGAGAACCTTATAGGATGACTACCACTGAGCTCAAGTTACAGCTAGAAGGCCTTCTAGAGAAAGGTTGAATTCATCCTAGTATATCCCGTTGTGGTGCAGTGGTGATTTTTATAAAGAAGAAGGATGGATATTTGTGATTGTATATTAATTATCATCTGCTAAATAAAGCAATAGTCAAGAATCGTTACCCCCTTACACGCATTAATGATTTTTTTGATCAGATGAAGGGGGCCATAGTATTTTCCAAGATAGATATTAAGTCTAGATACCATTAGCTGAGGATCACGGAGGAATATATTCATAAGACAACCTTTTGCACGAGATATGGCCACTACGAGTTCACAGTAGTGCCTTTTAGTCTGACGAATGCCCCCATAGTACAGTTTGATGAATGGGGTATTTCAGAAAATTTTGGATTGATTCATCCTCAAATTTATTGATGATATTTTGATTTACTCACGTAGGCATGAGGAGAATGAGGATCACCTTCAAAAGGTTTTGTATTGTCTTCGTGAGTAGCACCTTTACGGGAACCTAGACAAGTATACATTCTTTTAGTCAAAGGTGTAGTGCTTGGGTCACATCATTTCTGGAGAAGGTATTACAATTGATCCTTCCAATATTATAGATATTATGTATTTTCCCACACTAACTAGTGTGACCAAGGTGTGTAGTTTCATGGGGTTGGCAGGTTAGTACAAGATATTTATTTAGGAATTCTCTTAGACTGCGCACCCCATCACTTCCCTTCAGCAGAAAGGGAATAAGTTTGTTTGGTCTGACAGATGTGAGAAGTCCTTCAGTACATTGAAGGGATTGTTAGCATGCGTTGGTTAATTTATATTTTTTAGGTGTCTATTCTATCCCTTTATCTTCTCCTTCTAGTATTCCATTATTCTCTCCTTCTGTTGTGTAACCTCTCCATTCATTTAGGAATCTAGTTCAATTTCTTTCCTATAAATATTGTACGTGAGCTCTATGTTCAATAGAATAATATGAGATATACAATCTCTATTCTTTCTCCTTCATTACTACCTCACAGTTTGGTATCAGAGCGTGTGTTTGAAGTGGAAAACAAATCTGCTTGGATGTTGAAATATTCTTGCTTCTGCGTTGAAATTCTAGTGGAAAGCTCTGCATGAGACAGATAGAAGAATTTGAATTACCTTGCAAAGGAGCAGAACAAAATGTCTGAGTTGATACCAGTGACCTGTAATTAGCACATGTGGAGGAGGAGTCTCATTGATCAGCGTGAAAAATAAATCATTTATCAAAAGTGCCTGAACGTGGAGATTTCCATGGAAAGTTTGGGACGGAATATTTTCCTGCTGCGTATATTCTACAGTGGCTTGTAAAGGAAATATGCACAAGAAAAGTGAAAACGTTTTTTTTTTAAAAAGCGTTGACATTTTTTTTGTTGTTCTTTATGCACTAAAGACTAGAACCAATGGCCTCTCTCCCCATTTGCTATTTTTTTTCCATGCTACGTGGAAGAGACAATACTCAGCGTGAGTATTTATAAACCTACGTGAAGAAAAAAATAAGGAGAAAAGACACGTGGATTCAAGGAAGGTGCGTGGAAAAGTGAAGTTTTCTCTGTCTGCTATTGTTGTCCTTCAAAACCTATGTGGAAGGAAGGAAGCATTTAATTTCTTTCTTTTTTATGCTTGTTGTGTGGAGGCATTAAAATTTTGGAGCGGCCTGCAGTTTTAGACAGCTGAGATGAAACCTGCACACGTGGAGGAAGAGAGAGTGAACTCTCCCCGAGATCTTCAACTAGTATGGTGCTGTGTAAAAGAATCCACAACCTACGTGGTAAGACCAAAAGCTACGAGGAAGTTTGATACTGACAACGTTAAGTTTCTTCAACACTATGCCGAATGTCAAGTATAGAAAACTCGATTGAGAGTGTCAATAACATGGTCGCCACAGCTGAAAGCAAGAATATTAACTCGCCAGCCAGAGAACACCATGGAGAAGCTCTTGAGAGCTCTGGGTTCTACTTTGCTCTGCTGAACAAGCTTCAAAATTCCAGAAATCTTGCATTCGACAAAGTAGTTCGAGAAGGACTCCTTGAATACTTTCTTTTCAACGTCAGCTGCCAAGCAGAGCGAGTATGGGAAGAATTAGAAGCCAGATACGACGCTGATTGTGACGATGAAGAAGAACGCCCTACAAAGCGTCACCGTCTCACAGCACATGAATATTGCGAGCATCTACGAACCAGTAATTCTCGTCAGTGAGTCCAAATTGTAATAACTTTTCAAATAAATAAATATTTTTTTATTACAATGTATGCTCCGAAGTTACTTCTGTCTAACGCTCAGTTGCTCAAAGGGCCTAATTTTGCGGTCTGGAAGACAAAAATGAAGACAATCCTTCAGTTTGAAGGATTATGGGGAATTGTCACAGGGTCTGTCCCTACTCCCACAGCCCCCGATGAACTAATAAAATATGACATGGCTAGTGCTAAAGCCTTGATGCTAATAATGCTCAGTATTAGTGATGATGTGCAACTACATGTTCAGAATGCAGAGAAACCCAAGGAGGCTTGGGACAAGTTGGCAACCATTTATGAAGCCAAAAATCAGACAAAGATACTTCATCTTCAATCGAAGCTGCACACCCTCTCTATGGGGTCTGACAAGAAAGTGGAGGAATTCTTGCATCGCATGGCTGAGCTGAGATCAGAGTTATTAGCGCTCGGTGAAATGGTGGATGATAAACTTCTCATCCCAATCACCTTGAGAGCACTCCCTTCTCAATTTCGAGTGTTTGTTACAACACTGAATGTGTCTAAACAAATAGTGACATTTGAAGAGCTTGTGAATTTGCTGCAGCATGAAGATGCCATCACTTCATTGCATGAGGAGTCTCAGGACAAAGCCTTGTTCTCAAAGCCTAATCATGGCCAGAAGAATCGGAAAGGTCCCCTAGAGAAGCCAAATCCAGTGTAACCCAAACAGAAAGATCAAAAGTCAAAAAGATGGTGTCACATTTGCAGAACCAATACTCATGACATTGATCACTGCTGGCACAACAGCTTGAAACAAGGGCCTTCAAGCCATATAAGCACATCCAGGCGTGAAGTTTTTCAAAAGTCCAAATGACGTCCCCGCTGGAGAAAGCAAAAAGGACATCTTGCAGCCCAACAAGAAGATGATGACTCTGATGAGGAGACATCAGAAGGAGCCCATTGTAGTAAGAATCTTGTACTCATTTCTCAAACTTCTCAGACCACAAACAAAGTCTAGTTGATAGACTCTGGTGCAAGCAAGCATATATCATGTGACAAGAAGCTGTTTGATTCACTACACGAAGAGCCAACTAGAGATCGAGTTCGGATAGAAGATGACAAAGAGTACATTGCAGAAGGAATATGGAATGTGACCATTCCTCTGGGGCCACAAAAATGTACCTTTTGTCAGTTACTCAGCTCTTGAATCATCACCTTAAGGTAGAATTTCTTGTTCAAAATGGCATTAAATCATGCTTAATCTCCTGACAAGGTACGGTTATTGCTAAAGATTTTGTAAAAGATAAGTTATTTGCTTTAGATACTGTTTCATCTTCTACAGTAGCTTTATCTACTTCAACAATAGAATCAACTCCCTTATGGCATTTTAGATATGGACACTTGTCATTCGGTTCATTGTACAAGATGAGTTCAAAAGCAATGGTCCATGGACTACCCAAATTGTCTAGTTCCTTGCCTATTTGCCCTGGCTGTCTTGCAGGAAAACAACACAGAGATCCGTTTCAAGTGAGCACCTTCCATGCGAAGAAGTGTCTGGAGGTAGTTCATATTGATCTAAATGGCCCATTTCCTGCTTCATTTTCAGGATACAAATACTTCCAGTTATTCGTGGATGACCACTCTCGCAAGATGTGGGTATATTTTCTAAAGCAGAAAAGTGAGGCTCTTCAACACTTGCAGAAATTCTATCATCGTGTTGTCAAAGAGTCTGGACAACCACTTCTTCTACTCCGCTCAAATCGAGGGGGGGAATTCACATCAAAGAAGTTCTTGGCCTTCCTAAACCATCACGGCATTAAGCAGCACCTGACTGCTCCCTAAATGCCCCAGCGAAATGGCATTGTTGAGCGTCACAATCACACAGTGATGGAGATGGCTTGCTGCATGCTATCAACTGCAAAGCTAGGAGAACGCTATTGGGCTGAAGTAGTACAAATGGCTGTATATCTTTTCAACAGGGAACCAATAAAGATTCTACTGAACAAGATGCCAGAAGAGGTATGGAGTGGTAAAAAACCATCAATTTCTCATTTGTGAGTATTTGGTTGCACAGCATACATGCATGTCCCAGCTCAGAAGAGAAAGAAGGTAGAGCCAAAAACACTCCCGTGTATCCTTCTTGGCTATAGTACTACCTCAAAGGCGTATCGTCTCATGGATCCTGAGACAGAAAATATACGAGAGTCAGGATGTGGTTTGTGACGAGTCATCCTTTGACTCAATAGTATCAACAGAAGATCCACTTCTGAACACATCTCACTGATTAGTCTCTGAATCAGATGATGAGCTGGAGGAGACTACTCAGAGAAAAGAAATGTTGCCAGGAGAACTATTTGTTGACCTTGGAGAATTGGAGAATGTGACTCCACATCAATCCTCATGGCAACGACAGAGTTCTTCTCAAAAGTAGTCAAGTTCTCGTCCGAAGTGGGTACAAAGCACTATCAAGGACTCACATTTGCAACAACTCCCAGATACGTCATCTGGAGTCAAAACAAGGAGTCAAACAAGAAATGAGGTAAACTTTACACTCATGAGTTCATTGATGAATAGCTTCGAGCCAGATAATGTTCGTGAAGCACTCAGTCAAACTTAGTGGAAGGAAGCTATGAATACAGAATATGACTCGCTCATGAAAAACCGGACATGGAAGCTTGTCGATGTGCCTATAGGAAAGAAACCCATAGGCTGCAAATGGGTTTTCAAGATAAAATATAAGGCAGATGGATCCATCGAAAAACATAAAGCACAACTTGTAGCCAAAGGATATGCTCAGAAAGAAGGCATCGACTATGAAGAAATCTTTGCACCAACTGCGAAGATGAAGACCATCAGAGTAGTTTGCGCACTTGCAGCACAAAAAGGATGGAGACTTCAGCAGATGGACATCAAGAGTGCTTTCCTAAATGGTGATCAGAAAGAAGAAGTATACATGACCCAACCTGAAGGATTTGTTGATGAAAATCAGCCTAAAAAGGTATGTCGTCTCATTAAATCTCTTTACGGACTGAAACAAGCTCCCAAGGCATGGTATATCAAGATCAACGATCACCTTTTGCAGCATGGGTTCACACGTAGCCCCTCAGATTCAAATTTGTATATAAATAAGGTAGGCAAAGAAATTGTCATT
Organism: Taxus chinensis; assembly: GCA_019776745.2. Classification (NCBI taxonomy): domain Eukaryota; kingdom Viridiplantae; phylum Streptophyta; class Pinopsida; order Cupressales; family Taxaceae; genus Taxus; species Taxus chinensis. The sequence continues at coordinate 609,249,492 of CM034153.1, forward strand.
CTGGTTGTTTATGTAGATGATCTTGTGATCACTGGTAGTTCAGAAGATCAGGTTGATATTGTAAAGAATGATCTCAAAAGAACCTTCAACATGACAGATTTGGGGCTACTACATTACTGTCTTGGCTTGGAGATATGGAAAAAGGAGCATCACATTTTTGTCTCCTAGAAAAAGTACGCAAAGACACTCCTGGAAAAGTATAGAATGTCTGACTGTAAACCTATATCCACTCCCATGGAAAAAGGCTTGCAACTTTCAAGATCCCAGGACTCACCTCAAGTAGATGCTACTCTCTATAGGAAATTTGTTAGAGGGCTCGTCTATTTGACATACACCAGACCAGATCTCTGCTATGCTGTCAGCTATCTTTCCAGGTTCATGCAGGAGCCAAAGAAATGTCACTAGAATCCAGCAAAGCATGTTTTGAGATATGTCCAAGGAACAACTAATTATGGTCTGGAATATAAAAATAATGATCAATTCTAGTTATAGGGATATGTCAACTCGGACCACGCTGGATCTGTTGATGACAGGAAGTCAACTACAGGATACATATTTCATCTCGAATCTGAACCTATCTCATGGATAAGCAAGAAGCAAAATGTTGTTTCTATCTCATCCACAGAAGTAGAATATCACGCCGCACGAGGAGCTATGTGTGAAGTGATATGGATACGTCACATTTTGGATGACCTGGGAATTCCTGAAAAACAGTCACCTATTCTCTACTGCGACAATCAGAGTGTGTTGAAGCTCGTGCAGAATCCAGTCTTTCATGAACGAACAAAGCATATTGAAATTGGCTACCATTTCATTCGAGATCACATCTGGAACCATCAAATTCAGCTCCAATACTATCCTACTAAAGCACAAGTTGCTGACATTCTCACTAAATCCCTTGGCAAAGTGAAATTTGAATCTTTCAGAGGTCACATTTGCAAGAATAATGTAATAAGGGGGGGAATGTTAGCATACGTTGGTTAATTTATATTTTTTAGGTGTCTATTCTATCCCTTTATCTTCTCCTTCTAGTATTCCATTATTCTCTCCTTCTGTTGTGTAACCTCTCCATTCATTTAGGAATCTAGTTCAATTTCTTTCCTATAAATATTGTACTTGAGCTCTATGTTGAATAGAATAATATGAGATATACAATCTCTATTCTTTCTCCTTCATTTACTGCCTCACAAGGATGCCTTACATCAACACTGATTCTTACATTTCCAGATCCGCATGGGGAGTTCTCTGTTTGCACAGATTCTTCTTTGGCATGACTAGGTGGTGTCTTAATGCATGAGGGAAATGTGGTTGCCATTGAATCTCAAAAACTCAAAGATCATGAGCTCAACTATCTGACTCATGACCTTGAGCTTGCAGCAGGTGTGCATGCTTTGGTTTGATGGAGACATTTCCTTCTCGGCACAATATTTATTCTTAGGACAAACCATTTGAGCTTATGTCACCTCTTCATGTAACCTAATGTCAACACTTTTCAGAATCATTGAATGGAGTTGATATACAAGTATGGCATCAAGATAGAGCATATGGAGGGGGAAATGAATGTTTTTGTCAATGCGCTGATTAGACAAAGACATTTAGTGATGGCTACTTCATTGGGTACATATTTGTGGAGTAGTATTTTGTGAGAGCTTCGTCAACATGATTTCTACCTTGCAGCTAGATCAGAGATTGAATCTTAGAGACCCCTTGAGGAGAATTTTGTTGGTTTTACATTAGATTTAGATGGACTTCTCAGACACAGAGGCCGGATCTATGTACCTATGGATGGAGGTTTGAGATAGGATATATTGGGAGAGGATCATTGTGCACCTTATTCATCCCATTCAGGGGTGAAGAAGATGTAGGCAACCTTGAGATATCATTGGAGAGGTATTCAGAGAGATGTACTTCAGTTTGTGTCACATTGTTTAAAGTATCAGAGGGTGAAGGCCAAACATCAACATCAAGTTGGCCTTATTTACCCACATGTTATACTAGAGTGGAAATGGGCCAACCATTTTCATGGATTTCATAGTAGGGCTACCAATCTCGAGATACCACCATGATGTCATCATTGTCACACTGGGTAGATTGATGAAAGTGCCTCATTTTTCTCCAGTGACGACCACCTATAAAGCTAGTGCAGTAGCAAGAGTGTACTTCAATGAGATTATTAGACTAAATGGGACTCTACGAAAGGTCATCTATGTCTATGATCCCTTATACACATCACACTTCTAGACTACCATGTAGCATGCCCTTGGGACGAGCATCAACTTCAGCACAACATATCATCCAAAGATAGATAGAAAGACAGAGCAGATGAATCAGGTTTTAGAGGACATGCTTCGGATGTACGTCATGGATCATCAGTTAAGGTGGGAGGAGTAATTGTATTTGGAAGATTTTTCTTATAACAATAGTTTCTAGAGTTCTATTAGGATGGAACCATTTCAATAACTTTACAACAGGGAGTGTAGGACACCTTTGAGCTGGAATAGACTTGAAGAGAGAGTATTTATGGGCCCTTCTTTGCTACTTGACATGGAGGAGTAGGTTGTTTTGATCTAAAATAGGTTGCAGGAGGCACAGGATAGGAAGAAGAAGTATGTAAATTAGAGGAGAGTTGACCGTAGTTATGAGGAGGACACGAAGGTGTTTCTTCATGTCATACCTCACAAGATTCCTATCTGTTACGGAAAATTCTCTAATTTGTCTCCTACATTCATGGGTCCATTTGAGATCCTAGAGTGGATCAGTCCCTTAGCATGCCATCTAGCCTTTCTACCTAGCTTGTCTCACGTGCATGATGTGTTCCTGTTATCCAAAATTCACCCCTCAAGGTAATTTTGATAACATGCATCAAATTCTTTAGTCCCAAGAAATTATATTGATTCAAGGTGAAAAGTTATGTTTCTAGGGTCCCCTCAGATTTTTTCTAACTCCCCTATCCAAGTAGAAGAGAGCAAGTTCTGAGAAAATGTAAAAAATTGCAAAAAACAAGCTCGGGCCAGGAAAAATCATGAAAAATGGCTAAGTCCTAGTCCAGGCGGTCCTTGGGACAGTTGGGACAAAAGGGCGCGAACCGGCCGAAAGGCCGCTAGGCGGTCTGCGCAGCATTTGGGACATCCGGGCCAAAGGGACACGCAGGACGCGGAAATCCGAACTGGCCGAAAAGTTGAAAAAATTGACTAACTGTTGAAACAGGCAGCCCGGAACAGTTGGGCCGAAGGTACGCGAAGTACGTGAACCGACTGGATCGGCCGAAATGAGAACTTTCAGTCCGAGACACGCGGGACAAAAGTACGCGAACCGGCCGAACCGGGTGAATCGGGAAAATTTGTCCTAGACGGTCCGAAAGCAAATGGGACATCTGGGCCACGAGTACGTGAACCGGCTGATTCGGCCGAAACAAGGAACTTCAGCACTGGGCCAAATGGGACAAAGGGACGTGCGGGACGCGGATAGCCGAAGGAGCCGAAAGCCAATCAGATCACGCCACGTGTCACCGGTAAAAAGAGGACATGGAAGCCCATTTCAGGTGGTTCGAAAGGATTTGGCCCGCGCAGCATTTGGGACAAATGGGACAAAGGGACGCGTGGGACGCGAAAAGCCGAAGCGGCTAAAGGAGAAGCAGAAAAGTCAACATTCGGTCCGGAAACTTCAAATGGCCATAACTTTTGACTCCGAGCTCTGATTTTCAAAAAATTGGACTTTCTGGACTTTCTTATTTTTAATGAGGATAGATATATTTAAATAACAGAAACATATTCATCTCCAGTCAGTCAATGCTCATTCCCGTCAAATGACAGAAAACACCTGCCAGACCCAAAATAGCTGCCCGCACTCAGAAGGCCATAACTTTTGCATTTCTCAACGAAATCGCACAAAATTGGTACCGTTGGAATCATGGCTCCGAGCCCGACACACAGCAATCAAGAAATTCAGGATTTGATCAAAAATTGATTGATATTTTTAAGAAAACGTGGCCGGGTTCAGAACAGTGTTTTATTTGGTAGCTAGGAGTGCAATTAAGAGGCATGGTCATCATTCTTTCTCTGCTGCAGCACATGGGACAGTATGGGGAGCCTTTTGCAAGTAATTTATAACCATTTTACTCAATTTAATGCCTCTTATAGGTGGTTGAAGGACAAATTTCAGGATTTTCCATTTTCCCTTCTCTTTTCCTTCTCATTTTTCTATAAATTGGAGTGTTGGGCTCATTGTAAAATAGAGAGTTTTTGGGTAGCAAAGCTCTGACAAAATTGCTTTGTGAAGCCAGTGTGTTGCAGGCCCTTGTAGTGGACTCCTTGCATGGTGATCCAAGCCCTTATCTTGTAATAGACTGAACTGTGCATACCAGGAAGCAATAAAATACAAGTTTGTGGATGTATCTTCCCCTGCTGTGTTTTCTTGCATTCTTCTTGCCCTTTTATCTTTCCAAAAGAATAATTGTGTCTATTATTATGTTCTTGCAGGAATTCATTATCATTGTGTGTGCTTGAAATACTGCTGTGAATGCATTTTGCTAGATTATGGAGAACTATCATCACCTCTTCTAGTGTGCACTTTGCCTTTGTATTTCACACATTTGGAGACTACTCTCACATCCTCCTTTTCTGGTGTATCACCGCTTTAGTGTAGGATTTCATTTTATGTATTCTCTTTCCCTGGTCCCTTGGAAATTTAGATTAGAATAGTTAGCTTATCCTGCATTAGAGTAGATTGTGGCAGGTAGTTTAGGAGCAAGAACCAGCTTTCTCTAGAGGTCTATCTCAAGTAGCAAGTCCCACAACTTGGAGATAGTACCCATGTTATCCAATCACACTGTGAGTTCAGGTATATGCACAGGGGTGCTGTGATTCGGTGATAACAGTTCCATGTATCTATTCTTAGGAGATGTATCCCTTATCCTTCTCATGTATTGGATTAGACCACATTGCAAGTGTAGGAGTAGGGGAAGATGATGGTGGATCCCATGCATATTTTAAAGTGTAGGACCCTGGCCCTTCAAGGTCGAGAGATTGATTAGGTGTGAGTCCAATGGGATAGGTATGATGAGACTTCTACTACATGGTAGGATGCTACATTGCTATGAGTCTAGTTTCCACACCTACTTTAGTGACTTCTAGGAGGAAGTTGAGCTAAGGGGAGAGGGTTGTCGTACATGTGTAATGCCCACTCTCCTCTTAGACACTTACTATATTTTGATTTTGATTACTGTTGATTATAAACATGGATACTATTGTATCATTTTCATTAGCATGATGTTAGATGATAGAGATATCGTGACTATTGATGGATTGTGATTCACAACAATAAAAAGGGGGATTGGAGACCAACCACAATGGAATACTATATGAATACAACGAAGGTCACCATGGAAACTGTTATAATGTTTATTTTTTTATTTTATTTTGTTAGGGTGTTCCCATTAGGGGTGATGACCTCCAATTGTGAGCATGGGTTTTGTGTGCAATTCTTTCCATTTTTCGTTTATTTACTGTAGAGTATGTGATTTATTTTGTGATGTAATTTATTTAATCATTGTCGATTAATGTGCCTTTATTAAGTAATTTAATCATGTAATTAATTTATATGGGGATGTGACAAAAGGTGCCATTTATTAGAGTAGTTGGTCTTTTGGATTTTTTTAATTTTGATTGAGTGTAAGTAACTTTGAGTGTTATACACTCTACCTTACTTTGGAATTTCAAATTTGGGTTTAAGGGCCATTTTTGGAGGCTTGTGCTTGTCCCACACCTCTTAATTTTTTATACCAACCCTACCTATGGATTGGGGGGTAAAATAATAGACCCCATTATGTGTTTTTAAGACAAATAGTGACATTTATTTCACTTTTCTTACATGGGTTTTAAATTATGTCCTTAGGGGGTGTGGGTTTGGATTGTGTGTGTAAGAGGCTGGTCATTCCTCTCAACCACCAATTTATTTTGCATTGGGGTTAAGGTTTGACTTGTTATGTGTAGTTGAGGATAAGTGATGTGGCATCCTACATAGAGCCACCTCACCCTCCTCTTGTCTTTTTCTATATATGCAAGTTTATTTGTTTTTTGGGGGGTTACTTCATTTTCATTGGTGCTCTTGTATTTTTGGAGTTGGAGAGTTTTAGAGTTGGAATGAGCTTTAATGAGCTTTGTGTGTGACTCTTTGATCAAGTTCTACCATGGAAAGGTAGGAACTACGCCTTTGTTTTAATTTTTTTCTTTCATAAACGGATATTTGTATGCTTGTTGGGATCTTGGGTAGAATGCCTAATTATGTTGTAGGAGAAGGCTATGGGGATCTTATATGTAGGTAGGAAGAAGAGTTTACATTTTTTTTGGAGGTAGTTAGGGTTGGATGTCCCATATTTGATAAGAAAATGCTTGCATTTCTTACTTGGTTCTTTTGAGGGAGGCATAAGAGAATATGGGAGTCATAAGAGGATATAGAGGGAAGAATAAGAGTTGTGTAGGGGTTTTGAGTTATTTTTTAGAGGGATTTAAGGGGGGAACCTAATCCCATTGTGAGGAATAAGCGATCTCCCCATAGATCCTTGCTCCATTGGCTTTGCATTTTCAAGTCTTGTGAATTTTTTTAGTTTCATGTTGTGATTGTATCTTGTGTTGAATGTATTTTGAAATACTTGTCAAATTTTGTGTTGTGATGTGGAAGCTTTGTCATAGTTTCCATGAGTTGGATCCATCCTTTATTTCATTTTGGTTGGGGCTCAGGGGCCAATGAGGATGATAGCTTCTTCTCTTCATTGAATTATTTATTGGGTGGAGAGTTTTACCTCTCCCCCATTTTTCTTGTTGTGATTAAAGTGAATAAATGGTGTTGCTCTTGTTGAATAATTGGGACTTGGAGCATTTGTTGAAGTCAAAAAAAAAAAAAATCCTTCATTGTAGAAACTTTTCTTTTGATTCCCACTTAAGGTGGAATACTAACAACAATGTATTTGAAAGAAACGTTGTCTTGGATATTTTTTTATTAAGTTGTAATGTATTGTGGAAAATAAGGCTCTTTGCATTGAAAGAAATGAGCTATGCTCAAAGAAAAAGAATGGTCATTATTAGTTGAAGTTGCATTTTTCTAAGAATGAAGAAAGAAGATAGAAGTTTTAAATCATTAACAATGTATTATTAACAAATATGAATGTGAAAAAGAGTTGTTTGTAGTTGAATAAATGGTTGTAGAAGTAATGTAAATATGAATTAAATTATAATCAGCTATTTTCTTGAAAAATTGCATTTTGTTTTGGAAAGGAAAACAATAATACTAGAAATAGATTAAGCTTCATTCCTACTTTTAGATTTGAAAGAAATTTTGCTAGAAGAAAATAAAAATGATCTTGTAGTTGTGTTTCTTATTACTATAGAAATAGAAAATCTTTAAATTTAATAATTTTAAGAATGGGGTGTATAAATGGTGTAACATTTTAACTTGAGACTATAAACACTTAAATTCAAGCTAAGGATAAACTATAAAGAACCCTTCTAAAACTTTTTTTTGAAAAATTCACCGAATTGATGGTTTTATTTTCAAATAACGGGACCACTCCCCTATGTAGAGCAGCGGTCTCTTAACCGCCACCCAGGCAAGGCAACGGTTTGTAAATCGTCACCCTGGTAGGGCGGCAGTCCCAGGACCTCCGGCCTGCTTTGGGTGGTAGTTTCATCACATTCAGCAAAAATATTAAAATCTGCAACTGTGTAATTTTAAACTTGATTAGACCAAAATATGATTCTTTAAAATGTAAAAAGGAAACTACCAACATGTTATAGGAGAACCAAATCATTGTTTGAAGCAAGTAAATCCTTGAATGGGCATTTAAATATATTCAATCTCATAGATTAATTAGAAAGGGGGTTTATTCCCAAATAGATAAGTCAAAATTGAAATAACTAAATAACTAGTCCATATTTAGAACAAAAACCTCTTCAATCAAAAAATAGAATACATTGCTACAATACATCTATACAGTAAAATAAGCTAAGCTTGATTCAAACGAACTCCTCCATGCCTTCCTTCCTTGCTACCATGGCCTCCATTTCTCCAACCTACCAATTAAACAAAATAAAAGAGACCAAATGAGGAGGCTAGGGAAAAAAAGGTTTAATAAAATTTCATAAGGATAATTAGGGTTAGTATGGAACCCTAAGATCTAGTTTCCACAATTGATTTTATCCAAGGGTTGAGAATCAACCCTACAATTGTTAGGTATGAATGAATGTTATGGTCTATTAAATATTTTAAAGGTATGTGTAAATAGGTGAATGGGGTCACTTGATACCCATGTATGTTAAGTTAATTATGTAACACCTTCTAGTAGGTTTTAGTAAATGATTCAAAGAAAATAATTTATGAGAACCAACGTAACTAAGGATAAGGGTCGATTAAATGTGAGATGAATGTTAATTCCTAAGTGGGAAACTATTTAACCTAGAAAAAGAAATTAATGGACACTTATCTTGTGTATGGTAATTAAATTAACATTTGAAATGGATTTAGAATTTTTAAGTATTAACCTAGACTTGACCCATTCATTGTAATATAGAAAATTGTTGGTAGGAATTAATTAAACATATTATAGGGTTAACAAGCTTGCAACCTAAAACAAAACAAAAAAAAAAATCCACACCATTCTAGATAGTTATTAAGGTTTAATGTGTTTTTAAAGCATCAAAAATTGTGGGTGTTACTATTTTCTTTTCCCTATCCCAAGGTTGTTCAACCAGAAAACCATTTTTTTTTATAAATCTTGCAATCATGGCACTCCATGAGAGGACATCTGGCAGAGACGTTGCTAAGATTGAGAAAATAGAGGGTTTCACGTAGTGGAGGAGAGAAAGTGACATATCTTGTAGAGACATATGTGGGATAGCAAGAAAAGGCACTCCCAGCGCCTTAATCCATACACCAACTACTCAAAATAAATGATAAAGAGAAGGAAAATGAAGTGGTAATCAGTGAATACCTTGAGAATGGTGTTGCAGGGGTTAAAGTGAAGACAAAACAGATGCTCAGACACTAGAGAAGCTAAATCAATATGGTTGGATATTACACTCCATGAAGCACATGCTCATCCTTAATCTTGTTCTTCCTCTATATACAACAAACAATCCAGTGGCAGACAACAGATCCTCTCAAAGACATTGAACCTATCTCAGACATACATATAGATCCAGATCAATCTATTTGCATGTATTAAAATGAGGGGATGTTGGAGTTAAAAATTTATTTCCACGCAAAGGGCTGATTTAATCCATAATGGGACTGATTTTACAACAACTATTAGAATAGGCATGTTTAGCAAACTCCTCGCAATGTTTTGTTTCTTTAATTAAACTTGCAATGTTAAGTTGGGTTTCATCGTGGTTAACACTTCGGGATCTCAAATAAAGTGTTTGTATTATTATGCAGGGGAAATGACAAGTCTGAAAAGGTGTTTGGAATGTGTCACTCTCCATGATTCTACTTGACGGGTGACTAACGTTGCCTCAATCCCAATCAACATGCCAAATAGTACAACCCCTATAAAGTTGTACTGTCAGGTAGGGGCACTACAAATATGTTATGGTTTTCTCATTCATTTTAAATAAAAATTATATAACATGGAGAAGAGGTAAATGGATTACAATAATTATGATAATTTAGGTATATCAACGAGTCTGGATATTTTTTTCGTGGGAATGTGTTTTTGACTCTGACTGATTCAGAAACCTATATAACAGTGATCTATAGTTAATTAATGAAATATTTATATAGAAGGTGATTAGTATTTAAGAAAATATGATCGATTTGTTAGAGCATTCAATTGAAAATTTATAATATCTTGGTCATGTGGTGCATGATAAAGATTCTTTTCTAGAAATATATATTTTTATAATATATAGTACTTATTCGTAGGAAAGTTGTTTATAGAATAAGGAAAAATCATGTTGAACTATCTGTAATAACAAAATCAAATGCTTTACAAATCCCAATTGAGCACACAATGTAGAGGTTGTGTAAAACAAGTGTGAGTTAAAACTATGAAATATGACATTGATCTTCAATGTCTCTAATTTTTTGTTGTAATCTAGAGAAGATTAATTCAAATAGTTGTTATTAAGGAATAAATAGTATAAGTTAGTCAATTTTTAATGGTAAATGTTTACACCATTTTAAGCACACTTGTACTCTCCTTTAAATTGTTTTTGTCACTTATTTAAACTTCTTCTTTATATTGTATTGAGGTTTCCATAACATCATAAAAGGTTAAATGATTTCATGTTTTTTGTGTGATGAATTAAATGAACCCTTCTACAAGACGATTGTATGTAAAAATTATTTAGCTGTTATTTTAAAATAAATTCAAACATGCAAGACATAAAAATTCTTGAACCATTACCACATTGTTTTAAGTAGGGGTTAATGTTTAAAATGTTAACGATAAATTTTGCAACCACTCGAATATGATCGTAATTTAAATTCGTTAAGGACTTACAATACATAAGTGCATTGAGGATGTAGCTATATAAGGAATGGATTTTTTAAAGTGATAGAGTAACATCCTCGTGAAAAAAGTAACCACAAGTGCTTGATGAATATTATATAACAATTACTCATTCTATTGATTGAGTATTGAATTTCGTTAGGGCTAGGCACGTGCATTGCACTAGAAAAAGAATTCCCTTGTTCCTTGTTTATCTTTAAATATCACACAATTTCACAATATTCTCAATCAAATCATATTGTATTATTTCAAAAAATATACCTCAACACTAGTAGCTTACAAGTACACAGTAAAATAGTACATATACAATTTTAAACATATCATGAAGGATATATGGATGGAGTGTTACATATTCTTAATATACATATATGAGTGTGGAAACATGTGTTGTCCCATACGCTAATTTAACATAGAGATAAGGGTGAGAGAATGTCAATAAAATATGTCAATAATCTTTAGTCTAGAAAAATAACCGATAAATACATTAAAATATTAAAATTCTACTTATTAACATGAAATAAATAATAAAGAAATACTTTTAAATATCTAGAAATATATAAATAATTCTATTAAATTGAATAAATATTAATTATAAATTTATTATTTTTAACTACTCACTATTTTAAGGCTCGAATCTCTCTTAAAAGATTTTTTGGTGACAATATAAAATAGCTTTGCCTCTGCAAGAATTGAATCATGGTGGACTTTTTATGAGCCAAACAACTTCACCAATGGGCCAACAACCATTCAATCTCTCTTGAAAGTTTCAATAGGTAATTTTGTTTGACTTGAGGATCTAATCTAATATAATATTTAAAACAAGCAAGACTTACTCTATGAGTTTGAATGTTTGACTCGAGGTTCCCTCCTCTGCGGTATCAGCTTCATTGTCTCGTTTCACATCCGTAGCTTGATTGTCATCAAGGTGTTCCACGCACGATCACCATTTTGAGATCAATTGAATGCAAGTTTTTATCATCGATCACAACTCATTCAATACAAGCACCAAACTTTCTACCTCTTTGTATGTAGCTCAGTTGAAATGTCTCTAAATGCCTTTCACCTTGGAACTTTAGTTTGTTTAACTTGTATGCACTTCGTGCTCCACTCATCCACAAGTTGATTGAACTTCTCTCTGGCATATATCTTCACTTGCATGACCACTTATTTAGTAATTACCTACAATAGATATGGATCCCAATGGAAACATTCAAGATGCATGATGGTGGAGATTTAGATGACATTATTTGTAGATATGGACACATGTATGTTGATAAGAGGTCAAATCTTATTTGTTAATTCTAGAAATTGTTTAAGAAATATGTCAAAGGATTTAAATCTTGGGCTTTTCACGGTTCTTGGAATGACAGTTTTAAATGAAAATTACATACCGAAAACATATTTGAAATGCAAATCACAACTATAATTAACTATCTAAAAAAGCAAATATTTCATTTCTATTCCCTAATCACATTTTCTTTTAATTGAGCACTGTTATCAAAAATTCACCCCCCAGGGTAATTTTGATAACATGCATCAGAATATTCAAATCCCAGGCACATTGATTGATTTAGAGCAAACATCATGTTTCTGAGGTTCCCTCAGATATTTTTCTAACTCCCCTGGCCTAAAGAAGGAAGGAGCAAGCTCTGAGAAAATGCGAAAAAGTTGCAGAAAGGAAAGTAGGTTGATCCAGGAAAAATCGTGAAAATTGGCTAAGTCCTGCTCAAGGTCGCCTTTGGGATGTGTCGGACAGAAAGGCGCGGATCGGCCGAAAATCCTCCAGGCGGCCCGCTAAGCAAAATGGGACAAGTGGGACAAAAGACCCGAACGGCCGAACCGAAATGAGCACAAACAATCCGAAGTTGGGACATTTGGGCCGCGAAATGGCCGAACCGGGCGAAAAAGTCAGTCCGAAGCAACAGGGACATTTGGGACAAATGGACGCGAACCGGCCGGTTCGGCCGAAATCAGCACAAGGAGCACTGTGCCAAATGGGACAAAGGGACGCGCGGGACGCGGAGAGCCGAAAAGCCCGAAAACCAATGAGAAGCTGCCACGTGTCCTCACAAGAGAAAAGTCCAAAAGTCAAAGGGGCAAGGTTTGAAGCGCTGGCCCGAGCCAATAGGAATTGGACACGTGTCCAATAGAGCAGGGAAGTGCAGAGCTCGGGGAGAAGTTAGAGAATTTGGCCGAGTTCCCCAAAAAGGCTAAAAGTAAAGGAAGCCCCGCGCCCTGTCCTCCAACAAGATCATGCCACGTGTCATACAAGTGGCTGGGGGGCGCGGGAAAAAGGTGGAAAAAGTCCCAGAATCATCAAAAGGTCAAAATTTCAAAAGAAAGCCCGCCGAAAGGTGGAGGAGAGAGAATCATTGCGACCAATCAATGCGTGCCACGTGTCATCCAAGTGGCAGAAGCGCGGGAAAGATTTCAAAACACGTTTTCGCCTGTTTTGTGCCCTAAAACTTCAGACCTCCATAACTTTCGATCCAGAGCTCGGATTTGCACGTTCTTTATATCAACGGAAAGCTTATGAAATTCTCTACATGATTCTTGGATCAATCTCGAGTTTTGGTGTAGTCTGAAGAGAGAAAATCGAGAAACGGCGCTGACGCGTGATAATGGCCAGAAGCGACGTTTCAACAACCTGTTTTAATGCTAATGGGTCGCATTCTTCTTCAGCACGGCCAGAAGTGACATTTCAGTGGCCAAATTAATGCAGAATGGGTCGCATTCTCCTCCAAAATCGCTCAAAGTGACAGGGTATGGGTTGGTAAGATCCTCCATGCTGATTTAATGCATCTGCAGTCAATGAGGAATGGGCTGGCACGTTTTCCCACGTTTCTGTCCCCTGGGCTCGACCCATGCAATGTAAAAAGCCAGATTTGGCTGGGACATAACAAGTGGTTCATCTTTTCTGCTCTGCCCTCCCTTCTTTTCTTCTCTAGGGTTGAAAATGGAGTTTGAGCCTCCTCCCTTGCTCTGTAATGGCGTTTTTGCCTCTTATTAATGGAATGATGTTCTGTGCAAACTTCTGGAGCAACAAAATGTGTTTTGTGATGCATCTGTCCATCCTTCCTCATTTTTGCTTGTTCTCTTCTTGCCTCTCTTCATTGCAGGTATTTGTGCATGTTTGAATGTTCATTGCAGGTTTGGAGCTGTGTTCATGGAGTTTTGGGACATTTTCTGTGTGAAATCTATCCTTGGGCCTGTGATGCATCTGTCCATCCTTCCCATTGCTCACCTCTCTTTGTCCCATGGCAGTTTTGATAGATGTTCAACATTCTCCTTCTCTGGTGTATCACCATTTTAGTGTAGGCTTTTGTCTGTTTTTCCTTTCTCTCTCTCTCTGTCTCCTTGGCATGGTTAGATTAGGATTAGATTAGCTTGCCTGCACTGGAATAGCTTGTGGCAGGTAGTTTAGGAGCAGGAACCAGCCTTCTCTGGAGATTCCTCTCTCGGTTTCACAAGTCCCACGCTTGGAGAGAGGTTTCCATGTTGTGCAATCACACTGGATGCCTGAACATCAACCTAGAAGCCTGATGTGCGTCCAGGGGTGCTGTGATTTTGCACTAACAGTTTTGGCACGCCCGGTGGGACCTTAGAGGTCTTTCACTTCATCTTTTGCAGGTTGGTGTGTTCCTGTGAAGATTTCAGCCTTTGGAGGCACTTGCAAACACATCTGGCGACTCCATCTAGTCAACAACCCATCTCTGAAGTTGCAGACCTTCCCTTCCATTCATTTTCATCCATTTTCATCCATTCTTCCTTCCATCTCTTCCATCATTCTTTCATTCTCATGAAGTTGTGCAATCATGACTTCATTTCCATCATGGAATTCACATCAACAACAGCAGTATATTCCACCTCCAACATGTTTTACAAATCCTCCAAATCAGCATTTTGAGCAGATTCAAGATCAGCATGCATACTCATATGAACAGCAGTGCCAAAGTCAGTTTGGCTATGGAGCTTTCCAAGAGCAAGAGTATGCATACAATGAAGACCATCAGATCCAAGATGCTGGTCTGTTGGAGAAAATCCAAAAGATGGAGGTGGGGATGGCGCAGTCCAGGGCTCAAGCACAAATGAAAGCTTTTGGAATCGGTTGTGGAGCACCCTGTCCATGGGTGGGACCTTTTCCAAGGCATTACAGCCCTCAGGAGAAGCTTGACTTCATGATTGCAACGCTGCCTTTGCTTGCAAAGTGGATTGAAGAAATAGAGGTGTATGAGAGAAGTATTCAGCAACCTTGTCAACGGGTAAGCACACCTTCTCATGCCTTTTCTTTTCCTCTTTCCCAATCTGTTTCATTTCAGCAGTGTCAAGTTTCAAACCCTCCATCTGCTGTCCCAAGTGTTGAATCCATTTCTCCATCCCTAGTCTTCCACCACATCTCGATTCTTCTTTCCTTTTCCCTTCCAAATAGTCATCCCCTCCACAAGAGCTAACAGAAATACCCCCTCCTCCAAAGAAACAAGAGGTTTCACTGCCTCCACCACCACACAAAATTGTAAAATCAATTGAGTTACAACCCATCTCTCCTCTTGCATTCCCAAATCCATGTTGGGAAGAAGAAATTGAAAAAATCAGTCATCAAGGACAGCAAGAAGAGGAGCCCAACAGAAAAGAAATAACAGACGACTTGAAGGTTTGGGCTGCCAAGTTTGGGATGACAAAGATCCCCTTGATGGTTAAGCCTACAGAAGAGGCTAAGGTTGAACAAATTGTGGTCATGGTGGTGATCAGGACTGATTCAATTTGCACAATCAGCCATGGAGGAAGAAGAAGAAGATCTTGCAGTCCCAACTTGTCCTCTAGAGCAGCAGAATGAAGAGTTTGACTTGACAAACTTCATGCTAGAGGAAGATTTTTTTCAAGGGAAAGATTCTCTTCAAGTAGTAGAGGAAGGAGAAGCTGCTCCAAATCCAAAAGAAGAGGAGCACAATCTAGCTGTGGAGGAGAAAAGTGCAGATCCAAAGGGCTTTGAGCACAAAGCAGGTTATAGAAGAACCTTCAGTTCTTCTCTCTACTTCATCTCTCTCAAGTTCTTGTACTGAAGAAGAGTTTGATCCCCTCGCAAACTCAATGTTGGAGGAGTGAAAGAAACCATGGTGATCGAGTTGCAGATCAAGAGACATGCCATGGGAGGAGGTTGAACATTTGCAGCAGTACAGCAATGAGGCAGTTTACCTGTCAGATTTGGAGGACTGTTTTGATGGAGAAGAGCCGGTTGAGCTTTCACCTTTCTCTCTTTCATCACCCACATCCCAAACACCAGAGCCTACTGCCATGAAGGAGAGCTTTCAATTACAGTAGCCTGCATCTTATAGCAGCTCTTTGGAATCAAAATTGGAAGATTCTAAATCTTCCATGTTCTTCACTGGAGGAAGAGAAAGGATAGAAGGATTCCACCATTTCTTCCACACCATCCATTCAGGAGGGTCTACAAGAGAACTCCATTCTTGGAGTTGAAAATCAGAGCTATGGGCATATCAAATGGACCATACCTTGCCCAATCAGGTATTTGGCTTCATTGGAGCCAAAGGAGAAGCCACAACCGGTCATGCTCACTTCTGGGCATGAGGATGAGCTACAAAGTACCAAGGATCAGCTGTCATACCTCTTCAATCCAAATGCAAAGCAACTAAAAGAGGTATTGGAATTTTTCAGTTGATACCTTGATGATTTGGATAGAAGACCAGCTTCTTGTTGATTTTCCATCCATCCAAACAGCCATGATCACTGCCAAATCAATTGCATGGCTGCCAATTTTGAAGAAAGGAAGCTATTTCTGCACAACTAGTTGCAGGGTTTGTTTAGCTTGCCTTTGCTTCCAGTTAGAGTAGAGTAGCTAGGTTTGCTTTCAGTAGAAGAATTGCTTGTGCACACTCTGCATGTTCCATTTGGGGCATGTATGATTTTCAGTTCTGTACATAGTTTTTGGTGTTGCTGGTTTTGCTCTTGCACTGTTCATTGCAGTGGCCTTTTGGTGAGAATGACTCCATGCCCAACGGGATTTCCAAGTGGCTCAGAGGGGAGGTTTTCAAAGTTCAGATCAGTTTTCAGGCTGCTACTCATGACTCCATTCCCAATGGATTACTTCAGGCTACTGATCATTCATCTAGCAGGCAGATGACCCCGTTGAGTCGCCAAACTGTTATCCAAAATTCACCCCCCTGTGTAATTTTGATAACATGCATCAGAATATTCAAGTCCCAGGCACATTGATTGATTCAGAGCAAACATCATGTTTCTGAGGTTCCCTCAAATATTTTTCTAACTCCCCTGGCCGAAGAAGGAAGGAGCAAGCTCTGAGAAAATGCGAAAAAGTTGCAGAAAGGCTAAGTAGGTTGATCCAGGAAAAATCGTGAAAATTGGCTAAGTCCTGCTCAAGGTCGCCTTTGGGACGTGTGGGACAGAAAGGCGCGGATCGGCCGAAAATCCTCCAGGCGGCTAAGCAAAGTGGGATAAGTGGGACAAAAAGACCCGAACCAGCCGGTTCGGCCGAAATGGGAACAAACAGCCCGCCATTTGGGACAAATGGAACAGAAGTACGCGGCGGGCGCGAGAAGCCGATCCGGCCGAAAGGGGGGACTAAGTGTTGCTCGGGACGTGGGACAAAAAGACCGGCCGAATCGGCCGAAATGAGCACAAACAATCCGAAGCAATTGGGACATCTGGGCCGCGAGGACGCGAACCGGCCGAACCGGGCGAAAAGAGTCGAGGCAGTCCGGAAGCAACAGGGACATTTGGGACAAATGGACGCGAACCGGCCGGTTCGGCTGAAATCAGCACAAGGAGCACTGTGCCAAATGGGACAAAGGGACGCGCGGGACGCGGAGAGCCGAAAAGCCCGAAAACCAATGAGAAGCTGCCACGTGTCCTCACAAGAGAAAAGTCCAAAAGTCAAAGGGGCAAGGTTTGAAGCGCTGGCCCGAGCCAATAGGAATTGGACACGTGTCCAATAGAGCAGGGAAGTGCGGAGCTCGGGGAGAAGTTAGAGAATTTGGCCGAGTTCCCCAAAAAGGCTAAAAGTAAAGGAAGCCCCGCGCCCTGTCCTCCAACAAGATCATGCCACGTGTCATACAAGTGGCGGGGGCGCGGGAAAAAGGTGGAAAAAGTCCCAAAATCATCAAAAGGTCAAAATTTCAAAAGAAAGCCCGCCGAAAGGTGGAGGAGAGAGAATCATGCGACCAATCAGAGCGTGCCACGTGTCATCCAAGTGGCAGAGCGCGGGAAAGATTTCAAAACACGTTTTCGCCTGTTTTGTGCCCTAAAACTTCAGACCTCCATAACTTTCGATCCAGAGCTCGGATTTGCACGTTCTTTATATCAACGGAAAGCTTATGAAATTCTCTACATGATTCTGGGATCAATCTTGAGTTTTGGTGCAGTCTGAAGAGAGAAAATCGAGAAACAGCTCTGACGCGTGATAATGGCCAGAAGCGACGTTTCAACAACCTGTTTTAATGCTAATGGGTCGCATTCTTCTTCAGCACGGCCAGAAGTGACATTTTAGCGGCCAAATTAATGCAGAATGGGTCGCATTCTCCTCCAAAATCGGTCAAAGTGACAGGGTATGGGTTGGTAAGATCCTCCATGCTGATTTAATGCATCTGCAGTCAATGAGGAATGGGCTGGCACGTTTTCCCACGTTTCTGTCCCCTGGGCTCGACCCATGCAATGTAAAAAGCCAGATTTGGCTCATTTGAAACAAGTTGTTCATTCTTTTCTGCTCTGCCCTCCCTTCTTTTCTTCTCTAGGGTTGAAAATGGAGTTTGAGCCTCCTCCCTTGCTCTGTAATGGCGTTTTTGCCTCTTATTAATGGAATGATGTTCTGTGCAAACTTCTGGAGCAACAAAACGTGTTTTGTGATGCATCTGTCCATCCTTCCTCGTTTTTGCTTGTTCTCTTCTTGCCTCTCTTCATTGCAGGTATTTGTGCATGTTTGAATGTTCATTGCAGGTTTGGAGCTGTGTTCATGGAGTTTTGGGACATTTTCTGTGTGAAATCTATCCTTGGGCCTGTGATGCATCTGTCCATCCTTCCCATTGCTCACCTCTCTTTGTCCCATGGCAGTTTTGATAGATGTTCAACATTCTCCTTCTCTGGTGTATCACCGTTTTAGTGTAGGCTTTTGCTGTTTTTCCTTTCTCTCTCTCTCTCTCTGTCTCCTTGGCATGGTTAGATTAGGATTAGATTAGCTTGCCTGCACTGGAATAGCTTGTGGCAGGTAGTTTAGGAGCAGGAACCAGCCTTCTCTGGAGATTCCTCTCTCGGTTTCACAAGTCCCACGCTTGGAGAGGGGTTTCCATGTTGTGCAATCACACTGGATGCCTGAACATCAACCTAGAAGCCTGATGTGCGTCCAGGGGTGATGTGATTTTGCACTAACAAGCACCTCTAGGGGTATTGTATAATTGGGTATAAGATTACACATAATTTAATGGTATCTCTGTGTAAGTTCCGGAGGGAACATATAAATTCTACAATACAAAATAAGCAAATAAATTGAACGAATGATCACCTTTAGTTAATCAGCTATGAATAAAGCACATCTATGTCGTCTAAATCACCTAGATGGCAAATTCATTGAAAACTATACATCAACACCAATAGACCAAGGACCCTTCGACTCCTTGTTCACATTTACTGTGCATTTAAACACAAAATTTGTTGAAAAACAGTTCACGTTTTAAGTTGTGCTCGTAATTTGTGGCGCACGTTTCGTGTGTTTTATCCTCCTCTTTTTGTTTAAGCATTTTCTGCTATGTTACGGCACCGCATTTGTTTTTTCTTTTGGACCTTAAACTATTGTTTCTTATGTGCCATAGTGTTGTTTGTGTGTCACTTGTCGTAGAATGTCCCTTCAACCGGCACCCACATTTAGTGTTGTTTAAGACATCAGACAATGCATTTAACTAGAAAAGTTGACGAGCCTTTTTAAAATTTGTCTTGTTATCGGCGCGCAATTGACACTTTCGCAGTCCACATAAATAACTTGTTTTTTTTTTGGTAAATATATGCATGGATGGAGAGAAAATAAAGAAATGCACGGGTCGAGTGCTGTCGTGACATTCAACGATATGGACTATTCATCGTCAGCTTTTTCTGCAACGTTAAGTATTCTCATGCTGGACCACAAAAAAATTATCTTTCTAGAAGCCCTCCATTGTGGTAACGTAAATCGTATCATTGACGAGCTCGGAACGTTCTCATCAATACTAATAATTGTCGTTACGGAATACACATTTTTATTGCTATGTTATCTAACGTTCTCCCATACATTCTACGGCTTCCCGTGAATCTTAAATCTTAAGAGAACCTCGCTTTTCCTATCCTTTCTGTTTTGTATGGAAACTAACAATTTAATTCAAATTGCAAATCTGCATAAGCTTTTTAAGAAGATGAAAGGTATCGAGAAATCCCAAGTCGTGGCAGTGCCATTTCCGGCACCTGGTCACGCCATCCCTCTGCTCGATTTTGTAAAGCAACTCGCCTCCCATGGCCTCACCGTCTCTTGTGTCACCGACTCACCACCCTTGCTAACGTTCCCCGTGTGCAACATCAACTGGCTTCCGCTATTTCCTCCGGCCTAGATATTCGCCTCCTTGTCCTCCCCACGCCCGTGGTGGAAGGTTTACCAGAGGGATTGGAGAGCTTCGAACAAGTTCCTCCCGAGCAGCGTCTTCTTATTTATGATCTCGTGGCTAAGCTTGAACACCCTTTTAACGGTTGGCTTGAGACCCAACTCGAAAGCAGGACACCTCCTGTTTGCATGGTGCATGATATTCTTTTGGGATGGACTATGGAGGTACCAGATTCACATAATATCGCCCGGGTGGTGTTCAACACGTACAGCGCTTTCGCAACGAGTCTGCTGCGTTCTGCATCTCTATCGGCCTCAAAAAACGCGTTGGAGAAAGAAGGGGACGCACTTGTGCTGAGCTTGGGCATCCCCAGTCCATTCAAATTACACAAGCACGAGATAGACCCCATATTATTCCACCCTGTGATGGAGGATTTACTACGACGGTTACAGTCAGTCAATCAAGGATGGGGAATGCTTGTGAATACTTTTGAGCAGCTGGAGGCAGAACATCTCCAACACTTGAGAAATGTGAGGAGAAATAAAGTGTGGTCCGTAGGCCCTGTGCTCCCACCGACAGTGCAAAGCAGCGCCCGAGGGAAATTGACGGACGTCAGCGAGCACGAGCTGCTACAGTGGCTGGATTCTCAAAGCTCTTGTTCAGTTGTATATATTTCGTTTGGAAGCTTCGCTTGCTTATCGGAAGAACAAAGCAAGGCCTTGGCGAATGGTCTGGAAGCCAGCGAGCAGCCATTCGTTTGGGCCATCAAGGTGTCACCAAAGATTGATCCCGCAACATCCGATACACCAAGTGATCCTGCTCGCGTATACCTTCCTGAGGGTTTCCGAGAGTGCACAAAGAATAGAGGGTTGGTAATATGGGGATGGGTGCCACAGCTTGTAATTCTCTCACATCCGAGTGTAGGTGCCTTCATGAGCCACTGCGGCTGGAATTCGATGCTTGAAAGCATATCTCTGGGAGTCCCATTAATCACATGGCCAATGGTTGCAGATCAACACTTCAATTCCAAGCTAGCAATAGAGTCGAGCATAGGAATCCAAGTCTGCGAACATAGATCTGGAGTTCCAGACGAGCAACAGGTGAAGGATTCTGTAATAGTAGTTTTGACAAAAGAGGAGGGGAAGGAGATGAAAAGTAGTGCAGAAAAGATGATGGAGATGGCAAGAAAGGGCTGTTGCATATGAAGGATCTTCCACCACAAATTTACAAGATTTTGTTAGTGAGATTCATAAGTTGGAGATGTCAAGAGAGGCTGTCGTTGCCTCATGTGGAGGATCTTTGAAAAATGAAACTTATGAAATCCATAACATAAGCGTTTCCAGAACCATGTAATCCTTTCAAAATTTGTTGCATGCATGCTGGAAATATGCATGTGCAACATAGAATTCCTCACGTAGCTTTTTAGGAAAGCTAAGTTTAGTTTTAGTTTAGCATGGAGTTCGTAGCTTTAGTTGGAGTCCTATTTTTAGGAAATAGATTTTAAGTAAATAAAGCAAAAAAAAATTATTTTAAAGCATGCAATTATGCGCTGTTTTTAGACGGTAGTTATTTCTGGAAAGTTCTATTTTTAGAGTGGTAGGAGGTTATTTAATTAGCAGCAATTGTTATTTTATTTGTGTGAAAGAGTGTTACACGTACAACTTGAATGTAATGAGCTGAAGCTATGACAAAATTGAAGGAATTAATAGATTATGCACAACAGTGCTGGTTTGAGTAAATTAATCTATTTTTATGTGTATATTTTATTGTTCTGTTTATGTTGTTCGCTGTTTAAGTTAGCAGACTTTCTACAAATTGGTATCAGAGCCAGATTTTCTTGCAAGTTATTACACTGGTAATAAGCAATGGCTTCTACATCCGGTATGCAAACACTGCAATTTAATGGAAATAATTATGAGTACTAGTCATTGAACATGAAGGCGTTATTCAGATCTCAAGATGTATGGGAGATTGTTGAGAATGGGTACATAAAGAATGCAGATGCAACGGCATATAACCCATTTTCTCAGGAAGAGGAAGAGACTTTGAAGGAGTTAGGGAAGAAAGACGGAAAAACTCTTTTCTTAATTCATCGGGGGATGCATGAAAGCATCATTCCCAAAGTGGGAGTACCCAGTCAAGCAAAATAAACATGGGATACATTTCAAGGTGCATATCAAGGTAAGGAGAAAGTAAAAACCACCAAGCTACAGTTACTTCGTAGAGATTTTGAGAATTTATCAATGAAAGATTCATATTCCGTAGAATCGTTCTTTACTTATGTAGTTGGCTTAGTCAATCAAATAAAATCCTATTGTGAAACTCTTGAAGACAAAAAAATATTGAAAAATCGCTTAGAAGTTTTCCTACACAATTTGATCCTTTAATTGTTGCTATTGAAGAAACTAAGGATTTGAGTCATTTTTCTATTGATGAGTTACATGCATCACTAATCAATCATGAGAAGAAGATGAATAGATCAGATGCAGTTGTATTTCAAGCTTTTTCATCTCAAATAACAGGTATTCGTGGAAAAAGAAGAGGTAATTTCAGCCCAAGGGATAGAGGAAGAAGTCCATCTAAATTTTAAAAATACTCATCATTTTTTACATATAAATATATATTTAAAATTGCTTAAAATAAATGAAGACATATAACTGCTATCCTAGAGTGGGCCCTTTTTGTTTCAACTATTATTTGATCTTGTTATCACTCACCCAAAACGGTGCAAATTGTGAATTTTTTTGAATTTTTGCCCAAGTAACCTTGTTTCCCTATGTATTTGTCTTTGTCAAGGTATGAGGATTGAAAAAGGTCTAACAGTTAGTTTCTTTTCAGTTGAATTGATATTTTTTAGTGTCTTTCAGTAGATGCGGGTTCTGGTGGAATAAGTTCCTTTGGGCCTCCAGTTCCTCGCATCTCGGAGTAGCCTATACTACATTTAATCTTAGTGTTTTGTGGATTTTTATACTCCCTGTGGAGCCTATTCCTATCGAACCCTTGTTTCCTATAATTAATTCCAACCCGAATAACCTTTGGTTAATAGTATTGCGGAGATTGTTTAATTGGATGGAACTCTTCCATGTAAGCACGTGTTCCCCGCATCCTCATAATTCCTGCAATTTTTTAGAATCCTATAACGACCCATAAATCACACACACGAACAACATAGTGAAATAAAAGATAACTTTTTTTTTTACTTGCTTGACACATAACATGACACAACATGTCATCACCAAGGATACAACTAACATTGTGAACAACTTGATACAAGGATGGCCATAAAGGCAGCACGGAAACGTTCACACCTATCAAGGACAATACATTTTTTTTTCTTTTGACAAGAAAACATAGAAGTCCAATCACAGAATACACTTACAGTTAGGGCCAACCACAATGAGATATTCTTGAGGGTTATTTATTTTAAAAGGACATCTTGCAATTCTTAGCTTACGTTTTCAAGGAGGCCCAAGATATGATTCGTATAATTCAACTTGCCAAGCCAAGTTTATTCTTTTGACGCTGAGTAATTATCTTAAATATTCTCTATTATGACATTTATTTGCTTAATTCGTTTATCAAGAAAAAGGAGTATTTAAATTCCACAAGGCCATCTGCTCACCACTAACACTACTAAGAATCGTTCTTGCCCACAAGACAACATCGTTTTAAGTTCAACACACTTAAGAGAAGAGATACAAGGTGCCTTGAAAAATGGGTTAGAGGGAGAAGGTCGAGATGGAACATCTTTAGGACCTCATTAGTTATTGCCAGTATTTAATTGAAGCTAGGGCTCTTAACCAGAATTATCAACAACTTTACTTAGGCTTCACTAAAAGTATTAACAAGGAGTAAAAATTTACTTTCCAAATGGCGGTGAGAAAGATGGTGAGGTATCCAATTTGTTTTCTCTAGCTTATTAAATCTTATCATCTTCAAACAACTAACAGTTCATTTCACCTTAGGGTCATTTTACAAATTTCACCATAAAAGGAATAATGTTCACTAGAGGAGCTAGGGTTATCATGTTATACAATTTACCTACAATGATAGTCTTTCCCTTGATTACTTAAAGAATTTCTTGCTCTCAAGTTGGTGACCCCTACATTACTTTATTTGAATACAACTTTTAATTTAACTTCTAGAAGTATTAAACAATCCCATGTTAGTTTACTTATGACACTTTATTACTAAGTCATGTCAAGGTTTAACTCAAAAGTTATTCTCAAGGCAAGGTTATAGCAACACTCATTTACAAGAACAAAACAAGATTACATCAATTCTTAAAATACTTATACTCCAACAAAGTCACTCAACAACAATAACCAATTTTCTTATAATTTCAATGATGGTCAAACAATACAAGGTTTCCAAAGTTCAGATGACAAATTCCACAATACTTTATACTAAGACATTAATCCTCTTTTAATCTTTCCACTGGACGTTAACAATAGTTGAACAACATAAAGAGGTTTCGAGCAAAGGAACTTCTCAACTGAGGTTGATGACAAAAGTCTACAAATCTATCCCTCATCTACATGCAAAATCCATCTGCAGCAAATTTTCTACAAGAGTCAGTTCACGAGAACTGAGCAAGATAAGGCTAGACAAACCCACCATAACTGTTATCTATCAAAATAATGAAAAGAAGCACTTTATTACAAGAATTTGGGTCAAACCTCTAAACACTATCAACACATCAAGTTATAATAAAATCTCCATCATGCCAATCAAAGAAGAAGACCATGTACTTCCGTTAGGAGTAAAGACGATGAAAATATAACAACCGAAAGAGAAAGGCCCTTGGCCCTATAAGGAGAAATAACCAATCTAACAAAGCAGGATTCCCACCAAGTAAATAATTAAATAACAATCACAAGAGTGCGATTTGATATAAAGTACCAACCATCCAGAATTTTGTCACAGGTACCAAATGCATAGGTTATAATATTATATTTCTAGAAGAACAAGAGTTGATCGGCCCAAGAAAAGGGAAACCACGGTTTCAAGAATTAACACAAAAAGCCATGTATAAATGAGTTTCAAACCTGAAATCACATAGAGTATCCACACAACATAAGTTTTGAAGCATAAGCAAAGTAAACTAGTTTTGGCCACTAACTCCAAGAGACTTCCCAATCATTCAAGAAGGCCAATGCCTTGTAGACTAGTAGCAATCATGCAAGAGAAGAAAAAGAGTCCATCAACCAAGAGTATACGAACATGTCATCAACAACTTTTATAATCCTAAAAATTTACAACACTCCACATCAATTATTAGAGTTCAGTTAATTTAAAATAAATTTCCTATTTCCCAAAACAATAATATTTTTAAGGCAACCCTTGGTAACATAGACAACCGTTCAAACAAAGGTACAACATAAACTACTAAGTTCCATTATCAAAACAGCTCCTTCTGCTATAGCTCCATCATACTATTGATTGCATGAAAGTTTTTCCCAAGGTTGACAACATTTAAGGTAATTTTCATCACAAAACATTAAGGAACATATGTGCATATAAGTTGTCCAATCCTAATTAACAACACAGTCATAATAAATGGGAGGAAACACAAGTTAGAAGACTAGATTATTTCACCAACAACCTTCCGAGAGGGAAGAAGACCAAAATAATTCCAGAAATAGCGGGGGTACTAGAGTTGCACGATTAAGACCTCGAACATAGCTAAATAAAAAAACTAGTTACGATTCAAGATGAAGGGAAGCAGTCAAAGTACCTCCTAAGAATGGCAATAAAACCTAGGAACCAGGCTGAAGCTACGTAGGAGTCTAAACACTCGAGGTTGAAACACGATGCACTCAAACTAAAACATTCTAAAAGTTTTAACACCGAATCTCTAACCTGAAATAGTCCAAGCGTTGATTACACTAATACTGCAACCTTTCCTTTTCGATGCCAAAAGGCTTGTTAGGTGGCTTGAGAGATCATTAACAATTTATGTCAAAAGAAAAAGAAGGACAGCCTTGGTTGATAGGAAGGAACTTCATAGTTATTGCACGCTTACAATAATGACTGCTAAAAACTAGCTGGAACAAATAATAACTGGAACTCTATCATAGAGAAGAGTACATATATATATAAAAAGGAAGATCGATCACTCGAGCAAGAGAAACATAACATTCAGGGGAAAGGGCACACGCATCCTTTCGACCAACATACTGTCAATGATAAAAGCTAAAACAAGAAGAAACAAGCAGAAAGGGGAAACCTCCCATCATGACATCCAACTGACAATTCAATGCAAGGAAATGTGGTTCGATTTCACAATAATTTTAAATAAAATAACAGTAGAAATGTGTAGAAATATCTTTCCTGTTTCTCCAGCTTCAACAGGTCGTACAGACTCCGCACGGGTCAGCATAAGAACTGTAGGTACTGGAAACTGGGTGCACCAGTTCTAAGCGGTCCACAATCACGATCTGCGAGACCATGCAATTGAAGAGAATTTTTGTCAAACAGTTCACGAGCATTGTTGTATCCGAAGTGACTCCAAGCACTTGTGCTCAACTATTGCTTTCCTTGAGCTTTTACTTCTTGTGGGATTCGACAACCAACTCACATACCCTATACGGGCTACCTCAAACACAAGTGATCTACACAAGGCTAGAGGAGATATTTTTAGAGAAGAACCTAGCAAGGATGTCACGGCAAGAAAAGGTTGTAGGAGATGGATTTACCCAAGTTACTCAGATTTGTTTCAACTTCCTATGCCTTCTCAACAAACCCATTCCAAAACATATCATGCAATCCTTGCTGTCCTTTGGCCATATTTCACTTAGGCATTTTTGTCAAATAGTTTGGGTGTCTTATGCTTGCTTCCACTTTGCATATGTATCTACCAACGCACGGGAAAATAAAGCATTAGACACAGCCTTGTCCTTTCTCCATTATTTTCCAAGAGGGTATCTCTTCAGGTAGACTCCATATCCATAAAATAGTCCCTAGACTTAGCATCCTCAACTAAGGCTGACCAGTCACTAGATTGCTTCAATGCAGCTGCTTTGCCCTCAACCCAAAGTGCTCTGCGAGCTCGTGCTAGTGCCACATTCATGCGGTGAATAACAGCTACAAAGCCAACCCCATGATTTGAAGCTCGGACACAAGACATAATGATTACATCACGCTCCTGGCTCTAAAAGGCATCTACCGTAATGATAAATAAACCTTTCTTTCTTCAGATTTGAGGACAGCATCAAACTCTCGGTGCAAACATTACAGCTGTGGCTTGTAAGGTGTGATAATTCCAACATAAACCTTTATGCCTGCCAACATAGTGACTCGTTGAAGAAGCTCATATAATAGCAAAGTAAAATGTGCTTCCATGAATATTCTGATATGAAACAGATCCATGCCTATGAGATACTCTTCCATGAGTTACAACGTAAAACAAGTAAGAAAACAATAGAGAATCTTAGCAATAAATTTCATCAAGTCTCCTGGTAACTCTCTCACTGTCACAGTCGATTTTGATAAAAATACCTTGAAGGAGAATCCCGAATTGAGGATGCAGTCGATACTGAACAGCTAACAACATAGTTGGATGACCTACTTGCTGGAAGTGCTCACAACGGCTTCTACTACTCTGCAACATGCCTACTTCCTGGCTATTTACTGTGCAGGCTGTGCCGTGGATCTCCGACCAGAACACAACTCGCATCACCCAATGAACGTGGAGGTAACACGCCTTCTTCCCTAGCCTGCAGCTTCATCTATACCCGCCATATCGAACCCACGCGACCAGCAGGGAAGGCACCCAAGGTGGAACTAGAAAGACAAATGCCTGGACAGAACAGGTTTTGATGGGCTCTCTGCCCATGCAACCAGGAAAGACACCTCTCAACCATTTCACGTGCAGTCTATCCAAGAGGTAGAGAAATGTGCCAGGAGAAAGAAACGCCCAAGAAAAACGTGCCCAACACCCACCTGTATGCATTGAAAGAGAATCAGAACGAGATCATGGTGAAGGAAGTCAAGGCTCCACCAACTCCCACTGTCTCACGCCAAACAGGACATTACAAGTTCATTTAAGATGTGAAAAGAAATGTCACCCATCCGCCAGCTAACTAGGGAGAAAAAAATGCACTTCAACCACTACCAAAAAGAATAAGAAAATACAGTCTATATACAATAATAATAATCATTAATGTTCTCCTTGATTACTTAAACTAAGCTCTCCTTGTTTAGTTTTATATTCTCCTCCTTGATGATTAAAAATTTTAAGCTACACTCTCCTCATTTAGCAATTGGAACACAATGATGGGAAAATATAAAGCAAGGAGGACATTCATGCTTAGCTTTGTAAACAAGAGAATAAATGGCACGTGATGTTACACCACACCACACCACAAATGAGCACAAATAAAGTAGGAGTGTTCCATAGATCGAAGTCACAAAGATGTTCCATGCTTAGCACTCGATTGCCGAAGGGTGAACAGGTGTAACGTAGAACAGGGCATTACATTCTCCTCCCCTTAAGAAAGCATCGTCCTCAATGTGACATTACACAGAGGGAAGGAAATGGCACGTAACCAAGAACAGGTACAAGAGAAAGTACACCCTATGGTTTAAAATTTTATTTGATTAAAGCACGGTCACAAGGTAGCCTTAGGAACATTTGGTAGAAATTTTAACTTTCGTGGTTCTATGAAGATTGGCAGTTCTTTCTTATTTATTATTTTCATTAGTCTCTTTCCGTTAACATTATTCTTAGTTTAATTTCTTTTAAAATTTCATCATTGAAGAGTTTTGGTTTATTCCTTATGGTGGGTGCCCAACATGAACTGCTAACACAACACCCTATCAGGTTCACAAGACCCTACAGATTCATAAGCACACAAGTATATACTTCATGATTGTATTACACCACAAAAAGGTTACTCAAATACGGAATGGAATAGGCACAGTCCACATAACATAGTACTCGACACACATCAATGACTGACATACCAAAACACTCAACCAAAAGAGTACTACAATCCACCAAACATTTCCTTAATTTGCATCGATGAAATGAATTCACATAACACCAAACAAATGCTACAGGTACATAGGGTCCACAAGGGCATCAATGACATATCCATGACATCACAACACATATCCATCTGACATGGGTAACACATACATCAAAATACCACTACCAAAACATCACAATAACTCAACATATATCCCAAAACATCGACCATACAGATAAATATCATAAGCCTCCCTCAAACTCTTATGCCTCCCTCAAACTCTTATGCCTCCCTCAAGGAGGCCGGTTGACCCTATGGTCCAAGACACATAGAGTTCGAACACTCCTAACCCAAGTGACATAATAACGCGTGGTTCAACAACCCGCTAGTTATCTGTAACTCCTTGGGGTGTACCCCTATACAACAAAGCGGGTCCATAGGTCCAACCATTCCATGGTGCATCCCATGACCCTATTCCACACATCACGACAATAGAACCAGCACAACAATCCAATCAAAGTACCAAGTGGAAAAGTACAAGCCTTGGGCAAGGCGGTAAAAATTCCAAATTTAAAAGAAGACCCCAAATCAAGCAAAATAAATGGCCAAATAGCCATAGTTAGTATCAAAATCCCCATGTTAGTGCCACAAACCAAGGAAATGCCCAAAATTGTAAAGCATGGCAATCAAGAAAAGCTGCTGGTCCTTACAAAATAAAGTAAAAAATCTAAATTTACGAATAAAATCAACTTATAATAATGTCACATTACGATAACTGTGTGGCCTTATCTAGCCACCAAAGGGGTACTCAACGAGTTGCTAGCACTCAGAACATCGAGCCTCAGCTCGTAAAATACATATCAATAATACAACTGTCATCACCTCCATCTGAATCATCCCGCCACCACTTTGACAAGGCTAAACATAGTCATAGTTGCACTTAGGTTGCATACATACAACCACATAGGGAGAGAGGAAAGGATCACAGGTCCACCATCTACTAAACCTAAGCTTCGGCTCAAGTTATTGACCCATGGTACACCATTCCTCACTCTCAACATACACTTCTACCGATTCCCTTTAGGGTCGGTTAGCGTAAGGTTCACAACATAATATACAACAACATCACTAACATAATGGTGGCACACACATAACTACCATAACATCTTACATATGGTACATATTCAGGGTAGATCATGATCATACATTCACTGAGTGTAACACATCACTTTACCACATTCTGCACCCAAAGTGCAATCACCATACGATAGGGTTCATACACTCACCGTATGACCCCAAATCACAACATGAAGCATTACATATTTGCACGAATCATACATACGATGAACATAGTACGTCACAACATAACATCCATTGCTACATAACAAGGTGGTACACACATTTCTTCAGAACATGGTAAAAACATCATGATACAACTCATCTCTTTTAACATCAATCTAGTCATACAACACATTGATACACCTACATAGCACAATATGTCACAATGCTCCAACACTATGTCATCCACATTATATTTCTTTTCACCCATCACAAACAATAATTCACACGTGAGCTCTTCATAGAATCCACAAGAAGGAGAGAGAATACTCCCATCCCCAACATATCAACATGATCACAAACACGCACAAAGTGACATACACATCATGTGCGTTCACAATATCACAATTACGACATGGATCACATCACGCTTAAAGCACATTACTCTTCCAATATCTACCACCATCATGCAACATCATCATCATCATCATGTAGTAACATCATGTAACACAACCACCATCATGTAACATCACCATACAACACCAATCCGGCCCATAGGTTCGAGAGCATGAACCTACGCTCTGATACCAAGTGTAATGACCCATAAATCACACACACGAACAACATAGTGAAATATAAGATAACTTTTTTTTTTTGACTTGCTTGACACATAACATGACGCAACATGTCCTCACCAAGGATACAACTAACATTGTGAACAACTTGATACAAGGATGGCCATAAAGGCAGCATGGAAACGTTCACACCTATCAAGGAAAATACATTTTTTTTTCTTTTGACAAGAAAACATAGAAGTCCAATCACAGAATACACTTACTGTTAGGGCCAACCACAATGAGATATTCTTGAGGGTTATTTATATTAAAAGGACATCTTGCAATTCTTAGCTTACGTTTTCAAGGAGGCTCAAGATATGATTCGTATAATTCAACTTGCCAAGCCAAGTTTATTCCTTTGACACTGAGTAATTATCTTTAAATCTTCTCTATTATGACATTTATTTGCTTAATTCGTTTATCAAGAAAAAGGAGTATTTAAATTCCACAAGGCCATCTGCTCACCACTAACGCTACTAAGATTCGTTCTTGCCCACAAGACAACATGGTTTTAAGTTCAACACACTTAAGAGAAGAGATACAAGGTGCCTTGGAAAAGGGGTTAGAGGGAGAAGGTCGAGATGAAACATCTTTAGGACCTCATTAGTTATTGCCAGTATTTAATTGAAGCTAGGGATCTTAACCAGAATTATCAACAACTTTACTTAGGCTTCGCTAAAAGTATTAACAAGGAGTAAAAATTTACTTTCCAAATGGCGGTGAGAAAGATGGTGAGGTATCCAATTTGTTTTCTCTGGCTTATTAAATCTTATCATCTTCAAACAACTAACAGTTCATTTCACCTTAGGGTCATTTTACAAATTTCACCAGAAAAGGAATAATGTTCACTAGAGGAGCTAGGGTTATCATGTTATAAAGTTTACCTGCAATGATAGTCTTGCCCTTGATTACTTAAAGAATTTCTTGCTCTCAAGTTGGTGACCCCTACGTTACTTTATTTGAATACAACTTTTAATTTAACTTCCAGAAGTATTAAACAATCCCATGTTAGTTTACTTATGACACTTTATTACTAAGTCATGTCAAGGTTTAACTCAAAATTTATTCTCAAGGAAAGGTTGTAGCAACACTCATTTACAAGAACAAAACAAGATTACATCAATTCTTAAAATACTGATACTCCAACAAAGTCACTCAACAACAATAACCAAATTTTCTTATAATTTCAATGATGGTCAAACAATACAAGGTTTCCAAAGTTCAGATGACAAATTCCACAATACTTTATACTAAGACATTAATCCTCTTTTAAACTTTCCACTGGACGTTAACAATAGTTGAACAACATAAAAGAGGTTTCGAGCAAAGGAACTTCTCAACTACGGTTGATGACAAAAGTCTACAAATCTATCCCTCATCTACACGCAAAATCCATCTACAAAAAATTTTCTACAAGAGTCAGTTCACGAGAACTGAGCAAGATAAGGCTACACAAACCCACCATAATTGTTATCTATCAAAATAATGAAAAGAAGCACTTTATTACAAGAATTTGGGTCAAACCTCTAAACACTATCAACACATCAAGTTATAATAAAATCTCCATCATGCCAATCAAAGAAGAAGACCATGTACTTCCGTTAGGAGTAAAGACGACGAAAATATAACAACCGAAAGAGAAAGGCCCTTGGCCCTATAAGGAGAAATAACCAATCTAACAAAGCAGGATTCCCACCAAGTAAATAATTAAATAACAATCACAAGAGTGCGATTTGATATAAAGTACCAACCATCCAGAATTTTGTCACAGGTACCAAATGCATAGGTTATAATATTATATTTCTAGAAGAACAAGAGTTGATCAGCCCAAGAAAAGGGAAACCATGGTTTCAAGAATTAACACAAAAAGCCATGTATAAATGAGTTTCAAACCTGGAAATCACATAGAGTATTCACACAACATAAGTTTCGAAGCATAAGCAAAGTAAACTAGTTTTGGCCACTAACTCCAAGAGACTTCCCAATCATTCAAGAAGGCCAATGCCTTGTAGACTAGTAGCAATCACGCGAGAGAAGAAAAAGAGTCCATCAACCAAGAGTATACGAACATGTCATCAACAAATTTTATAATCCTAAAAATTTACAACACTCCACATCAATTATTAGAGTTCAGTTAATTTAAAATAAATTTCCTATTTCCCAAAACAATAATATTTTTAAGGCAACCCTTGGTAACATAGACAACCGTTCAAACAAAGGTACAACATAAACTACTAAGTTCCATTATCAAAACAGCTCCTTCTGCTATAGCTCCATCATACTATTGATTGCATGATAGTTTTTCCCAAGGTTGACAACATTCAAGGCAATTTTCATCACAAAACATTAAGGTACATATGTGCATATAAGTTGTCCAATCCTAATTAACAACACAGTCATAATAAATGGGAGGAAACACAAGTTAGAAGACTAGATTATTTCACCAACAACCTTCCGAGAGGGAAGAAGACCAAAATAATTCCAGAAATAGCGGAGGTACTAGAGTTGCACGATTAAGACCTCGAGTATAGCTAAATAAAAAAACTAGTTATGATTCAAGATGAAGGGGGAAGTCAAAGTACCTCCTAAGAATGGCTATAAAATCTAGGAACCAGGCTGAAGCTACGTAGGAGTCTAAACACTCGAGGTTGAAACACGATGCACGCAAACTAAAACATTCTAAAGTTTTTACACCGAATCTCTAACCTGAAATAGTCCAAGCGTTGATTACACTAATCCTGCAACCTTTCCTTTTCGATGCCAAAAGGCTTGTTAGGTGGCTTGAGAGATCATTAACAATTTATGTCAAAAGACAAAGAAGGACAGCCTTGGTTGATAGGAAGGAACTTCATAGTTATTGCACGCTTACAATAACGACTGCTAAAAACTAGCGTGGAACAAATAATAACTGGAACTCTATCGTAGAGAAGAGTACATATATATATATAAAGGAAGATCGATCACTCGAGCAAGAGAAACATAACATTCAGGGGAAAGGGCACACGCATCCTTTCGACCAACATACTGTCAACGATAAAAGCTAAAACAAGAAGAAACAAGCAGAAAGGGGAAATCTCCCATCATGACATCCAACTGACAATTCAATGCAAGGAAAAGTGGTTCGATTTCACAATAATTTTAAATAAAATAACAGTAGAAAGGTGTAGAAATATCTTGCCTGTTTCTCCAGCTTCAACAGGTCGTACAGACTCCGCACGGGTTAGCATAAGAACTGTAGGTACTGGAATCCGGGTGCACCAGTTCTAAGAGGTCCACAATCACGATCCGCGAGACCATGCAATTGAAGAGGATTTTTGTCAAACAGTTCACGAGCATTGTTGTATCCGAAGTGACTCCAAGCACTTGTGCTCAACTATTGCTTTCCTTGAGCTTTTACTTCTTGTGGGATTCGACAACCAACTCACATACCCTATACGGGCTACCTCAAACACAAGTGATCTACACAAGGCTGGAGGAGATATTTTTAGAGAAGAACCTAGCAAGGATGTCACGGCAAGACAAAGGTTGTAGGAGATGGATTTACCCAAGTTACTCAGATTTGTTTCAACTTCCTATGCCTTCTCAACAAACCCATTCCAAAACATATCATGCAATCCTTGTTGTCCTTTGGCCATATTTCACTCAGGCATTTTTGTCAAATAGTTTGGGTGTCTTATGCTTGCTTCCACTTTGCATATGTATCTACCAATGCACCGGCAAATCTCTTTTTCAAAGCATTAGACATAGCCTTGTCCTTTCTCCATTATTTTCCAAGAGGGTATCTCTTCAGGCAGACTCCATATCCATAAAACAGTCCCTAGACTTAGCATCCTCAACTAAGGCTGACCAGTCACTAGATTGCTTCAATGCAGCTGCTTTGCCCTCAACCCAAAGTGCTCTGCGAGCTCGTGCTAGTGCCACATTCATGTGGTGAATAACAGCTACAAAGCCAACCCCATGATTTGAAGCTCGGATACAAGACATAATGATTACATCACGCTCCTGGCTCTGAAAGGCATCTACCGTAATGATAAATAAACCTTTCTTTCTTCAGATTTGAGGACAGCATCAAACTCTCGGTGCAAACATTACAGCTGTAGCTTGTAAGGTGTGATAATTCCAACATAAACCTTTATGCCTGCCAACATAGTGACTCGTTGAAGAAGCTCATATAATAGCAAAGTAAAATGTGCTTCATAAATATTCTGATATGAAACAGATCCACGCCTATGAGATGCTCTTCCATGATTTACAATGTAAAAGCAAGTAAGAAAACAATAGAGAATCTTAGCAATAAATTTCATCAAGTCTCCTGGTAACTCTCTCACTGTCACAGTCGATTTTGATAAAAATACCTTGAAGGAGAATCCTGAATTGAGGATGCAGTCGATACTAGAATAGCTAACAACATAGTTTGACGACCTGCTTGCTGGAAGCACTCACAACGGCTTTCTACTACTCTGCAACATGCCTGCTGCCTGGCTATTTACTGTGCAGGCCATGCTGTGGATCTCCAACCAGAACACAACTTGCAGCACCCAATGAATGTGGAGGTAACACGCCTTCTTCCCTAGCCTGCAGCTTCATCTATACCCGCCATATTGAACTGACGTGACCAGCAGGGAAGGCACCCAAGGTGGAACTAGAAAGACAAATGCCTGGACAGAACAGGTTTTGATGGGCTCTCTGCCCACGCAACCAGGAAATACACCTCTCAACCAGTTCATGCGCAGTCTATCCAAGAGGCAGAGAAAACGTGCCAAGAGAAAGAAACACCCAAGAAAAACGTGCCCAACACCGCACCTGTACGCATTGAAAGAGAATCAGAACAAGATCATGGTGAAGGAAGTCAAGGCTCCACCGACTCCCACTATCTCACACCAAACAGGACATTACAAGTTCATTTAAGATGTGACAAGAAATGTCACCCATCCGCCAGCTAACCAGGGAAAAAAAAACGGCCTTCAAAACCCACTACCAAAAAGATACGAATACATTCTAGATACATAAGAATATCATTAATCTTCGATCTTGCAAAGCTCGTGCTAGTGCCACATTCATGTGGTGAATAACAGCTACAAAGCCAACCCCATGATTTGAAGCTCGGATACAAGACATAATGATTACATCACGCTCCTGGCTCTCAAAGGCATCTACCGTAATGATAAATAAACCTTTTTTTCTTCAGATTTGAGGACAGCATCAAACTCTCGGTGCAAACATTATAGCTGTAGCTTGTAAGGTGTGATAATTCCAACATAAACCTTTATGCCTACCAACATAGTGACTTGTTGATGAAGCTCATATAATAGCAAAGTAAAATGTGCTTCCTAAATATTCTGATATGAAACAGATCCATGCCTATGAGATGCTCTTCCATGATTTACAATGTAAAGCAAGTAAGAAAACAATAGAGAATCTTAGCAATAAATTTCATCAAGTCTCCTGGTAACTCTCTCACTGTCACAGTCGATTTTGATAAAAATACCTTGAAG
This sequence comes from Taxus chinensis, assembly GCA_019776745.2. Classification (NCBI taxonomy): domain Eukaryota; kingdom Viridiplantae; phylum Streptophyta; class Pinopsida; order Cupressales; family Taxaceae; genus Taxus; species Taxus chinensis. The sequence continues at coordinate 609,285,951 of CM034153.1, forward strand.
GAGAATCCCGAATTGAGGATGCAGTCGATACTGAATAGCTAACAACATAGTTTGACGACCTGCTTGCTGGAAGCGCTCACAACGGCTTCTACTACTCTGCAACATGCCTGCTGCCTGGCTATTTACTGTGCAGGCCATGCTGTGGATCTCCGACCAGAACACAACTTGCAGCACCCAATGAATGTGGAGGTAACACGCCTTCTTCCCTAGCCTGCAGCTTCATCTATACCCGCCATATTGAACTGACGTGACCAGCAGGGAAGGCACCCAAGGTGGAACTAGAAAGACAAATGCCTGGACAGAACAGGTTTTGATGGGCTCTCTGCCCACGCAACCAGGAAATACACCTCTCAACCAGTTCATGCGCAGTCTATCCAAGAGGCAGAGAAACGTGCCAAGAGAAAGAAACACCCAAGAAAAACGTGCCCAACACCCACCTGTACGCATTGAAAGAGAATCAGAACAAGATCATGGTGAAGGAAGTCAAGGCTCCACCGACTCCCACTATCTCACACCAAACAGGACATTACAAGTTCATTTAAGATGTGACAAGAAATGTCACCCATCCGCCAGCTAACCAGGGAGAAAAAAATGCACTTCAACCACTACCAAAAAGAATAAGAAAATACAGTCTATATACAATAATAATAATCATTAATCTTCTCCTTGATTACTTAAACTAAGCTCTCCTTGTTTAGTTTTATATTCTCCTCCTTGATGATTAAAAATTTTAAGCTACACTCTCCTCATTTAGCAATTGGAACACAATGATGGGAAAATATAAAGCAAGGAGGACATTCATGCTTAGCTTCGCAAACAAGAGAATAAATGGCACATGATGTTACACCACACCACACCACAAATGAGCACAAATAAAGCAGGAGTGTTCCATAGATTGAAAGCACAAAGACGTTCCATGCTTAGCACTCGATCGCCAAAGGGTGAACAGGTGTAACGTAGAATAGGGCATTACAAATCCTTTGTGTTGCAACTAAAGCATAACTTTTGGGAACATAAAGAACTAGTTGCTTGTAATGAAATTACTTATATAATTCAAATTATGAGTAGAAATAGAACACCAAATAACACAATATTTCAGAATAATGATCTCAATATGCAATTATAATAGCTTCTCCACTTTGAGGGGGCAACCTCCAAACCATATAATAAGACTCAAATGCTCAAATGATAATGAACTACTACCTACAATCCCCTATATATACTATTCATATGTTATGGCCATCACCCAAGCCAACCTATTAAGCATGAGAAAGTATAAATGATATAATAAAATGATATGGTAAGCCACAAGTCCGCTACTCATATCCTAATGCAAGTAATAGGCTAAGGGCATAGCATGTCCTTCCCCTTCAAACCAACATTGTCCTCAACATTGAATAATCCTGGATGTTGCTGCAAAAAACCTTCATTTAATCCAAATATGTTATACCACCATTCTACAAGTGGTATCCATTTAATCCATCTTTCCTACTTATCTGATACAAAACAACGCAGATACCTCTCTAAGCATTTGTTGACCACTTCCATTTGCCCATTAGTTTGAGGATGATAAGATGAACTGTGAGCTAGCTGAGTACCCAAACATGAAAATAATTCCGTCCAAAAATTACTTGTGAAAATAGGATCATGATCACTTACAATTATCTTTAGGGTTCCATGTAGCCTTTGAACTGTCCCCAAAAAAATAATTGCGACTGTACTAGCTACAAATGGATGTGATATGGAAAAAAAATGGGCATATTTTGTGAGCCTATCCACAATCACGAAAATAACATTGTTGCACTATGGAAAAAAGAGCACTCTACAAAAAAATGACTGATAATAAAACACATAGATACCTCCAACCCATTCTCTGGCCCGCAATTCAAAACAATTCAACCATTTTTAGATGATTTTTAATATCTTATCCCCTTTGTTCTGTTGGCACTTATTATTATTTATTACTCTAATTCAGAATTTATATTTTATTATCCCCCTTGATTAATTCCCAAAATTTATAATCTATTTTATTCTAAGATATTTATATCCTACTACCTAGAGTGTCATCTAATTTATGCGAGTCAAGTAGCTCAACAAGAATCATATGCTTCAACTCATATTTTTGTATCAAGTTATATAGGCCTATCAACCTAATTTTAAATTCATGTTTCCATGTCCTTAGACGTTATTAATATGACCTATATGACCTAATTGAATGTAAAAAATAATTATACAATTATATTAATTCTTTATTTTAAGGCATGTTTAGAGGAGCTATGATTTATGCATATCGAATATAATTTATGGTACAGAAATCCCAAATAATATTAATTAAATTAATAATTTACAAAATTCAATATGTCCCTTCATTAATAATTCATCATTTTATAAAATGATTACGAAAAATATTTATGCCAAGAGTTCATAATAAAAATACATCTTAAACAAATTTCAAATTTAAAATCCATGTTTACCTAAGTTTTAATTACATTGCAGCCTCATCTAAGTATAACCAACATGAAATGTTTTTATGAACAATAATGGACATTATGTCCCTTTAGGAATATATAGGTACCATCATTTGACTAAGTACAAATTCAATTAATAGAATTATGTGGCTAATTACGCTGGAGGTGTGGCTACCCTTCCAAGTTGGTATCTCGGATGATGACGATGTGCACACCTTCACCTGTTTTAGTTTCTTTTCCTCTAGATTAAAGCGCTCTATCATCTTGCCACCTCCACACAACCGGTATCCTACTTCATGCCTACTTCATTCCTTCAACTGCTTCGTGTTTGCCTCTACCTCCATGACTGAATGCAACTCTGTCTTTTTGCATGCTTTCGGCACCCACATGTCTAATGGGGAGGCTGGTTTTAGGATTTGGATAAGAAAACATCCATTCCTTAGCGAACATCATCCACTAGCATCTATTCAACATCAAACTTTCGACTGAATGTTTTACTCCACCGAATCCATCTACAAAATATTTCTTGCATGGGTTAGTACAAATCCCAACTGACCATTATGTAAGCACTTATCCTTAAAATGAGTTTCTCTTGATTAATTGTCTCAGATACAAGACACTCTGCTTCGTTATGAAACTGTCTTATAAATTGAGATAGACATTTCGTAAAAGTTTTTCTCCAATAAGGTCCAACGACATCTTAGCAACCCAATTTCAGATGTATTAGTCATTTCGTTAACCTTGTACTGATAACATATCAAGACACCAATTTGTTCTGAATGGCTTAACAGATGGGAATAGATAGGAAACCAACATTCACTTGCATAGTTGGTTTGAAAATTTTTTTAATTTCTAAAAAAAAAGCAGTTCATTCCTGGAAATTCCTCCTTGAATCTAACTCAAAATATAGAGTACATTCTCAAGACAATGACATAGTAGAGTGACATCTATATGAACTTCCTTATAGATTGTAGCTCGAATCCAACAAATTTTGGATATGCATTTTGGTCATTATAAATGTAGGTGCATACAATGCTATCGATTTTCAAAGTGGTCAGTTTGGTCTTTTATTACCTTGACAGGAATCTCACTGGACTTCAACTTCAAATGTTATGCATTATGTGAACTCAGGAACTATCATTATGTGTACAACAACAACATATTTAACTTTCCGTAATTTGACGATCAGCCTAGTACTCATCTATTTTAGAAATCTGTTAAGATCTAGGAAAAAACGTCAAGAATGCATTCGTTGCATTCTCCATGGAAAGAAAATCACTATCTGACTTCAAGAAACATATTCTCAAAAATCCTTTCCTAGGATGAATAAGGAAATTCACATGTTGCTATGTTGCACAGTCAGCCTAACCACTATAATCTTCCTTTCATTCCAACAATACCTTAGGCAGACCTATTTCCAACTCTGGCCGTCATTCTATTTTCTAGGTTGTCCAATCTTCCAGTGATACCAGTCACGACAGAATTATTCATGAAGTCAAAACTGCATGTTTTAGGGAGTGCATTCACTTGCCAACCTATAGTTAATGCATGGCCGCATATCAGCCACTTGACATCCACCTGGAGCATGTCATATCCTTATTATAGTTTGCTTTCCAAACGCCAACTGTTACAAATTTGTATATAGTTTATTCACATCATCTCTTACAAATGAATTTAAATGAGAGAAATATTTTTACATTCGGTAGTAAACCGCATGTACTCAGAAGGTAACAAACTTGTCAATTATAATGGCTATGTACATTGATGTCATTACATTGCAAATGAACATAACTTTCCATGTAACAAATGTTTTCTGTTTTGAGTGTACAACTAGGCAACTAAAATAAGCGATTTCACTGTAATAATAAGTAGAATCATTTTTCAAACACCAGTAAGCAATCCACTCAGATTCAGTTTGAATGAAAATAGTGAAGAAGTTTGAGATCGTGCAGTTCATATATATATGTATATTCACCATTTGATTTCAGGGAAGATTTAAAACGGTATGCTTTAGAAAATCCATCAAACAACCATGTTACTCTAGTTCTCAGGTTTAAATAAATTATTTCCCAACAATCATTCATGCATTTCAAAACAAAATAAGGAGTCATTGTATTGTTTTACATCAGGCAATAGTAAGGACAATACATTAAATCTTTGTCCCTACTAAGAATTCACATCCCATACATTTGTAATACGATAATAAAATTGTTCACACAACTAATTCTATAAAGCATTCTCATGGTTTTTCAAAACCATTTGATCGCACACAAAGTTACTTATAAAAAAATTTGCACATCACATGTGTTACTTCATCAAATCAAACCCATAATGGGTGATAAAACCAAATACCCATTACTCTTTTAATTCAAACAGTCAGAGCTTCATGATTTATGTTTCATTTACCATTTCATTAAAGAAAATATCATTTTCTCTAGTATGCAACAAGAAAATACCCAAATGATATTTGTCTTCAAATGACAACTCAAACCTTACATCACATCAATGCATATCAACATTTTATTTTTACAAAATTACCCAATATAAGAGTAGAGTTCTTTTAATGACGCTACGCTTAACAAAGAGAAAAACACCCATTTAAAGAAAAGAGCCTAACATGCCTAAATATATTTTCTGGTTAGCTCGTATGAAGATCATAGCTGAACTTCTTACAAATTTCTTCCCTCTAACAAGTTATGAAACTAGGTCTCTTAACTTCTTCCAGGTTTCCACAGACCCAGAACCACTCAGAGGTGGTCGAACGGAAAGAAGCAAACTCTACCAGGCTTCAAAAGAGCAACTGCAGCATAGAAAAAACTCAAAACCTGAATGAACAACAATAACCCACAAAAATTCCTCTTTCTTCTTTCCAAGGCGGGAGGGTGTCAAAACCAAGATCAATAAATGCATTGAATGCATTACTTTTTCCTCTTTCCCCACGCCACCACCAACTCAGGTTTGGTGGGCATTTCTTTCACAATTTTGCTTGAAATTCAAATTTAGTAGCATGGTTAATTAGGAGCCTCTATCTTCTCTACTCCCACAAAACTTGGTGTTTAAAACTTCAAGAACATCATTTAATGTTTTCATTAAAGTTTAAGACCTTCCCTTCTCATCCTTTCATTCACATGTATCCATAGGCCCCTCTTAGGGTTAATAGTAGTTTAGGTTACATTGTCCATAGTTAGGTTTCCATCTAGGTCACAAATCATTAGGATTTGTAATAATTTCCATCCTCTTAATTTATGAAATCCTCCTAGGATAGTTATTAGGTCATAGGTTAGAACTTAACCCATAGTATTTTACTTAATAGGTTCCAAATAGGTTTTACCGACATACATTCAAAACCAGTATAATTCAGGACGTTCCGTCCAACGCGTATATACATATACCTTGTTCACTTGCATCAAACCTCTTACTGCCTTACGCTTTCAGGAATTAAAATTCGTATGTATTCTGGAAATCGAATCTTTCCATTGGTAGTATGGTGCTGAGTTACAATTATTCCTGTAACCAGGTTCTTTAAAATTTACAACAATCTCCAGCCTGGTTCCAGACTTCATTCTAATTAGAATGTAAATCAACAAAGTGACCACAAGGAAGGCCGAAGCATACCTTGGATCAATGGAATTTTTTCAAGGTGTGCTGTCAACAAAAATATGAGTTCATCAAATACAAAAGTAAGTCTGCAATTTCACACTTTGCAAAACACAAGTTATAATGACCTCCATCCCAAGTAAACAAAGTTACAGTAAGCAAGGGTTCAAATCAGTAACACATTCTTTTTAAGATTAAAATATATATCTTAACATAATAATCCTCATTTCCATAGTTACAACATCACGAAAATAGGTTATCATAATAGCTTCTAAAAATCAAGACGTTACACCCCTATATCAGTAGAATAGGCCACTAGCTCAGGCTACAAGTTAAAACCAAAACCAAGGGAAAACTCAAGCTGTTAGGCATTTCCGGTCATATGATTCAAACACAGCTTCAACATCAAGGTCCTTGGTTCTAACACAAAACAATATGGCACAAGAATATGACTGGTGTTTCCCATGCAATCAACCCCACAATCAGTCAATGTGTTTCAATGGTGCACTAAACTAGGCCTTGATGGTACAGACCATTGACGTGTCCCAAGAGTCTATTCAAGAGGAAAATTAGTAGAAAGAAACTCAACAAGAGGCACCTCCAAGTGAGCCAACTGCTTTTTCAATATGCACATCACATTGCAAGACTTATGTAGGATATTTATCAAAGAGTGGGGTAACCAAATCTCAAAGCGAATTAAATTCCTCTTCACACACGGTTTATCCATGTAACCATTTGAACTATTGGAGAGGGATAGACATTTCGAACTTAGTGCAATTCATCCACCACCAAGAAGGTCTAGAGCCACAATTTATCTTTACACTCAATGGTGCTATTTCAAAAAATGGGTGGACAGATGTAACTACACCAAGCCACCTTGCTAAAGGGACACAGGCACCAAATTCCTATATGACCCATATGCATGACTAGATATGGGTACTCGCAAAAGCTAGTCATTGAAAAAGGAATAGCACTTCTTCACATCAATGACCATCAAAATCCTCTTAGACATAATGTGAATGATTACACATCACAAAAGTACAACATGGCCATCTACAAGAGAATGGAAAAAATATCTGTAAAAAAATTACTAATGTGCAAAGAGATGACTAGGAAGGTAAAATCACCCTCTTTACTCTTGGCATACAAAACAAGACTATAAGTGAAGTACCAATGCGGTAAACACCATTCCAAATGAATCTATGGAATTGAAGTAAATATGCCAATGGTAAGAATCTTGTACCAAGTCTTCCCATCACATTCTATGTTACATTGATCATTAGGAGATAAAGTAATCCATAATTACATAATAGGTCGTTGGATTAGATGAAGATAGCTTTGGAATGCCATAAACAACTATGGAATGGAACCAGTGAGGCCCATAAATACGGAGTCAGAAAGCATGGCAGGGGCGTAGTGCAATTAGATGGGACAACGGTAACAATGGTTGGAGTCATCAAAGATTTGAGCCTCACACTACACACCTTCCCCAATTTGACTATATTGCAAAATGTATCAATCATAGACCTACCGCCACATTTTGCATTTTGTTTGTCAAGAGACTTCACTGCTAAGATTAGAGGCTATTTTTCTGTTGATTGGTCATACATGATTTTTAGAAAAAGGTATGGAGCTAAGGCTACAATTAGATCTGAGCCCATTGCAGATTACCATATTGAGTCTTATGTACCCAACCCGATCAATGCCAATTGTTTAGCCTTTGATCAGGAGGACCTCCCAAGCACTTTTGAAGTAGACACCAAGGTAGGGTGTATCCCAGACTTGACCCTCGACAAGTGGGTGAACAAGAGGAATGATTTTGACCCCTATAAAGAGATGGAGGAATCTGAGATAGGATTCTATTGTTTGCATGAGGAGGATCATCCTCTTCCTAACATCATTAAGCCAGACCAAAAATATGATAATGAAGTATGGTAGTTATTCTTCGATGGATTAAGAAGTACTTATATAAGGTGCCCGAGGAGGGGCTATGCTTGTTTCCCTTCAAGGTATGAAATAGTACTCAACTTTTCATTTCCAATTTTCCTATTCAAACAATACAGAAGAGTATGAGGATTTGTTCCATCTGTGTGAACTCTATCTTTGGTCTATGATGCATCTGTTCTTCCTCTCCATTGCTCACCCCTCTCCAGTTCAGGAAGTTAGATTTTTTATCAACAACCTCCTTCTCTAGTGTATCACCGTTTTATTGTAGGCTTTGTTTTCATGCACTTTCTCTCCCTGGTCCCTTGGAAGGTTAGATTAGGATTAGATAGTTTGTCTACATTAGAATAGCTTGTGGCAGGTAGTTTAAGAGCAAGAACTAGCCTTCTTTGGAGGTCCATCTCAAGTCCGCAAGTCCCACAACTTGAGATATGGTCCAATGTTATGGAAATAACACCAAATTCCCCACTCAAATCTGAGGCCATTCGGGGGTGCTATGATTTTTCACCAACACTACTTTCTCATGTTACTTTATATAATAGAAACAAAACATTGATAGTTTTTTTGTTACATTTTATGTTGTAAAATAGTGGGCATGACATTAAGCATTCAAAGTTCAACTAAAGGTAGATATCTTAGATAATAGACAACTATATACATATTCGATGCAACCATGGCATTGTCCCTTTCAATTTCTAGACTACATAGATGTCAGATGTATTCAATTTGTGAAATTCAACATATTGCAGAAACAATTTCCCAGCTATTCATAGGAATTATATGGTAACGTATTGTAATCTTATGTGATGAATTTAGTTAAGACGTCAGGATAATATTCAAAAAATGTGCCTATTATGATAACTGTGTTATCTTATTTTATTTAATGTCATATGTAAAAATTATATGATTTTGTTCATTATTGTAAATTAATTGTTATCACCGATTCACAACACCCTCCAATTTACACAAGTGTGCGTTCTCAAGCTCACGGTACTATCTCCAAGTTGTGGAACTTGCCACTTGAGATAGACCTCCAGAGAAAGCTGGTTCTTGACCCTAAACTACCTGCCACAATCTACTCTAATACAGGTAGAGCTATTTTATCCTAATCTAACCTTCCAAGGGACCAAGAAGAGAGAGTGCATGAAAATAGAGCCTACACTAAAGTGGTGATACACCAGAAAAGGAGGGAATGAAAATATATTTCCAATGTGTGAAAGATGGAAGTAAAGTACATACTAGAGAGGGTGGTAATAATTCTCCACAATCTAGCAAATGAATTCACAATAGTATTTCATACACACAAAATAGTAATGAATCCTTACAAGAGCATAAAATACACACAATATATATATGTAATGAGGTTGAAAGGGCAAGAAGAATTAAAACTAACACATTAGGGGAAGATACACCAAAAAACTTACATCTATTGCTTCATGATATGCACAGTTCAATCTATTATGAAATAAAGGCCAAGATCACCATGTAAGGAGTCCACTACAAGGACCTACAACACATTGGCTTCATAAAAACAAATTGACAGAGTTTTGGTACTAAACAACTATTCCCCCTAGAGAATGATACCAACATTCTTATTTATAGAGTTTTGGAAGAGAGAGAGAGAGAATGAGAAATGAAAATCCTAAAAAATTTCTTCTCATCACTTACAAGATGTCATAAATGGAATGAAATGATGGTATATTGCTTTCAGAAGGCTTCCCATGTTGTCCCATAACTTTCAGCAGTGAAAGTATGATTTCCCATGCTCATTTAATGCATATCCAACCACTAATAGGATCACTGTTAAAAACCTGACACATTTTCATTATAATAAACATCAATTCTGTATCAATTTCTACATTTATTGACTGATGTGTGTTGGGCTCCGAATTATGATTCCAACGAGACCAATTTTGTGAAAATACATTGAGAATTGTAAAATTTATGGTCTTCTGAGTGTGAGAAACTATTTTGGGTTTGCCAGAGATTTCTTGCCTTTCACGAGACTTGGAATTTAATTTTTTGGAGCTGGAGATGTTTCTTTTATTTTCACCCACCTATGCTTATTAAAAGTAAGAAATCCTTTCCAATACATTTCCGATGATACAAGGTTTGTCAAATTTCGAGCATTGCATCAAAATTTATGCCTATTTGAAAATTCACACGAAAAAGTTATCATTTTCCTTTGTTCCGTGAACTTTTCTGCAGAACTTTCTACGGACTTTTCAGTGGCATTTTCTGTGGAATTTGTTCTGTGGACATTTTCCACAGAATTTTGTTTTCAAAATTTTCACTAACTCCTTAGAATTTTCTTGGATTAGGGAGTTAAAAAAATGAAGTAGAGTGCCCTAAAGCCACGTTTTCCTGATTTTACTCATTTTTCTCAAATTTGGCTAACAATTGAACTCCTTTTCCTCTAGAAGAAGGTAAATGTATGAAATAACCCACAAGTTCCCAAAATCACTTCAAGTGCTCCAAAATTATAAAAATTTACCTGAAAACCCTAGACTTAACCATGAAGCTCTGTCAACTGCCCAAGTTTGGTTTTCTCTAGTTGTCGATTTTTACCAAAGGGGGGTAAAAAATGGATAACAATAATTTTGAAATATTTATTTTATTTTATGTTATTGAGTATGACTTGTGTTTCATAAATAATAATAAATATATGAGAAAATATTAAAGTACCATCAAAATTCGAAGTTAGCAACATAGTATTAAAATATATTTTGATACTACATAGTTAAACAAGGGCCGAAGGTTCTATTTTCCTATAATTTATAGTTTGAAAATAGTTTATTATAAAAAATTGATATACAAAAATCCATTATGGGATATCTATATGACTATAAAGAAATGGTACACCTTAAGGTAGTATCTTAATATATCCAAAAATTCTTTTTTTTTTAAGTTAGAAGGACTAGAAACATATTTATCATAAACTTTATACCCTTAAGTTTCAACTTGTTTGAAAAGGGTTTTGTAAGATTTTTTTTCTTGGTTGCCTTGAGATGCTCCCCATCCATGGAAATTGATTCCTACAAGGTATCTAATTTGGGCAATGACAGTCTTATGATGTCTTTGGACTCGGGATTCACAACTTTAGTAACAAAAAATTCAGAAGAGTATAAAATTGATCTTCCAATGTATCGAAATAAAAAAAAGTTATGAATCCGTGTGAGAGATACTAGGAAGGAGAAAGCAGTGAACAACGATGTCTAGTTAAATCCAAATTTTCCAGGACATTGTCCAAATTTTCTCTATGTTGAGGCCTGATGAATATAATGCCCATTTCCATAGCAACCCTCTTGTTAGGATTTATTTTGAGAATATTTTCAATAAGGATAATAGCTATAATTTCATAATGTATTGCTATGGGTGGTTTCATAGATTGAGATATTTAGAACCTAGAATGGCCTTATTATATCTAGACCTTCTCCAATTGGGATATGAAAATAATGTGTATCCTAGTTTATATGATGGATTCATGAAAACCCATGTGTCTATGCTTGTTATGTAGATAAAATAAAAATATAGAAAGGCATCCATCAAAAGTTAGGAAAAACTTGGGAATACAAGTGCACAACAAGGATTGTAGATAAAAGTTGAAAAATAACAAGATATGTTTGTATTTATAAACCAAAGGGGATAAGTGGGTGGCATTTTATTAGGTGAGCACATGTGTAGAAACATACACATGAATTTGATTGGTTGCAATGCGTCTGCCTATTACATGTTTATCCCATTATCCTATATTCATGTGTAGTCAAGTGATTGCATTCACATCATCCAACCGTGCATCTAGATTCATTTAAGCACAAACAAGGTTCATTTAACACCCCATTTGAAAAATTAATTTAGAATTGGTGGCGAATCTCCAAAATCGAGATTCGCATTGATCGAAAATTTCTAAAAAACCATTTCGTGGCAAAGCCAACTAGGTTGGACGGTCGTCAATCGTCTACCATACAACCTAGATTGGAAAACATCTAGCCTAGGTTATACGAAAGACGATGGAAAGTCATCTTATCTTGGTTGGAATACCGTCTATTTTGTGTCGTCTAACCCAAATGTACAACTTGGGTTGGATAGCCGACCATTGTCTGTTGTCCAACCTAGCCGTCTAACCTAGGTTGGATGATCGTCCATTATCTGTCGTTCAACCTAGGTTGGATGGCTGGGTTGGATGATAGACAATGGACGACCATCAAACCCAAGTTAGACGGCCATCCATCGTCTGTCGTCTAACATGGGTTGGATTATAGAAAATGGTTGTCTATCGAACCTAAGTTGAAAGGACAACCAATCTTTGTTGGATGTCTGTATTAAATGGGTATCCCCATGCAACCCCACAGGTTATGTATTATACCTCAACGAATACATGCATAAGTTATTTTTTACATAGAAATGGTATGCAAACTGACCATATTCACGAGTTCACAAAAATTCACCACTAAAATTTTCCCTAAGCAAAAACATCTGATGGTTAAATTTGCATAATCTAGCTATGTATATAGGATGATACAACCAACCATCTATAGTGCAAAAAACCAATTGAATCACAAATGAAGATGACCGTATGTGCGATAGTACAAACATTTGTCTTTGCAAATCCATGATTTCTCTCACACTACCATTTCATGATTCATATTCTTGATTTGACCACCTCACTATATGACTTTTCGTACTATTCCACATGAATTTGAAACATGTTTTCACATATTTGCGAAAATACTTCCAAAGGGGATTTAGATAAAGGCTCATACAATTTTCCCAAATGGGATTTGGGATTAAAATTTTGGAAAAGTAAATTGTAGATATTTCCAATTTCACCAATAGGGCATGTAAAAGAGAAATTTTCTACTGCCTTCTTGCATAAATTCCTTAGGAAACAAATAAAGTCAAATCAAGAACTTCAAAAACTTGTCATATTTCAAAAAATGAGGATATCTAATTCCAATGTCACTAATAAAACACATAAAAGAGAGCTGTCATGACCCCTCACCTCATTGAATTCTTAGAAAAAAATGAAAATTTGGTGGGTTAATTATGCCGAAGGCATGCTACAGTTGAACGTTGCCTTGTTGGGTTTGACAACTGTCAGAAAACGAATGGTTGATGGTGCTCCTTGGACAGTCACTGAAATCGAACGACCGATGTTATCCTGTGGTCTCGCAGATACCAATGCCTATTAAACTCAGCCAGTCAAAACACAACACACGGATTGTGCTTGTTGAGGTTTACAGTTGGGCGTTTAAGAGAGAGGATTCCCTGCAAGTCGTTGATTTTTTTTGAGTGGAAGATGTAGTTTGTCTGCATGAGAAAGGCATCCCTCAAGATGGATTGTGCAGTTCTATCCGGATGGGTAATGCCTCCTTAAAATTAGATCCTCTGAGTACAACTAAAAACAACTGATTCTTTGGTTCGAGGAATATGTATTTCACATCGGTGTTTCATGAAGCGCAAGTAAATAGCCCTGCTTTTAGGACATAAGAGATTATTTGTAGTCTATAGGAATCAGAGCACGTATTTGTGTGCACATGTGGTTTGATGTGTATGTGTGTTTGTGAAAAACTTTTTTGTTTTCATGTTTGCATTAGGCTGTGGTTATGAAAGGAAAGAGACTTCCAGTAATAGAGGTATGAAATAAATATATGTATACCTGAAACATGTATTAAAAAAAATATGAACCCATATGATTTGGCTTTGAAAAAGACAACCATCTTGTATTTTATGTTATAAATGAATTGTAAGGTGCGTGAATCGAGTTTTAGAGTGGATTTATTAAGTGTACATGTTTATATATGACATTATATAGTGTGAAGTATGGGCTTGGAGTGTTTGATGGATATGGATTTGATGTGGGTTGGGATTGGCTGAAGGATATGGAATTAAGGAGGATTCATCTCTGAGCTGCCTCCTAGGGATAGGGCTCGAGGAATCACGCCTAGGGAAAAAAAAACACAACAAATTTGGAGGGTGATCATCCTAGTGAACTGACCATACCCAAACGAATATAGGTGCATTACCATTGCACATGCTTCCTATTTAGATTGCTATAGGTATTTTAGGTCAGTGCTTTCTGGGATTGTGGATATATAGTGAAATTCATTTTTTGGTGTGAAATGTTTTAACTAATTTCACTTGTACAATGGATATGTTGTATATGTAACGTGCTTCTCCCAATCCTGTATTATTTTTATGTCACTCTATCATTCTTATCTTGACTTTGTAGAAAACTTATAGATGTGTATTTAAGTTGATGCAGGTATGGCCCTATTTGGATTTCCACAACCCTAGTGTTTAGGGTAACAACACTATCAAATTATGCCTCCTATTTGTCTTTCACAAAGAGTAAGGATTATACTAAATGGTACTATGACATTAATTATGTTAGTTGGACTGCCTAAATTATATATGGATACATCTATTTGGTGCCCCTAGAATATTATTTCCTTCTTTCGATACTTGGGTATACCTACAAAGCTATAACTTATGTCCAGCTCTGCCTAAATTTTTGGATAATGTTTGTTTCTTGTCATTCCATCTTCAAAATGCAAGGGAGAGGAGCTAGTAGTGGTGCACCCTAATTTGAGGGCCCACAAAATCAATTTAAATATAATGTGAGATCTTGATTTTTTCACCAGCACATAGTTCAAAATAAATTTAAATTATATATTTTTTTGAATGTTGAATTGGAGGGACAGACATATTTTGAATTGATTTAAAATAGTAATTTGAATTACACTACATTTTTATTACAACCCATACTTGATCATGGGTGATAATGGTTGAACATCGACAATTTAAAATTGACAAATCTTACATGGCATGATGTGATTGGGTGTTGTCATGTCGAAAATGACTAATCACCAGGAACTTTTATAATCACTATTGGGTGTTGTGTATTCAAGACACTATATCCACAATTGGACCGTGCCCAACTATTGGTGTCTCTCCCATATCTGTTTATTTATGCTAGTCCCTCAAAAACGTATCATACCATTTCATGTCCTTTTAAGGGATTATTGTTTATGTGATTGCTATTGCGATTAGTGTTAATCTTTCCAGAGGATTTATTTATGTGGACTGTCATTATCCTTGCTGGCATAGCATCAACATGCTTTTCGGCATTTAATCTGAGATATTACATAATGAGTATGAGTGATAAGTTGAAAACAATCGTGTTTAGTTCGGTGCTAATTTCTATTTTCAATAATAAATTCCATATATAGTATACACAAGCTCAAGTTAATAGTTAAAATGAGTCGACTCTCCCGAAGAAAACTCTAAAAAATTAACCTAGACTACCATTATGTCTATGCGAAGAAACAAATCTTAATCAGAGCTTATAAAAGACCCCCTTACCAAATGATACTAAACTTTGGATCTTTGAATTTATCATACGATCAATGGATGAGTACGAGAATATCTATAACTCTTTGATAAATATTTTAACATGAATATTTAACGATTAATCTATGTTATGATAAAAAAATTCTGCATGTGAACTAAGTTATATGATTTTTTGGTGAAATTTTTGTTAACTTCTCTTACCTTTTTGGGAATTAGCAGATCCAAATTAAAGGTTATTGTTGATTGAATAATACTCTTTTTAAAAATTATAGAAGTGGTTTGGATACGAGCATCGGCCTCTCCTTTCTTATAATTCATTAATTTTCAACTTCAGGAAAAAAAATTACCCTTTTAATTAATTATTTATCCATCTATTTATTGTATAATTTTTTACATTATAGGGGACGAAATGAGTCTCTCATCCTGTATGAATGTATATATGTCTTCCTTATGATTTACATCTGTGTGTGATGCAAACATATTCAACATTATATTTCTTTTTTTCCTTAATGGTATATTTTGATGTTTTCTTCTTGTTGAAGAAAATTCTGTCTTATATAATTTCTCCCACTAATTATGCCAAAAGGTGTTTGCACTAGGGGAACACTCCTCCTTGACAATGAGAGAGAAACGAATGCATGAGATTTCATGGTTGACTAAGCATGAACCGATATTTTCCCTCCATGTGTACGGAATGGAAGGAATGTCATGGGGAAATGTAAAACAGGAAAAAATATGGAGACGGCTACCCTCCACTATAAATGCACTATGTTTGTGCATCGGATATAAAAATTCCCATCCATCGGGTATACAATCCGCCATCCCACATGCGAAACTGCCATCCATCCATGTTGTTTTTCCCGGCGCCGGAGGTGGTCTTATCACCTTGTTCTTCACCCTGTCAAACACGATTCTCAAATTTCTCCTGTGGCTGCCATGTTGTACTCGTTGTATTAACAACGCTTAGGAGTAGGTGGCAGACTAGGTGTAATGCATTATGGCCATTACCACCAAAAACATGTTTTCTCCCGTAAGCTATTTTAATAAAAACAAAAAAATTATGTAGAACCGCCATAAGAAGCCAGAGAGGGAGCCAAAGTTGTGGACGGATTTTGTTCATTTTTGGTAAGCAAAGGAAAGGAAGAATTTATAGAGAATCACAGGCAACTCTCAGGTAAATATATTTTGTTCCCCATATTATTTAGTTTTTTTGTTTCATATTTTGGTGACCACGCAAGAGTCTTCACGCCTTTCATAAGCTTGATGTTTAAATAGACACTGTCCATCTGGAGAGTAAATCAAAACCTAAACACAAGTGCAAACATAACCAAGACATCGTTATAATTATAATCATTAATATCTCTATAAGCTTCTTACTCCAACAAAGAATCATATGCATTGATTGGAAGAACAAAATTGCTTACATTTTACATTTGCACTTTGCATTTCAATACTATCATGTAATTCCCTAAAAACACTATTCATTCAGGTTAAAATTGTCCTATGCATCTC
Source organism: Taxus chinensis (assembly GCA_019776745.2). Lineage (NCBI taxonomy): Eukaryota > Viridiplantae > Streptophyta > Pinopsida > Cupressales > Taxaceae > Taxus > Taxus chinensis. The sequence continues at coordinate 609,302,825 of CM034153.1, forward strand.
AATTTCAAATTTTTTTTATATCCTCTTTCAATCAGACGAAATTCATAACAGATTGAGACAATAGACTTGAATCTCTTAAAGTATATTACATGGTCACCATGTTCCCCATATTCATAAATTGTTAGGATTACAATTTTTACATATAGATCATATATAATGTATATATCATTTACATAAAGTTATAGTATAATTTGTGCATATATATTACATATACTTGTTTTTAAAATGTCAAGAGATATTAATTTCAAGTTTTTTTTTGGTTTTTTTTAAATATTATAATTATCAATAATTTCATTATTTTTATAGTAAAATTTTATGTTAACTTGTGATAGCTAGGGTTAATTTTGTTGTACCAATGTGTAATGGTTTTAAAGTCTTTCCCACAAAAAAACATTGGGCTCGAAAATCCAACATATGGCCAAGAAATTATGATATTTCAATTGAATTATTTTATCAAAACAAAATCTAATTGATGATCACATGTCTACATATACATATATGAAGATCATACATATCACGTAACCAATGAACCATTATATTAGTAATAAGTGATTTCCAATGTAGTATTACCTGCATTAACATAAGGATCGTGATATATTTGGTTTACATGTTGTTGTGAAACAAGATCACTAATCAATGTGAGATTCTTATTCTGTAAAGAATGAGAATTTCATAATCAAGGAAGAAGAAATATAAGATACATATATTTAATGTGGAATAGCTAGGCATGTCAATTTCTAATGGGTAATTGGTATCATCTACAAAATTGTTTTTTCAAATCATATGAAAGATCACTCTAGTTTTACAAGTTCTCCATAAATAATAATAAAGGTTTAATAATCTCACCTTTAGGCACCCAATAAAACAATTTTCCATACCGATTTTTGATTTGAATAAGAGATGTGTTAACCTCCCCTCTCTCTCTTCATTCTACAACCTTTATATGTCTTGCCTTCATCTCTAGCTTGTAGTAGTTCTTATGACTAATAATAATTTCAATTTAATAAAAATAATTAGAAATATATATGGTGTCTTTATATATATAAATCGTTCTTAAATTATTATTTTGTTATATTAAATAAGGGAAAAGGGGTCCTCACCTTGAGAGAATAAAAACATCGAGACAAAAATTTAAAAATTAGCCTAATAGACAAAAAGAAGAAACTAGAAAATTACTATGTCTGATTGCAAATTCAAATAAAGTAAAAAGCCTTCAATAAAGGCAAAAAAATCCAATTTTATATTAAAAAAAAAAACAAAATCAAATATAAACATTACAAGAAAACATTCCATAAATCTATGTCTTGAAATCAGTGCTCAAACATTATTATAGTTATAACTTAAACATTAATACAGTTCTAGGTAAACTAATTGAACACATTTAATGTTATAGGTGTTTGGTATGTTTCTTAATATTATCTATAGGTATAAATAAGTTCTAGATTTATATGTCGATCGGTTACTATCATAAGAAAATATAAAAGTTTTATTTAAATATGCATGCGATCTTCGAGTTGTTAGTTGTAATTTAATTTCTCTTATCTGTGTTAAAATAAATACAATAGGAAAAATTTGATTCCCTGGATGCATTATAGTTGTAAAAATTGTGAATGTGGAGATCATTTGTATATATATGTATTTTATTAGTTGTTAAATATTGGTAATTGTAATGTTGTGAATGATTGATGAAAGTTGAAGCTATAAAAATTATGTGATATCATACTCTAACTCTCAATTTGGCATATGGGGGCAAGTGCCTCTGCAAAGACATGAATTAGTACATGTTGAAGGAGCTTGCCCCTTAGGATGCCACATCGATATGCCCAACTATCATTGCATGATGAAAGGGATTTCCCCTTAGGATTTTTCATCGATAGTTGGGTGGTATACTGTGTTGAGCAGAGATTTTTAAAGTCACCTGCCGACCTTCCACTCAAAAATGCACCCTCTCATAATATCGCAACCGTCCCTTTTGCAATAGACGGGTGTGATATTATGGGAGGGTGCATCTTGGGTGAAGGATAGCCGTTGGAATTTATTGAATCTTGAATTTTTCATGGATATTATCTTTCTGATGTTGTGATTATTTTATCATATTGGATGACATATATTAGATTTGACATGTATCAAACTAACATTAATTGTATATTTTTTTTGTATTTGTTACTCTTTTGTGTATTGAATATGAATACCAGGAGCCTAATTTCTCTTGATCCTGTTTGTGAAATGAAGACATATAGAAATAAGAGCTTCCATGTAAACTGAAGATGAAGGGTGTTCACATAAAAAGTTTGAAAACTCCAAGAGTTCCTAAAAGTAGTCCTCAATTTATTAACAATTTAATATGTATATTATAGATAGTTCAGTATGCCAATGAATACTAGTTGTTCAGAATGTATAGAAAATAATTTTTATTACATTTCAAAATTTTAGCACCATTTCTAAAATTCAAATAAAAGTGCGAAAATATTGAAATATATATACTCCTCAATTTTACTTTGAAATTTAATTTTTTCAAAAAGAAGGATATTCGGGTGTTGCAATGATTATTATTTTTATTTTTGTTTAATTGTTGTGTTTTGGCATGGATAAATTTATATATATATATTTTAAAGATGTTATTAATATTTTAATATTTTCATGGTTTTTAATTGTAACTTCTAATTTAGATAAACATGTTCTTATTTCGATAGTTTGTATTGTTTTTAGCTAAATGTAATAATTTCTATTCTATATACATCATTTTAGAAAAAAATTATTTAATAAATAAAATAAATACCATAAAATATATTATTATACGATGTGAATTATATTTATAAGGTTAATTATAATATTTTGTATGGAATTTTCTCTCAACATTGAATAAGTGTATTTGAAATAATATTAATTATGTAATAGTCTTTGTCACATTATATTTATTATGTTGCATTATTTGTCACATTATAGATGACCATATTGTGATATGCTTGTGCATAAGAAGCAGTAGGCAGTCCTATAAATTGTTATTTTCCTTGAATTTCAATACTATGTTTTATACATGTGGCTTTTGAATTAGACAAAAAATTGAATGCTTGCAATGTTTTAAGATGGTATTCATGTTGATGATGATCAATAATAACTCAATTTATTTCAAAAAGTATGAAATAATTATTTCATTAACGATACAAAACTTCATGTAATAATTTTTAGGATGGGAAGGAGGCCCAAATGGCAGAGCATGATCGATCTTCCTGTCCAAGAGATTACAAAGGAAAAGAGTCATTTTTCATATGATGACCTAGAATGGAAACCAATAGGAGATGAGACAAACGTCGACATTTGTGCCACTATACCACTCGCAAGACTACATGCATTTCTAAAGGGGGAAGGTTCTAATGAAACTTTTGAGACTACATTCACCTGAACAAATCACAACTCAACAAATATAGAAAATCCAAAACCGCATACAACCAAATCATATTCTAGGTTTGGAAATTCGCTAACAAATTATTTTTTGTACGTTCTTTTTGTAAAAAGTTGTATAGCATTTGATGTTACCATTTTTAATGCAGCTATTGGTGTTCATATGGTCCAGAAAACAATAGAAATAAGTTAGTAACAAGTGACAAAGTGAGTAATTATATAATTAAAAGGGGTTTCCAATGTCATTTATATGTGAAGGTTTTTTATGGGAGACCGACAATGGTCATAATATTATACAATCATCCATTTCATTGTGATGTAAATGGTGAGTGTTGTCATGGGATGAAAGAAAATACCGTTGATGATCCTCCTCTGAATGTTTCCCTGTACTTATCAAATAAATGCAAAACTTATATCGAGAGTATTTTGTTAATGGGATTCACCATGGACACGATGTATGATAAATATGTAGAGGAACCATCAAACATGGGTATATCGAGCAGGAAGGACGAATACATGACAAGAAAGGACGTGTTGAATGTGTGGAAAAGAGCTCGCTACAGAAGGTCTCAAAAGCATGTCGATGATGCCATGAGCATGAACTTATGGCATGTGGAGGAAAGAGACATACTTTTCTACTAGATCCACACCCAAATGGAACCACCATTCCATTCATTATCGGGTTGCAAGCTTCGTGGATGTCTGAGAGAATGGTTCAACATTCACACAATTCCATAATCTCCATGGACTCAACGTTTGCTACCAACAAATATGGCTTAAGTAATTGGAATGAATTTTGAAATGATGTGTAATTTACGTATCATTAATACTATTCCCTTTTTGTTATATTAAACCCCATGTTACCATTTGATGTCATATTTCTTGCAGTACCAATTATTCACATTGCTTTTTTTTAACAAGCAAGAATCTAGGGTTACCGTAGCATGGGCCATTTCTTCGAGGAATAAAATTGAAGATATTTACGGGTGGTTGGCGGAAGTCCAAAATCGAGGAAAACGACTTCATGTCGATTGGCAGATCAATGCGTTCATTATGGATGATGCATCAGCTGAAATACAAGCCATCAAGTCTATTTTTGGTTTTCATGTAGTGCTATTCCTATGGCACGTGCACAGGTCATGGTTGAAAAACATGCACATGTATTGTAGCAAGTCTAGGTGGAAGATTTTTGAGAGACTAGGTATCATCATGTATGGTTCTGAAATGCATCATGAGCACACATTTTGTATCATTCAAGACTTCTTTAATGAATTCAAAGAGGAAACTAAGTTCCTCAAGTAATTTAGGAATACATGGTGTGATAGCAAAGAATGTGTTGGTGAGTGCAATCCTTTTTGTGTTTTCTTATAAATTATCATCAATTATAATTCTTGGTTTATAATGTCACTGATTTTCAATACTGGTTGCTTTATAGCTATGTGGGAAACTAATTTTAGAAACTTTTCCCATTCAAATCAAGAAACAAATGCATCCATTGAATCCTACCATTGTTATTTGAAGACTATATACTTGTGTGATAGACAAAAGAAATGTGCTCGCCAGATGGAGTATTTTTTCTACACACTTTTGTATAAGGTGGAGCCATTTTGCAAACACAAGAGGAAGCTACAAAAATTAGGCTTCTTGACCAATTTAAAAAAATAAAGACATCTATTGACAGTGGTTGAGAGAGAAAAGAGCATTCCTGATACAGATTGCCTTGCAATTACGCCTGATTGCAATCAATTGTGAGTCACGAGCCAAAAAACTAGAAGCACATGGTATTTAGTAAGGCAATGTGGAGCCTTGGCCGTATGTGAATGTGCTTGGGCTATAAAAAGAAACACGTGTAAGCATATATTGAAGGGATTTGGATTTTCACAAACAATATATGTCGATGTCATCATATCAGGCACCAGAAGTGACAGGTAGTTTGATGCCATCATATGTTACCGATGTAGATTACTAAGCATAAGTTGTAACGAAATTAGCATCATGTTGAATTTATTTTCATTTCACAAGCAAGAGGCAATATTTATGGGGAGACAAGAAGGGTAAATGAAGACATGTTCCGACACGGCCCCTCTTTGTCATATCATACAACCAAAGTTGAAAGTAATTTAATGTCATCATATGTGGCAAGTAGTGATATAGATTGCTAAGAATAAGTTGTAACGAAAAAAGCATCATGTTGAAATTTTTTCATTTCTCATGCTACAGCTAAACGCTATGTAGAGACAAGCACTGTAAACGATGGCATGTTATGGGATGGCCCCTCCTCACCACCTTGACACTATTTGACAGTTGATGGTTAGTAGTTAATGCCTTCAATCAAGTAATCGATGCCAATGATAATGTTCCTCATGCATATTTATGATTAGGTGGCATTGTGTATTCATGTGTACTATGATATTGAAAAATCTAGTGCGTAAATAAATAATTTTCTATAATGTCTTATACGTCACAGGAACTCCTAAAATAGTTGGGGCTGGTGGTTTGATGATAGAAAATGATTCAAATTTTATCTAACACACATCCGAAGAATATTGAAGTCAGTCTCTGATACACGACTGAGTACAGATGAACAGAAAAAAACATTCTTTGAATGTGTTCAAAGGTTTAAGAGAGACCTAAAAGCATCAAATATGTTGGATGTTGCTTTCAAAGGAGATGTCAATGAGATTTCCACCACCCGCATGCATCCATGGTTTAGTGCAAGTAAAAAAAAAAACACCACAATGTGAGTAAGAGGCCTATCATTGTAGAAGATTTGAACAATCGTGCTGAATACTACAAATGCTTCCAATTTCCTAATGGCAATCGTGCAAAGAGGAGATAAACCACCCAAATGGAACATACAGGTTAAAACATTGAACTATTAGTGTCAAGTATTTACAAGATATTTTAATTGTCGAGGTGAAGACTAATATATTGATCATTTATTTTGCATGTGGTTCAAAAGCAACTAAAACATCTCCCCGTCGCCGCTTATCTTTCAGCAAATTAGCGTCTGCGCAAGGTGTGTATTAAAATTCCTTAATATCATAACATTTATTTACTGTATGTAAGGTAAAAATCCTTTGATACCTTGTCTAATATGTAATTCGTTGTGTTGCAGATGCAATGGATATGAAAATGGTGTATCTTATAGAATGAGCAAGTTGAGCTTTGGAAAGTAAATGTATGACATGTTGAGTCTGCCTAAATTATAATTGTAAACATTTTGAATACATAAATATGGAATGTGTACAACTGACCTACTCTTTGACTATTTTTAGGGTGTTTTAAATACGTGCTTGGTGGTGTTAGCCAACGTAGAACCGATCACATAATATATGGATAATTTAAATTATTTTAACAAATAGAAAGTTGATGTAATTATCACGAAAACATGTAATTAACAGTAGAAAATTATCATGTCGAAGTTTAATTACTACTATTAAAGTGTAGAAAAATAAAAGAAATTCAACACTATATAAAATATTTCAACACATTGAAAAACACATGGTGTTTTTTAGCACTTTGAAAAACATGATCACGTTCTCCAAAGTGATGGAAAGTAGGGTGTGTTTTCAAACACGTTGAAAAATGCACGGTGTTTTTCAACAGTTTGAAAATCACGACCCCGATCTCTAAAAGGCGCAACCCATAGTGCTCTTCCATCTCATTGTAAACATTGAATCCACATAAACTCCTTTTCAAGTGGAGAAGGGTTCTATTTTTCCAAAGCAATGGAAAGTGGGGTGTGTTTTCTGTCACATTGAAAAACACATGGTGTTTTTCAACACTATGCAAATTGTGATCACATTCACCAAAAGGAGCAACCCGTGGTGCTCTTCCTTCTTGTTGTAAACATTGAAATCACATCAATTACTTTTTAGGTGGAGAAGGGTTCAATTTTTCTAAAGCGATGGAAAAAAGGGGTGTGTTTTCTGCAACATTGAAAAATGCACGGTGTTTTTCAGCACTTTGAAAATCGTGACCCCGTTCACCAAAAGGCGCAGCCCGTGGTGCTCTTCCTTCTCGTTGTAAACATTGACCTCCTAATTTTTAGGTGGGGAAGGGTTCAATTTTTCCAAAGCGATGGAAAGTGGGTTGCATTTTCCGCCAAATTGAAAAACACATGGTGTTTTTCAATTGTTTGAAAAACCTGACCCAGTTCACCGAAAGGGGCAACCCGCGGTACTTTTATTTCTTATTGTAAACATTGAATCCACATCAACTACTTTTCATTAGGAGAAGGGTTGTTTTTTTCCAATGTGATGGAAAAATTGGTATGTTTTCCGCAACGTTGAAAAACGCATGGTGTTTTTCAGTACTTTGAAAATCGTGACCCCGTTCACCAAAAGGCGCAACCTGTGGTGCTCTTCCTTCTCGTTGTAAACATTGACCTCCTTCTTTTCAGGTGGGCAAGGGTTTAATTTTTCCAAAGCAATGGAAAGTGGGTTGCGATTTCTGCCAAATTGAAAAACGCACGGTGTTTTTCAATTGTTTTAAAAACCTAACCCAATTCACCAAAAGGCACAACCTGCGGAACTTTTTCTTCTTATTGTAAACATTAAATCCACATCAACTACTTTTCAAGTGGAGAAGGGTTGAATTTTTTCCAAAGAGATGGAAAAAGGGGTGCGTTTTCTGCCACGTTGAAAAATGCACGATGTTTTTCAGCACTTTGAAAAATGTGACCCAATTCCCCAAAATGTGCAACCCATGGTTCTCTTCCTTCTTGTTGTAAACATCGAATTCACATAAACTACTTTTCAGGTGGAGGAGGGTTCAATTTTTCCAAAGCAATGGAAAAAGGGGTGTGTTTTTCGCCACGTTGAAAAATGCATGGTGTTTTTCAACAGTTTGAAAACTGCAACCTTGTTCTCCAAAAGGTGCAAACCACGGTGCTCTTCCATCTCATTGTAAACATTGAATCCACATCAACTCATTTTCAGGTGGAGAAGGGTTCAATTTTACCAAAACGATGGAAAGTGGGGTGCATTTTCTGCCACATTGAAAAATGCACGATGTTTTTCAGCACTTTGAAAATAGTGATCAAGTTCACCAAAAGGCATAACCCATGGTACTCTTCCTTCTCGTTGTAAAAATTGACTCCACATCAACTGCGTTTCAAGAAGAAAAGGGTTGATTTTTTCCAATGCAATGGAAAAAAGGGTACATTTTCTGCCACTTTGAAAAACTCACGGTGTTTTTCAACGCTTCAAAAATCGTGACCCCATTCACCAAAAGGCGCAACCCGCAATGCTCTTCCTTCTTGTTGTAAACATTGAAATCACATCAACAACTTTTCAGGTGGAGAAGGGTTCAATTTTTCCAAAGCGATGGAAAGTGGGTTGCGGTATCCACCACGTTGAAAAACACATTGTGTTTTTAAGCAATTTGAAAAAACCAAACCCCGTTCACCAAAAGGTGCAACCCGCGGTGATTTTTCTTCTTATTGTAAACATTGAATCCACATCAACTACTTTTCAGGTGGAGAAGAGTTGAGTTTTTCCCAAAATGATGGAAAAAGGAGTGTGTTTTCCACCACATTGAAAAATGAATGGTGTTTTTTAGCACTTTGAAACACGTGACCCCATTCACAAAAAAGGCACAACCAGTGGTGCTCTTCCTTCTTGTTTTAAACATCGAATCCACATAAACTTATTGTCAGGTGGAGAAGGGTTAAATTTTTCCAAAGTGATGGAAAAATGGGTACGTTTTTTGAAACGTTGAAAAACACATGGTGTTTTTCAACAATTTGAAAATCGTGACCTTTGTTCTCCAAAAGGTGCAACTTGTAGTGCTCTTCCATCTCGTTGTTAACATTCAATCCACATCAACTCCTTTTCAGGTGGAGAAGGGTTTAATTTTTTTAAAGTGATGTAAAGTGGGGTGCATTTTTCACCACGTTGAAAAATGCATGGTGTTTTTTAGCACTTTGAAAATCGTGATCACATTCACCAAAAGGCGCAACCTATAGTGCTCTTCCTTCTCATTGTAAACATTGACTCCAAATATACTACTTTTCTAGAGGAGAAGGGTTTATTTTTTCCAATGCGATGGAAAAAGGGGTGCATTTTCTGCCACGTTGAAAAATGCACAGTGTTTTTCAGCACTTTGAAAATCATGACCCCGTTCACCAAAAGGCGTAAACCGCGGTGCTCTTCCTTCCCATTGTAAGCGTTGACCTCACATCAACTATTTTCCAGGTGGGAAAGGGTTCAAGTTTTCTAAAGTGATAGAAAGTGGGTTGCATTTTCCGCCACGTTGATAAATGCATGGTATTTTTCAGAAGTTTGAAAAACCCAACCCCATTCACCAGAAGGCACAACCTGCGGTGCTTTTTTTTCTTGTTGTAAACATTCAATCCACATCAACTACTTTTCAGGTGGAGAAGGGTTGAATTTTTTTACAAAGTGATAAAAAATGGGGTGCATTTTTAGCAACATTAAAAAACACAAGGTGTTTTTCAACACTTTGAAAAATGCAACCCCGTTCACCAAAAGGTGCAACCTGCGGTGCTCTTCCTTCTCATTGTAAACATTGAATCCACATCAACTACTTTTCAAGTGGAGAAGGGTTCAAATTTTCCAAAGTGGTGGAAAAAGGGGTGCGTTTTCTACCATGTTGAAAAACAGACGGTGTTTTTCAACAGTTTTAAAATCGTGACCCCGTTCTCCAAAAGGTGTGACCCGTGATGTTCTTCCATCTCGTTGTAAACATTGAATCCACATAAACTCCTTTTCAGGTGGAGAAGGGTTTGATTTTTCCAAAGTGATGGAAATTGGGGCCCGTTTTCCACCACGTTGAAAAACATACAGTGTTTTTCATCACTTTGAAAATCGCAATCACGTTTACCAAAAGGTGCAACCCGCACTAATTTTCCTTCTCATTGTAAAAATTGACTCCAAATCAACTGTTTTTCAACAAGACAAGGGTTGATTTTTTCCAATGCGATGGAAAAAGGGGTGCATTTTCCACCATGTTGAAAAACAAATGATGTTTTTCAGCACTTTGAAAGTCGAAACCCCGTTCACCAAAAGGCGCAACCCGTGGTGCTCTTCCTTCTCGTTGTAAACTTTGACCTCATGCATCAACTGCTTTTCAGGTGGAGAAGGGTTGAGTTTTTTTACAAAGTGATAAAAAAAGGGTTACGTTTTTAGTAACATTGAAAAATGCAAGGTGTTTTTCAACACTTTGAAAAATGCAACCCCGTTCACCAAAAGGTGCAACCCGCAGTGCTCTTCCTTCTCGTTGTAAACATTGAATCCACATAAACTACTTTTCAAGTGGAGAAGGGTTCAATTTTTCCAAAGTGGTGGAAAAAGGGGTGCGTTTTCTACCACATTGAAAAACACACGGTTTTTTTCAGCAGTTTTAAAATCGCGACCCCGTTCTCCAAAAGGTGTACCCGCGATGTTCTTCCATCTTGTTGTAAACATTGAATCCACATCAAATCCTTTTCAGGTAGAGAAAGGTTTGATTTTTCCAAAGGATGGAAAGTGGGGTTTGTTTTCCGCCACGTTAAAAAACGCATAGTGTTTTTCAGCACTTTGAAAATTGCGATCACGTTCACCAAAAGGCACAACCCACGTTGATTTTCCTTCTCATTGTAAAAATGAATCCAAATCAACTACTTTTCTGCAGGACAAGGGTAGATTTTTTCCAATGCGATGGAAAAAGGGGTGCATTTTCCACCATGTTGAAAAAAAAATGGTGTTTTTCAACACTTTGAAAGTCAAAACCCTGTTCACCAAAAGGCGCAACCCGCGGTGCTCTTCCTTCTTGTTGTAAACTTTGACCTCACATCAACTTCTTTTCAGGTGGAGAAGGGTTGATTTTTTTTACAAAGTGATAAAAAAAGGGGTGCGTTTTTAGCAACCTTGAAAAACGCAAGGTGTTTTTCAACACTTTGAAAAATGTAACCCTGTTCACCAAAAGGTGCAACCCACGGTGCTCTTCCTTCTCGTTGTAAACATTGAATCCACATCAACTGCATTTCAAGATGAGAAGGGTTCAATTTTTCTAAAGTGGTGGAAAAATGGGTGCGTTTTCTAGCATGTTGAAAAATACACGGTGTTTTTCAGTTTTTTTAAAATCGTGACGCCGTTCTCCAAAATGTGTAACCAACAATGTTCTTCCATCTCGTTGTAAACATTGAATCCACATCAACTCCTTTTCAGGTGGAGAAGGGTTTGATTTTTCCAAAGCGATGGAAAGTGGGGTCCGTTTTCTGCCACGTTGAAAAACACACAGTGTTTTTCATCACTTTGAAAATCACGATCACGTTCACCAAAAGGCGAAACCCACGTTGATTTTCCTTCTCATTGTAAAAATTGACTCCAAATCAACTGATTTTCAGTAGGACAAGGGTTGATTTTTTCCAATGCGATGGAAAAAGGGGTGCATTTTCCACCATGTTGAAAAATAAATGGTGTTTTTCAACACTTTTAAATTTGAAACCCTGTTCACCAAAACACGCAACCTGCGGTGCTCTTCCTTCTTGTTGTAAACATTTGACCTCACATCAACTTATTTTCAGGTGGAGAAGGGTTCACTTTTAGAAAAGTGATGGAAAGTGGGTTGCGTTTTCTGCCACGTTGAAAAATGCATGGTGTTTTTCAGCACTTTGAAAAACTTGACCCCGTTCACCAAAATGCGCAACTCGTGGTGCTTTTTCTTCTTGTTGTAGACATTGAATCCACATAAAATAATTTTCATGTGGAGAAGGGTTGATTTTTTTCCAAACTGATGGAAAAAGGGGTGCGTATTTTGCCACGTTGAAAAATACACGATGTTTTTCATCACTTTGAAAATCGTGATCACATTCACCAAAAGGCGCAACCCGCGATGATTTTTCTTCTTGTTGTAAACATCGAATCCACATCTACTACTTTTTAGGTGGAGAAGGGTTCAATTTTTCCAATGTGATGGAAAGTGGGGTGTGTTTTCCATCACGTTGAAAAATGCACGGTGTTTTTCCGCAATTTGAAAATCATGACCCCGTTCACCAAAAGGCGCAACCTACGGTGATTTTTCTTCTTATTTTAAACATTGAATCCACATCAAATAATTTTTAGGTGGAGAAGGGTTGAGTGTTTTCTAAAGTGCGATGGAAAAAGGGGTGTGTTTCCGCCGCGTTGAAAAATGCATGGTGTTTTTCAGCAGTTTTAAAATCATGATCACGTTCACTAAAAAGCACGACCCGTGGTGATTTTTCTTCTTATTGTAAACATCAAATCCAAATCTACTAGTGTTCAGGTTGAGAAGGGTTCAATTTTTCTGATGCGATGGAAAGTGGGGTGTATTTTCCACCACATTGAAAAATGCACAGTTTTTTTAGCAGTTCAAAAATCATGACCCCGTTAACCAAAAGGCACAACCCTTGGTGCTTTTTCTCCTTATTGTAAACATTGAATCCACATCAACTACTTTTCAGGTTGATAAGGGTTTATTTTTTTCCAAAGCGATCGAAAAAGTTGTGCGTTTTCCGCCACGTTGAGAAATGCATGGTGTTTTTCAGCACTTTGAAAATTGCAATCACGTTCAACAAAAGGCACAACACACGGTGCTCTTCCTTCTCATTGTGAACATTGACTCCACATCAATTACTTTTCAGGTGGAGAAGGGTTCAATTTTTCCAAAGCGATGGAAAGTGGGGTGCGTTTTCTACCACGTTGAAAAATGCACAGTGTTTTTCAGCACTTCGAAAAATGTGACCCCGTTCACCAAGAGGTGTAACCCTAGTGCTCTTCATTCTTTTTGTAAACATTGACTCCACATCAACTACTTTTCAAGTGGAGAATGGTTCAATTTTTCCAACGCGATGGAAAAATGGGTTCAATTTTGTAGTTTTAATGAATGGTAAGACACATTTAAACTAACATCATTCCATTGTAACGTATACGCAATATGAAAATTACATGCTTCAATGAGAACTTGAAATTCAAATTCTCTATAATATGTGCATTAAATAGAAGTAAAATTCACAATACTTGCACATTTTAAATCTTTTTCCATTTTAAATCTGTTTAGTATGTTTTGATGTTGTAATTCTTATTTAATCTTTTAAAAACTATAATATACCTTTAACCAATACCTGTTGATGTCAAAGATCACATGGAAAGTGTTATTTTATTACAAAGTCATATTTTATGTCAAAGGTCACTTTGACAGTCTTCGGTGTGAGAACTGGCACTTTTTTCCTCAGTCGACACCTTGGCCAGGATGTACATCTTCTTCCATAATTCTTTGTGACCTTCTTGAATTTTAACAATGGAATTAAAACTTGCTACTTGATTTTGGAACACTTTTTTGTTGGATTCACATGTCGTCTCCCAATTCTTAATTTCGAATTCCATCTCTTGAACCTCAAGCTCTAACTCCATCTTCTTCAAGGAAGCATCTAGTAATTGGTCCAATATTTCCTTATTTATCTTTGACAATTTTAAATATTGCAGTCTAATTATTTCACACTTGATTTTATAAATTTTTCCTTGTTCATTGCATGTTTAAGTTCTATTTCCATACAAACTGATGGGGACGAATCATCTTCTTCTCTAGCTTCAACATTTTTGTTTGCAGGGCTCTCTACAGTATTTCCGAACACATTAGTACTGGGAATATAGAATTTTGTATAGTCTTTCGGTTCTGGCACTAGTAATGCCTTGCGCTTTCCAACCTTTTTTTTCTTGTCATCTAATTAAACATGTATTTAAACAACCAGTTAATATTTGTTAACATTCAAACATAATTGTAAACATATACCATACATGGAAGCAAAACCCAACAAAGTAACCATACACCATTTACCGTAATCCACATTCATAGTCACATTAATACATTAACAATATACACAGTGACAACATCATTATTTATACAATAAATGGAATGTCACACAACAAGAATAAAAACCGTTTAATGTTTTATAAACAGAACCAAAAACCATTTTCAATTTAACAAGAATGTAATACTAAATTGTAAACGTCAAACACATGAAAGTAAAAACCTCATCACAAATATATACAATTTTCCTCTAATCACAATTGTCTTCTAATCACACTTATATTACTCTTCCTTATTCATCACATTGCATACCATATATAACAATTGAAATACATGATCTAAATACTAAGTAATGTGCAAATCATAACATCAACTGAAAAATAACCATATTTGTGTAAAATCACATGCATCTAATAATCATAGTTTAACCACATACGTCTATCCATATCATCTATTATGCTAAAAAGGCAAAATTAGTCAAATATAACTATTTTTTTGCATACCACATAATAAATATCTATACATATATGTGTAATATACAAGTAAAATTTGTCAAATATGTAAGTGAAATATAAAATTTCTATGATTGGTATATTCATTTGTTATCATTGTCTTGGGTGGGAGTGCCTGGTGTTTTTTTCCTCAATTGCCGCCTTGGCATGTATGTACATCTTCTTCCATACTTCCTTCTAATATTTGTGTGTTTTAAGAATGGTATTAAATTTTTCTACATGAGTTGCGAACACTTTTTTGTCTGCTTCATGCATTGTCTCCCAATTCTTACTTTCCAGTTCTAACTCCTGAACCTTGACCTCCAACTCCATCTGCCTTGAGGTAATTTCTCCTATTTCATCCAATATTTCCTTGTTTTTTTTTTTTTTCGTAAAATATAAATTTTCCAATGCAAATATTTCACACTGGTTTTCATATATCTTTGTCTTCTTTGTTATAAGTTTCATTTCTAAATCCATACGAGCTGACAGGGAAGGGTCGTCTTCTTGTTTAGCACCGACATATTTTTTTGTAAAGCTCTTTGCATTCTTTTTGAACGGATAAGTGTCACTATTGAATGATTCATAGTTATTTGGTTATTGCACAGGCACATCCTTGCGCTTTCCAGTCTTCTTTAGTCTTGCCATCTAAGTAAACCTGTATTATAACAATCGATTATTATCTATTACCATTCAAACATAATGTGAAAGGAAATAATGCACTTAACTTATACGTAACAAAATATTATCATTGATGAAATATATATATGAAAGTTTCATAACCACATCAAACCCAAGTACACTTACATGGATGTAGAATGAAACTATAAAACAATAAACCACAAGCCATAATCCATAATACACAAAATTTGAAAAAAAAAGTTGTGAATTATCTACGATTAATTACTGAACATGTCAAACCCAAGCAGGCATACAAGGAATAAGAACTCAATTATGTAACCACATACCAAAAACCGTAATCCACAATCCATAGTCACATCAATACATTAACCAGATACACAATGAAAATATCATCATTTATACAGTAAATGGAATGTCACATATAGGAATAAAAACCATCTAATGGATTATAAACAGATCGTAAATGGATAACTCTATGTAACCCATAACCACAAACCATATTCAATATATCAATAATGCAGTACTAAGTCGTAAACCTCAAACACATTAAAGTAACATCATCGTCATATACACATATATACTAATCTGATTCCTCACAATCAATGTTATACATAAAGGTTTTCATCTCCTTAATTGCCTAGTGTTAGCCATAGACCAAACTCCATCATAAAATCTAATACATTTCTTATCATTTATATGAACAGAATTTGGTGTGATGCCAAGAATGGGTGGGGCATCCGATGTCTTTATCTAAGTATGGTGCTCTATCTCAACATGTACTGCATCATCCTATAAGCCAACCATATAGTAAATAAGTGAACGTAAATGAATGTCTCAGGTAAACACATAATTAAATTAAATCATTCATCCAAAATGTCTCACTACTTGCCTCTTCAGGAGTGTCAAGTCTGATATCATTGAGATCCCAAATAACAATCCCTTTGATACACTCTACCAAAGTGTTTGCAAATGTATTAGGGTAGGGAAATGGAGCAGTGGGAACAATGGCCTCAGAAATAATCACTTTGACAGTAAATTTGGGGAGTGTGATGCCATGAAACTTCACATGTGGGATACTATCACAAACCACTCCTCTTGCAACAACCATATCATCTGACATTAACCTAACTTTGGCCCCACCAGGAAAAGCCTATAATGACAATAATCTCAATTGCATTAATAAATTTTTCTTAATTTCACCAAAAAATAATACAGAAAAGAAAATGAGAACATTCAATAACTTACCAATCCAGTTCCACCCTCTCTCACGCTTCCAGCAATGGTTTTTGTGTCCCTCTCCTCATGCCTCCCCTCATAACCCTCTCTCTCCTTGACTGGAAAAGAAGTTTCAACTCTGGGATTTTCCATCTCTGCCTTTCTTACCTCACATGAAGCTATCTCTCCAATAAGATCGAGACCACATGCTGATTAAGAAGGGGGCATCTTATTGCAAACGTCCACCTATCACAATCAAGCCATCGAGATAATCAAAGTATCAACAACATAAGGAAACATACATTTTTTGAGTGTGCGTTAAATGGTTTTTTACCTCTCTTTGTTTCACACTACGAATCTAGTGTCTCTGTCGGCATAAGAGTTAACACAAGATAATGTCATAATAGAATTGTATCTTTACTTACGAAAGACCAATAATTACTTACGTTATCATTCGTAGGGGGGTCAACATTTTTTCTACTTGTTCCACCCTCTTCTCTAGCTTCCTGTTCATGATTTAATATCAAGTTTTTGATTTCAAACCTAACATTATATTTAAATTTCTATACCAATCTTAAATTTACCTTTGTTTGGATATTTTAGTTTTTATTTCCTCTGACTCTCAACCAATGCTCCTCTCTCGTCTTTCACATCTCCACTAAATCATAGGCACACATTGCATCATCCACCTCCCTCTTTCCTTCTCAACTCAACTCCTCAAATCGATATTGGCATTCTTTTTTACAAATGTGATCGATAACCCTCCTCTGCTGCAAGTATAATCATTTCCTCAGGACGTAGTTCACATCCGCCTCCCTCTTTTACACGTATGCCCTGCTTTTATCTTGAGAGATAGGTGATCATTTCCCCATATGTTTATGGCCACACCTACACAGTTCCATGGAGGGAAGATTATTTTCTACTTGGCGATGTCTATTTAGTCTATGAAACTTGAAAAACCTAACATCCCCACTATCAGCACATGATCCATGTTGACAGACATAACAAATATTACCATTAACATATTCAGTTTTATATTCTAATGGTGGCTCATGGATATCAGAGCGAATGGGCTCCAAAGGACCATCTGATGTATCGCCATCAACTATTGGAGGATCATCTCCCTTTTCTTCCTCTATGACACTTGCAAAATGTGTAAGCACCATGTGATGTGAAGGTACTTGTATCTACGGAGTCCAAGTACATAAGTATTAGCCTGACATAAAATATTAAGTATTTTGCAAAATAAGTAATGTTCACATATTCGAATATTATCATCATAGAATGTGAAGAAACTTGTATGAAAAAACATCAATTTCATAATTTTTATCCCAACAAATGACATAATTGTTACTACAACAAACAATTAATGTTCACAAAGTTATATATTACCATCTCATTATTTATGTCTTCCCTGAAAACATAAGAACAGATTGTGAACATGGATCGGCCCATGTCGTTGAGCTTCCGCATGTTTCGTTCATGTCCATTGTCATAACCATCATTGAAGCGACATATTGTAACACAAGTTAAATTGAAACAAATGGTGCATGAACTTATTTATTCATATTTTGCATTCATATTGAGAAAATCATGCACAATAAATGATTTGTGACGAAATTAGCTACACACATTAGTTTTTCAAAAATGGATACTCAACTCTAGATGTTTCTGAACTAAATATGAAATGTGAATTGCAAGTGTGTTAAAAGAGAAGATAGGATAAAGCATGATGTATCCAAAATGCCTGGTTTATCAACCAACACTATATGATTTATCATCATATTATCCACAAAATATATAATATATATGCTAGAGACAATTCACATAATATTAGTTATTCACACTCTAATAAATAATGTATGTATACCATTACGCAAAAAGGAAATACACATATATCATATCGAAATGTCTTCCATGGCAAATGCTAGGAAAGCTACCACTTCTTGGTTTATAGTGTCCTTAGACACTTGACATACATCTAACCTACCTCTGTTAAATTTTACATACATGTACGAACACTTTGCAATGCGAGATACACTCTCTAGCACTTGAACTCAAAGAATTGAAAGGTTTACATTGTTACATTGGTATACACCAGTCATTTGTTTCACAACAATAATATCATGATAAAACACACAAATGTTTCAAACATCGTGCCATATCACTTCCTCAAGACCCAATATCAATGCCCTATACTCAGCCTGGTGGAAGGTCATAGTGGCATTTCTTACAATTGTACCTCTTTCTACTATCTTGCTTCCGTCAGGGTTGTATAATATGAATGATGAACATGCAATATTTTCGGAGGTATTCAACACTCAATGAATTTCCAATCTCCAAATGGAAACCATTCTTACCTTTACAATGGAAGAAAATATATCGTAAGCAAACATTAAAAAGAAATAGAATGAACACTTCTAATTTGACTTTTTCAATACAAACATCTATAATTTAACATATGACAAGGCCCTACAACATTTTCTCCTGAGTTCATTCATTAATAATGATTTATTATTAGAGAGTCAATGGAGTTAGTATTTTGTCTACTAAAACTAAAACTTTGTATTTATAATGTTAGACTAAAGTGCAAATATATTAGAATCGTGATCACGAGTTTGGTCCCATTCCACTCATTTTCTAAATATATAACTTTATATTGCTAACATATAATTAATACAAACACAATTTACATTTTTTTAAAGATATGTTTTCTGATAATTACGAGTGTATAAATGTAATGGGTAAATATTAAATTTGAATAAATCACTTAATAAATTGATTAGTATATTATGAATAGATAGATTTTAGTCTATTTGCAATATCAATATCTATAAACATTTGATTAATTATAGTATTGCGAACGACATTCCAATCATTATTATAGCCTATAGTATTTCGAACGACATTCTAATAATTTTTATAGTTTATTCACTAAATAACCATTGTAATGTATATCTAGTATTAAAATTACATGCTTCAATGAGTACTTGAGTTCTCTAGAATTAACTCCTTTTCAAAAAATATTGGTTTTCTATATTATGTATATTAAGTAGGCTATAGGTGCATATCTATATGAGTTGAACTCATAAAACAACACTCTTTACACATAAATAAACGATCGGAAATGATAATTACACCAATACAATCCTAAATTGGATAAAAGATGATAATCCCATACTTAGTGAATTAGAAAATCGTTACCATTACACATTTCCTACCAAAATATAATTTTAACATAAATGAATTTTAATAATCTAAACTTGCTATAAAAATATCTAAACATTAGTAATTTTAAAACTATAATCCATAGAAACATGTATTAATACTAAGGAAAACATATTTAATTAAGAATATTTTTGAACAACAAAAGAAAATATATTTATGTTGGTGTGAATCAACATATGAAAAAAATTAAATATTTATATAGGTTTTTCTCAAACACGTCATAAGTTTTTTAGAACAAAACATAAAAAACCGTAACTATTTTTTTTTTTGTTTTTAGCAGCAAACTTGGAGCTGCTTCCATGTGCAATCTTTTTTGCACAATTTTTTTGGATCTATCAACGATTTTATCAGCAGAACTCCCATCTTTCTCATCTTATGTGGAGGCTCATACTTCTAGGCAACCTTCATCATGTCATATGCTAGACCATATCCTCGCGAATGCGGCCCTATAGTGCAGAACTTAGACAAATAAATAACAGAAGTTTTTCGACAAATTGATTCGGGCCTTAACCATCACTGCAATTTCCAGTTTGGGTGGCTTAGCCTGTTGATGATGGTCTATATAGGCCACAAATGTGGACCTCCTAAAACATTCCTCCCTTTGGAATTTGGGAGTTGTTAATGTTATCCCTATGGGATTCAGAGGAACTAAGATTTGTGTATTCATTTTCACCATGCAAAATACAAACTGAATACAACAACACACATGCAAACAAAAATATACAATTAACGTTAGTATGATACATGTCAAATAAAAAATACATCATCCACTATGATAAAATAATCACAACATCAGAAAGCTAATATCCATGAAAAATTCAAGTATCGATAAATGCCAATGGCTATCCTTCACCCAAGATGCACCCTCCCATAATATCACAACCGTCCATTACAAAAGGGATGGTTGTGATATTACGGGAGGGTGTATTTCTGAGTGGAAGGTCGGTGGGCTACTTTAAAAACCTCTACTCAGCATAGTATACCACCCAACTATCGATGCGGAATCCTAAGGGGCAAGCCCCTTCATCACGCAACGATAGTTGGGTATATCGATGTGGCATCCTAAGGGGCAAGCCCCTTTAGCACGCACTGATTCTTGTCTTTACAGAGGCACTTGTCCCCATATGCCAAATTGAGAGTTAAAGTATGATATCACATAACTTTTATATCTTCAACTTTCATTAAACATTCACAACATTACAATTACCAATATTTAACAACTAATAACAAATATATATATACAAATGAGTTCCACATTCACAATATTTACAACTATAATGCATCCAAGAAATCAAACTTTTCCTAATGTATTTAATTTAAAACAGCTAAGAGCAATGAAATCACAACTAACAGCTCAAAGATCACATGCATATTTAACCAATACCAACATAATATCAACATAATTAACTAGTCTCATACCAGTGATTAATAAATGTAAATTGTAGAAATTACCGAATCCTCTATCATTTATTAACAAACACGTGAATACAATAATATCGCAATAATAAACTAGTTCACACTATTATGTAGTGTCTATATACTAAAAAAATATTTGAACACGTCATTCATTTTGAAAACATGCTTACAAACAATTGTTTGATATATTTGTACTTACGATAAAGTTTCATGTTATATTTGTCCTTGTGTATATCAAGCACATACATTTGTTCCTATTTACAAAGTATTAGGTAATAGATATGACATCAAATTGCTTCCTTTTCTTACAGTTTCAAATATATTAATTAATAATAATAATGAAAACTATAATTATTTTCTAAAATTAAAGGTTCAAGGTTTAGGGCTTGGGGTTTAGGGTTTGGGGTTTAGGGTTTAGGCCTTAAGGTTCAAGGTTTAGGGTATAAAAGTTGAAATATAAATATTGAAATGAAATAATTGATCATATTAACAAAAGTTATATAATTTTTTTTGTGGATTTAGGAAACCTAACAAATGCATTCCTACTATTTGAATAAAATATGAATGATTAGAAATTGGACTTAGACACCCTATTAAGCAAGAGCCACCAAATCTAAATAGAATACAAATAAGTGGATATAAAATTTAGAAACCCTATGATGCACAAAGTTCTAAATATAAATAAACTATGGGTCCCATGTCGAACAATTGAAGCTAACAACTTTGTCAACCACATGACTTTTATTCTTCCACATTGAATATGTAAATGCATACGAACCTTAGGTTGAATTAATCATTTCTCTGAATATGATTATCTAATATGTGATCACCTTTTATAATTTAGGATAAGCTAATAAAGTTCACATTTCAAAAGGAAAAAATTAGATATAACATATGCAATAATTTAAATTTTATTAAATCATCAAAAAACACCATAAATATAGACATCGAGTGTTAGCATTGTTGGCATTCTACAGTCTTAAAATAATATTTCAATATTGATATCATTACACTAGCACTGAGTTTATTCGTTACCTCTGCCTCCTCCCCCAATGTTCGAGATAACTCCAAGGCCTCAACACTATAACTAGTAACTATGGTTCTTCTTGTAGTCTCCCTCACAACTCTTTAACATATCTTACTAGATACTATGGCAAGTGCACTAGTGTTGCTCAATTGAATGGGGATCCACCCACCATAGAAATTATCTTGTGAGATTTGTCAACTCTTGAGCTCATACTATAATTGGACAATAATGCCCATGTATCATATGTCCCCATATACGAGCACCGCATAATATCCCTTAATCCCATATAATCACTTGCTAATGAATTCCAAGCCAAACACACAAATAAGGGAAACTTTATGACAATATGTAGATGTTTCCCCATTCCTATATGCATCATGAGTTCATCTTATAAATCTGTGTCAAAAAAGAATCACTAACCTAATCACCATATTTTATAGGGCTAATATATGATAAATGTCATGGTACAAATGTACAAAATTTATACTCATGTAATTTATCATTCCTGTATCTAGCACCACTTGACACATGGCTATACAAAAAAGTGGAACATCTTAACCTAAGTTGTGACAAAATACACATGCCACCGTAAAGTTTAAAATTTCCTTATAAATATCGATAATGTATACAACATATACATCCCTCAACCACGCTAGGTAGGAATATAGATTATAACAATATGATGTTTTTGAATCTACCTATCTACGATGTCATCTTGAATGCCATAAACCATGGGTGTACCCACAAATCAATTACCCTAATATTACAATTGTAGATATCTTATCGACAAACTAGAATACACTTAAGATATTGCATGTAAGGTAATAATGATCTATAGGGATCCTTTCTCAAACTAGTATTAAATAAATGACCATTATAGATCCAACCCACAAAAAAATATCTAGGTCACAAAGTGATCTAGGTTTGTAAGAAAAATTTATGTCGAAAGGAGGTTATATGTTCCTTTTATAGACATTGTATGTCTTTAGGGTCTCCTAGACCTAATTTAGACTCTCTTTATAACTATCTATAATTGGCCTAGTACATATTTACACCTTTCTTAGGATTTAGACCTAATTTAGCCTTCCCTTTATAGTGTATTTGGACCTTTCCTAACACCCTTACCTTTGACAGATATCTACATTGATTATACTTACTTTTTATACTCATTTGTATACATTGCATTATACTTTTCTTTGAAGTCGTTTATTATTAGGGTTACCATGAGTAGTTTTTTAAAATGTTACATGTAGTCGAGATGATGGATCCAACATCCATTCACTTGAACGTAGAAACTTAAGTAAAGGTATGCATATTTCATTATGTTTAACTTCTTAAGTTATTACTTCTTTATATTTATTTACCTAGATTTTGGTATAGTAGGTCCAATTCCGAAATCACCATCTCAAATTACACTAAAATGGCATGTGATGAACTTTGGATAGATTATATGTATACACCTTGTTTTCACTTACTCAAGATTGAAATCTGACAAGATGGGAAAAAGGCCTACTTTCACAATCACTTACTAAAGTTTATAAATCTGCCAAGTGTACTTTGTTTATGTAGATACAATATTATAAATTATTTACATGTGGGGTTTGGGTGTCTACTTTTTTAAGGCACACAAATTCAATTTTATTTACACCCCTAGATAACTCTAAAAGTTGAATTTCTTCAAACTTCTTCACATAGTCACAATTGTACTCCACACAACTCTAAAGGTTGAAAGAGTTCATGTTGCACACATTCCCATTTGTACATATCCCACAATATCGCATATTTATTTAGTCATACTTAGTTGGGATTTTTAAAATTATATTTCTAGAGGTTTGTGTGGATTTTTAAAATTATAATCAACAACACCAGAATAGTTTTTACATAAATTCCAACCAGAAAAATTCATTCATAGCACACATATCTCAATGTTAGGTTTTCTTCTGTGTTCAATCAAGAACTTAAACTCCTAAATGGGCTTATTACAGCAAGGATGAATTTCTACACAATGCAACAGGCCCATTCACTAAAGATAACAAATTTCTGGGAAAATCTAACTATGACATTCATCTACATTCACTCCAAGTAGTCCAAATTTATGGGAAACTCTAACTACAAATTCAAACCTAAAGATAACAAGCCTAATTCTATATTTGACAGCTAATAGTATAGTTTGGGATGCACACAAAGGATCTATAATTCGGAAAAGCATATGCAAAAAAAATAAAAGGGACACACAGGGATTGGGATAATATTAGTCCAATAAAGGATCTAATGTATATTAAACTTAGTCTATTATTATCACAAGTTGTAAAAATCATCTAATCTATTGTAAACACACATATTATTAGGAAGGCACATGTATTCAGTGAAGGGAAATTCTCCACCCTAGAAATAAAGGTAGCACATTCAGTTTTATGGATATAGAGTGTGAATAGAGAGCAGATGATGCATGGTTTTGAGTGTTCTTATTGTAAACTAGTTCTGAGTTTGTATGAGAGAGCACATGTATAACGAAATGGTGTAATGGGATGTAATGGGATGTAATGTATTCATATCATATGTGATGCAAAGCTACAATGGAAACCGACATCACCATTCAATGAACAAATTTTAGTCAAGTTATTTAAACTCATGCATACCTTAAACATCAAGAAAGGATGGGATATTCACCTTTGTGAGTAGTATTTTTTCTCCTTTAATTTAATAATCCTATCATATAACTCAACTCGCATTCAAGCTAAGTTTAGACTCACATACGTAAGCATAGACTATGAAATCCTCACCCTAGTTTCTACTATATCACTTTCATTTTATTCTTGGCAGACTTTGACCTTGTTATATTGCTTTGGTAACCATGTATTAAATGTGTGCACTCATGCTATTTCAAGCCTCTACATTCCTTATTCATAATTAATTCAACCATTAACCACCCTTAGAAAATATCTAGTAAATTGTCTTACTTTAATCACTTTGAGTACTAATGTCTTACCTTACTTTAGTATCATTGTATTCGTGGTATTTCTTACTTTTTCATATCTTATATTCCCAATTTTATCTTAGAAGTGAACTCTTCCATATAAATTCTCTCAACAAACGATCCTAGTTCTCAACTATTATATGACCGCACTCTCAAAGTAGTAGGGACTAACAATAATCCCTTGCTAACTCGGTCATTTTTAGAGGGCTATCATTTGAGTTAGTATTCATGTAAACTTATTAATGACACCTTTCCTTATTCCAACACTATATAGTATGTTAGACTCTTCCCATGTTTCGTATACCTACCTTATGACCACCTACAATTTCCATTATTTCATTGACCTTACCTAGACTTCTTCCTTGTTATATTTTCTTGTCACTGGTTGATTAGATTCAGAGTTTAATTTTTATATATTACTTCACAAAAGATTCTTAGCCTTTGTCACCTCTTCACATTCATGTGTAGTAATCCCTAAAATTACTTTTCTCCCTACTAATAAGTGTGGGTATCCTCCCTCTAATAAGATCTGTGAATGGAATGTGAATCAATGTATATTATTGTGTCACAAATTTTATCATTTTTGGTCCATCACCAATACCTTCCTCACAAATAAAAATTGACAAAACATGTACATCCATAACTTAAACATGTATTTGAAAGAGTTTAAATTTGAAAAGGAATAATACATCCATAACTTAAACATTATTTTTCAGTTATAGATTAGCAGTCATGAATTTTAACGTGGTTTCATCACTCAAGTTCACCAAAAATGCCAATCTTCCTCACCAAAAATTGGTTGTATGAAAACAATCAAACAATAGAGACTATTTGACATTATAAAAAAATGCAGACTATGAATTCAATTATAGTAAGAAATTAGTCAAAAATTTTGAAAAGATTCTTTGAGGCATTGAGCAAAACAACTCACTGGAGACATTTTGTCAAACATTTCATAGAGACATTTTGTCAAACAGTTCGCAGACCATATTTTGACAACCATTTTGTAGAGACATTTTGTCAAACAGTTCACATGCTCCCTTTAACCACTATAGATTTTATTAAAAACGTCATTAGTTTTTCTGCACATAACTAGTTTGGATTGAGCTTGAGATTAATGTGTTTTTTATGGTTATCTCACTTGTTTGGTACAGTATTAGATCATTTGGTGTGCTACATTCTTAAAATATGAGATTGATGTTTCATTCATGTTAAACAATGTGAATATTGCAATGAGCCCACACAAATTTTCACCTCATTTGATCTCATTTGGCACTGATATAATCCATAGTCACTGTGGTATTAACTGCTAAGAACGGAAGGGTTAGATCTCACACATGGTAGGTTTGTCTTAGATTTTCTTAGGAAGATTGATGAACTAGGTTACCAACTAATTGGGAAGTTGATTTTTATATTTTGTATATATGCCAAATTATTTTAGAAAATAGAAAGAAAGTTTCAAGAGTTAAAAACAAAATAAATGTGAATAATGTTATTGACTTGTTACAAATTTGAAGACGTTGTTATTTTTCCATGGCTCTCCAACTATGCCATTAACAATATTCTTTTGTTGTTGGAAAGGATGAAATCAAAGAAACATACAATTTGGGAAGGCATGATAAGGTGGGCATCCATATGCAAGGCACAAGACAGAGCCATATTAGCATAGAAAGAAAGCGAATGCAAATAAGAAAACACTACCACTGACACAGATAACATGAAATATTTGGCCAGAGTGCTTATGGGAAATGGGAATGGAATCCGTCTGCTACTCCTTTCTCTGGCTCCTGCTCCTTTCTCCGGATCCTGTTCCTTTCTCCGGCTTCAAGCACCTTAGCTACTCATTTCTGCTACCGTCTTAGAGACAAGAAATCGGATGGAAATCGTTTGCTACAATACCAACTGATTCTTCACTTTGTTCCAACGAAAAATGTGAGATGGCGTGTAGTGGGGGATGAAAAAAAAAGTTCACGTGAATACCACAGGGATGATGCAGAGCACAAGACTATAATAACAATGATGGTGTTGTGATTACTAGACAGACGCATTAGGAGAAAGCAGGGTTCATGTTTTCCAATAATTCAAATTTTGGACACATTAGGAGTTTGAAGCGAGGGGAACGTTTTCCAATAATTTAAAATTCGAAGACCCTCCACGTTACATTGCTTAGAGCCACGCAAACAAGGCTTCCCGGAGGACAATGATGACATCACCTTTTTGGTGTACGGGGATGGTGGATGGGTCATGGGGGATGGGTCATGGGGGAGCTCTCCGTTCACCATACATAGGTGTAATTTCAGTGAAGGGTAGCCACTGGAAAAAAATATGGTGTCGGTAAGAATTGGTGGGTGTAACGAGCAAGAGCATTACATAACTAGGGTCCTAGGTGCATGTGGCCTTTCTTCCACCGCCATCATGGATAGGAACAAATAAGTGAATTACCAGAAAACCCCATCTCCATGTAGGCCGTGTATTTTGCAGGATTTTTAAAATGTTTGGGATGGTAGATAGGGCAGGTAAGATAGGGCATGGCATATTGGTTTTTAAATACCAACTTATTTTGAATTTTCAATTCATATCTTTCTCTTATCTATTAGATTCAATACCCTCCAATCACATTCCTTTACTTTGATCCCTATTGATGGATGACACCATAAGTAATATTGATGAGGGAACTTTTAATCATTACCCTTATAGCTAGAGAGAAACTTTAATCTCTGATGTGTATTGAATCTCCACTCTCAAATGCCAAGTCTAGTCAATATCTCTTTGACCCAAAGTTCACATGCAGATCCAGAAGAGAGCATACCATAGAGACTCTCCCTCCTCTGTAGTATTTTTATCCACTTTTACATCTTTGTTCTATAGGTGTTATGGTTGTTATCCATATCATGGGCATTTCCTACTCTTCTTCCCCGACAAATTTGATTCTATGCATGACACATTTCTTCATTTCGACTGCATTTTCTATGATTTCTTACATGTTCCATTCACTCATATTCTCGGTACATTCCTTTAAATAATTAACGTAATTATTTGCTCTTACACTTCCTCCCCAATACTAATTTTTTGTTCTATTCCACTACCTCCTCCTTGATATTTTTTACATTTCAAATACCTTAACCAACACAACTCCATTTCTTATTTTCCTTCTCTATTTCAATTATCTTTCTTCGACCGTATCCCTTTCGGCATTCACGTCGTGCTTCTCTACTGCGGTTGCTAATTTGGCGGCTGCATCAACTTTATTTATTTCACAAATGAGAGTATCTAAACTAAACGTAAACATTGGCCATGAAATGAGAGTTGTGGTCTTACTGAAATTTTAGAATAGAGCACGTGCTGTCCTTTAGTGCATAACTACTTGTTTCCATTGATAAATGGAAGGTCATAAGGTATACCAATGTTGGCATACATATGGTGGAGATTTTGTTGTTTGCACATTGCCATTTTATGTGTTATTTGACTGTTATTCCTAGTTCTTACAATTTTCGAAGTGATATTATGAAGCATAAAAGGGGTGTTTCGACATTACAATCAATTCTATATATATGCCGCGCGCTTAGAATACTGCACTGTTAGAATACTGCACTGTATTTTCTTTTAATGTACTAATCACGACATGATAAATTTTACCGTATGTTCTAAAATTTTATAATATATATTCGGTAGAGCTATTAATACACTTTATGAAAAACTAGTCATTAGTGGATAAGCATAGTGGAATTCATTTGCAACCGGATTTCTATTTTGGGGCGCTATTTTTTTCAATATATAGATGCGTACATTTCTATTTTTTATATAGTAGTGTGCAGAGTGACTATATTGCTACATTCGTAGTAACTTCAGGTTTGGATTATTCCATTCAATCTTGATTAAAGTTGTGTAATGTTCAAATTTCACTCCCCCAATTCTTCTAATGACGTATTTTTTCAAACATGGTTATTATATATATTTTTAAAAAGGATTAAATTATAATATTAATAGATAAAAGAAAATTTGAATCAGTTGGGGAAGTTATTGTGTTTGGCACCGTAAGTAGTTGAATTGGCAGGGAAGATAAAGGAGTGTTGTGGAAGAATTTATTGGAGGCATTTGGGTGAGGGCCAGGTCCAGCTGACTGGCGTGTGGCAGGGGTTTTTGCAGGGTATGGCCGCCCTGAAATTGCTTTATGACTTGTCATTTTTCCCTGCATAATAGTATACAGACCTTATTTTGAGATCCAGATGATTTTAACCACACTCAAACACAAGTCAACTTTGTAAATTTAGCAGTATTATGGTGCAGTTTGTTCTTGTGTTTGTTGTTTCAGGAATCGGAAGGGGCTGCATTCAGATGTATTGGCTAGCTGTATTGATTTTTTGTATTTTATTTCTGAGTTGTGCTACGTGCACTTTAACCTTGCTGCACCATTCTCTTTGAAGACGACGCCATCCACTTCGATTCTCCTGCTCTTTATATGTTTTTTTTCTTCGAGTAGTTAGTGTATTGATTAAGAGAATAAAAGTGCCTTTTCCTGTTGTCCTACGTATGTCTCTACAAGATATTGGATCTTTCACTCTTCCTTTGTGTGAAGCCTCTGTTGTACATTCTCAGCATCCTCCCGGCCTATGTCAAATGGGATCTCTGGAACAAAGTATGGGTATCCATCAAAGCATAAAATATAGAGATATATTGTTAGATGTTGTAGTATTTGCTGGTGCCCTGGTTCACATGAATGAAAAACATGGGAGCATATGCATGGCATATGAACAGTTTGACAGAGTGTCTAAAAAAACGTGGTTTCATGTAATGCTTCGACTGCAGGATATGCACGAGATGGGTTTGTTGAAAAGGCTTAGTAACTTTAAAGAAAATGTGATTGGCAGATGAAAATATAGGTTCCATCTCCTTTGACAAAAACCTCCCAGCGCGCGCTGCAATGGGAGATCTAGAGTAGGGTAGTGATATCCATCAAAGCATAATGGTTTGTCAGATGTTTTATTTACAAGTTGCATGGCAGATGTGCCTGCAGAATGTGGAAGCATGCGGAAGGCATGTGAACTATTCTTAAAAATTCCTGAAAGAAACGTGGGCATCCTCATGACAATTGCAACTGTTTCTCTAAAAATACACCCATCAGAGTATGAAGACAAATTTGCAGCCTGAAGACCGGAGTATTCATCTTAAGCATTTTTTAGACATTCTAATGGCAGATATGGAGTTGGTTTTGCCAGAAAAGAAGAATTCAATATTAACTCCTACAGACTGGGTCAAGTTTCTTATTTCAGTAGTTCTTGGTTTGGATGCCTTGACTAGTTCCCTAAAAATGCCACAAGTTGATGTTTGGGTTTAAATTTGGCTTCATCGCCAAATGGTTGGCATTTTGGGTTAAGCCTTGGAGGAGGGGAAACAATGTTGTAATGATATAAGAGAGGGATCCTCCTAGTATCCACTTTGATTCCTCGATCCACTTCCTTTGCGAGATGATTTGGACTTTGCAAATCTCGACAACCTTTTTCGAACCTTGGTAGTTGGTGTTCGTTGTGCTTGTTCACAACATCTTTAGCCGTTTCGTTTGTCCCTTAAGCATGGTCCCCCTTACCTTTTCTTTCATAATTTTCATAATTTAGGTTCTTCATTTGCAATATAATAGAAATGTTGAAATACTCGATAATCTTACAAATGGATATGTAACCAAATTTAAATAGTGTAAAGAAATAGAACTACACCTTGTGATTGACGGAACCGATTTTTTCAATTTAAAAATTAACTGTGGTCACTACCATGACCTTAAATGATGATACTAGAGTAACTAAATTAAGTGCTCGTATCTACTTGCATTGGCGAGAGATAGATGATGTCTTCAAATTAAAAAAAAAAAACTTTTTCCTACATTGCAAATTTAGAAAAAAACGCAAATTTCATAGGCTTGCAAAACAACACTCTGAGACCCGTAAAAGAGAAGTCAAACATCGTATGTGTTCCTTGTTATGTAGAGAGTTACATCAAGCATTATCTCTACCTTGTGTGAACGTTTGCACTCCCTTTTCCACTTCTCTAGGAGCCCTCTTACTCCATTTTGTACTTTGAAGGAATCTGCTAAAAATGAAAAGTTGGCTTTCGTTTTGAACCACTGTTTGGTCCCTGAGCAATGAAATGTTTGACCACATTCGCAAACCTCTAGTAATTTTACTAGACAATTACCTGGAACCTTTGGTTTAGGAAAAACACATCCCTGGTGAGTTTGGCAAAGGGGTATTGTAGGCCTCTGATCACTGTTTGACTAGGACAAACTAACTCAACTATGACCGGCGACGCCAGAAAACTAATCGCCATATATAACCTGTTTACCAGTTCTCTGACCTATTGACTCTATTAAATTCTCCATATAGAGGGGGACTAGAAGGAAAATTTCTCGTTGCGCATTCGTCCATCAAATTTCAGTTTTGGACATGGTTTTCTAATCCCTTGAGCTAACTTTGGATCGTTTACAAGTGCGTCAATTATAGTTGATGGCCTCATAAAAGTAATTTCCAATCATAAACCAGTTACTAGTTCTAAATTCCATTAATTTCAATGAGTTCTTGGTGTATAGGAGGAAACATATAAACTTACTCGTGGTGTGTTTTCTCATTAGAGGAAAACGTTTCGAAGTGGTTTCCTCACCTCAGAGTCTAAATTGAACATTTTAGCAACTACCAAGAAAACAAAAAAAGAAAGTTGTAGGACCCCTATCGGGTTGCCAAACCATGATGGAAACTTGTTATCACATGTAAATAACTGTTTAAAACTTTATCATGTTACTTGTTTTGTGGAATTTAACTTCGGAAAAATAGTGTTTCTATCTCTCCCTAGCTCTTTCTCTCTCCTTGGTTAAGAAATGGAATAAAATCAATACACGTCTCTAACCTTCTCCTTTCGAATGCAAATTCTTATTGTCATGTAAATGGAAACTAAAAATGTTAATTATGCTAGATATAGGTGGATGCCATGATAGCGATCTATACGACGTTCTAAGAACATGCTTCAACCTAACACTTAACCCGAAAGTGCGACTAATTATTTTTTTGTTTAAGTTATTAAGAGGGTTACAAGTGTGCTTAACCTTTAGGGTTCATTAAATCGACTTACAGTACTTAACTCAGCTTCACGACTGAAGAACCGAGTTTAGTTAAAGGTTAACTTAGGTTCATATTTATCTCCAAGGTCCATTAATCAATT
Source organism: Taxus chinensis (assembly GCA_019776745.2). NCBI lineage: Eukaryota > Viridiplantae > Streptophyta > Pinopsida > Cupressales > Taxaceae > Taxus > Taxus chinensis. Next base: position 609,335,202 of record CM034153.1, read on the forward strand.
ATTCAAAAGGAAGGTAACAAGGATTAATTTATTTAATTAAATATTTTCTTCTCTTAAAGATTGCTCAACTTTAATATGGTTAACCACATGCTTAATTAATCTAGATTCATTATCCTAATAGTTTAAAGGTCCTTTAATTAAATTCCTACAACATACTAAGGATTGATAAAGACGTAACACCCCTAGGCAATAAAAATGGCCCCACTCACCCATCTACACATACCCTTAAGGATATTAAACATTTAAATGTGTTTCTACCTAAAAAAAGGTATGGTCAATCCTTCACCCTTGGATCAAATCCATCTTGGCCACTAGATCCTAGGGTTCCAATAAAGCCCTAAAATCCTTATGAAATTCTATTAAAATCTTTTCTTATTCCATTCTTCTCATTTGGTCTATTTCCTTTTGTTAAATTTGTAGGTTGGAAAGGAGGAAGCCATGGAAGCAAAAGAGGAAGAGTCATGGAGGATTCTACAAGGAGATCTAGTCTAGGCTTAGTTTAGTTTTAGTTTTATTATGTAATCTATTTCATTCAAGGATTGGGAGGGATTTCCTACACCAATCTGGTTTTTATTTCAAGTTATTTGTGTATTGGGTCTTAAATTTGGAGCAGAACCTACCCAATAGTTATATATGATAAAGACTAGTTTTAGATCCACCATTTGTACATTCTATTGTTCTAATCCATGGTATTTTTCATTATTTGTCTTGTTTGTAATTGTAGGTTAACTTTTGCAACCTAGAAATTTGAGCAACTGGTTAATTTTCATGCACAGGTGCGGATCCGCAGAATTTTGTCATAAGTGACAGGACCACTGACCAGAACAGACCGGTAGTCCTGGGACCACCACCCTACTTGGGTGAAAAACCATGGACCGCCGCCCTAATGAGTGGTAGTTTTGAGACCACCGCCTTACCCTGAGCGGCAGATATGTGACCGCCGCTCTACATAGGGCGGCGGTCCTGTTTCTGAAAAATAGAACCTTAGTGCTGAGATTTTCACAAAAACTTAATGTTTTTAAAAGATGTAAAAATGCATTCTATATTTTTTTCTGTTCATTTAACATTCCATATTTGAGATTTATTGTTCTTTTATTCATTTCCTAGTTAAATCTACTATTTTCAAAATATTTTCAACTCTAATGTAATTCATCTACTTACAAGAATAATTTCCATTTGTTTAAGTATATTCTTCTTTTCATTACAAGAGCAACAAGGATTTTAAATCTATTTCATTTCTTTTTGATTTCCTTGCCATAACATCAACATTTCTAAATACAATATAATCTAGCTTGTTCTCTCTTTCATTTTACTACAATGTACCTACATTCTAAATAGCTAAAATAAATTTAGTTTTCCATTCAAGTTTGTTATACAAGCAAGCTCTACTTCTAACAATTTCTACATTTTCTTCTTTCACATTTACAATACAATAACCACTCCATGAAAGTATACTTTCTTCTCCATTGAAAAATAACTCATTTCTTTTAATCACAAAGACTACTTTTCTCATAATACAACCAAGATTTCAACAAGGAGAATATTTTCTTTTCTATTTACAAAACTAACTCTACAATTGCCATTTCTTCTTCTTTCTTTCCTTATTTGTTTCTTTCCACATTCAATACAATATCAATAGCAACTATTTGAATACAAATTTCCTTTACAAAATCATTACAATGTTCTCCTCTTGATATTGGAAGTTGCAGAAAATGTAAATACAAGAATGAAATACATTATTACAATATCTTCCATTCTAAGTGGGTAAAATATTAAAGAAGTTTCACATGCTCACCAACAAGACTCCAAGCTTCAAACACCAACAAGGTAGCTCCTCCAAGAAATTTTTTGATTCACAACAAAATAGGGTGAGAGGATATGATCTCCACCCAACCAAGATATCCAATGGAGAGGAGAAACCATCCTCCCCATTGGTCCCCAAGCCCCAACCACATTACAATGGGAGAAGATTTTAACTCATGACAACTACAAGCTTCCACAATACTTAGCACATAGTGTTACATTCATTCCATTCACATTCAAACACAACAACAACACAAGAAAGAAGAATCAACAAAGAAACAATATAACAAGGCTTATTAAGAGATCCAAAAGAGTAAGACCTATGGGGAGGCCACTTAGGCCTCCCAATGAGAATGGGTGCCCACCTAAAATCCTCCAATGCATATCCCAAATCCCCTACAAACTCTTATGCCTCCCTTAAGTACCCCTTATACCTCCATATACTCTTATGCCTTCCTAAGTATCTTATGCATCCCTCATAACAAGAACAAGAGGAAATGCAAGCATTCCTCAAACAAGGTAGGGTACCCACCCCAAACTCCCTCCAAAAAAAGGGTAAACTCTTATTCCTCCTTATATGAAAACTCCCCATAGTCTCCTCCTACTCAGAAACTTAATCAATCTACCCATACTCAACAAGCATTCCAAAGGGAAAAACAACACTCAACACAACATATAAACACATAATAAAAGATATAAATAAAACAAGCTGAAGCTCCTACCTCTCCATAGTAGAGCTTGTTCCAAGAATGAAATTCCAAGCTCCTCCATAAACCAAGAAATCATCCACAAGCTCCAACAATCCACAAGCTCTCCCAAGAAACTCTAACTCTCCAAAATTCTAGAGAAAAATGATCAAGTAACCCCTAAACAAGCAAAATGATTCAATAAATAGAGAAAGGAGAGGGAGGGATGATGTGGTTCTAAGTAGGATGCCACCTCATTTCCTCTCCACTCCATATCACCTTGGTCAACCTCATATTCCAAGGCACAATTAATAAGTGGTTGAAGGAATGACAAGAAACTTACACACTCCATCTAGGCCCACTCCCCCTAAGGACAAAATTAAATATTAGAAAGAAGGTGCAATTAACATTTCACCTTTTTATCTTCCCAAAACACCTAATAAGGCCTAAATTTGACCCCCCAACCCATAGGTAGGGTTGGCATAGGAATTTAAGAGGTGTGGGAAAAGTTTGACTTGTCCCACAAGCTTCCAAATTTGGCCTCTAAGGCCAAATTCGAGTTTCCCATGAAGGGTAGAGTGTATTACACTCAAGACTCAAGCATACAACACTCAACACAAAATCTAATTGTAAATCAAATCTAATAAATGAACTTCTTTTCAGTCACATCTTTAATTAGTTTAGGACAAATTTATATTAGCTTAATTAAGACACTTCAACCCATGAATATTAAAGGGGTAAACATATATCCAAAAATCTAAATAATAAAACAAGTAGATGTTATTAGTAAAACTACATACAAACATTGTAAAAAAAAAAATTAAACGAAAACAACACATGACCCGTTGGTCACAATTTTCCCCTAACTAAATAATTCTAACACACACAATTACATGTTTCCATGGTGACCCTAGTCAAATTCTTCTCAAATTCCGATGTGGTTGGTCTCCAATCCCCCTGATGTTGTTGTGAATATAATATACCTGCAAAATAGAGAATACCTCCTTCGGCCTCATGGCCGGATTAAAACATTCATGCCAAAATATACTATATAAATCTAAAATCAACTATGTATGAATTAATATCATCTATGCAAATACGATATCACTTACAATTTGTAGCACATTTATATTCCACATTTCATCCATGTCAAATGATCAAAACATTAATCTAATTATCAAAGTTAAACTCGATAAGAATAACTATATCACATGTCTAAACTATAGATAAATAACCATGTCAATAATATATCAATATCAACATCAAATGTTTCTAATGCTACATATGCATCATATGCAAATCGAATAAACAATAGTTTAGTATCTCTGATTTCTACTAAGGTGCTAAATAAAAAAAGCTATAATATATCCATAAGTGCAGTCAAGGGTATCGAGAACAAAAATTAAAAAGGTGTCGAAGGGAAGTGGGCACTACATCCCCTTCCCCTTAGACTCGAATTCCTCCTGGAAGTCACTAGAACAGGTGTGGAAACTACGCTCGTAGTAAAGTAGCATCCTCCCATGTAGTCACAGTCTCATCTTATCTATCCCACTAGACTAAAACCTGGTCAATCTCTCTACCGCAAATGCCCAAGGTCCTACGCTCTATAATGCGTACGAGCTCCACCATTACCTGTCCTTGATCCTACACCTGTAATGCAGTCCAATCTAGCACATGAGAAGGATCATAAATATATCTCCTAAGCACAAAAATTTGAAACACATCATAGATGTGAGATAAGCTAGGTGGTAATGCTAGACGATAGGCCAAGGGACCGATGCATTCTAAGATCTCAAAGGGACCCACAAACCTAGGAGCAAACTTAGAAAAAAAATTCGTAATGGATAGGGATCTTATGTGATCTGACATGAACAAACACCTTCATGCCTACCTAAAAAATGTTATCTGTCCTATGTTGGTCTGCATACATCTTCTTCCTATCCTGCGCCTCCTGTAATCTCTATCTGACCAAGGTAACTTGCTTCTCCATATCCTGCAATAATGTTGGCCCAAGAGAAACCCTATCCTCTAACCTATCCCAACTAAGAGATGTCCTACACTCTCTTCAATATAATTCTTGAAAAGGAGCCATGCCTATCGAATTCTGAAAACTATTATTGTAGGAAAACTCCACCAAGTACAGATAATCCTCCCATCTCGACTGGTGATCCATTGCGTACATCCTAAGCATGTCCTCTAGGATTTGATTCACCCACTTAGTCTTTCCATCTATCTCAAGGTGATATACTGTGATGAAATTTAACATCTCGAGAGCATGTTGCATGGTGGTAAAGAAATGGGAAGTGTAGAAAGGATCGCTGTCGCAAATGATCTTCCATGGAATCGCATGTAATATGACAATATCATCAAGATTATACCCATGCCACTGCACTAGCTGTATAGGTGGTCTTCAGTGGAGAAAAATGTGCCACTTTCATCAATTTATCCACCATGACCATGATGGCATCGTGGTGGTATCTCGACGTCGGTAACCCAACGATGAAGTCCATGAAAATGGTGTCCCACTTCCACTCTGGTATGGCATGAGGAAAGGTAAGGCTAGCTGGATGCTGATTCTCGGCCTTCACCCTCTGACACTCTAAGTAGCATGACGCAAACAAATCCATGTCTCTCTAAAGTCCTCTCCAATGGTACCATTGTCTCAAGGTGGTGTGCATCTTCTTCACCCCTGGATGGGCTGAATAAGGTGCACGATGAGACTCATTCAAAATGTCCTGTCTCAAGCCTCCATCTCTAGGAACATATATTTGAACTCTATGTCTGAGAAGGCCATTTGCCTCAAATGAAAATCCATCAAATCTCCACTCAAGGGGTCTCTGGGACTCAATCTCTACTCTGGCTGCAAGGTAGAAACTGTCTTGAGGAAGCTACTAAAAAATCCTACTCTGTAAATTTGTGCCCACTGAAGTGGCCATAGCTACATGTCTTTGTCTACTCAAGGCATCTGCAACCACATTCTCCTTCCCCTTCACATGCTCTATATCCATGACGTACTCACAAAGAAACTCCATCCAACGCTGCTGATGAGCATTGAGATTGGGCTACGTGAAGAGGTGGCGAAGGCTCAAGTGATCAGTCTTGAGTGTAAATATTCGGTCAAGAATAAATTGTCTCCACTACACTAAGGCATGCACAACTAATAAAAGCTTAAGATCATGAGTCAGATAGTTGAGCTCATAATTCTTGAGTTTGTGAGACTCAGAAGCAACTACTCTGCCCTCCTGCATCAACACGCCTCCAAGTCTTGTCAAAGAAGAATATGTGCAAATGTAGAATTTTCCCCGAGGATCAAGTACTATAATAATAGGTGCTGTCATGAGGGATTCCTTCAGTGTACTGAAGGCTTTCTCACATCTGTCTGACCATACAAACTTCTTCCCTTTTTGCTGAAGGGAAGTGATGGGGTGCGCAATCTGAGAAAAGTCCTAAACAAATCTCCTATAATACCCTGCTAAACCTTCTCCCTCAAAGTCTGAGCAGCATCACAAGTTTTGGCAGGAAGCTTAGAGACAGATAGATCATGGTGAGTCATTTTGTAGCCAGGGATGGGATCTAACTGGCCCTCTGTCACTCAGATGTGGAGAAATGGATAGCACCCTCAAGAGGATTTGATCTATCCTCACTATTTTAGGTTGTGCCTTTCAACCAAGGTAAGAGAACCCTTTTGTAGCCTGTTGTTTATGGAGGAGATGGAGATGTCCTTCCTAATGAAGTTGTTAAGGAGACCTTGAAGAAAATATGATCAATGCAACAAAATCTAACTCTCACAAGTTGTCACTCTAGATAGTGGAGATATTCTCTAGGCAAGGTTCAGGCTACTAAAGACATTTGGAATCCTGATTGTTTCTGTATGTTTTGGTAATAAAATTTATGCATTTGTATACACACATGACAAACAGGGGTAGTATGGGTAGGATTAGTTGTTTTTAAATAAGTTTTGGTGGGAGGTGAGGTAGAATAAACTTGATTTTCCAAATCTCTCTGAGAACTCTTACAAAATGGAAAGTCTAGATAACATAATGCTTCAGAATAGCTAAAATGTTCCTTTAACTAGAATATGTACTTCAATGGAGGCCCAGATTAGCACTTTTTCACACAATCTATGAGATTTTAACATGAAGGCTTGAGTTAGAAGACCCAATAAAACATCAAAATCTAAGATCAATCACGCCTGAGGTACACCCAGAGGCTTACAAACAATCTCTGTCAACAAATGAAAGAAAAGTGATTTTAAATCATTTATTTCACTCCCAGATGAAATCTCTTCTGAGAAATGAGATTGCAGATGCCACTAAACTATCACAAGGATTGAGACCTATGTGATTAAGACAAATTTTGATACAAGATTGCAATAAGAACAAGAAAAACTATTTGCAGACATTCAGAAATGAAACAAACACATTTTGCTCAAGATCAACACAGAATAACTCGAGTTTGATTAAATTTATCAGCAGGGGAAAGTTTCTAGAACAATCTCAGAGCTTGTCAATGGTTGTACACTTACAACCACCTTGACATGATCAAACTTAATACAAAAGAGATATACAGGCTTCTCAGATGGCTTCTCAAAAGACAGGCTTTGTCAAATTTTCCTCTTGGGAATTTTCTTCGACCTCTAACACTCCAACCATTTGCATGAAAAATTTGTGCCATTTATAACATTTACAACAGAGCCCCTTTTCCCCCCCAAAAATCCCGACATTGAGTGCTACCAGTGCTCGCCATGATCACGATCGTGATTTCCAGAATCAGATCTGTAAAAAGTCGCCAGGTGCTCAGGGGGAAAATCTCTTCGAATATCTCCTGCATTCAACTCCTCCTTCTGGTAGATCACTCTTTCTTCAACTCGCCAACCACTTCCACCCCTAATCTGTCAAATCTGGTTCCTTGCGTGCTCGGGAGAAGAAAAATGGAAAATCATATCGAGCCCAAGAGTTAGACCATTTTAATGGTGAAAGACGTCTCCAAGATTTTCCCCACCAAACTCAGATATCAACATTAACTCTCCCCTCTATTTGGCATGTAGGAAATACCAAGAAATCATGAAGACTCACACTTCCAGGTGTGTTTCAGTAAAATGGGGGGAAAATTAGATTCAGACTCTCAGCTTCCATTGATCTTTACTTTGAATTTGGGTCGTCCACGTGGAAGATTCAATTTAAAATGGGCCCGGGTGTTTCCTTTGACCTTTTACAAACTTTTGAAGAAATGGAAAAATTCCACATTTTGTTCCGCACCTCCGCCCTTGAGAAATGAGCCTGACACGTGTCCTAAGGTGGGTCCCAATGGAACTGCGGCCAAATTCTACTATTTCACCTCATTTTTGGAAAAGGGAAAATTTTCCAAGTTTTCCCCGTAGCTCCGCCCTTGAAAAATGGGCCTGACACGTGTCCCAATGTGGGTCCCAGTGGAACCGTGCTTCCTTTTTCACTTTTAACTCTTTTCTCCCAAAAGGAAATTTTTCCAAATTTCCCCCGAGAGTCCACACCTCTGCCATTGACTGGAGCAAGTGTTGACCTTTCCTCTATCGGGCTTGTGGGCCATTTTTGGTATTTTAACCCTTTTGAGCATAAAAGGAAAAAATTCTAAGTTTCCCCCGATGGTCCACTTCCTTGCCCCTTCTGACTTTTCAAACTGCCACGCGTCACAATGGCACATCTTGAGATGGTTCCCAAAATTTGAGACTTTGAAAGAGCGTGGGCTCGCCACATGTCCTGGCCCAAAAAAATTTGTCTGAAGGCTTGAAGCTCAGCGGAAGGTGCCATGTGTCAGAGTCCACGACAATCTCTTTTGGCCGTTGAAAAGTCCAAACAAAATGCAAAGTGAGCGGAGGCCTCCAAGTGTCCTCCTGGACGCTTCTTTAAAATGAAACTCAAGGGTCGATCCCCAAACATGCATGGTTCCTCCACGTGTCCCAGATCTCCCAAAAAATTTTGAAAAAAGACTAAGTATGGGAAGACCTGGCGGAAGCCTCCACGTGTCTCCCTGTGCAATTTCATAATGGTGCCCAAAATGGAGACCCTGAATGAAGGGCTTGCCACGTGTCCCTGTCCGGCCAAACTGTATTAGCTGCATAAAAATTTGTCTCTGAGGAAAAGTGGAAACTTCCATGTGTCCTCTCATGCTACTCCAAGGCCAAACCAAAAAGTAAATCTTCAAATGAGTGTCGTTCCTCCACGTGGAAAAATTTCTAAGTTGAGGCAATTCATAAAATTTTGAAGTACCCAGTTGAGCCGCGTCCAACCAAAAGAGGCCACATTTCCTGATGATGCAAGGATGCAAATTTGACTGGGAGAAATGCCCGTCAAACCGTAAAACGTAGAAAAACAATCATTCGAGCCCGGAGATGAAATTTTCTCTAAGGACAGAGAATTCAGAGATGTTACAAGGCTCAAATATGTTCTTCAGAGCTACATCCATTCATTTTCTTCAAGTATTTAGGGAAAAAATGACAAGGGCAGCAAATCCTGACTGTAAAAAATGGAAAGAATGGGAGAGCCCGAGTTTTTAGATGAACAGAGAATGGAAGACCCAAATTATAGACCTTTACGTGATCATTGGCCCAAGGAAAGATTAATTATGGCAACAAAAGGAAAACAGAGACCTTTTGGGCACAACTCAGGGGGATAAAATGTGATAGAGGCCGTAAAAGGATAGATTTCAAAGGAAAAATGGGGTGAGACTATTTTGAGCACCAACATCGGCTCCGACTTGGGGATGGGCACTCCCTGTGAGTGCCACAAGAACAACGGTAGAACAAGTGCCAAAAATATCCATTGGGTGACAGAGTCAGCTTGCAGAGAAAAGAAACAGAGCCATCTCACAAAAACAAAATAGAGAAACCAACAAAAATAGGTCACCAAGGACCAGAACGAGTAGAAACACAAAAAACAGGAAACAAACAAGCAACTATACACTGTACAAAATATGTTTACCTTGATTCTAGGGAATCAATCCAAGAAATGCTTCAAATGCCTGCCATTAATAGGTAATTCAAGCAAATCACCATCCAAATCCTTCAAGAAGAAGGTATGTTCACCAATCCTGATATCAATGGAGTAAGGGCCCATCCATAGTGAGTCAAATTTTCCATGCTTTCCCTTATCTTCATGCCTACTATCCCATAGTAGCACAAGATCTCCAACATTGAAAGCTCTGGGAGTGACCTTCTTGTCAAATAACTTCTTCAGCTTTTCTCTGAACTTTACATGCCTCTGGTGGGATGCCCTCCTTTCTTCATCAAGTTCAACAATCTGGTTAATGTGAGCATCATAAGGACTTACTTCTTGATCCTCCAGTTGTTGAATGAACTGATATGAGGATAATTGCATATGCAGGGGTAGCAGGGCCTGAGTTCCATACACCAACTCAAATGGACTCTTTCCAGTGGCTCTTTTAACAGTGATTCTATCAGCCCAAACAAAAAACTTCAACTGTTCACCCCATTTTCTCTTATTCAGCTCCAAGGTTCTTCTGATAATCTTCAGCAGGTTTTTATTACTGGACTCAGCTTGTCCATTTCCTTGGGGATTGTAATTAGATGCATATGTCAAGTTGATCCCATACTCTTGGCACATTGCCACCAGAGGTTTAGCTCTGAAACTCATGGCATTATCAGCTACAATCTTGACTGGCACCCCAAACCTGCAGATGATGTGGTTCAACAGAAAATCCATGACAATTTGGTGTGTTTCTCTTTTGGTGGGGATTTCCTCCACCCACTTGGTAAAGTAATCAGTGGCTACAAGAATCCACTTATGGCCAGCACTTGAAGGGTCTGAAATCTCACCAATGAAATCCATTCCCCATTGCTTGAATGGAGCTTCAATTGATACAGGCTACAAAGGAAGGGAGCCTGAAGCTTTCAGTCTTCCAGAGAAGTGCTGACAACTCTCACATCTTCTAACCAACAAGGTTGTATCCTTGAAGAGAGTTGGCCACCAATAACCAGCCCTCAGGATCTTGTGTGTTGTGACTCTTGCAGCAAAATTCCCCCCACAAACTCCTCCATGGAGATCACAATTATCCTGGGGGCTTCATCTTCAGTAATGCACCTTAAGAGGACTCCCTCAGGGTTCTTCCAAGCTAACCCATAATCAGTAATGACATATTTCTGGGAAGCCAACTTAAGGGCCCTTTTCTGGTTCTTACTCAAATACTCAGGGTAGTTCAGATGTCTGAGATAGAAAATCACGTCCTTGTACCACTCAGAATTCATTAGTTTATCAAATACATCTACCCTACCTTCTTCTACCTCATTTACCTCAATAGTTTGCAAGTTTCTCTCAGCCATAAGCCTAGCCAAGCCCAAACCTCTCACCAGCTTCGTGGTCTGGATATCCATATCATATTCTTGCAACTTGTTCACCCACCTACACCTTTTTCTTGAGACTTCCATCTCTGATAAAATGTCTTTTACCATGGTGTGGGGAACATAAGAAACCACTTTAGAACTTAGAATGTAAGGTCTAAAAACCTTTGTTTCTTTTACCAAGGAAAATGCCTATTTTTCCATGATAGTGTACTTCAGCTCAGCCCCCTGCAAGGCCTTACTGAAGAAGGCAATTGGCCTCTCAGCCCCTTCATCATCCTTCTGCAGCAGGACAGAAGCAATAGTGTTCTCTGAAGCAAAGGAAAATAGTTGGAAAGGCTTCTTATAATCTGGAGCTGCTAAAATAGGGGCATGCTTTAATGCCTCCTTGATCCCATTGAAATCTTGGATGGCAGTCTCTTCCCACTTGATGACCTGGTCCTTCTTTAGCATGGAAGTGATTGGAATGGTCAACTCAGCAAAGTTTGATATGAATCTCCTGATGAAGTTTATCTGCCCAAAGAAAGACTGAATTCCTTTCTTGGTCCTTGGAATAGGGACCTTACTTGATGGCCTCTACCCTCTCTGGATCAATCATCACCCCTTCTTGTGACACAATGTGGCCAAGAAATTTTTCCCTCTGCACTCCAAAATGGCACTTCTTTGGATTGAGTGAGATGCCATATTCTCTACATCTTATCAACATCTTCTCCAAGTGCAGCAAGTGATCACTTCTCTTCCTGGAAAATACAGTTACATCATCTTGATAAACTACAATAAACTCATTGATGTAACCAGCAAAAGCAACATCCATTTCTCTTTGAAAGGTGGCTCCAACATTCATCAAACCAAAGGGCATCCTAACATACACATACGTCCCCCAAGGAGTAGTAAAGGTTGTCTTGATCCTTTCTGATTCCTTCACCACAACCTGGTTATAACCAGAGAAACCATCTAGGGTGGAGAGCAATTCAGAACCAGTCACTAATTGCAGCATGTTTTCCATATTTGGTAAAGGATAATTATCCTTCATTGATGCTCTATTTAGATTCCTGAAGTCTACACACAACCTGATATCACCATTCTTCTTTCTTACTGGTACTAGGTTTGCAACCCAAGAAGAATACCTTGTGGGCTGAATAATCCCTCCATCTCTTAGCTTCTTCAGTTCCTCTTGCATTTTAAGAGATAAGAGTGGATTGATTGGCCTTTATTTCTACCTGAATGGTTTTGCATTGGACTCCAAGGGAATCTCATGTTGAAACAGATCCTCTCTGTATGCTTTTAGTTCAGAATAGGTCCAAGCCATGCAATCTTGGTATTTCTTCAACAATTGGATGTATGACTGCTTCTCCTCTTTGCTGAGATTGCTGCCTAACCAAATTTTTCTTGGCTTCTCCTTTGTGCCAAGGTCATGCTCCTCAATATCCCTAGAGGCTGTCATGCATCTGTTAACAATGCGATCAACATTATCAAAATTGGACTCAAGAGCAACCAACCCTCTAGGAATGGTATTAGTCTTTAGCTGGATGATGCCCTTGCCAAACAAGGTTTCTTTCCCTTCTGCTACACACACCATTGGCTCCCAATCAATACTTTGATCAGTAAAAATCTCCCTTGTTCTGTAAGAAATCTTCTGATCTGAGCATCATTATCAAAAACCTGCCAATGCTTAACATTATCAGGTACAGATGGCCTTGTTAACACCTCAACATCATATTCACAATATGGGGATATTGCACAATTGTCAAAATGAGACCCCAACACTGCAAGCTTTTTTACCAAGTCATTGAACCTCCTATCATGATGCACAATGTTGAATGAATCAAACATCTCAATGAGATCCCAAACTGCATGCTTGTATTGTTTCATTCACTGATTTTTTGTGGCATACAATTTTCTGATTTGTTTTACAATTAGTTCTGAGTCCCCTTTGACAATGATGTCTTTGACACCATATTTCCAAGAAATTCTTAAACCCAACAACAATGCCTCATACTCAGTAGTGTTGTTAGTGCACTCAAAGTTGAGTTTGAAGGAAAAAACATTTTTTTCCTGACCTGGGGAAAGCAGAACAACACCAGCACCATTCCCAAACTTGGAGCAAGCTCCATCAAACAATAGAGTCCAAGGAGAGCCCACTTGTTCGAGACACCTGCATTCCTCAATCTTGTGCTCCTTTCCATCAGCAAATCCTAAAAAGTTATCAGCATCAACATTTGTGTACAATACTTCATAGGATGCATTGTTGGGATCTTCAATAAGATGCAACATCTTCTTTTCCCCATACAACTTGACAAGGCTTCCCTCAACTGGGATGGTGGCATAGGACATATCCATTTGAACACTCCCACCAACACTTGCAGCCCACCTTCTAGATAACAGCATACCCCACTTGGCTGGGCAGTCAACAATAACTACATCAAGTTTCAAATTCCTACCTGGATAGGCTGCAAGTTGCACCACCAGACCCTTCACACACCCCACCACTGGCACCTCTTCTGGAATCCATAGCAGTGCACTTCCCATATGCAAGCTGTTACTTTGATATTTAATTCATTCATAACTTCTAGAGGCATAACATTGCATGATGCCCCTGAATCAAACATACAGTTATGCAACAATCTATCCTTAATGATCAGGGTAGTGAAGAATGGGTCCACATTCAGCTGAGAATCTACCAAGGATGTTCCCAAATAAACCTCAGGTGGTTCATCTAGCTCTTCTGATGCTGGTGGTGCCTCTAATTCCTCTATGACTGGTGGAGTCTCCACAATGTTTATGTTTTTTCCTGGGGAAATCTTCCCTTCTTTCAATCCCAAGTATTCAAATGCTCTTTTCTTGTGCTCAGGAATCCTAAGAAACTCAACAATTGGAACAAAAATTTGATTTGACTTAAAACTTGGGAAATGTCATATGGGACATTCTTTGGCAAGGCAGTATTGGAAGGAAAGCTGACACACTCACTAGGTGGTACAGGATTTTTGACAGCTTGGGCATGAGGAGGGGTAAAATTTTTGTTTGGAACTGCAGGGCTTTTAGTAGATGCATCCTTCTTAGGGGCCTCTTTAGGAATGTTTGAAAGTAAGGGAGATTTTGGCTTGGCTTGAGGCCCTGTCCCTTTGACAGCCTTACTTCTTGTGTTATATTCCCTCTCTTGAGCAACAACAACATTCATCAGTAACTATCTATCTTCCTCAGATGGGATTCCTCCATCATACTTCTTTATCATTAAAGCCCTTAAATATTCAAAGTCATTATTGGGAAATTCAAAATCTTGTATAGTATCTACTTCTAAAGTATGAGAGGGAGGAAGAATAGGTACCCTATGAATGCAGTCCCAAAAAGTGGCAGCAGTCCGGGCACTTATCACTTCAGTTGAAGTTGCCCCTTGTTGTGAGCTTGTGGAGAAACCCATCATGTAGACATCATCATCATTGTCATCATAAGCTTCTTCTTCTTCTTGTTGATCTTCCTTACATGGAGCATGGGGCATGAAACATCTGTCACACCAATCAATGACATTTGTCTCCTCCACAACATCAACTCTGACAGCCAAAGGATCAGGCACCATTCTATTTTCCCTACCTTGGGGCTGCCTATTTCCAAATCCAATAGGTCCCTTACCTCTGTCATCAGATATTTGGTGATTTGTGAACCTGTCTTGGCCTTGCTGCTTGTGTTGACCTTGTGAACTATGCCCAATCCCCTTCTCTTCCTGGGCTAGTTTGTATGATATTTCCTTGACAGCCCCTACCAAAGTTTTCACAACTTCCTCCAAATCTGCAGCCTTTCTTGTCTGAGGTTTTTCTGGGTTAATTAGTTTTACACCCTCCCTTTTTGGAGGCTTTCCAATTTCCTTGATGTTGTTCTCTATTTGCAGAGCCATGGTGAAGGCCTGCCTCAAATTAGCAGGGTTTTTTGTCCCTCAAGTAGTAAGCAACCTTTTTATCAAATGCATCTGAATATTTGATCAAACATGATTCATCACATGGCCTTATCCTAACAGGAAATATCCTCAAGGTCTTGTTAAACCTTGTGTTGAAATCATGTACTGACTCATTAGGATTCTTTTTTATGTTTTCAAATTCTGTCAAAAGAAACCTAGGGTCAGTTCTATCACCATACTGCAATTTAAATGCATTTCTCATCTCAGTCCAAGAATCAATAGAGTTATCTGGAAAATCTTTATACCAGTCCCTTGCATCCTCTTCCTAGTATGGATAAACAACTTGATATATACATCTTCATGTTCAATCTCAAAGTCTTCCATCATATTGATAAAAAGCTTCAGATGTTGATCACCAGTTATAGCGTTGTTTCCTTGGAACTTTGGTAGTCTGTTTCTTACATCTTGAGGAACTGCATTTGGATAACCAGCCATCCCTACAAAATTTATAGGTCCAAAGGTATTTACAACAAATGGAGGTCTGGGTGGGGGCAGGGCCATGTTGTTTTGAGGAGGTGACCCTGGAGGGGTGACAGATTGATAAGGGGCAGAGGGTCTTTGAAACACAGGGGTATAATTTTCAAAGTGGATATCCCCTAAAGGCCTTGTTTCTTGGAAATCCCTATCAACTTCTGAAAAGACAGGGGTAGAATGAGAAGAAAACTTCTCAAAATCAAATGAAGGCCCCTCTCCAATTGGAGAATTCAATTCCACAAAGAGGCTACCTGATTCAGAAGCACTTGAATAGCAGTCTTCAATGATAGGCTGATCACTTTCATCAATGGAGATCCCTCTTCTTGTCTGTTGATCCCCCACAACTCTCCAGGATTTTCTTCCTTCTGATTTTACTTTTCCTAGCTCTAGAAATAATGTCCTAGCAGGATCCCTAGCAAAGAAAGATCTTCTTCCTTCCATCTTTGCAAAGGTTAGTAACAAATATCACTTGACAGAGGTTAAGACACTGGTATTCATTAAGAATCAGATCAACAGGGAGTCACCACTAAGGATTTCCACCTTAGTTGTGCAGATGCACTAAACATGATCTGTCAAATGTTGTCAACACTAGAAACTGGAAATGGAAAGACTCTGACTTTTCTTTACCCAGATTTGTCAATGAAAGCTAGTGCACTCGGTGTAGGAACTGAAATAATTACACACAACACTTGGAGTATATAAGAATTGTTTTACCAGGGTCTCAACATGAACTGCAACCACTATGTCCTTGGTAACGGTGTCAGTAAGGTGTTGTTGATGGAATAAATAGATATGAACTGGCAATAGTGAATCAACAAATAGTCTCAGCAACTCAAATAAGTCCCCACAATGGTGCCAGTAAGGTGTTGTTGATGGGATAAATAGATATGAACTATGAAGTGAATCAAAAATAGTCTCAGCAACTCAAATAAGTCCCCAGTAATGGCGCCAGTAAGGTGTTGGTACCCAAATTGATTCTCCCTCAAAGTCTGAGCAGCATCACAAGTTTTGGCAGGAAGCTTAGAGACAGATAGATCATGGTGAGTCATTTTGTAGCTGGGGATGGGATCTAACTGGCCCTCTGTCACTCAGATGTGGAGAAATGGATAGCACCCTCAAGAGGATTTGATCTATCCTCACTATTTTAGGTTGTGCCTTTCAACCAAGGTAAGAGAACCCTTTTGTAGCCTGTTGTTTATGGAGGAGATGGAGATGTCCTTCCTAATGAAGTTGTTAAGGAGACCTTGAAGAAAATATGATCAATGCAACAAAATCTAACTCTCATGAGTTGTCACTCTAGATAGTGGAGATATTCTCTAGGCAAGGTTCAGGCTACTAAAGACATTTGGAATCCTGATTGTTTCTATATGTTTTGGTAATAAAATTTATGCATTTGTATACACACATGAAAAACAGGGGTAGTATGGGTAGGATTAGTTGTTTTTAAATAAGTTTTGGTGGGAGGTGAGGCAGAATAAACTTGATTTTCCAAATCTCTGAGAACTCTTACAAAATGGAAAGTCTAGATAACAGAATGCTTCAGAATAGCTAAAATGTTCCTTTAACCAGAATATGTACTTCAATGGAGGCCCAAATTAGCACTTTTTCACACAATCTATGAGATTTTAACATGAAGGCTTGAGTTAGAAGACCCAATAAAACATCAAAATCTAAGATCAATCATGCCTGAGGTACACCTAGAGGCTTACAAACAATCTCTGTCAACAAATGAAAGAAAAGTGATTTTAAATCATTTATTTCACTCCCAGATGAAAGCTCTTCTAAGAAATGAGATTACAGATGCCACTAAACTATCACAAGGATTGAGACCTATGTGATTAAGACATATTTTGATACAATATTGCAATAAGAACAAGAAAAACTATTTGCAGACATTCAGAAATGAAACAAACACATTTTTCTCAAGATCAACACAGAATAACTCGAGTTTGATTAAATTTATCAGTAGGGGAAAGTTTCTAGAACAATCTCAGAGCTTTTCAATGGTTGTACACTTACAACCACCTTGACATGATCAAACTTAATACAAAAGAGATATACAGGCTTCTCAGACGGCTTCTCAAAAGATAGGCTTTGTCAAATTTTCCTCTTGGGAATTTTCTTCGACCTCTAACACTCCAACCATTTGCACAAAAAATTTGTGCCATTTATAACATTTACAACAGAGCCCCTTTTCCCCCCAAAAATCCTGACATTGAGTGCTACTAGTGCTCACCATGATCACGATCGTGATTTCCAGAATCAGATCTGTAAAAAGTCACCAGGTGCTCAGGGGGAAAATCTCTTCGAATATCTCCCACATTCAACTCCTCCTTCTGGTAGATCACTCTTTCTTCAACTCACCAACCACTTCCACCCCTAATCTGTCAAATCTAGTTCCTTGCGTGCTCGGAGAAGAAAAATGGAAAATCATATCAAGCCCGAGAGTCAGACCATTTTAATGGCGAAAGACGTCTCCAGATTTTCCCCACCAAACTCAGATATCAACATTAACTCTCCCCTCTGTTTGGTGTGTAGGAAATACAAAGAAATCATGAAGACTCACACTTCCAGGCGTGTTTCAGTAAAATGGGGGGAAAATCAGATTCAGACTCTCAGCTGCCATTGATCTTTACTTTGAATTTGGGTCGTCCACGTGGAAGATTCAATTTAAAACGGGCCCGGGTGTTTCCTTTGACCTTTTTACAAACTTTTGAAGAAATGGAAAAATTCCACATTTTGTTCCGCACCTCCACCCTTGAGAAATGAGCCTGACACGTGTCCTAAGGTGGGTCCCAATGGAACCATGGCCAAATTCTGCTATTTCACCTCATTTTTTGGAAAAGGGAAAATTTTCCAAGTTTTCCCCATAATTCCACCCTTGAAAAATGGGCCTGACACGTGTCCCAATGTGGGTCCCAGCAGAACCGTGCTTCCTTTTTCACTTTTAACTCTTTTCTCCCAAAAGGAAATTTTTCCAAATTTCCCCGAGAGTCTGCACCTCTGCCGTTGACTGGAGCAAGCATTGACCTTTCCTCTATCGGGCTTGCGGGCCATTTTTGGTATTTTAACCCTTTTGAGCATAAAAGGAAAAAATTCTAAGTTGCCCCCGATGGTCCGCTTCCCCACCCCTTCTGACTTTTCAAACTACCACGTGTCACAATGGCGCATCTTGAGATGGTTCCCAAAATTTGAGACTTTGAAAGAGCACGGGCTTGCCACATGTCCTGGCTAGAAAAAATTATCTGAAGGCTTGAAGCTCAATGGAAAAACCATGTGTCAGATTCCGCAAAAATCTCTTTGGCCATTGAAAATTCAAGAAAAATGCAAAGTGAGAGGAGGCCTCCAAGTGTCCTCCTGGCGCTTCTTTAAAATGAAACTCAAGGGTCGATCCCCAAACATGTGGGGTTCCTCCACATGTGTCCAGATCTCCCAAAACATTTTGAAAAAATACTAAGTATGGGAAGACCCAGCGGAAGCCTCCATGTGTCTCCCGGGCGCAATTTTAGAATGGTGCCCAAAACTGAGACCCTGAATGAGTGCAGGCTCACCACGTGTCCCTATCCTGCCAAACCATGTATTAGCTACATAAAAATTTGTCTAAGTCTGGGAAAAGCAGTGGAAACTTCCACGTGTCCTCCCGGCGCTACTCCAAGGCCAAACCAAAAAGTAAATCTTCAAATGAGCATCGTTCCTCCATGTGGAAAATTTCTAAGTTGAGGTGAATTCATAAAATTTCTGAAGTACCCAGCTGAGCCACATCCAACCAAAAGAGGCCACATTTCCTGATGATGCAAGGATGTAAATTTGACCAGGAGAAATTCCCGTCAAAACTATAAAATTCAGAAAAACAATCATTTGAGCCTGAGAGATGAAATTTTCTCTAAGGATAGAGAATTCAGAGATGTTACAAGGCTCAAATACATTCTTCAGAGCTACATCCATTCATTTTCTTCAAGTATTTAGGGAAAAAATGATAAGGGCAGCAAATCCCTGACTGTAAAAAATGGAAAGAACAGGAGAGCCTGAGTTTTTAGATGAACAGAGAATGGGAGACCCAAATTACAGACCTTTACATGATCATCGACCCAAGGAAAGATTAGCCCAAGGAAAGATTAATTATGGCAGCAAAAGGAAAAATAGAGACCTTTTGGGCACAACTTAGGGGGATAAAATGTGACAGAGGCCGTAAAAGGCATAGATTTCAAAGGAAAAATGGGGTGAGACTATTTTGAGCACCAAAAGATCGCACTCTTCTCCAAGTTCTTGTAAAGATGTTGCTCACGAAGACACTGAAGAACCTGGTGAATGTGCTCCTCATGGTCCTCACGCATATGTGAGTAGATCAGAATGTCATCAAGGAAGATGAGCATGAAGCAATCTAGAAAATTCTTGAATACCCCATTCATCAAACTCATAAACATTGTACGGGCATACGTCAAACCGAAGGGTACCAATATGAAAACGTAGTGGCCATACCTTGTACGGAATGCGATGTTATGAACATCCACCTCCGTAATCCTGAGCTAATGGTACCCTAGAACTTAATATCGATCTTGGAGAAAACTATAGCCCCCTTCATCTAATCAAATAAATCATCAATGTGTGGAAGGGGGTAATGATTATTGATCGTTACTTTGTTCAGCTGATGGTAATCAATACACAACCGTAGAGATCTATCTTTCTTCTTCACGAATATCACCGGTGCACCCCATGGGGATACACTAGGATGGATTAGGCCCTTCTCCAAAATGCCCTCAAGCTGAAACTTGAGCTCACATAGCTCATGAGTAGTCATCTAATATGGTGCTTGTGAGATAGGCTTTGTGCCCAGAACTAGATCTATGTGGAAATCTATCTCTCAAGATGTGGTGGTCATCAAGGGATGGTCCACTAGACTCATCCTCTGATCTTTCATTGACTGTAATAGAATACATTTGACAACCCCTCCAGACACACCACTTAAGTTACATAGCGAAGATGGTACGAATGGAAACAGTCCTCCTAACCCCTGTTATCATTGACTCTACTCCTAGATCATCTATACAAGAAATAGTCTTATGGTTATAGTCCACCCTAGCTCTATGTATGGACAACAAGTCCATGCTCAAGATGACACCATAAGATCCTAATGGAAGGATTTGAAGATCCGAGATAGTGGTGAAGGGTCCCAAATCCACTACACACTCCTTAACTAAGGAGTCTAAAGAAATCTTGGCTCCAGAATCCGTCTCAATGTCCCAACTATGACCCCTACCTAACTGCCACCATCCTACAATGCTCTAGTCAGGATGGTGCAATACATGAATTAGAAGAGCCAGAATCAAATAATATAGAGGTGAAAATATCACCAATACTACCTATCATCTCAATCACGGTACTCTGGTGCTCAGCCTGGCATTTCTTGATTGTTGTGTAGATCCGATGGCTCCGTGCCATATCTCCAATAGTAGGCTCTGAGATTTTCATCTTACCCTTGTTGCTAGGGCTATGTGGGAAATCTCTCCAATGATGTCGAGAAACACCACAACCATAACAGCTACCTAGTCCTCTCTAGTGGGATGTAGCTCTAGCCGTACTCTAAAGGTTTGAGCTATGGATACTGACGACCCGGCTATGGACTGCTGAGGTCTCTGCTGACGAGCTCCTACTGACTGAGCTCTTTGTGTACCCTGTATCCATATGGGACCCTTAGGAGGAGGCCCCATACTTCATCCTCTCTACGCATCAAACCTCTGAGGACATCTATAAGGAGGGCGGGTCTGTTGTTGTTACTGCTGAGGTAGTTGCTGTGGTGGTCTAAAAGTGTAGTGCCCACATTTTTATAGCTTCAGTATTTGTTGTTTTCCTTCCTCATAGACATGTTTGGATAGGGATTTGATATATGTTGGACATTATGTTATGATTTTTGACCTTGTTGGACATAGATGCACATTTTGGATGCGTAGCACCAATTTTACTTTAGTAGCATCTTTTTAATTTTCATTTGATGTTGTGGACATTAGCTTCTGATGATGTTGTTTAGACCTAATTGAGATATGTTAAATGTTTAGTGTAGTTGCATGTTTGGATTCTATGGAAATATGTCACTTTATCATTATGTCTAACTTATGGTGAATTGTGTATAATTGTGCATGTTGCCGCATTTTTGATTCCAAAAAGATGATATGTTTGTTTAGATTCACTAATTTCTTATTGAGTAGTTAATTCACATTTTATCGGATAGGTGCGGTTAATGTGTGAAATGAGTGTGCAAGTCATAGGTCACAAGAGAAGGTGGGATTCAGACCAGCTACACAACTTTGCACAAGCAACCCATGGGGTTAAGTCCTATCCGTGTTTATTGTATGAGGCCTTAGTATTAGAATTTATTGTTTTGGGCAACATGGGTGACCCTCATTTGTAATGTAATATGTCTTGTATTATTAATCTTGCTTAGGATGTTTAGTTGTGTTGTAAACTTGTTTTGGGTAATTAATGGCCCCACTTACATTAAGTTTTGAGTTTGTATAATGATGTTATTAATGAAAAGGTATTAGGGTCACATGTTAACCCTTGGGTGGGCCCCATACCCTCTAACCTTGTGCCCAAGTGTGCCAAACCCGAAATTGGGCTATTTTAGGCATTTTTAGGGACCCCTTTTTAGTTTGGGAGTTCCCTTAGCATGAAAATGAGCCCTTGGACCCTACCTAATAGGTAGGGGGGCTTATTTCCAAGGATTAGAAAGTTTTTTCCAACCCATTTTTCCTTCCTTTGGTCACATCCATGTAAGGTGGATGGGTAACTGTGTTTTGTTAAAAGTTGCACAAGTTTGTTTTGTCATCATTTTAGGTAATTTGGGAGAAGAGGGTTAAAATCTATTTTAACCTTTCTCTCTTTTATCTTGGGAATCTTTGACCTTGAGGGAAGAGAGGGGTGACACATGTCACCCCCTCATTTGTGAGGATTTTTGCTTGCTCCTCTTCAAATTCTCCCTCATGTGGAAAGAAGAGGACTTTTTTTGGGAGCTTTTGCTTGGAGGCTTGTGGATTTTGGAGCTAGAGTTTTCTTGGGTCAAGAAGTGGAAAGTATTGAAGTTGGAGATATTTTTGGAGGTAGGCTTCTTGATATTTTTTGTATGTTTTATATCATGCTTGATATTATTTTTGTTACTTGGAAATTTTTGTTGTTGCATGTGAATTTTATTTGTTGTTTACTTGATTTTTCGCCATCCATCATATGGCATGATGGAGTTTTGGAGTTTGTGGGGGAAGAGAGAGGTATTTTTTCCTCTCAATCCTCATGGCTTGATGGGCAAACCTTGTAAGATTTTAGTTACTCCCCTCAAATGGTTTGAGGTTGGGAAGGTGGTTCCTATGGTTTAAACCTCCTTCCCCATTCTTGGTAAGGAAATCCCTTTGGGGTTTGAAAATACTTCCAAGAAGGATTTGGTGAAAGGGTGGAGAAATAAGGAGGGTTGGAATGATTTTGGAGGAATAAGGAGGGTGTAGAGATCTTGGTTTTGTGTAAATATTGTTGGTTACCACTTTTGGAGAACTCCTTTCTTCTCTTCCCCATTTTAGAGGTAGAACATGGTTTCTCCTCTTTTTCATCTTTGCAAAATTGGTGTCTTGTTGTAATACTTGTCTTGTTTTTATGTGAATGTAATGTTTGTTGTTCACCCTCACACTTGTGTAAAGTTTTGGATAGTATTCCTATTTCCCATGGGTTTGGGGGAGGCTAGCATGCCTTCCAACCTTGGAAAGGCATGTGATGATACCTAAAGGTTGGGTGGTTTAACAAATCTTCTTCTCCTTGTGTTGGATTCCCTTGAAGGCATTTGAAGTTGGATCAGAATTTTGAAGTTGGTTGGATTCCTTGATTTATTGGCTTCTCTTTTTTATTACAAGTTATGTGACAATCACTCTCAATGTAACTTTAATGGATAGGCCTTTGTTGGATCTTTGAAGTCTTGTTAAAAAAAAAATCCCCATATTGTATTGGTATTACTTGTAGGCTTGAATCACTTTTGCTTACACAACCTTTCCTTCATTCTTTTCAAGAATCTTGTAATAAATCTTCTTGAGTAGTTATGCATTTGGGTACATTTTGTATATGTGAACTTCAATCCTTGAAAATGAAATATTGTAATGGTTGATTCCTTTAATATGAAATATGATTTTAAACTCCATTTTGAAAAGAAATTATATAGTTTGGAAATAAGCTTCTTAAAAAAATAAAAGATTTGTTGGATATCCTTTTTGATAAAAATTCTAAAGCACTTTTCTTAGCATTGCATTTAAAAAAGAAGTTGGTCTAATATGGAACTTTAGTTTACCCCTTGTATTGGAAATATTATTCTTCTTGCATTGTATCTCTTCCTTATAAATTTTAATAACATTATTGTATAAGGAATGAAATTTATGTTGCTTACCTTTCATGTGAAACTTAATGTTTGTTCTTATTGGGAAAATAGATTTGAATAGGTATTTTCCCTTACAAATTTGATTAGAAATCAGCCTCTTTTGTCATTTGAAATACTTGTACATTTATTTAACTCAAAATAGATAAATCATTTAGTGTGAATAGTTATTGAAAATTTTTTTCCATATTGCATCAAGCTAACAAAAAAAAATCATTTATTTGAAATTATGTGTAAAAAATATATATATTAGGAATATACCTAATATAGTTATATTTATATCATGCAACTATATTATATTTAAATATAGTCATGGTTTAATTGTTATATTAAAATAGTTATTTATTGTAGGTTTTATACTAAAATATATTATGAAACTCTTTTATATATATAATAAAAATAAATTAAAAAATTAAAAAAAACATTGTTTTAAAGTTTGTTTTGTTAATTTAAAAAAAAATGGGGGGGGGGGGGGGGGGGGGGGGGGGGGGGGCGGGCGGGGGGCCAATTTGTTGTCCCCCCTACCGCCATTGCTACCCCCTTGTGTTGTAACCTTGCCGCTTCCCCCCTCCGTCCCCTCTGCCACACGACGCCACCCTGTCGCTGCCATCCTCCGACCCCTTTACCACACCACGCCTCCCTGTCGTTGTCGCGGACCTCCCCATGTTGCCCCACTCCAACTCCCCTCACCGCCACCCTTCTTCTGCGTGGAACCCCCACACCACACCCACAGCCCAACACCCCCGTCATCTTCAACAAAAAAAAAAAAGAACTGCCGCATTTTTTTATCTCAGGCCGCGGGTTTTTCCATAGGAGTCAGTTTTTTATTATTATTTTTGATTATATATATATAAACACACACACACACACACATGTTTGGATTTTAATTACAGAAGAATCATAATAAAAATAAACGTGTGGGTATGAAGGAAATGCCCAAATCTGAGAAGATCTCAGTTATAATAAGTATACAAGAGAAATCATAGTGAAATATTATCAGGATCCCTTCTTAGAAAAGAGGAAAACCCATGAATTCTTCTCTCCTTGAGCTCCTCCATAACCTGCACATCCAAATGAAAACACAAAACGAAATGAGAAGAGGAAATAGAAAAGAAGAGAAACCAAAGAGATATTTAGGGAAACTTTTGGGTAAAATTCCAATCTAGGGTCAAGATTAGATTGATCCTAGGACTCACGATAAATCCTAGACACTTTAAGTCATGATTATTTTTATGGGAATGAAAATAAATTAAAGGGGGGTGTGTGGGCAAATTAATTAAAAGGGGAGACTAATTAAATTAAAAAGGGTGTGTAGACTTAGTAAATTTTGTGAGTCAAGTTAATACTTAGTAGAATAAAATAATCAAGTTCTGTTGGGCTAGGTGCTTATGTAACTTTGGGGAAATTAATAATTAATATGAATTAAATATTAACGGGAAAGGGTTAAGTAGAGCGTTAGTAATTATTTGCCACTTAAAAAGAATTATTTCAAAATTTTAATAACTTTGGGTTTGATTCCATTGTCCCGAGGCAGGGCACTACAAAAATAATCCTATCCTGAACTCAGTCCACCACATGGAGGTGGAACTGACCCCCTCGATTTTTCATCCTACATCTGTTGAATACGACTTCAAACTCTGTCTCTAGCTTGTTGCATATTTCCCCATGTCTCCTCTGCAGTATAGGCCTTCTCCAAGGCCTCTACTAATGTTTGTGGGTAGTGAATGTGCACCGCACCACCAAAATCCAAGTTCAGGCCCCGGATGAATCTATGAATCCATACCTTCTCATCCTGCATATAGTTGATATACTAGAGTAGGTTAAGAAATTGACTCTCATACTCAGCTACAATCATCGATGGCTGACGAAGGTCATGAAACTCATCAATCCCCTGCTGTATAAACCTCCTGGGAAAATACATGCTCCTAAAATGCTCCTCAAATAAATCCTAGGAAACTGTCTCTGAATCAACGTGGAGCTTTTGATCCTCAGTCCACCAAACTCCTACTCCATCCCTCAGAAGATGGATCGCAACACGAGACTTTGTGTTGCTAGTACAAGGATAGATCTTAAAGCATCCGCTCAAGCTCACCAACTAGAACTCTACCTAAAAACCTCATGTATCACCCAAATAGTGAGATGGTCGTAGCTTTAGGATCTCCCCAATATGGTATGTTGTTGATGTCTGATGATCCCTAGGTATTTCTACATGCTCCTCCCTCTATCTAGGGCTTCGAGACCTGTCTCTATGACCTGAGATCCTGTCCCCATGTAGTCTCTGCGGAAACTCTTCCCTAAGCAACTCCGCATGAAATTTCTTTACCCTATACTCCTCACTGTGTCTAGGGGATACATGGGCCTCCACTGATGGCTCCATGCCATCTCTAGAAAACCTTCCTCCCAAGGCCTCTCCGCGTATAGCGGCATTGACATCCTAAAGTATCTGTAAAATATGAGGTCGAATGGATGCTACAACCTACTCTAGAGGTGGTAAATCTAGGTCTATGTGAAAAAACCCCTCGTTTTATTTGCACCTCCTACACAGATCAAGGCGAGAGTTAGTTCATTGTTCTATGTCTTGTTTTAGTTTTCTATGTTCTCTAATTTATATAATTACCAGACATTGTGGCTTTCTAGATTAAAATAATTTAGTTTTGCATTAGATTAAATATTCATGTTTCATGTTTTCTAGGTGTACCCAAGGGTCCAAGTTTTGAACCCATGGCTCTGATACCAAGTGTAATGCTCGCAAAAACAATGTTATAAGAACATGCTTCAACCTAACACTTAACCCGAAAGTGTGACTGATTTTTTTGTTTAAGTTATAAAGAGGGTTACAAGGGTGCTTAACCTTTAGGGTTCATTAAATCAACTTACACTACTTAACTCAGCTTAAATATTGAAGAACCAGGTCTAGTTAAAGGTTAACTTAGGTTCATATTTATCTCCAAGGTCCATTAATCAATTATTCAAAAGGAAGGTAACAAGGATTAATTTATTTAATTAAATATTTTCTTCTCTTTAAATATTCCTCAACTTTAATATGGTTGACCACATGCTTAATTACTCTAGCTTCATTATCCTAATAGTTTAAAGGTTTTTTAATTAAATTCCTACAACATACTAAGGATTGATAAGGACATAACACCCCTAGGAAATTAAATGGCCCCACTCACCCATCTACACATGCCCTTAAGGATTTTAAATTAAACATTTAAATGTATTTCTACTTAAAAAAAGGTAGGGTCAATCCTCCACCCTTGAATCAAATCCATCTTGGCCACTAGATCCTAGGGTTCCAACTTAGCCCTAAAAATTTTATGAAATTCTATTAAAACCTTTTCTTATTCCATTCTTCTCATTTGGTCTATTTCCTTTTGTTAAATTTGCAGGTTGGAGAGGAGGAAGCCATGGAAGAAAAAGAGGAAGAGTCATGGAGGATTCTACAAGGATATCTAGTCTAGGCTTAGTTTAGTTTTAGTTTTATTATGTAATAGATCTATTTCATTCAAGGATTGGGAGGGATTTCCTCCACCAATCTGGTTTTTATTTCAAGTTATTTGTTTATTGGGTCTTAAATTTGGGGCAAACACTACCCCATAGTTATATATGATAAAGACTAGTTTTAGATCCACCATTTGTACATTTTATTGTTCTAATCCATGGTATTTCTCATTATTTTTCTTGATGGTAATTGTAGGTTAAATTTTACAACCTACAAATTTGAGCAATTGGTTAATTTTCACACACAAGCATGGATCCGTGGAATTATGTCATAAGTGATAGGACCGCTGCCTAGAACAGATTGGCAGTTCTGGGACCGCTGCCCGACCTGTGTGACAAACCACGGACCATCACCCTACTAAGAAATAGTTTTGAGAATGCCACCTTAGCCTGAGCGGTGGTTACGGGACCGTTGCTCTGCATAGGGCGACAATCCTATTTCTGAAAAAGAGAACCTTAGTGCCGATATTTTCACAAAAACTTAATGGTTTTAAAATATGTAAAAATGCATTCTAATGTTTTTTTGTTCATTTCACGTTCCAAATTTGAGATTTATTGTTATTTTATTCATTTCCTAGTTAAATCTATTCATTTCAAAGTGTTTTTTAACTCTAATATAATTCATCTACTTATAAGAATAATTTCCATTTGTTTAACTAGATTCTTCTTTCCATTGCAAGAGCAACAAGCAATTTAAATCTGTTTCATTTCTTTGTGATTTCCTTGCTATAAAATCAACATTTATAAATACAATATAATCTAGCTTGTTCTCTCTTTCATTTTACTATAATGTACCTACATTCCAAATAGCTATTTAAATAACTTTATTTTTCCATTCAAGTTTTTTATACAAGCAAGCTCAACTTCTAACAATTTTTACATGTTCTTCTTTCACATTTACAATACAATAACCACTCAATGAAGTATACTTTCTTCTCCATTGAAAAATAGCTCATTTATTCTAATCACAAAGACTACTTTTCTCACAATACAACCAAGATTTCAACAAGCAGAATATTTTCTTTTCTATTTGCAAAACTAACTCTACAATTGACATTTCTTCTTCTTTCTTTCCTTATTTGTTTCTTTCCACATTCAATACAATATCAATAGAAACTATTTGAATACAAATTTATTTTACAAAATAATTACAATGTTCTCCCCTTGATATGGGAAGTTATACAAAATGTAAATACAAGAATGAAATACATTATTACAATATCTTCCACTCTAAGTGGGTAAAATATTAAGGAAGTTTCACATGGTCACCAACAAGACTCCAAGCTTCAAACACCAACAAGGTTGCTCCTCCAAGAATTTGTTTGATTCACAAAAAAATAGGGGCAGAGGCAATACTGTCCACCCAACCAAGATATCCAATGGAGAGAAGAAGCCATCCTCCCCATTGGCCCCCTAGCCCCAATATTATTACAATGGGAGAATATTTCAACTCATGGCAACTAAAAACTTCCACAATACTTAATATATAGTTTTACATTCATTCCATTCACATTCAAACACAACAAAAACTCAAGCAAGAAGAATCAACAAAGGAACAATATAATAAGGCTTATCAAGAAAGAAAAAGAATAAAACCTATAGGGAGGCCACTTATGCCTCCCAATGGGAATAGATTCCCACCTAAAAGCCTCTAATGCATATCCCAAATCCCCTACAAACTCTTATTCCTCCCTCAATTACCCCGTATACCTCCATATACTCTTATGCATCCCTTATAACAAGAACAAGAGGAAATGCAAGCATTCCTCAAACAAGGTGGGGCACCCAGCCCAAACTCCCTCCAAAAAAAGGGTAAACTCTTATGCCTCCCTACATAAAAACTCCCCATAGTCTCCTCCTACTCCAAAACTTAAGCAATCTACCCACACCCAACAAGTATGCCAAAGGGAAAAAAAAACTCAACACAACATATAAACCGATAATAAAAGACATAAATTAAACTAGGTGAAGCTCCTACCTCTCCATAGTAGAGCTTTTTCCAAGAATGAAATTTCAAGCTCCTCTAAAATCCAAGCAAGCATCCACAAGCTCCATTAATCCACAAGCTCTCCCAAGAAACTCCAACTCTCCAAAATTCAAGAGAAAAATGATCAAGTAACCTCCAAACAAGAAAAATGATTTCAATAAATAGAGAAAGGAGAGGGAGGGATGATGTGGCTTTAAGTAGGATGCCACCTCATTTCCTCTCCACTCCACATCACCTTGGTCAACCTCATATTCCAAGGCACAATTAATAAATGGTTGAAGGAATGAAAAGAAACTTACACACTCCATCTAAGCCCACTCCCCCTAAGGACAAAATTAAATATTAGAAAGAAGGTGCAATTAACATTTCACCTTTTTATCTTCCCAAAACACCTAATATGGCCTAAATTTGACCCCCCAACCCATAGGTAGGTTTGGCATAGGCATTTAAGAGGTGTGGAACAAGTTTGACTTGTCCCACAAGCTTCCAAATTTGTCCTCTAAGGCCAAATTCGAGTTTCCCATGAAGGGTAGAGTGTATTACACTCAAGACTCAAAAATACAACACTCAACACAAAATCCAAGAGTAAATCAAGTCTAATAAATTAACATCTTTTTGGTCACATCATTAATTAGTTTAGGACAAATATAAATTAGCTTAATCAAGACACTTCAACCTGTGAATAATAAAGGGGTAAACATATATCCAAAAATCTAAATACTGAAACAAGTAGATGTTATTACTAAAATGTCCCACTTTTTGGTAATAACAAAGCACAATAAAATGTCCCACTTTTTGGTATGTTTTGTACCATTATAAACATGAATTTTTCAGTTTCATTGATTTTCTAAAGGTAATAGCCATAAAACCATACATATTCATGAAATTCCAAAAACTAACGAAATGTTGTATTTAGAGTGTAGAATACATTTAAATTTTTTTTTAAAAAAAATTACAAAACAAACGGTCTTTTTATTAATTTTACTTATACGTTGTTTCTTATGTTATAAAGAGGAATGACTGTCCCAGGGTGGTTCTTTTGAATGAAAATTTATTTTTTCACCATGAAATTTTAGATATGTGTTCAAGATTTGAATTTTGAAGTGCTGTCAAATTTTCATATTTTTTGGACTTATATTTTTTTTTTAATTAATTATTTTGTAAAAATATTTTCAAATAAATGGCGTACACATGTTTATGCCAATAAATTTTAAGATTTATATCAAAAATGAATTTTTTTTTCACAGGTAAGAAGAAGACTTCAATAAATAATAATTTTAATTTTTTCAATTTTTTTTGATATATTTTGCTATTTTTCAAATCGGGTTGATTGTGTACGAGCGATTGTCCTAAAATACCATATGTTAGAAAAATATAAAAAATAAATAGTAAAACATATTTTTTAAAAATAAAAATTATATTTTTAGAAAGCTAATAAAATTCTGTATTTTGTGTTAAAATTTTGTAATTTTATTCATTCGTTAACCCTAATTACGTGGCACCTAAGTGGCACATTTTGGCATAAAATTATCCTCCAATGGATTTGGCGCCAAAATGTGTCACATAGGTGCCACATAGGTGCCACATAGGGGGGTTCGCGCGAAGGGGGGTTCGCGTGAAGGGGGTTCGCATGAACCCCCCCTTCGCCTGAACCCCCCAAAACTTAAATCCACCGCCCAAAACTATATAAATATCTATATATAACTCTTTGCCGCCAAAAATATTTGAATTCAGTGGGTTCGCGCGAAGGGGTGTTCGCGCGAACCCCCATTCGCGTGAACCACTTTCCACGTCCTACGTGGCAGTTCAGGCGAAGGGGGTTCACGCGAAAGGGATGTTCGTACGAACACCCTCGATTTCCGATCCCGCCCAACTTCTTACTCGCGTTTTTGGGACATGAAGTGGGACACAACATTGTGCTTTGACATGAATCTCAACATTGTAAAAAAAAGAAATTAAAACAAAACAACACATGACCCCTTGGTAACAATTTTCCCCTGACTAAATAATTCTAACACACACACAATTACATGTTTCCATGGTGACCCTAGTCGAATTCTTCTCAAATTTTGATGTGGTTGGTCTCCAAACCCCCCGATGTTGTTGTGAATATAATATACCTATAAAACAAATAATACCTTTTTCGGCCTCGTGGCCGCATTAAAACATTCATGCCAAAATATACGATATAAATCTAAAAATAACTATGTATGAATTAATATCATCTATACAAATACAATATCACTTAAAATTTCTAGCACATTTATATTCCACATTTCATCCATGTCAAATGATCACAACATTAATCCAATTATCAAAGGTCTACTCAATAAGACTAACTATATCACATGTAAAAACTATAGATAAATAACCATGTCAACATCATATCAATATCAACATCAAATGTCTATAATGGTCCACTTGCATCATATACGAATCGAATCAACAATAGTTTAATATCTTTGATGTCTACTAACATGCTATATCCAAAAATCTATAATATATCCATAAGTGTAGTCGACAGTATCGAGAACAAAAATAAAAGGTGTCGAAGGGAAGTGGGAACTACAATGTTAATACCTTAGTATAGAAAACTGATACCTTTGAATGCACCATGCACTTGTTAACGCCTCCTATTTTAGGAAAGTAAGAGCCCAAGACTGGGTTTATCGTATTAGTCAGTATGTTTAGTGACATCGTCCTAAACCCGACAGATAGGAGCGACATGGTCAAACGTTTTCTAGAGTAAGTAGACCTAACACTTCCTTAGTATCCTAGTGGACTACCTTGTCTTCCAAATTTGGATTTCGAATTAAATTTCTTCATAGAATGATTTGGTTGTGGGATCCAGATGTCACAATGGAGCTAGTGAAATAGTTGTACTATTACTTAAACGCTTTTTGATGACTTCTTTTGATCCTCTCAGCGAAATGTGTTATCTTGGCTAGTTAAAGTATAGTGCATGGGTCCTTTGCAGAGGCTTTTTTGGGTAAATTGTTTTTTGTTCACCTTAATCTAATCTACAATGGGATGTAGAGCCCCGTGTGTAAATTGGAATTAAACCAAACCTCATGAACTTGATTAGTAGGTTAACTTATGGTTCGTGTGTACTCATAATGCTTCCAATTAGGTACTTCTTAAATATGTTAGACAAGTCCTTTCATAACTCTTTTTGTTATAAAGTGATGCCAATAAGATACCTAAGAAACAATGTAAACAACATGAGGAACAACAGTATATGTGATAATGGTTTAGGAACAAATTTTCTCTTGAAGTTCTTACGATTGATTTAAGCATTGAATTTTGTTAAGAATTGATTCAAATTGTTCTTGGTGGGACTAGGTATTTGAGCCATTATAGAGCCCACTAAAAATAAAATAAAATTATGACGTGTAAATGCTTAATTGACTCAATATAAATTTGGAACTAAAACAACCATAGTACGAGCACAAATTTTCTTCTAATGGAAAGAAGTTATAGGAAAGGGAAACATGAACCTTCACATCTTTTGAATCCTATTATTTTCCCTTGAAAACTTCTGGTTGGTCCCCTTGCTTAATACAGGTAAGATTAAACATCAACTAAACATATTTTAAAAAACAAACTTTTGACATAAGAACGAGATAATTAGGAACTTTATATGAAATTTGAAATATGGCCATTAATTACGTAAGTTATGGAGATTTTCGTAAGGGATTAAGAGCCAAGTTAAACGATCGAACTGTAAGTTGAATATGAAATGAATTCAAAAATTTGTAGGTGAAAATAAAAGAGAGTGAGAAAATTATCCTTGCATAGTAATGTCTTTTTAATGTTAATAGTAACTAATATGTAATGATCGTAATGATGTGTTGTGGGTTTGCCAATCCTTGGGTCCCTTTTTATGGTTGGGTCATTGTTGGCATTCGTTCATTGGGTAAAGTGTGGCATCAACATGTATATGGTGTTTTCCTGTGTCTATGAGAGTCGATGACTTGTGTAAGTGTCTTATCTGGTGTTAAGTTTATCTATTGCATCCCATGTGGTATTGTGTAATGAGCATTTAAAGTCAAAAAAAGGTATTTTGGTATATTTACTATTGTCTTTGTGTGTTGAAATTAGTGGGCATTACATTTGGTATCAAAGCGAGGTTCATGGTCTCGAACCTTTGTGATAGATTAGAGTAGTGACGATTTTACATGGTGGTGGTGAATATTGGAAGATTAATGTGATATATGTTGTAATGTGAACAAAGTTGTAATTGTGACCTTATGGAAGCACATGTTTTTCATGTCACTTAGTGCGTATTTTTTTATCATTTTTAGGTTCTTGTGATTAGAGTATTCACTCTCCTTTTCGTGGATTCTATTAATAGTTCACGTGTGGTGTACTTCCTTGTTGTGTTTGAAAAGAATTTTATTGTGGATTGCATACTATTGGAGCATTTTGGCATTATGTGATATGAAGGTGTATTGATGTATCATAGGAAAAAATTAGTGTAAAGTGAATTGGATTATATCATGATGTCGTCATCGTGTAGTGATGAATTGTGTGTGTCACCATGTTGTAATTGCAATTGACTATATGTTGTAATGTTAGACATTGTGTTCCTCATACGTATAATTCGTATAATATGTGATGGTTCATGTCGTGATTTAGGGGCATATGGTCAACGTATGATCCCTATTGTACAATGATTGCACTTTGGGTGTAGTATGTGGTAATTTGATGTATCGTAACCCGTGAAAGTAATGATGTGTTATACCATGTGTAAGACGCTATGGTTAATGTGCGTGAATCACCATTGTGTTAGTGATGTAGTTATATGCTATGTTGTGGAACCTACACTAACCAAACCTAAGTGAAATCTATAAAATGTGTATGTTTGGAGTGAGGAAATGTGTACCATTGACCAGTCACTCGATCCGAGCATGAGATAGGAAGTGGAGCTTTACATAGGCTGAAAAACCCACTTTTTTTCATTTGGTATGTGTGACACTTTCTCAACAGGTGTCATGCATATTGTGTTTCATGGACACCTTAGGATCAATAGATGGCGGATTGTACTCCTTTCTGTCTCTTGATATGGTTATCTTATGGATTCAACCTATATGATTTTGAATATGTTGAGCCTTGTCAAAGTGGTCGCAAGATGATTCAGATAGAGATGATGAAAGTTTTATTATTGATATAATATTTTACGAGTTGTGGCTTGATGTTTCGAGTGCCAGCAACTCGTTGAGTACCCCCTTGGTGGTCGTATAAGGCCACATAGTTATTGTAATGTGTTGTTCCTATACATGTATTTTATTCGTAAATTGAACATTTTATTTTTCTTTTCTTGTAAGAACCAACAATTTCCTTGATTGACATGTTCTTATATTTTGGGCATTTATTTGGTTGTTGCACTAACATGTGGATTTTTCCACTAACTATTAGCCATTTCTTAGTATTAAATTTTCGTATCAAGTTTAAAAGTTTTATAGCCTAGCCCAAGGCTTGGGAGTTTTGCCACTTGGTATTCGAAAATGGATTGTTATGTTGGTTCTAATGTCATAATGTGTTGGAATAGGGTCATGGGATTCACCATGGAGTGGTGGAACCTATGGGATTGCTTCATTGTATGGGGGTATGCCCCAAGGAGTTACAGATAAATAATGGGTTGTTGAACCATGAGTTATTATGTAACTTGAGTTAGGGGTGTCTGGACACTATGTGCCTAGGGCCATAGGTTGACTAACCTCTTTGAGGGAGACATAAGAGACTTGTGTCTGTGATTAGTGCACTTGGAGTTTTATTTTTATGTTTGTGGTGTTTGAAAGGCATATGTAGTTATTGGTGATTCTTGAGAGGCATATGGAGTTGTTTTGTGATGTTTTGGGAGGTGTATGGTGTTGGTGTTATGAATTACGTGTACTCTTGTGAATATGGTTGTGTTCTTTGATGTTGAGGATTGATTCTTGTCATTGCTGGTATGATGTTGTTTCTATATTGACCCTATGTAACTATAGAATGGTCTTGAGTTTATGAAACCTTATTATGTGTACCTATTGGGTTCTCCATGTTGTTGTAGATTCCTTATGATATGAGTACTTTTGTGTCAAGGACATGTGTGACAACTAATATGTTGTAAGGGCTATGTATGTTCCTTTCAATGGTTTGGTTGAGTTCTTGTGATGTGATATAATCATGAAATTACATATCATGATGTCTTGTGGACTATTAGTGTTTTGTTTGGGCGTGGTGTGGTATTCTAATCTCGGTTTCTTTTGGGAACCCACAAAAAAAAAATTGAAAGCTTAAAAAATGAAATATTAAGAGATTGAGACTAAGAAGTACTATAAAGGAAAATATTAACTAAGTAATAAGGTCAACTAGAACTACCAATATTAAGAGAACATCAAGTAATTATCGTAAATTTTCCGTCTTCTATGTGGTTTCACTTTTACAACTGGTATTTCTTTATTGGTAACATAAGTCATGGATTATTCCTCCTTTCTAAAAATTACCTCTTCTAACATTGGCTTGTGCCACATCAACGAAGATGGTCTAATAAGCGGAGGGAGATGTAATGACCAAATTTCACTCCACCCATTCTTCGAATGACATATTTTTTCAAACATGGTTATTATAAATTTTTTTTAAATGATTAATTAATAATATTAATAAATAAAAGAAAATTTGATTTATTTAGGGAACTTATTGTGTTTGATACCGTAAGTAGTTGAATTGGCAAGGAAAATAAAGGAGGGCAATGGAAGAATATATTGGAGGCATTTGGGTGAGGGCCAAATCCAACTAACTAGCATGTGGCAGGGGTTTTTGCACGATAGGCCTGCCCTAAAATTGATTTATGACTTATCATTTTTCCCTGCATAATAGTAGATGGACCTTATTTTGAGATCCAGATGATTTTAACCACATGTAAAAAAAAGTCAAATTTGTAAACTTAGCAGTATTAAGGTGCAGTTTGTTCTTGTGTTTGTTGTTTCAAGAATTGAAAGGGGCTGCATTCAAATGTATTGGCTAGCTGTATTGATTTTTTGTTTTTTTTTTTTGAGTTGTGCTATGTGCACTTTAATTTTGTTGCACCATTCTCTTAGTAGACGATGCCATCCACTTCGATTATCCTGATCTTTATCTATTTTTTCTTCGAGTAGATAGTGTATTGATTAAGAGAATAAAAGTGCCTTTTCCTATTGTCCTACGTATGTTTCTACAAGATATTGGATCTTTCACTCTTCCTCTGCATGAAGCCTCTATTGTAGATTCTCAGCATCCTCCCATCCTATGTGAAATGGGATCTATGGAATAAAGTATGGGTATCCATGAAATCATAAAATATAGAGATATATTGTTAGATGTTGTAGTATTTGCTAGTGCCCTGGTTCACATGAATGCAAAACATGGGAGAAAATATATGCTATATGAAGAGTTTGATTGAGTTTCTTTAAAAAAATGTAGTTTCATGTAATTCTTTGACTGTAGGATATGCACGAGATGGGTTTGTTGAAAAGGCTTAGAAAATTTAAGAAAATACGATTGAACGATGAAAATATAGGTTCCATCTCCTTTCCCAAAAATCTCCCAGCATGCGCTACAATGGGAGCTTTAGAGTAGGGTAGTAATATCCATCAAAGGATAATGGTTTGTCAAATGTTTTATTTATGAGTGCCTTGGTAGATGTGCTACAGAATGTGAAAGAATGCATAAGGCATGTGAACTGTTCTTAAAAATTCTTGAAAGAAATGTGGGCATCCTCATGAAAATCACAAATGTTTCTCTAAACATACACTCATTAGAGCACGAAGATAAATTTCTAGCCTAAATACTGGAGTATTCATATTAAGCATTTTTAAACATTCTAATAGCAGATATGGAGTTTTTTTTGCAAGAAAAGAAGAATCAAATATTAACTGCTATAGACTGGGTCAAGTTTCTTATTTCAATAGTTCTTGGTCTAATGCCTTGACTAGTTCCCTAAAAATGCAAGAAGTTGATGTTTGGGTTTAAATTTGGCTTCATTACCAGATGGTTGGCATTTTGGGTTAAACCTTAGAGGAGGGGAAACAATGTTGTAATGATATAAGAGAGGGATCCTCCTATTATCCACTTTGATTCTTTGATCCACTTCCTTTGTGAGATGAATTGGCCTTTGTAAATATCGACAACCCTTTTTGGAATTTGGTAGCTTGTGCGCGTCATTCTTATTCAGAGCCTCTTTTTCCATTTCATTTGTCCCCCAGGCATGGTCTCCCTTACCTTTTCTTTCATAATTTTTGTAATTTAGGGTCTTCATTAGCAATATAATAGAAACGTTAAACTACTTGATAATCTTACAAATGGATAAGTAACCAAATTTAAATAGTGTAAAGAAATAGAACTACACCTTGTGATAGACGAAACTGGTTTTTTCAATTTAAACATTAACTGTGGTCGCTACCATAATCTTAAACAACGATACTAGAGTAACTGAATTAAGTTCTTGTATCTGCTTGCATTTGTGAGAGTTAGATGATGTCATCAAATTAAAAAAAAACTTTTTCCTACCTTGCAAAGTTATAAAAAATTAAATTTCATAGGCTTTCCAAAACAACACTCTGAGCCCTGTAAAAGAGAAGTCAAACATCATATTTGTTCCTTGTTATGTAAAGCGTTACATCAAGCATTATCTTGACCTTGTTTGACTATTTGCGCTCACTTTTCCACTTCTCTAGGAGACCTCTTACTCCATTTTGTACTTTGAAGGAATTTACTAAAATTGAAAAGTTGGCTTTCGTTTTGAACCGCCGTTTGGTCCCTGAGAAATGAAATGTTTGACCACCTTCGTAAACCTCTAGTATTTTTACTAGACAATTATCTGGAACCTTCGGTTAAGGAAAAAAACATCTCAAGTGAGTTTGGCAAAGGGTTATTGTAGACCTCTAATCACTATTTGACTAGGTCAAATTAACTCAACTACGACGGGTGACTTCAGAAAACTCGTCACCATCTATAACTTGTTTCCCAGGTATCTGACATGTTGACTTTGTCCAATTCTCCATATATAGGGGGACTAGTAGGAAAGTTTCCTATTGAGCTTTCATCCATCAAATGTCAGTTGTGGACATGGTTTTCTAAGCTCTTGAGCTAACTTTTGATCATTTACAAGTGGATCATTTACAACCGATGGTCTCAGAAAACTAACTGCCAATCCTAAACCAGTTACTAGTTCAGAATTCTGTTAGTTCCAATGAATTCTTGGTATATAGGAGGACACATGGAAACTTACTCATGGTGTTTTTGCTCATCAGAGGACAACATTTCAAAGTGGTTTCCTTAGCTCTGAGCCTAAATTGAACATTTTTGCAACTAGTAAGAAAATGAATTAAGAAAGTTGTAGGATCTGTGTCGGGTTGCTAAACCATCATGGAAACTTGTTGTCACATGTAAATAATTGTTTAAAACTCTATCATGTTACTTTTTGTGTGAAATTTAACTTTGAAAAATAGTGTTTCTCTCTCTCCCTAGCTCTTTTTCTCTCCTTGGTTAAGAAATGAAGTGAAATGAAATGAAATCAAGAGACATCTCTAAAATTCTCTTTTCGAATGCAAAAGTATTATTGTCATGTAAATGGAAACTGAAAATGTTAATTATTCTAGATATAGGTAGATGCCATGCCATCAATCTATCATTGATTTCATGCTCACTTGGTTTTGCAGGATTCAAGAAAGATGGCGAAAAGGTGTGGTGAAATTCATTGTTTAATATGGTAATTGATATGGGTCATTGTAGAATTTATATATATGCATAATGTATTGCCATGTTACAGAAAAATTTATAATTGAAATTTGGTGATATGTATGAGATGTTAGTGTTAGGGATACCTTGGGAAATGTGCATTTTAATTCAGATTTATGTAAGGTAAAATGTTTGATATATATACATATGTTAAATGAATTTGATTTTAATATCTTATAGTACATTTACAATTTGTAATAAATAATTGGTGTGTTGTTTTCCTTACCTTGAAAATGTAATAAAGAAATGCAAACGAAAAAGTCAACCCTAGTTCAAATTCATGGATAACTAACCTTTCTATGTTAATACCTTAGCATAGAAAACTGATACCTTCGAATGCACCCTGCACTTGTTGACACCTCCTAGTTTAGGTAAATAATATCCCAAGAATGGGTTTATCGTCTTAGTCGGTATGTTTAGTGACATCATCATAAACCCGATAGATATGAACGACACTATCAAAAATTTTCTGGAGTAAGTAGAACTAGTGCTTCCTTAGTATTCTAGTGGAATACCTTGTCTTCCAAAGTTGGAATTAGAATTAAATTTCTTCATTGAACGATTTGCTTATGGGATCAAGATGTCATAATTGAGCTAGTGAAATAGTTGTACTATTACTTAAACTATTGTTAATGACCTCTTTTGATCCTCTCAGCGAAATGTGTTATCTTGGCTAGTGAAAATATGGTGCATGGGTCCTTTCCAGAGGATTTCTTGGGTAAATAGTTTTTTTACACCTTAATCTAATCTATAATGGGGCATAGAGCCCCAAGTACAAATTGGAATTAAAGCAAGCCTTAGGTACTTGATTAGGAGGTTAACTCGTGGTTCATGTGTAGTTATAATGCTTACAATTAGGTACTTCTTAAATATGTTAGACAACTAATTTCGTAACTCTTTTTGTTTTAAAGTGACGCCAATAAGATACCTAATAAATAATGTAAACTAGATGAGGAACAAGAGTATATGTGATAATGGTTTAGGAAAACATTTTCTCGCAGAGTCCTTAAGCTTGATTTAAGCATTGACTTTTGTTAAGAATGGATTCAAATTGTTCTTGGTGGGACTAGGAATTTGAGCCATTGTAGAGCCCACTAAAAATAAAATAAAATAAAATAATGGCATGTAACGCCCCCTATAAACTTCCACTTGAGAACAAAGAACAAGCTAGGCTTAGAAAAATTATAGAATAATTTTTTTTAAGGTGTTAACAACCAAAGTCTCAAGGACAATTAAATTCAACTAATAACTTTTCCAATCATAACAATTACTAATTCAGCATTATAAATCAATAAGTGTAATAAATCCACATTTAGCTCAAATCTCCTTAGGGATTAATTTAATCACTGATTACATTGACATTTTAGCTAGATATCCCCTAATTTAAAATTTTAGGGTTAAGGGACCAAAAAAATTAAATACCCAAGGAATTTAATTCCACCAGATCCACGACAAGAGCAAGGTTTATTTATGAGGGGGGGAAGAATACATATTTAAAATCATCAAAGTAAATTCTTACTTACCCCCTCCTAGAACTCACTAAAATATTCAACTAGATTTTTCTCCTAATTAACAAAATTAAAATTTCTTGAAAACATTCTCATTAGATAGAAAATTTCCTCACCTTTCCAGAGATACAAAGAAGTCCTCCTAAATCCTCATATTTATCAAGTTATGGGCCCGCGGAACTTAGGGTGAAATTTTTCCCAAGAGCGGGCCTGTAAGCTTGGG
The DNA here is from genome assembly GCA_019776745.2 of Taxus chinensis. Classification (NCBI taxonomy): domain Eukaryota; kingdom Viridiplantae; phylum Streptophyta; class Pinopsida; order Cupressales; family Taxaceae; genus Taxus; species Taxus chinensis. Next base: position 609,375,828 of record CM034153.1, read on the forward strand.
GAGGAAAATTCTCCCTAACTCAGGCCTGCGGACTTCGGAGAGAAATTTTTCCTGGAGGAGGAATGCAGACCGGTGGAGCGGGGAAACAAAAATTTCCCAAACACAGACGGCGGAGCGGGGAGGAACTTAGCACTTTTGACTTTGGGGATAAATTTGTAAACTGCCTCCACGTGCCTACGAGTCTGAAAGGGGACACGTGTCAGCATTTCTAAGCTCCAACAGGAAGTCGGGTGGCTAGAGAAATTTAACACATTTATCTTTCCTGCCAAAAAACTTTAAGGGATCAAAATGACCCGCGCCTCTGCCAACATCGGATGATGCCACTTGTTAGGATCTCATTGGCTGTGGGCAGCGGGGCCGTGGAGAAACTTTTAAATTTTCACCAAAAGAATTTTAAAATGTTAAGGTTGAAAAATCAACCACTCCTCCGCTGTCATCTCATGAAGCCACGGCTGCGGGGAGGTGGACTGGCAGAGAAACTTCTAGAAATTTTCCCAAAATTATAAAAGTTAAGTGTTAGAATGTGGGCCCACGCGCCCACGGAAGTGCTTTTCCAAGGCAAGGGTGGGGATGTGGGGCTGCGGAGAAAAGTAGGAATTTTCGCCAATAGTTTTAAAGGTTATGTTAAGGGTTGTAGGCCCACACGCCCGGGGAAGTGTTTCCAAAAGCGAAGGGTGGGGCTGCGAGGAAAATTTTCCACATTTTCCTTTTTTGAACATAGATTATTATTTTTTTAAAGCCAAAATGAAGGCTTGCGGATTAGCGGAGCAGCGGGAAAGTTCATAACTTGGCAGTTTTTGGGAAAAAAGAAAAAATAGAAAGTTTTAGCCCGCAGGTCCACCCGAGAATATTTTATTCATTAAAATTTGACAGTTAGATTATTTTTGAAGCCAAATGAAGAAAAAACTTCATAAGGCCATAACTTTTTATAGGGAACTCATTTTTTGGTAAACAAGGACTTTCTGGAATGCTCTTGATGTCCTCTTTGCAAAGAAACCTTAATAATTTGCTTTTGAAATATTGTTAAGGGTAAATTTTTGAGAAATGTTCTACAAGCTTCTAAAATGTCAACTGGTATTTTTAACTTATAAATTTTGTTCAAATTTTCCGTTAACTCTTTCCCAACAAGACCATCAGGCATGGAGGATTTTACTTGGAATATTTTAGGATGGATAGTAAGGTTCAAAAGGTTTGATTGATTAGCAATTCCAAAATTACCAATTTTTATCCAGCAAAAGTTTGAGTTTTTGTCTGAATCCGATTTGAAAGGTTCTATAAAATTTTCATAATTATTTTAGTTTGTTTGGGATCCTTTTGATATTTTTTAGATTGTATTAGTGTTTCAATTTTTTTCCATAGTTTTATAGGGTTGTTATGTATCTGTTGATAAAAATTTACAAATTTTATCATGAAATAAAAATGAATTTTATACAATTCACAACCAGAGATTAATCTATTTCTTTTTCCATGCCATAAAAATGTTGATTACATTTTACGTTAGTTTTAACTAGTTATCTTTCCTTCAGTCAAAATGCAAAAACAAGAATGCAGCTTCTAATTTTCAAATCACACATTTCAACAAAAACAGAATAATATAACTTCTTCATACATGTTTCTCTCTTTCAAACAGAATTTCCTCAACATATTTCAACACATATTTTTACACAGCAGTAACTCCATTTGTGGAAAAGAATACAAATTCTATTTATATTTATCACATACAACTTTATAGTTTACCACTCTTTCTCTTTTCCTTTCATTCAAATGCACTTTCACGTCTCTTTACACAGTACAAATTACAATGCATATCTCTTTCTTATTTAAACATATGATTTCATTTCCAAAACATAATAACTATCTAATACAAATAATATTACAATTCATCCACTTGAAGTGGGAAAAACGCCTACAAAAACAAGTCTCACAAAGGACTGCCAAACTCTGTCTTCTTTTTCAACTCCAGAACAAAAACATCAATATCCTCCATTTTCTTTATTTCAAATTGATCACCAAAAAATAGGGGAAAAGGCAACACTCTCCATCCAACTAGGACATCCAATGAAAGGAGAAGTCATCCTTCTTCATTGGCCCCTGAGCCCCAACCACAATGTAATAAGAGATTTTTTCCAACACATGGTAACAATAGGCTTCCACAACACAAAGACAAATTTCTCATTCAAAACACAGTCCAAAACAAAAATGTAGTTTGCAACCACAGAATAAAGACAACAAATAACACCCAGGCTTCATCATGCAAGCCAAAAGAGTAAGAAACTATGGGGGATGTTGTTTATGCCTCCCAAAGGGGAAATAGGTATCACCACCTAAGAACAAACTGCTAATATATATATATATATATATATATATATATATATATATGTATGTATGTATGTATGTATGTATGTATGTATGTATGTATGTATGTATGTATGTATGTATGTATGTATGTATGTATGTATGTATGTATGTATGTATGTATTCAGATCTCTTACATGCCCTTATTCCTCCCCCAAGTACCCCTTATTCCTCACATTTCCTTATGCATCCCCAATCACTTATGAAACCCCATAACAAGTAAAGAAATGCAAGCTATTTCTTTTTAAGGTGGAACCCAAATCCCTACTCCCTCCACACTTATACCTCCCCAATATACTTATGCCTCCCATAGAAAATACCCCATAGTCTTCTCCTACACCATCCCTAGGACATCTACCTAAACAACCCACACACATGCCAAAACATTCACAACAATAACATTTGCACAAATAAAAGAAGAGCATTTCAAGAGTCAAGCTCTTACCTCTCCATATTGGAGTTTGTTCCAAGTTCCCCATGGAAAGTTTTCCAATACAAAATAGCTCAAGATCAACAAAGCACAGGCCTGTACAAAGTCTACAACTTTCCCCAAAAGAAAGAGCTCAATGCAATAAAAGAATTTTGCCCTAAAATAAGTATGCAAAAGTGAAGCAACCAAAAGAGTGTAACCCTAAAACAATAAAATGAATTTGAATATATAGAAAGGGGAAGAGAGGAGGATGAGGTGGATCTTTGTAAGATGCCATAACACACATCCTTAACTCCAACTCACAAGTCAACTTCAATCTCCAAGACATAATAAATAAGTAGGTGAATAATATGACAGTTTAGTTACACACTCAAATCAAGCCCATACCCCAAAGGAATAAAATTAATTTCAAGCAAGAATTGCACTTAAAATATTCAACTAGACTTACAAAAATGCATAATGAAGGCTAGATTTAAACTCTCCAACCATAGGTAAGGTTGGTATGCAAATTTATGAGGTATGGGACAAGTTTAACTTGTCCCACAAACCTCCAAAAATAGTATCCAAGGACAATTTCGAATTCCAAAGAAGATGAAGTGTTTCATACTTCAAATTTTACTTACATATCTCTTACACATCACTTACACATTGCTTACACATATCTTGCAACATTTAATACAACAGTAAACCACTCCAATAATTACTTTCTTATGACCCAATATGGTTAATTTATTTTAACAATATGATTACTCACATTATATACCACAATTTATTTAAATAAAAAGGGGTAAACACATCACTTAATAAACACATACAAACATTAATAAAAAGGAACCAAATAAATAAATACACATAACCCTTGGTCACATTTAAAGGTGATTCCCCCCATGAGAATCCCTAACACAATCAACACACAAACAAAAATAAGTTGCCATGGTGACCTTGTTGAATTCATCTAGAATTCTAATGTGGTTGGTCTCCAATCCCCCGATGTTTGTTGTGATATTTTAAACCTACAAAATACAATACCTCCTTTGGCCTCGTGGCCATATTAAAACATCCAAATGAATATAAGTATAATTTCAATATTTTTGGCTTATATGTGAATCACAACAAACATCAAGACAATCAACAGTATCACTTACAATTTCATCCACAACGATATCACCACTAATTTTTATTCAATTCTCATTTTCTAGGTCTACTCAAAATATCCAAATATCACAAGTCCAAACAACATCTATAATGTAACCATTTAAAATAATATATCCTCATCAATATCTAAAATGTCTCTAATAATCATCATGCACCATATATGAATCAAATTCCACAATAAACCATGATCTAACATCTAACATCATGCTAAATTAAACTATAACAATGTCCATAATATAGTTAGCAGTATCAAAATCAATATCACAAGGTGTCGAAGGAAAGTGAGCACTACATGACGTGTAAACACTTAATTGACTCAAAACTAAATTTGGAAATAAAACAACCATAGTACGAGAAAAAATGTGCTTCTAATGGAAAAAAGTTATAGGAAAGGTAAACTTGAACCTTCACCTCTTTTGAATTGTATTATTTTCCCTTGAAAACTTCTGGTTGGTCCCTTTGCTTAATGTGGGTAAGATTAAATGTCAACTAAACATATTTTAAGAAACAAACCTTTGACATAAGAATGAGAGAATTAGGAACTTTGTCTGCAATTTGAAATATGGCCATTAATTACGTAAGTTATTGAGATTTTTGTAAGGGATTAAGAGAAAAATTAAATGATCGAACTGTAAGTTTGATATGAAATGAATTAAAGAATCTATAGGTGAAAAAAAAAAAAAATTTATCCTCGCATAGTAATGTTTTTTTAATGTTAATCGTAACTAAGATGTAATCATGGTAATGATGTGTTGTGGGTTTGCCAATCCTTGGGTCCCTTTTTATGGTTGGGTCATTGCTGACATTCGTTCATTGGGGTAAGTGTGGCATCGAAATGTATACGGTGTTGTCATGTGTCTACGAGATTTGATGAATTGTGTAAGTGTCTTATGTGGTGTTAAGTTTATCTATTGGAGCTCATGTAGTGTTAGGTTATGAGCATTTAAAGTTAAAAAAAAAAGTATTCTGGTATATTTACAGTTGTCTTTGTGTGTTGAAATTGTGGGCGTTACAAGTTTTATTCGAAATACTAGGAGATGGTTGAAAGGAGAAACATGTAGCCATCCTTGAAGAAGTTCAAGATGGTTGCATTGTTTATCAAGTTCAACAAACTCATTGCAAATTGTTTTGACAACACAAAAATACTAGAAAATGCACTTAAAATTTAGAATTGGTAGTTTGCCACATCCCAGATTTCCAAGACAATTTAAATTTAACAACAAAATTGGAATTCCTTTAATTTTATGACCAAAAGAAAAATGAAAGTTAAACATTGACATTTCTTATTATAAAAAATTAAGCATTGACATACTCATATAATTTAGCTAATTTTCTTAGAATGTCATCCTTAAGACATAATGAATTTGTTTGGTACACCACTTAGGCATAGTGATATGTCCCTCTCGAACGTGCCTTTAACACACTTTTTTTTAACTATTTCTTAATATCGAAGAAATAGAACAAATAATAAACGGAGAAGAATTTGAAATATCCACTTCTTTTACATTGCACAATGTCACCCAATATTTTGTTGGGAAGTTCGGATTCGAAATAGAATAGAAGAGACATTATGTTTAACAAGAGAGAATTTTGAAATATGCATGCAATTGTAATATAAGATAAATGTCCAATGTCATTGCTATGCGAATTGGTTTGAAAGATAAACTTCACACGGCATTGGAATATATTGTTTTACTTGCAATGGAATGGAAATTGTATTATGTCTTATTAGTTCCTGCCTTTGGCAATACATTTCAATGGTGCACATTAATTTTGCAAAAGTGACCAATAACATACATTTATTTTTTTCCACTTTAGCATATTGTAAAGTTATGAGTAATTTCAGACATTTTTAAAATTAACATATTTATTTTTGTAAGCATTTGATTGGTGTTCAAGGGTGATATGACTATTTTGGAGTCTTATTGCCAAAACAATTTTGTTACATTTATAAAAATAAAAAAAAATGTGAAACAAGTGACAAATGTCCTTATTATCATTAATGCATTGACTGTCATGCACAGAGCAGGTCGCTTCTGACAGCTTTGAGTGGCTCGAGGAAAACGCTTGTTTGTTTCTTGTACACCGTGTAATTTCTCATTTGCATCTGCGCGCCAGGAAGTGGAGGACTCTGAAGAGCAAGGTGAGTTTTCATGGCAAGGCGATTTAATCTGTCTGTTCTCATGTTTTTTGTCTGCTGTTTATGTTTTAGTTGGAGTGGTTATTGGCAAATAGAACTATAACAATGGAAATCTGTGTCTGGTGCCGTAATGTATTTGCTAGAACTATTAGCATAACCTCTTTAAAGATACTATTTTCTGAGAGAGATTAGGACAACAGATTTTGAACGTTTTTTTTACAGATTAGGACACTGTGAGTGGTCTTAGCTTCACAAATATCAAGCTGCATGGCAGGCCTCGCAACTGCGCAAATAAATGTGAAGTTAGTCTCAAAATCAAGACCAGTCAATCACCCTTAAATCGTGTCTAAGAGAATAACTGCTAATATGCAAAAAAATGATGAATAGACAACTTGATACACAAAGCGCTGACTGTCACAGCGAATATTTAAATTGTTGCAATGCTTGCAAAAGTGAGTTTTGTGGTCGTCTATTTAAGAGTGTTGCAATAGACAAGCAATAGTTGTTGGTATAAGAGGTCCATAGTTGACAGATGGCATATCCAAAATTTATAGCAACACCCTGCACATTTGACACAAAAACCAATCCCGGCATCAATCAAAACCAGGGCCACCAAACGAGCAGTGGATTAAAATTTCAAAGGAATGAGTTAACACGATTTAAGTGCAGCGTCCACAGTTGCACTGAATGATTGAAATATCTTCCAAGATATACCATACCTTTTGACGAAAACGACCTGAACGAGCAATCCTATGAATGTAAAGCTCACGATTGTTGGGAAGGTCGTAGTTTATCGCCATGGAAACCTGAACTTTATAAAAGGTTGAATGTAAATGTACTTCAAAATAGATAGAAAGAACAGAGGAAAGGGCCAAGGACAAGAACTTGCCTGCTGAACATGAAGACCGCGAGCCCAAACATCTGTGGTGATTAATACCCGAGTTGTACCAGCACAAAATTCAGCCATAATTGCATCTCGGTTTTTTTTGTGTCATATCTCCATGCATAGGCGAAACTGTGAAATTATTGCTCTGCATCTTCTCTGTAAACCAGTCAATGTATAGATACAAAGCAAAGGTTCCATGGTCAGATTAATATAATATCTATGACAGAAACAATCAAGCATTTTACATGCCATACCTTTCTTTCCGTGTTGCAAAATATGACAGCTTGAGTGATCGTAAGAGTATCATAAAGATCACATAAGGTGTCAAACTTCCATTCTTCCCTTTCAACAGCAACAAAAAATTGTTTGGTGCCCTGTAATTCACAATATATTGCATGGCTATGGTTGATTCAGAAGCAATGCAAGGAAAAATCAAAATCATATAAAGTATGTCAAACTAATTAATCAATAGCATTACAGTAAATTCAGTCTCATTCATACCTCAAGCGTCAATTCATCACGTTTGACAAGGAACCGAACAGGAACAGTCATGAATTTGTTTGTCATCTCCAAAATCTCATGTGGTAGAGTTGCAGATATCAGCATCACCTGTCAGATGACAACACAATCACATTGACGCTCGAACTAGGAATGAATTCGATTGTAAATGTATAGCTACACTGTTTAATATTAGAATATTAATGGCGTTGTCGACAGTACGGATTGCAAAGAAAGGGACTGAATACCAACCCTGAGTCCTGCCATGGTTGTTTCATATTTCTTGTACACTTGTCTGCAAAAGCCTGGGACTTTGTTCCCGTCTACTCCGACTCTCTTAACCGCATAATCTGTGATACCCAGAATTCAGACTTCATCATTTCGTTGAAAAGAAAACCAAAAAAAAGAGCAATATGTTTTCACATTGTTATCGGTTACAGTATAGGAAACAATAACAACAAGAAGAACGAGAGCATGCCTTAAAACTGCGCAGGTTTGTCCAAGGGCAGTTTGCCAGAAAAGCTGGTGTTCTGAACATGATGGCAACTTGAATATTGTATGAAATGTGAGCCTTCTGTCAGGAAAAATGAACTTGGATCGTCAATAGTCTTAGTGTGGCTATTCTCATGACTTGTTGACACTGTTTCACTAAATACAACCAGCAGGTGTCCAACTGATCACTTCCCCTTTGCTACAATACTCCCAGCCTGTCTCGAATTTGGAGCTTTGAAACTAGGTATGGACATTTACCGAACATACACTTTTGCTAGATGTTTTCGTTGCAATTTCCAAGGTAGATGTATATCCAAAATGTGGAAGCATGCACAAGGCATGCCAACTGTTTCAAAAAATTGCTAAAAGAAATTTGGTCTTACGGAGTGCATGATTACAGCATATACTCAAAACTGGATTGTTGAAAAGGCCTTAGAAACTTTCCAGCAAATGCAATTGACAGCTGTAAAGCTAGACTCCAAAACCTTTGCCAGGATACTTCCACCCTGTGTCAACATGGGAGCTGTAGAGAAGGAAATAGACATATAAACAACTGACCTGGGATATTGACTATAGAATATTATATTTTCAAGTATCACAATGATCTTATTGTACTCCATAACAAAGTAGAAAAAGTCCAAATTGAAAGAAAAAGTCGTTTCACCTTTCTTCTAAATTTCCATTTGCGAATTGCTTTCAACTTCCTTCACATTTCACTTTCCTTGTTAATTATTTAGTTCTCTTATGTGGCTTCATAATACCAATACAAATTTAGTTTAAATACCTCTAAATGTATATCTTGCTACCCCAAGTCAAAAATGCCTCTTCAATGCATTTTAAAATTTGATTCCACAACTCTGAAATCTTTATTCATTCAAAAAAATAACCCCACAATACTTTTAAGCCTTAGTTTGCAATATGACCCCAATAAGTAATTTTACTTCTGTGTTACTAATTTTTTAATGTTTGATTTATCGAAGACTCGGTACCTCTGAGTTTGTAGGAGTAAAATTATGTGCTCCGTTTGGCAATAAGAATCTTCTTTTCTTTACATCCTCAATTATTATAATCTACACTTGCAATTTAAAGGCAATAATTGGATTCTATAACATTTTCCTTGGTATTCTAGACAATCTCCTCCTCATTTTCACATCTTCAATTATTACAATCAACAATTACAATTTCAAGACAGGAACTGGCCACTTTGCGGCTCTTGTTGAAATGTATTTGCATGGACAAATGTGGTTTCAAATATATACTATAGCTATAATGACAGACAGAAAAATAGCAACAAACACATTAAAACACCAATTAACAAATAGATTGAAAGGGAAATGTAGTACAAAAGTCATGGGTAAAATTAAAAATTTTCTCACTACGGCCGAAGAATACAACTTTTTATTCTCTAGTTTGAATCGTCGGTTTCGGTTTTGGTTCCGTATGGCTTTTGGTCTTCCTTGCTCTACTATTCAACTTATGCATTTCACTTACAAATGCCTGCAAATCTGCTGCAGAGGATCCTTCTTGTTTCACAGCTTTTTCGGCCATCTCCTTCAATTTCACTGTTCTCTTTCCAATCTCTTTTCCCTTGTCTTCAATTAACACCCTTCGCAAAACCTCCTTCACTCTTTCCTTGTCTGGAAGCCCATCTTTGTCTTGGCAAAACTGAATTCCTATGCCCAATTCTGTAATTAGTTTTGAATTGAAGCGCTGATCTCCAAACATGGGCCATGCTACAATCGGAACTCCATGAGTTATACTCTCCAGCGTCGAGTTCCATCCGCAGTGGCTCATGAAGGCACCCACAGATGGGTGAGAAAGAATGAGAAGCTGAGGCGCCCCTCCCCATATGACCATCCCTCTTTTCTTCGTTCGCTCCAGAAAGCCTTCTGGAAGATATGTGCTGGCAAGATCTGCTGAGTCCGAATTCGTGGTTTCAATATTTGGGGACACTTTGAAAGCCCAAACAAATGGCTGCTCGCTGCCTTCCAAACCTCTGGCCAAGGCGTTTGTTTGCTGTTGTGATAAAAATGTTTGGCTTCCGAACGAAACGTACACAACTGAACGCAGGCATTGCGAATCCAGCCACGAAACCAGCTCTCCTTCGCTTATGTCGGCCATTTTGCCTCGCGCGCTAACGTTCCCTGCACTGCCAAGAAACTTTGGGGGAAACACACGACCTATCGCCCAAACCGGTTTATTCTTTAATTTTTTCAAGTGCTCAATAAATACAGGCTCAAGCTCGTTGAAGGAATTAATCAGTATTCCCGCAGAGCCTTTCCACATTGCCTGACAACGCCGTAAAGACCATTGCATGCTGGGGTCGGAAAGGTCTGGATTGAACAAACCAGGGGCTACCTCGTGTCTGCCCAATCTGATAGGTCGTGGCAGATCCAAGCTGAGCACAACGCTGTCCTCCCCTTCTTTCTGAAACGCAATTCTGTAAAATTGAGCACGAAATCGAACGCAGCAGAATTGTTCCAAAGGCTCCGCAGGTGTTGAACAGGAAACTAGGAATATTATATTCTTGCGCGGTGTCCGCAGCCCAGCCTATACACATGTCATGGATGACGCAGAGCGGAGGTTCGAGGGTTTCTTCATGAAACTGATTCTCCATCCAAGTATGAAACGGGTGTTCAAGCTTACTCATCAATTCGCGAATAAGACCGCGCGACTCAGAAGGAACGAGGTCGGTATTCTCGCATCCCTCTGGTAAGCCTTCCACAACGGGCGAGGGAAGAACTACAACACGAATATCAAGACCGTTGTTTAAAGCTTCATGAATCGGCTGTTCCAGGCAGGCGACGTTGGCAGGCGTGGTGACATAACTGACAGTGAGGCCGTGGGAAGCAAGGTGCATCGCCAAATCGAGAAACGGAATAGAATGACCGAGGGCAAGGTATGGCACCGCCACAACGTGAGGCTTATGAAAACCCTTCGTCATTTCGGAAAACGCTTCGAGTTCTGGCACCGCCAAGCTTATTCTCTTTTATATATATATATATATAATCGCAGATTTGTTTTCTTGTGCGGAAGCACATAGTGTGCTGGGCACGTAATGAAAAGCTTCCCCGAAACCAGATCGTAACTTCGCAATCTTGCTGGAGCGCTAAAATAGATGGCAAAGTGACAAAACATTATAAAATGTTGTGAGATTCCGTCGCCCATGACGAACGTTGAAGCTCTACAGGGAAGGCCAGTCAGATCCGCCGAAACATTTCGACGGGGGAATCGCACGCCGCAAAAGCAGAAACAAAATGGCACGAGATGGGAAATGCCGTGCTTATTTTCTCTGGCGGCGGACAAGATTATTACAACTATTTTCATTCAGTAAACTTTAAATATCCAGTGAGGAAGTGGGTATCTTCCAAAACGGTGCCCACCACCTACTAGATTAGAATTCCAACGAAGCGAGACCTGAGACTAGTGTTATCTATTTTTGCCCCTTCCCCAAAATGGATAAACACGACCTTGCACATTGAGAAGATGGAGGGACCATTCCGCCATGGGAGCTTATATTTCGATTTCGAAAATTAGGTTGGAGGCAGGCTTGGCAATTGCAAATGCAAGTTCGACAAATCAATGGTCAAGGGAATGGCGAAGGATATTGGAGCTCGAGAAAAAAGAATGGAGTCCCAATCCCGAAGTTTTTGGACTTCAGGCATTCGGCAGTTTGGAAAAAAGTCCTAAAGGAAAATGTTCTAAAATTCCGAAAGTCCAAAATTTGGGCTTTCGGGTTTCAGAGCTTCGGAGAAAGGGAACAAACGGTTAGAAAATGGATCAAAAATCCCCGAAATCCCGAATTTCGGAAGTCCAAAAGGGTTCAGGGTCAACGCGGCAGGGCTTTTCGAACTTTCAGAGGTCCCGATTTCAGACTTTTGGAGTTCAGACTTTTGGAACTCTCATGGTGATTTGGCGATGAATAGTGTTAAAAGTCCAAAAGAAAAAAAGGTCAGAAACCCGAAGTCCAAAATTCAAACTTCAGCGTTTCAAAGTTTTGGGGTTTGGAGTTCTAGAAGTTTGGAGTCCCAAAACATAAAAAATACAACTACTGTTCCAAAGATCCAAATTCCAAAAGTTTGAAATTTCAGACTTCAGACTTTTAGACTTTCGGAGTTTTTTGTGCGCCCAAATGGATGAACAATAAGTCAGTCTCCGAAATCAAAATTTCTGAAAGTCTAAATTTTTGAATTTTAGAGGATGCATACATTTCGGACTTCGAAGAAGGAAAACCAGCAATTTGCAATTAATGCAGTATGGCACCCCAATCTTCATATTGCCATAACTTTTTACTGAGAGCTCGGATTTGCACAACAAAATACTTTTTGGAAAGATCACAGTCTCCTCTACGTAACTACGACTAGTTATCTTAATTTAATTGAGACTAAGTTATTCAAAATGAAGAAAAACAGTCCATTATTTTTTAGGATGATCCAAGTTTCTCACCTACCACAATGATGAAATATAGGCTTCCTTTCTTGCCCAACAAGACATGTACATGAAGGCATGGGTTTTACAGTAGAACCCATTATTGTTGCAAGTGAATTCAATGCATTTTAGGGTGGTGGGAGAAGGATTTCAAGTTCCTCTCTCTTTCACTCCCTTCTGCCATTCTTCCTATATATTGCTAAGGAGGGTCATTGTTTCTGATGTTGGATAATTTTTCTTTGCACCCTCCCTTCTTCTCTTGTCTGCAAGTGAATTTGTGGAGTTGAAACCTCTCATTGAAGTTGTAATAAAATTTTGTGCCTATTTTTCCATTGTAATGAACTGTATCTCAAATTTGTGGAGTAATAATAGAAGTGTGCGGATGAGTTTTAACCCTCTCTTGTGTTAATTGTTCCTTCATCTGATCTCTCACTGTAATCTTGGTTGTTTGTGCATAGTTATTAAGTTGCATATTTGATGGTCTGTGTTTAATTGTGAATGAATTGGTGATAAAAAATTGATCTATGTTGATGTTCATCCTCTTCAATCTTGTTTCACATTAATTTACATGAAATGCAAGTTATTCAACATTCCTTTTGGTGCATCACCTATGGTTATTTTCAGGTTCAATTTTTTGCTATCCTCTTAACCCTATCTCCCTGGCAAGTTAGAGTAGATTTTAAGAGTAGCATCCTCTACAATTTGGCTATGTGCATCAGAATAGAGGAATAGGAAACCTGACCTTCATCCAGAGAGATTTCCCAATTACATGAAGTCCCATACTATGGTAAAATATCGATGTTAAGCAATCACACTGCTAGAGTTTCAACCTATCGAATTATAGACAATCAGGGGTGTTGTGACTACGCATCAACAATTACTTTTCACGTCAAGGACTCATTAACGAAGGTATAGAACAAGCTATTATACAAGCATCTTGAAGTTAACTATTTGATTTGTCTTTTATAACTCTTCCAAAATAATCAAGCTGAACTATATATTAATTTACTAGAAACTTGTACATGGGATTTAGTGTCTTAATGAAGGCCGAATGGGTTTCATAAACATGTAGAGGAATCAATACATTCACTTAATCACATCAGATGAATTCATATAACACACTTCAATTCAACTTGAAAATTGAGGAATGTGGTCTTTTATGACATTAAATAGGTGTTGTAGTATAAAATATGTACATATCCTTGTTAGTAAAAAAATGATAAGTCCTCCCAAATCCTTAAGATCACGGAAGTGGATATAAATCAAAGAAGGGTAGAACTAAAGAAGAATAGAAGTGTTCAACCTGCTCCAAGGGATATCTCTAGTCCGTCTAAGTTTTCTTCTAGAGAACTGCAAGAAAGTGATACTCAGACATATATATATATATATCAATTGATACAAATAGTTCAGGGGATTATTTCGAATACTTCATACAAGAAGGAACTAGTTGTAGATAACACTCCAAAGGTAAGCCTTAGTATCTCGAATGTTGCCAATATCATTAGTGACACTATGTACAATTAAATCCGTACAGACTATGTGTATAGTTAGAGCCCAATCCATTTTGAGATGATAGTTATCCTATGCATATGCCTCTTGACAATAGGTGGGATAAGATTATGGGAAGGAATTTCATGGCATCCCAAGGTATGGGCTCCTTTTTAACCTTGTTCAACCTCCTTTTTTGTATAAATTAAGAAAATCATTTTCTCTTTAGCAAAAATTAACGAATCATTTTGATCTTTGTTTTGGAGTTTTGTACACAAATGTTGTACAATATTTAATCAATTGTTGCACCATTTGGTAAAGACCTGTATTCCCCCCACCACATTGTAATATTTGATAATAATTAAAATTATTAGTCAAATCTCATTTACATGAATAACCTATGTAGTAGATGATAATCATCCGGATCTTTAAATACATAAGTGGCGCTTGGTCATGGTCAGAAATAGGACAACTGTTATGTTCAAAGTTAGTCAACCTCCCATAGAGGTTGTGTTAATTGACTAAAATGTGTCATTCATTAAAAACAATTTTGGTCCTCTTTTGGAGGCAAGGATGTCTATGTTGAAACCCTATCAAGTCTATGTGGCATGACATGAGAAGATCTCAGTCTTTATACGATGGACATAACTTTGCTAGATGTTGAAGACTAGGTTCTGGCAGGAAAATTGTGGCATGCTAAGGAACTCTTTGCTGGTGAAAGATGTGTGAAAGATAGAGTTCTCTCTGATACCACTGTGAAATGATTTTTGTTCTCTTGGAGGGATAGGAATTATTTCCATATTAGGAACCATGTTCTATGACAGGTTCAAGTTGGCTAAAGGTATCTCAGTCAGGATCATAGTATTTAAGAGCTTGACCATGGTTTTTATGTACTTGCTATGGAAATCGTGGTAAGTAAGAATCACTCATTTGTAGTATTCGAAATTTCAATTTTTTGTAATACATGGGTTTTGGTTGAATGAAGACTCATTTCATCAATTTTATGATGGCATAGGCCACATGTATCTAAGGTCCATTGTTAAATTTTATAGCCAACTGCATGTATCTTCAAACTGTCTGACTTCCTAGAAGAAAAAATCTGCAATGTTAGTCTTTTTGTTCTTTTCTAAAGGTAGAAATATTGAACTCTATATGTTGACACCTTGATGTACGTACTTTACATGTACAAGGAGGTGTTAAAGGACATGAAATCTAATAATTTTGTGCAATTATCGTTGATATGATATCATTATTTAAGTACTGCAACAAAATGTTGCTTATTCCTACACTATACTTTTTTTCTGATAATCCTTAAAAATGTGCCAAAGAATGACCTTCTAATGCGTTTTGAATTCTTTGATGGGAATCCTAGACGTTAAGGATGTAAAATAGATCTAGACGATAGTTAAATTCACAACTTCAGTAGGTAGCACTTGAGTACAAGATGGAGGATCCAGGAGGAGCAATGACAAGTAAGGGGGTGAAGTCTTTTAGACAAGGACGAATCCCATGATTTCATTCTTTGTAGGATTTAGTTTCTAACTCATTTGTCACTACTAGTACACTTGAAAATATTAATCGCATAGATTTTATGGGATCTTGTACAAGTTTCCTTACGATGAGAAGTAATTGTTTCTATAATTAATTGTTTGCTGTGTCTATTCTTTCTAATGCTCCTAATTTATATAGGTGTGGATGAACAAGAAGTTGTCCACATCCAAGAATACATTTCTTACAGATTTACTATGCTTGATGAAATTAGGACCAATGATTTACAAAGAAAGGAGAACATGATGAATGTTACAATTATGGTGGGTGATCACTTGAAATGAGGCCCAAAATTGTAGAGGTTGTCAATGATTGAATGATCAATCTTAGACTCAACCTAGCCAACAGATGCCATTCCACACTTCACAATTTTCTAGGGAGGGATTCCTTGTCGGTGACAGATCAATAATTCCCATATCAAGTTTGGGTGAAAGTAATTTGGGAGAAATAAACATGTCAGGGTTGATAGCTATATTTGAAAATATGAAAATTAGAACCCTCAAATCCCTGCCACTAGGGTTTCTGGACCGAATATCTATGAAGATATATTGCATAAAGGCTATTTTAAGAGGAGTTGAAAACTACAAAATCTGTAAAAATAATCCAAAAATTGTGTGCTGGAAAGTGAGAAATTCTTGGATATGTATCGATAATAGTAAGGCTTGTGAAAACATTTCCATTTATTTGTAGTACGATGTTTGTTGTATGTCCAGTCTCGGGTGACTTGGATAAGAGAAAAATAATCCATATATGTAGGTTGGACCATATATGCATCCAAGAGAGCTATGATTTCATGTTCCTACAAGTCATATTATACAAGTTGTCTATAGTGCCCACTTCACTTTAACACATTTTGATATTGACTATGACATTGTTGACTATATTATGGACATTATTATGACTTCTGATTTAGTATGATGATTAGATGTTACAAGCATGGATTATTGTTGACTCTGATTCATATATGATGCATGATGATTACTAGAGACATTTTATATATTGAGGATGATAAACTATCCGGCATGGTTATATTTATGGATGTTAGGAAATGTGATATTTGGATATATTGAGTAGAATGAGAAAATTGAATTTAAAATATGATGAAATTATATAGTTTCTGATGAAATTGCAAGTGGTATTCATTTGGATGTATTGTGCCAAAGGTTAAAAATATCACGACAAACATCGGGGGATTGGAGACCAGCCACATTGGAATTCTAGATGAATTCAACATGGTCACTATACGTACCCAAAATTGTAAGATACTGTACTACCAAATTAACATGACAAGTGCGCCAATGATGATACAGGTCTCCTCGTAAGGTGTTCGGGATCCAGAAAATATCTCCAAGTGTGCGTTAAACATCCCACATGCCCCCGCTTAGTCCCCGCGTGCTTTGTTTTTCCCTTTTCCTCTCTTTTCTTGGCCTTTTGCTCTTCACTGACGAAACCGCCGCCCCCGCCTGGGTGGCGGTCTCGTGACCGCCACCCTGAACAGGGTGGCTCCTGTAACCACCCGCCCTGCTCAGGGCGGCGGTCCTTTACGTGTTTTCCAGAAAGCTCTTTTAACACGACTCACATAATTTCAACGTTTTACCAGCTTTCTTTCACCGCCATAAGCTTGCATTTATGATTCTGGTTCCCTAGAATAGTGTTTTGCCATTGTTTATAGTTTAAGAGTTCTATTTGGTTTTTACCTTGGGTAAATGCAAATGCTATAAATAGTTGGCTTGTGCTCAAGCAAATGGCCCCTCAAATTTGCCTCTGATTTCTCTTTGCAATAGATTTAGTTTTCATTTTTCTTAGAATGCTTAGTTTCTTTCATTGCATGCTTAGCATTGTTTTACTGTTAGTAAGCCACATATCCATATTGTGCAAGTACTATTGTTATTTTATCCAATCCATTGGAATAGGATAGTCTTTTTACCAATAGGAAGCCATTAAAGGGTTGCAGGTTTTGTTCTTCAAACATGATAGTTTCAGGTTCTGGACGTTTCATGTTGCATGACTCGTAATAAATCCCGCTAGGAATTGCATAAGCCAAGCTCTGTACTCTTGCGCTATCCCTCTCCTACTTGCATTGTATTTAGTCTGTATCTTGAGCTGCCTTTTTCCCAATATCTACTTCTGTTGATGTTAGCATTACACACTTTTCTGGATCCACGTGGAAATGAAGGAACGAGGAGATCACACTGAGGGGACAAGATCACACACACCATCGAATTCGCCACTGTTCTTCAAAATCCAAGTTCTAGCTTTCAAAGTTCTAGTTAGTAGAATATCAAATAAAGTAGCCAATCACTTTGTTTCAGTCGATTCTACTCTCGATATTGCCAGGGAAGCTGTGGGGATTGATAGTTTCTAAGAAACTATGATTCACTCTTCACTTCTGAGGTAGGATCGAGAGCCTTGCAAATAGATTAAGTCAATTATTTCATTGTTTAGAATAGATTCACAAATTACACAGACAAATAGCTACACTCGGTTATCTTGTTTGTTTTAATTTCTTCATTAAATTAATTGTCAAATTCTAGATATGTTAACAGTTACTCTTTTAGATTCATTCAAATAGTTCGTCAGAAAACACAAAAAAATAGAGAAATCATATATGCTATAGATATATCCAACGTAGTTAAATTTCATTTTGCTACAGTTTGTTTTACATTGTTACTTTTGTATGACAATCACGGGGACCTAGGGAGCCCAGAGAATATGTATTCAAGCCAATAGTGCCCCAGCCCAATCTCATTACAGCAATAACTAATATAGATCAAAATCTTAGGATCCAAGTCTTCCGAACAACGATAAGCTTGCAACAAATCAATTCCCAGTTGAACGGGTTGAACATAGAAGACGACCAAGCGCACACGTTTTGGTCGAATCAGCCAAACTACATATTATCCTAGGTAACATCCATATGACTGTAGAAGGGGTAGAACGAGAACAAACCTTTGGTTGCGATCCTTTGGTCCCACAGCCAGACGCAGGAGACACTCTTATGGATATAGATACCAACCTAAGAATTCAGGTTGCAAGAATGCCTATGAGGTACTCTGAGAAGATCGCACAGCTATTAGTTTTGAATATAGAGGCTGAGAAAGCATATGATTACTAGGTGTTAGGGATTGGGAACTAATTCTATGCATGACCATAGCAGAACCACAACAACCAAGAGTCTACGGTTGCGATCCACAAATCCCACAACCCAACGAATCCGTAAGTCAATCAGAAATAGACACTGGCCTATGCACACTAGTATTCAGATCCACTCCACTTCCACCTATCATCATCGAACAGTTATCCTTACTAGATACAACAGCCAACAAAGCTAGAGAGTTTTGGACTAGGCCAGAGAATCGTCCATAGGGTCAACTATATTTACCATCCACCGTATGACCTTATCCGGAGACGTACATGAAACTATCCTAGGTCATTTTCCACGTATTCCATAATCCATAGATCGAATCATGCCAGAGCTCGATATTGATTGGAGCCTTCGAGTAGTCATCCTTGCCAATCAATCTATCACACCAGTTCAGGTTAGGAGGGCCTTCTTTTCCTTAAATTTGCAAATTCCACTAGTGCATATTGAAGACATTAGATTGCCTAACTAGTTTTTCTGCATCCCATACATATTCCATCCCCACCGGCTGTCTCGGCATGACCTCAAGAGGTCGGGTGCGAGGAAGAGTTGCTTGTAGATTCCCACACTCACTTGTCACTTTTCCATTGTACAAAATTGGTGAACCCGACATGAACTTCCTACTTTCTAGTTCGGAGTCATATTATTACGTGTTCTTCAAAATTAGTATACTTTTCATATTTTCCGCCTCATTAGCTTTCACCATCACCTTCACTCCTTCCCATTTTTCTACGGGTATTCGTATACTCCCCGAATATGTCAGGATTCGATGCATATGGCAGGGCCCTCTTGGGCCTTGAGGCATACTACGCCCAACAAAATAGACAATCATCACCCTCACTCTCAGTATGGGGTGATAACTACTCAACCAACCAGTTGTCAACACAAACTCCAAGGATCAAATATAACTCATCTTTTCAAACTAAGGAGTTAGATCAGCTCGGTCAAACACAACAAATAGAGCCTTTAGGCTCGAATAAGATGACGTTCACCGGAGAATCTGGTTCATCTCCTCAGGTGCTGCTTAGACCACAAATTAGTAGACAATCAGACTCATATCGAGGTTTAGACGATGAACATTCGGTACATTATGCCAGGAACGACCAACGTTCTCGAAGTATGTACCCACCTATAGGAGGTTTACATACACAACCCGAGGTCTCTTTTCAAGAAAATACTTCCATCCCACTACATATAAGAAATGCCCTCGGGGAAACTTGGCAGGGCAGCGATCAGTTCATAACAGGATATCACATGCCTATACAACACTATGATATACAACAAACGCCACTACCGAAAAACACTATGACTTCACCAAATGAAGTCATTTCAACGTTAGTAGAAAAGGTGAGAGGGTTAGAACTTGCTCAAGCAAATCACCATTCTCAATTCATACAAATAGGAAATTCTAATCCTCCACACCATCCTAGCCAAGTAGACCTCCTCACAGGAGTAGGCACGTTAGGCATGACTCCTTAGTATTCACAACAAATGCCAACTAGACCCACTATCTCTAACGTTGTTCCTCCCGGTCTAGTACAAAACAATCCATTCCTGGAGTACAATACCCCGTCATACTTAAACATATACTCCAAATCACCACAAGGGGATATGTTCTCCTCTCCCGGCATGTTTTATCAAACACAGGTGTTTCCTTATGACCCTACCAACGTATACCCTACACCATATCAACAACCCATTCCACCCCCGCTCCCTCAGCAAGCACCATCAATGGTCGAAGCCTATGCGATAGGGACTTATTCAGAATATTTGAAAGAACCCTTAGATTTCACCATACGAAGCGTCATGCTTCCAAGACCTCTTCCCAACTTGCCCAGATACAAAGGTGAGGGAGATCCAAATGCACATTATATCAAAGGTTATGCTACAGCCATTCGAGAACTACTCCTATGGGATGGGGTTGTTGCTAAGATATTCCTAAAAACCTTGGAAGGCATCGCTCTCGATTGGTATTATAGAATACCTGAGGCTTCCATCCATTCGTTCAAGCAGCTCGTGTCAAAATTCATCAAGGCCTTTGACATGAACAAATTATTAAGGACAGGAATCAAAGAATTCTTACACATCAAGCAAGAACACAACGAATCTGTCACCCATTTCATCCAAAGGTGGCGTACAGTTCTTTATTCTTCGGCAAGTGCTCCAAACATGGATCAAATGGAACTATGTGATTTATTCTTTCATTCTCTTAGCAGAGAAGTGAAGGAAGAAGTCCAGAAGTTCCCACTAAGAACTTACGATGAAGTACTTGAGAGTTCTCTTCGAATAGATGAAGTAGCAATTGATATTGGTCACAATACATATGGAGCAAATGGGAGGTTAGTCACCTCCAACCAGAACACTATAGCTTATCCTACTACCATGAACATCAATCAAGGACCTAAAATCCTTAATAAAAATCGGGGTGTAACAACAGATGGAGTAACCGACTAGCGTAAGAAGGTAAATATTGTCAACACTCCATCACAAATAAACAACCAACAAAACAACAACTTTACCCCCACAATCAATACAATGGATTTTAACCATCCACAACAACAACAACAACAATGGTAAAATCCCACATAGGGTCCGAGCCAAAATTCAACTAGATACCAAAACTAGAATTCAAACCAAAGACATCAAACACAAAATTTTAATCCTAATAGACAATGGTTTGATCAAAATTTTGAGCGACAATACGCACCAAACCAACAAACCAGGAATTACAATCCTAATTCGTATTGTGGTTTCCACAAAATACGGGGCCATGACACTAGAATGTGTCGTGACTACAATAAATTCATGCAACTCTTGCCAGATGAACAAAGACAAATTTTCATGGATATTTTCTTGACAGATCCTATGTCACCAGCATCAAATACCTTTTCAGGGGTAGTTTCTCCTCAAAATGCACCCCTCAAAATCTTCAATGATCCGCTCCCAAATCACAATAACAATAGGCTAAATCTAACTGGGACGAACAAGAGTATAATAATGGGAAACAATGATCATGAAGCTTCAACCTCGCTAAATCCATTAGTTGCGCCACAATTGGGAAGTCAGCCACGGCCCAAGGTAGTCGGTTTAGTAGAGTTAGATGTCGAACTACCCATCGAAGCTGTAACAAGGACACGAGAGTATTTCTCTCAGCCAAGTCCAAGCCACCTGCCGAAGACGGATGGCATCCAACAAATCATAACAAAACCTGTGGGTGCCTATGATTTAATTAACGACCTAACAAAAACCTTCTCGCAATCTCCTTTTTGGATTTATTAAAAAATTCTCCTACTCACAGGGCTGCTCTTTTAGAGGCATTAGGTCTGGGCCATTTAATTAACATCACTCCACCTCCTGAAACACAGGTAAATCATATAGACTTCGATGTTCATCCTCTAGGGTAGGGGGATAAGGATATCGAATTCATATTCGAGATAAAAAAAATGCCGATAGATGCTGAGATCGCTCGTTGAGGTGATCCAGCCTTACATTTGCAAGTATGGGTTTATAACAACTATGTAAAGCGTGCAATGATAGACGATGGGGCGGCAGTTAACATAGTTCCCTTCTCTTTCCTTCAAAAGCTAGGGTATGGAGAAACCAATTGTTCCACAACTCGAAACACACTAAGGGGCTATGATAGTCTTAAAGCCACATCGGTTGGAACTATAATATTACCGGTCACCTTAGGACCCAAAACCATCTTGACTGAGTTTTATATTATAGATCGGGAAACTAACTATAATATGATCCTCAGCCGACCCTGGATACACCGCATGAAGGCAATCTCGTCTATGTTATTTCAAGAAGTAAGGTTTTTACACTTAGGGAAGATATTTGTAGCCAAAGGTGATCCAAAACCATTTGATGTACACCTAGCTGACTTAAAGAAAAGACCAGGCGTGCACTCGGAGTTTGAACTCTCAACAAACCAAATTAATAAACCTACCGACGCAAAACCAAAAGAAAAGTTGGTACCTACGACAAATCTTGAAACTATGAGCCTAGCCAAGGCAACCCCAACCCCCAAAGATGAGGCTAACACTGTAGAAATAGTATCATTAGGAACTACTACAAAAAACGTTGAATTAATAGAACAATATTTACCAATGTTCTTACCATTTGATTCTGTAGGCGTGGGATATTCCCTGGGTGTCAGTTCTCTTCCAGCAGAGGATCTCTGTATGGTGGAAGTAGAATGCGTAAACACAACAGATACCCCACCATCCACATTCCTAGCTAAATATTGGATGCTCCATTTTGATGGAGCTAGATGTTGTTACGGAGAGGGGGCAGGAGTAATCTTTACTTCCCCTAAAGGAAAAGTCCTACCATTCACCTTCAAACTAAATTTCGAATGTACAAACAACGGCGCTGAGTACAAAGCCCTCCTGCTTGGCCTCATCTTAGCTAAGAGAATTGGTGTTGGTAACATCAAAGGCTTAGGAGACTCACAATTAGTAGCAAACCAAGTCTCTGAGATATATGAAACAAAAGCCGAGCACTTACAGCTCTACAAAACAGCTGTGTTGAATTTAAGCAAGGATTTTGGCTTCATATCAATTGAAGCAATCACATGAGAACACAATCTTCTCGCCGATTCTATAGCAACCTTGGCATCACGCTTTACTCCAAACAGTAAGTTAGAGGATACCTGCTTCATGGTATCCCTTCATGATAAACCATTGATAAAAACAATGACAAATTCTCTTCTAAACGAAAATGAAAGCAAATCTACTATCCTAGACCAGATTGATAGTGATATGGCCACTCTGAATTACTTAAACACCTATGCGGCATTACATCTCTCCTATCATATGATAGATTTGTCCTTAATCCCACATTCGTCTTCCTACTTCGGAAATCCCATGATGGAGCTTCCCTCGCAAAATGAGCCTAGCATAAACACAGTAGAAAATGGGGACGATTTGGACTTACCTCCAGCGCCACCTGAGTTTGAAGAAGGTAATGCCTCTTTAATCGAAGAAAAAATTGATGTTAACATCAGAATGAAAGATGAACCAAGGATATTGAAGTTAGGATCCTCATTAACTCCACAAGAAGTAGAAATACACACTTGAATCCTCAAGGAACATCAAAAGGCTTTTGCATTTAATTATAAGGAAATGACAGGCGTTGCATCCCACATTGCGGTGCACAACCTCGTCACTAAATTAGATGTAAAACCAATTAAACAAAAATTGAGACCCATGAAACCCAAGGTAGCTCTCATGGTAAAAGAGGAGGTAATGAAACTCCTCCAAGTAGGATTCATCAAGCCAGTCGATTACTCTCAATGGGTATCTAACATCGTTCCCGTTCTAAAAAAAAATGGAAAGATACGCATCTGCATAGACTTCCAAGACATTAACAAAGCATGTCCTAAAGACGACTTCTCATTACCATCCATTGACGTCATTGTTGATGCGACAACTTGATTTGAACTTTTTTCTCTCATGGATGGATTCTCGGGATATAATCAAATCAGGATATCTAAACAAGATCAGGCTAAAACCACATTTATAACTCCTTGGGGAACCTATTGCTACGTTATTATGCCATTCGGTCTCAAGAATGTTGGCGCTACATACCAGTGAGCTATGACATATATATTTCACGATCTAATTCATAAGATCATGGAATCCTACGTAGATGACTTGTTGGCTAAGGCCAAGAAGTGTTGTGACCATCTGGAAGTACTTCACATCATTCTTTCATGTCTAATAGAGTACGGAGTCACGCTAAATCTAGAAAAATGTGTCTTTGGTGTAACAGGAGGGAAGCTCCTAGGATACATCATATCGTCACGAGGGATAGATGTTGACCCAACCAAAATTCAGGTTGTCCTCGAAATGGTCCCACCTTCGGATGAATCTAGAATCAGGTCATTTCTCGGAAAGCTTGGCGCAATCCAGAGATTCATCCTAGATTTAAGTTTCGTCATTCATCCAATCAACAATTTTACTCAAGAAAGATTACAGTATTAATTGGACTAAAGATTTCAATGAAGCTTTTGACGCAGTCAAGCGTTTCTTGTTGTCACCACCTACGCTAATGCCACCTAAGCTAGATCGCCCGTTAATTTTATACTCGCGAGCTACCAATGTCTCGTTAGCCTGTATGCTGGCTCAAGAAGACGATGACAAGAGAGAACATGTGATTTATTTCATTAGTCGAACATTGCTTGACTATGAAACACGTTATACACAAGCAGAATGAGAATGCCTCGCCATAGTTTTTGCAACCAAATGCTTAAGACATTATATGCTAAATAAAGAAACAAGGGTCATGGTAAAAACAGACCATTTACAAACTTTTCTCACACAAGGGTCCTTGTCTAAGAAGGCTGGACATTTTATAACCTTAATGGGAGAATTCGAATTAACATTTGTAAATCAGAAATCCATTAAGGGACAAATCATCGCGGATTGGTTATCTGATAACCCATTAGATGGAGGTGATCTAGTAGATATGGATTTTTCAGATGAATGCGTATACTACATTGAAGCCAGACCTCCTATCTTTGAGTGTCCCTGGTACACTGATATCATTAATTATATCATGGACCATACGTATCCAGAAGGGACTACACCGCAACACAGAAGGCGGCTACGCATTATCGTAGCAAAATACGTCATTATAGAGCAAGTGCTCTATTGGAAAGCGTTCGATGGAATGCTTCTAAGATGTGTCGACACAGAAGAATTCAAGAAAATTCTCCATGAATCTCATAGTGGAATGTGTGGAGGCCACTTTGGTGGCCATGCCACAGCTTGTAAAATACATTGAATGGGCTATTTGTGGCCCACTCTAGAACACGACGCAGTAGAGTTTGTACGCAGGTGTCATAAGTGCCAAGAGTTCTCCCATGAGATACACATGCCGACACAAACTCTACAACTAATCGCGACTCCATGGCCCTTTTCTACATGGGGCCTAGACTTAATAGGGAAATTCTCTCCCTCGTCTACAGACGACCATAATTTTATAATCACGGCCACCGAATATTTTACCAAGTGGGTAGAGGCTATGCCTCTTACTACTGTACCGGGTTATGTAATCGCCAAGTTCATTTTGAACCCAATCATTTGTAGGTATGGTATCCCGCAAATCATTATCTCAGATAATGGAACTTCTTTTAAGAATGATGAAGTTCGTGAATTGTGTAATAAATTTAAAATAAGCCATCATACGGCTTCCTTGTATTACCCTCAAGCCAACGGACAGGCTGAAGCGACAAATAAAACACTAAAATCCATTCTCCTTAAAACGGTGAAAGAAAACAAACGAGATTGGCACTTGAAGTTATATCCAGCCTTAGGGGCCCACCAAACCTCAATAAGAACACCAACGGGAGCAACTCCTTTCTCACTAGTATTCAGGGCAGAGGCAGTTCTCCCACTTGAGGTTGAAATACCCAGTCTCTGTATTTCATTACAAGGGATTCTGGATGAAGACGCTTACAGGGAAGCACGTCTCTCCCAACTAGAAAGCTGAGATGAAGCTAGGTTAGATTCTGAACAGTGGCACAGAGCCTATGCTGACTGGATGTGCCGGTAGTACAACAAAAAAGTCTATGAATGCGACATATATGAAGGTGATCTAGTTCTAAGGCTATAGAGCCGAATCGACAAAAAGACCAACGAAGGAAGGAAGTTCCGGCCTAAATGGTTGGGCCCATACCGAGTCATGAAGGACTATGGAAATGGTGCATACCTCTTATGTACGTTGGAAGGTGAGGAATTTGGTGAAACGGTCAATTTCCTGCACCTCAAGCGGTTCTACGCATAAGCAACTAGCACTATTTATAATTACATCTACGTTGCATCTTCATATAGATTAAGGTCATTTTGTCCGCTTGTTTCGTACACAAATTGTGATCAAGGAATTTTGTTCTCAAAGCAATTCATTACAAACTCATGATGTTTTTGGCATAAACACTCTAAATCATACTTCTCCATTTTCATGATATCATCAAACTATCTCAGAATCATTTTATCAAATAAAGCTAGATATGACAGTCTTAACAGTAACCATGCCAAGATCTACAGGTTTATTCTCACTTTTGGTTTCTTCCTAGGATAGGTGTCTTGCCTATGGTCTGTTCCAGAAGCTTTATGGTGTCACATCTATCCCATATATCTCTTTGGAAATAAGCACATACTGACATTTTACTCAAGAAAACAAGTCAAATATGTATCAAAATAGAAAATTTTAATTTTACACATTTCCTTGCCTCACCAACCTTTGGTGATGAGCTTGTGTCTCTTACTAGTGACGTAGGGTTGGGAAAGGATGAAAATGCCCTTACTCACCTATTCTTTGCCCACGGTGATAAACCCACGCTTCTTACTGGTAGCATGGGGCAAAGTGTAGGGGGTCCTCTTGACAAACAAATGCAAAAGGTCATAAACAAACAATTTAAATTTCGAAGTCATTGAGTCAAAAACAAATGAATTAGATGTCCGAAATTCCAAAAGAGTTCAAAATCCTAAAAACCCAGATTTTTTCTACCATATGGCCATTTAAGGATCTAAGTCTGGATAAACTGCAAAGCAAGTTGCATCCAAAACTATGAAGTCACTCGAGTGGAGTGAGTTTTTGGTATCCTAATTTGGTTCCGCAAAAGCTTTGTCTATCTTTCATAAGTATCATTTCAACACATCTCATAACTTGCGCCCTTCCCAACTCTCGGTGATGAGCCCTCGCATCTCACTAGTTGCGTGGAGTTGGGGGTAGGGGCAGGTTTATCTACTCATCATACCGGTTTATATTCATCACTTTGCCAAAACAAATATGAAGTATTAAAAATTTCTTAAAAGAAACTAAGATTCAAAATCACGTTATATCTACATTATCATTTATCAGCATCATGAAATACAAAAGGAAAATAAACATTTACATCATTTGTTCTCCATTGCATACATTCTAAAAAGCATACAAGTATAAACATCATAATCTACATGAGGAAACTAGAAAAGACGCAGAGCCATAAATGCCAAAGGTTTGATCCAAAAAGAATATATATATATATATATATATATATATAAATGATCAACGTTTCTGTACAATGCCATCATGCACTAAGCATGGTCAAAATGCTCAAAGAGCCCGGGATATACAAAAGAATGTATCATACTAAATCTAGGAGAGCCAATCGGCTTCTCAATCCCTATGAGACCCCTCTAAAGGCGCACGCCCATGCCTAGGAATCCGGATACGCCGGTGCTCTAAGTGCACGGAGGGCTCAGGATCCTGAGGGGAAGCCACTCACTTCTGAGGTAGGATCGAGAGCCTTGCAAATAGATTAAGTCAATTATTTCATTGTTTAGAATAGATTCACAAATTACACAGACAAATAGCTACACTCGGTTATCTTGTTTGTTTTAATTTCGTCATTAAATTAATTGTCAAATTCTGGATATGTTAACAGTTACTCTTTTAGATTCATTCAAATAGTTCGTCAGAAAATACAAAAAAATAGAGAAATCATATATGCTATAGATATATCCAACGTAGTTAAATTTCATTTTTCTACAGTTCGTTTTACATTGTTACTTTTGCATGACAATCACGGTACCTAGGGAGCCCAGAGAATACGTATTCAAGCCAATCGTGCCCCAGCCCAATCTCATTACAGTAATAACTGATATAGATCAAAATATTAGGATCCAAGTCTTCCGAACAACGGTAAGCTTGCAACAAATCAATTCCCAGTTGAACGGGTTAAACATAGAAGACGACCAAGCGCACACATTTTGGTCGAATCAACCAAACTACAAATTATCCTAGGTAACATCCATATGATTGTAGAAGGGGTAGAAAGAGAACAAACCTTTTGTTGCAATCCTTTGGTCCCACAGCCAGATGCAGGAGACACTCTTACGGATATAGATTCCAGCCTAAGAATTCAGGTTGCAAGAACACCTGTGAGGTACTATGAGAAGATCACACAGCTATTAGTTTTTAATATAGAGGCTGAGAAAGCATACGATTACTGGGTGTTAGGGATTGGGAACTAATTCTATGCATGACCATAGCAGGACCGCAACAACCGAGAGTCTATGGTTGCGATCCACAAATCCCACAACCTAACGAATCCGTAAGTCAATCAGACATAGACACTGGCCTATGCACACTAGTATTCAGATCCACTCCACTTCCACCTATCATCATCGAATAGTTATCCTTACTAGATACAACAGCCAACAAAGCTAGAGAGTTCTGGACTAGGCCAGAGAATCGTCTATAGGGTCAACTATATTTACCATCCACCGTATGACCTTATCCGGAGACGTACACGAAACTGTCCCAAGTCATTTTCCACGTATTCCATAACCCATAGATCGAATCACACTAGAGCTCGATATTGATTGGAGCCTTCGAGCAGTCATCCTTGCCAATCGATCTATCACACCAGTTCAGGTTAGGAGGGCCTTCTTTGCCTTAGATTCACAACTTCCACTAGTGCATATTGAAGACATTAGATTGTCTAACTAGTTTTTCTGCATCCCATACATATTCCATCCCCACCGGCTGTCTCGGCACGACCTCGGGAGGTCGGGTGCGAGGAAGAGTTGCTTGTAGATTCCCACGCTTGCTTGTCACTTTTCCATCGTATAGTCACCTTGGCAACTTGTATTGTTCATGTGTATGTGTTTGATTGTTAGGGATTCCCATGGGGGGATCACCTTTAAATGTGACCAAGGGTTATGTGTATTTATTTAGTTGGTTCCTTTTTATTGATGTTTGCATGTGTTTATTTTGTGTTGCATTGACCCTTTCATTATTTGTTAAATGGTGTGTAATATTGTGAGTGATCATGTTATTAAGTTAATTAATTAAAATATTTCATAAGAAAGTAATTAATAGAGTTGTTGTGATTGAATTAAAATGTTGTAAGAGATATGTAAGTTATGTGTAAGTTAACTTTTGAGTGTGAAACACTTCATCTTCTTGGAAATTCGAAATTGTCCTTGAAGGCTGATTTTGGAGGCTTTTGGGACAAGTTACACTTGTCCCATACCTCTTAAATTTATTTACCAACCATACCTATGGTTGGAGAGTGGAATTTTGACTTTTTCTTAATGCTTTTGAGAAGAGAAATTGTAAGTTTTAATTCCACTTTTCTTACATGGTTTAATTTCAATCCTTTGGGTGTGGGTTTGATTAGAGTGTGTAAGGAAACTGTCATTTATTCACCTGCTTATTTATTGTGCCCTTGGAGATTGAAGTTGGATTATGAGTTGGAGTTGAGGATGTGTGATTTGGCATCCCACATGGATCCACCTTGTTGGTACCCAATTTTTTTCTCCTTTTCAAGCCAAGGAGTAACACTGATTTCAACATGGAGCTTAGAGGAAGCCAGATCATAAATATATGTCATTTTGTAGCTGGGGAGGAGGTCTAACTGTTCCTTTGGTACTCGGGATTTGTGGAGAGATGGGTAGCACCTTAAAAGGATATGATCTTATCCTAACTATTTTAGGTTGTGCCTTTAAACCAAGGTAAGAGAACCTATTTTTGTAACTTATGTTATTTGAAAGGGAGATATAGGTACCCTTCTTTTGCATAAATTTTGTAGAGAAGACCTTGGGGAAAATATGATCAACACACCAGATCTGACTCTCACGAGTTGTCACTTCCAAATCATGGAGATATTTTTATAACAAGGAAAAGGTTACTAAAGACATTTGAGACCCTGATTGTTTCTGCATGTTTTGGTAACAAAGATTACACATTTTTGTACACACATTACAAACAGGGTTACTATGGGTAAGATTGGTTGTTGTGAAATGAATTTTAGTGGGAGGGGAGATAGGACAAACTTGACTCACTAGATCCTTGAGAGATTATTCAAAATGTAAATATTCAATCAACAAAATGCCACAAAAATTTAAATTGTTTCCTCAACTAGAATATGTGTTTCAATGGAGGCCCAGATTAGCACTCTTTCAAACAACCTATGGGATTCTATCATGAATCCTCGATATATAGAACCCAATAAAGCACCAAGATTTAAACCAAGTCATGCTTGAGGTACACCCATAGGCTTACAGAGAATCTCTATCAATAAAATGAAAGAAAAGTGATTTTAAACTGTTTATCCCACTCCCAGATGAAGGCTCTTCTAAGAAATGAAATTGCAGATGCCACTAAACTATCACATGGACAGAGACCTGTGTGATTGGACCATATTTTGGTATAATATTGCAATAGAAACAAGAACTACTCGTATGCATTCAGAGATGAAATAATACACTTTGCTCAAGATTAACACAGAATAACTCAAATTTATCAGGAAGGGAAATTTTCAAAAACAATATCAAAGCTTGTTAATGCTTGTACACTTGCAACCACCTTGACACGATCAAAATTTGATACAAAGAGAGATATACAGGATTCTATGGATGGCTTCTCAAAATGGATGGGCTCTGTCAAAAAATTTCGATTGGAGAGAATCAGTCCTGATCTTTCCAAAAACTCCCAACCATTTGCACGAAAAATTTATGCCATTTATAACATTTACAACTGAGCACCTTCTCCCCCAAAAGAAAAAAAAAGTTTAATGCACCAACGTTCGCCATGATTCTTTCGTGATTTTTAGAATCAAATCTATAAGAAGTCTCCAGTTGCTCGAGGGGGGCAGATTTCATCGAATTCCTCCTACATTCAACTCCTTGCTCTGATAGATCACTCTTCCTTCAATTTTGCAACCACTTTCACCCCTGATCTATCAAATTTGGCTCCTTCAATGCTTGGGAGAAGAAAAATAGAAAATCCTATTGGGCACGAAAGTTAGACCATTTTAATGACAAAAGACACCTTCTAGATCTTCCCACCAAACTTCAGATATCAATATTAACTTGCTACTTTGTTTGGCATGTAGAAAATAATAAGAAATCATGAAGACTTTCACTTCCAGGGGCTTTACAGAGAAAATGGGGGGAAAAAATAGATTTAGACACTCAGCAGTCGTTGATCTTTGATTTTGAATGTGGGCCATCCACATGGAAGATCCAAAAATGGGCTCGGGGGCTTCCTTTGACCTTTACTGACCCTTTTGAAAAAATGGAAAAATTTCCCATTTTGCTCTGCACCTCCGCTTCTGAAAAATGGGCCTGACACGTGTCATGAGGTGGGTCCCAAAGGAATCGTGGAAAAATTCTACCATTTGACTCTCTTTTGGAAAAAAGGAAAATTTTCCAAGTTTCACTCACAACTCCACCCTTCCACTTCAATTCCCTAATGTGGGTCCTAGCTGAACCCTAGGTGCTTTTATGCCTTTTAACTTCTTTTCCCTCAAAGGGAAACATTTTCACTTTTCCTCCAAAAGCCTGCACCTCCATCATTGAGTGAGGAAAAACATTGACTATTTCCCATCGAGCTTATGGGTCATTTTTTATATTTTAACCTTTATGAGAAAAAGATGTAAAAATTTTAAGTTTCCTCCGATGGTCCGCTTCCCCACCCATTATGACTTTTTCAAATTGCTACGTGTCACAATGGTGCATCTTGAGATGGCCCCAAAAATTTGATACCTTGAACGAGCATGGGCTCGCCACATGTCCTTCTCTAGAAAAATTTGTTTGAAGGCTTGAAGCTCTGCGGAGGGCACCACGTGTCAAGCTCCGAGGTAGTATTCCTTGGTCATTGAAAAGGCCAAGAAAATATGCAAAGTGAGCGGAATGCCCCACGTGTCCTCATGGCGCTTCTTAAAAATGGTCCCCAAGTTGAAGACCCTAAATGAGCGAAGGCTCCCCACATGTCCCTATTCTACCAAAATCTTTCCATCTGCATAAAAATTTGTCTAAGTATAGGAAATCAGTGGAAGCCTCCACGTGTCCTCCTGGCGCTACTCCAAGGCAAAGCCTAAAATTAGATCTTCAAATGAGCGTTGTTCCTCCACATGTTCTTGAATTCCCAAAAACCTTTTGAAATTTGTCTAAGTATGGGAAACTGAGAAGAAGCCTCCTCGTGTCTCTTTCCTGTCAACCCTCCACATGTCCTCCCAACGCTACTTCAAAACCAAACCAAAAAGTTGATTCTCAAACGAGCGTTGTTCCTCCACGTGGACACATTTTAAAGTTTAAGATTTTTATAGAAGTTCTAAAGTGTCCGGCCAAGCTGCGTCCAACCAAAGGATGCCACATTTCCCTATTGATGCAAGGATGAAAATTTGACTGAGGGAAACCCCCGTCAAACCGTAAAACCCAGAGAAATGACCATTTGAGCATGAAAGTGAAATTTTCTTCAAGGACAAAGATTTTAGAAATGTTGCAAGACTCAAATACGTTCCTTGGGGACACATCAATTCATTTCTCTTTGATTATTTAGGGCAAAAAATACAGGGACATCAGATCTTGACTATGGAAAATGGAGGAAACGGGAAAACACAAGTTTTGAAGGAACAGAGCATGGGAGACTCAAAATATGATCTTTTCTAGAGGAACAAAGGAACCATAAGACAAATACGGACCAACACATGAACTTCAACCTAATAGAAAATTAAAATGGTAACAAAGACTGGCCAAACATAATACGGGGAAGGATAAAATGATAGAGGTTGTGAATCAATAAATCTTCAAGGGCACAAATGGGGTGAGACAATTCTGAGCACCAACATTTTCTCTGACTCGGGGATGCGAACTCCCTGCGAGTGCCATAAGAACAATAGTAGACCAAGTGCCAAAATATCCATTAGGCGACAGAGTCAGTTTGCAAAGTAGAGAAATTAAGCCATCTCTAAAAACAAACAAAGAAGCCAGCAAAAACAGGTCACCACAGACCAGGACGAGTAAAAAACACAAAAAATAGGACGCAAACAAAAAACTATACACTGTACAAGAGGTGTTTACCTTGATATAGAGGAATCAATCCAAGAAATTCTTCAAATTCCTACTATTAACAGGTAGTTCGAGCAATTCACCATCTAGATCCTTCAAGAAAAAGGTGTGTTCACCAATTCTGATGTCCATGGAGTAAGGGCCCATCCACAATGAGTCAAACTTGCCATGATTGCCCTTATCCTCATGCCTACTATCCCATAGTACCACAAGATCTCCAATATTGAAGGCTCTGGAAGTAACCTTCCTATCAAATAGTTTCTTCAGCTTTTCTCTGAACTTTATATGCCTATGGTGGGATGCCCTCCTCTCTTCATGAAGCTCAACAATTTGGTTAATGCAGGCATCATAAGGACCTATCTCTTGATCTTCCAGTTGTTGCATAAACTGATATGAAGATAATTGCTATTCAGCGGTAGCAGGGCTTGAGTTCCATATACCAACTCAAATGGACTCTTTCAAGTGACCCTCTTGATGGTGATCCTATCTGCTCAAACAAAAAACTTCATCTGTTCACCTCACTTTCTCTTGTTCTGCTCAAGTGTTCTTCTGATGATCTTCAGCAAATTTTTGTTACTGGACTTGGATTTTCCATTTCCTTGGGGATTGTAATTAGAGGGATATTTCAGTTTGATCCCATACTCCTTGCACATTGCCACCAAAGGTTTGGCTCTAAAGCTCATGGCATTGTTAGCAATAATCTTGACTGGTACCCCAAACCTGCAAATGATGTTGTTTAGCACAAAATCCATGACAACTTGGTGTGTTTCCTTCTTGGTGGGGATTTCTTCCACCCACTTAGTAAAATAATCAGTTTTCACAAGGATCCACTTATGGCCAGCACTTGAAGGGTCTAAAATCTCACCAATGAAATCCATTCCTCATTGCTTTAATGGAGCTTCAATTGATACATGTTGCAAAGGAAGGGAGCCTAAAACTTTCAGTCTTCCAGAGAAGCGCTGGCAAATTCATTCATTAATGTATGATGTTGTTAAGTATAATTAGTAGTAGCGTCTGATAGAAGATAACGGCGCCGCAGTACGGTGCCGCCAATAATGTGGAGTACGGTAACAGTCAAAGTACAATAGGAATGTTGTAAAAAGTAAATATTTGTCGTAAGTGGTCCGGTAATGTTAAAATGTCAAAGTTTGGGTAATTAGAGAAGTAGGGTCTACGTGATTAGGAATTAGAAATATTATAT
This sequence comes from Taxus chinensis, assembly GCA_019776745.2. Taxonomy (NCBI): domain Eukaryota; kingdom Viridiplantae; phylum Streptophyta; class Pinopsida; order Cupressales; family Taxaceae; genus Taxus; species Taxus chinensis. The sequence goes on from CM034153.1 coordinate 609,410,437, forward strand.
TGGTAATAAGGACAAGGAGTGAGGTCATAAATATTTTGTGTATTTTATTTGTAAAAAGTCTAAAAATGTGGAACCCATGTAAAATGATAAGGTTTATCTTATCTTAACAGATAAGCCTACATGTACAGATAAGAGTTAAGGTATGGAATATGATTCGTCGGAGTGGATTTCTTATCCTATCTTAGAGATAAGATGGATAAGCCTGGAAGTTCTATAAATAGAGAGGCTACCCCCCTCATTTAGCATAGAAAGAAGTAGTGAGAAATATTGTAGGAAGTGTACGAAGGAAGCCATCAGTTAAAGGTGTGTTGAAGAAGCCATCAAGAGGCGTAATTGTAAAGTTTCTCCCATAGTCTTGTTGAAGTACCTCATGGGTGAGATTGTAACAATTTCATGTTAATATTATTATTTCCTTTGATATTTCTGATTTGTCATCATTCTGTCTTATCATAGTCGATGGTATTCTTGTGTTATGTTGTTGTTCTGTTTCCAGATTACATCCACCAAACTAAAGGCTGTGCATTAGTAAATAATCATAGCACGAGGAGTTCCCGGTGAAGAATTATCATAGTGCCGGATTGGTGATGACATTTTGGTTCCGTTGCCGGGACCATTCCTCGTTGGTGGATTTTCTGGAGAGATATTCCCACTTAGTCAAAAATCAATTGGAGGGTAACCTTGTTTTTACTGTGCATAGTAGTTACCATGGTAAAGTCATTTTTACCGTGAATAGTAGTTACCATGTTAAAGTCATTTTTTCCATGAATAGTAGTTACCTTGGTAAAGTCCTTTTTGCTGGGAATAGTAATTACCACAGTAAAGTCACTTTTTACCGTGAATAGTATTTACCGCAGTAACTTCACTTTTTACCGTGAATAGTGTTTACCACAGTAAAATCAGTTTTTACCGCAGTAAGTCAAGTTTTACCATAGTTTACCGTGGTCATTTCTATAGTAATTCCAATTATTTGTGCACATAAGTCTTGTTGATTGTACTTGTGAGTTGGTATTTCACAGTGGTTACTTTTGAAAATGGGAAAGATTCCCGTTTTTTCAGCTCAATCTAATGAAGATGCTTCTTCTTTCATTCAAGAATTTAAGCGATCTTGTATTTGTAATGGCCTTATAAGAAGGGAACAATGGACTGAATTTTTTCCTACCTTTTTGGATGGATCAGCACTTAGGTGGTTTGAAACACTAGGAGATAATGTGAAAAATTCATGGGATTTATTAACTGAAAGTTTTCTTGAAGAATTTGGTGAACAACAGAATATGCAGATCTCATGATCGAGATCACAAAGCTATCCCAAGGAGAGAAGGAGAAGATAAGGGATTATCATGCTCGTGTTCTAGAGCTAAGGAGGAAGCTCGATGCCCAGATCCGGAAGGAAGGACTAGCGGATGGGTTGATGAATGGCGTGGATAATCTCCTCTGTAAGCACTTCATTCTTGGGATGAAGCCAGAGATCAGACAACGAGTGAAGTATGACCGCCCAGCTACCATTGAACAAGCAAAGGAGATTGCAAGAAGGCAAGAAGAAAGCATGGAAGAGGAGCCCAAAGAAATTGTTGCTAAAGTAGAGCCTACACCAGCACCTTTGGTCCAGAATCCACAACCACTCCCGGTGAGCACAAATATTTCTCCTAGTACATCTACTGAGTATGAAGATCTGCTCAAAAAGATGGGTCAGTTAACTATTAATCTTCTTCAAGGAAAGGAATTTAGTTCTCAGGGAGGAGATAGAGGTCCAAAAAGAAATATTTCTGAAGTTGTTTGTTATGGTTGTCATAAAAAGGGTCATTATAAGTATAATTGTCCAGATAGAGCTTCTACATCTGGTAAAGGAGATAATGATAAAGGAAAAGCACCTGTGAATTCTTTTGATGTAGTAGATAAGAGCAGAAATAATGAAGTAGATGTGTTTGTAACAAAAAGAAAGAAAGAAAAAGATAATCAAGATGGAAATGATCCTAAGAAGATGAAAGTAGAAACTAGTAAGAAACATAGGAGAAGAAAGTTGGGTGTGCAGGATTTTCTGATTTCACAGGGGCAAGGACCATACTCCATCTTGGAAGATCTGTCCAAAAGGCCTGCAAATATTACATATGGTCAACTCTTGGCTATGTCTTCTGAGAAGAGGCGGGAGTTGCGAGGTGGACTCAATGCTCGAAGAAGGAAGGAGGTTGAGGTCCCTGTTTTGGAGGCAGAGGCAGATCCCTATGCTCCACAAGCTGAGGTATTATGTAATGGTATTTCAATTCATGATGTCTTAGTTGATGGAGGTGCTGCAGTTAATGTAATGACCGAGTCTGTAATGAATATGTTGGGTTTAAAAATTGATCGCCCTTCAACACTTATGTTAAGGTCATTAAATAAAGGAAAAACTAAACCAGAAGGTGTAGTTTCAAATGTGGCAATATCTGTTATGGGTGTGGTATGTGTGGTAGACTTTCAGGTGATGAAAAATGGTACTGTTGCGTACCCAATGCTGCTGGGAAGACCATGGCTAAGGAGAGTTCATGCAAGAAACTACTGGAATGAAGGTTTCATGACACTTGGACGTGGTAGAGAGAGGGTGAAGATAAATGTGATCCCTCGACATCATAAGGCAGAACCTGTGGATTCAAGTGATGAAACTGATGATTGGACATCCTCTGATTACTCTAGTACCAGTGAAGTGGACACTGAAGATGAAGAAAGTGAGGTTGATGTTTCAGTCATGGATATCCTTCCAGTCACACCAACTCATGACCCCATAAAATTATCTGAAGAAGAAGTTGATGATCGTCTCCAACAAATAAAGATTGGTGATGCTGTGATGGAGAGTGAGAAGGAATCCTACCTCCAGCTCTTTCGAAGGTACATACACCTATTCACTTTCGATTACAAGGAACTCCGTCAAGTAAGTTGGGTAGAACATTCTATTGAGCTGGTAGATGGTGCTAAGCCCATAAAGCAAATGCCATATAGAATGAATCCTAATTTTTCCAAGACTGTAAAAGAAGAAATAGATAAGTTGCTTGATGCAGGATTCATATTTGCTGTGGAGAATTCAGAATGGGTTTCTCCCATTGTGATCTCAATAAAAAAGAATGGGAAGCTACGCATTTGTGTTGATTACAGGAAGCTCAATAAGGCAACAAAGAAGGATCATTACCCTCTTCCATTTTCAGATCAGATCTTGGACGAAGTAGCTGGCCAGGAGTGCTATAGTTTTGCTGATGGATATAGCGGCTACAACCAAGTTCGTATAGCAGAGAAAGATCAGCTGAAGACCACGTTCACCACTCCTTGGGGAACGTTTGCTTATAGAGTTATGCCTTTTGGGTTGTGTAATGCTCCAGCAACATTCCAGCGGTTGATGAATAGGGTGTTCGAACCCTACATTGGGACCTTCATCAGAGTATTTCTGGATGATTTTTGCATCTATGGGAGCAAGTTGGACCACCTGCACCAAATGGAGACAGCGTTTCAAAGGTTAGATGAAGCACAAGCCTCACTAAACCCTACAAAGTGTGTCTTTGGATGTTCTAAAGGCGTTTTGTTAGGGCATGTTGTATCCAGAGATGGTATTGGTACTGATCCTGATAAAGTTTCAAAAATCAAAGATTTACCATTTCCTCTTAATAGAAGTAAGTTGAGATCATTTTTAGGCCATGTGGGTTACTATAGAAGGTTCATCAAGAATTTCTCAAAGATTGCACAGCCACTAACCCAGTTCTTGAAGAAGGATGTTACTTATGAACCAGGAAATAAGGCGCATGAAGCTTTTGGACAACTGAAGGAAGCCCTGGTGTCTTCACCTATTTTGAAGAATCCAGATTGGAGCAAGCCATTCATTGTGTACACTGATGCCTCAGATACAGCACTAGGAAGTACTTTGAGCCAAAAGGATGAAAATGGGAATGATCATCCAATTTACTTTGGGAGCAGACAAATGAGCAGTGCTGAGGTAAATTATACTGTAACTGAAAAAGAGGCTCTGGCTATCATTTTTGCTGTAAAGAAGTTTAGAAATTACTTGCTAGGGCAAAAATTTCTAGTTGTAACAGATCATCAGGCTCTAAAATATATTGTAAATAAGCCTAACCCATCAGGGAGGATAGCAAGATGGATAATTTTGCTACAAGAATTTGAATTTGATATTATAGATAGGCCAGGAAAGAAGCATGTCAATGCAGATGCACTCTCTCGAGCCTATGATGGTTTAGGATCATCTTGTGATGATGATGATTTCCCCGATGCAGCCTTGTTATCCCTTGAGACAATCCCTAGTGAATACATAGATATTTGGAATTATCTGAATGAATTCAAGTTTCCTGATGGTGCCAATGCAAAGACTAAGAGAAAGATTACTCAAGCCAGTCGTCCATATTCTATTCTGCATGGAGTATTATTTCGAATAGGACCTGATGGACAGTACAAGAGGGCAGTTGGACGTGATCAAGGGAAGGAGCTGCTAGAAGAATTCCACAATGGTACATGTGGAGGGCACTTCTCTGGACAACTTACAGCAAGAAGGATCTTGGATGCAGGTTATCACTGGCCCACTCTTTTTAAAGATTGTTATAATTATTGTAAGACATGTGATATTTGTCAAACACATGGTAACCGTAAGACTTCATCAGCTCCATTATGTCCTATTCTTCCCCTTGGTCCCTTTGAAAAGTGGGGAATAGACATTGTAGGTCCACTTCCAACTACATCACGCCAAAATAAGTATATTGTAGTTGCCACAGATTATTTAACCAAGTGGGTTGAAGCTAGGCCATTGAAAACAGCTTCCATGGATGAAGTGGCAAGGTTCATGTATGAACGCATTGTCACCAGATTTGGTTGCCCATTAGAAATTGTAACAGATCAAGGAAGCCACTTCATTAATGAGGTGGTAGAAGCCCTAGTCAATAAATTTTCTATTAAGCACAGGAAGGCAACAACATACAAGCCAAGCACAAATGGACAGGTGGAACGAACAAATTTTGTGTTGTGTCAAATTCTAGCAAAAGATGCAGCCTTGCAGGTACATAAATGGGATAAAAGGATTCATGCAGCATTGTGGGCATATAGGGCAACATCAAAGTCAGCAACAGGATACTCCCCATTTCAGTTGGCCTATGGCATTGATCCAGTTCTTCCTATTGAGTTTGATATTCCCACTGTGAGAGTTATGAAAAATGAAAGGATGGATGAAAGTGATTCAGTAAAAGAAAGGTTGGTACATCTTCATTTACTGGAGGAAATGAGAGAAATAGCAAAGGATACAAGCCATAAGAAGAAAATGAAGCAGAAGGAATACTTTGATCAAAAGATCCGGTGGTCTCCATTTCATGTGAATGACTTGGTTCTAGTATATGATTCCAGATACAAAAAAAGAAGACAGAGAAAATTTCTTCCAAAATGGATGGGGCCCTACAAAATAGCAGCTGTGCATGAAAATGGTACGTACCGACTGGAGGAATTGGATGGCACTCCCATTACGAAATGGGTCAACCACGACAAGTTGAAGATTTTCCAAGCACCAGAACAGTCTACTCCGAGGACGGAGTAGAAGCTAGGAAGGGGGAAGATGTCGACACTAAAATTTTCCTCCGTAATTTCTATTTCATTAATGTATGATGTTGTTAAGTATAATTAGTAGTAGCGTCTGATAGAAGATAACGGCGCCGCAGTACGGTGCCGCCAATAATGTGGAGTACGGTAACAGTCAAAGTACAATAGGAATGTTGTAAAAAGTAAATATTTGTCGTAAGTGGTCCGGTAATGTTAAAATGTCAAAGTTTGGGTAATTAGAGAAGTAGGGTCTACGTGATTAGGAATTAGAAATATTATATTGGTAATAAGGACAAGGAGTGAGGTCATAAATATTTTGTGTATTTTATTTGTAAAAAGTCTAAAAATGTGGAACCCATGTAAAATGATAAGGTTTATCTTATCTTAACAGATAAGCCTACATGTACAGATAAGAGTTAAGGTATGGAATATGATTCGTCGGAGTGGATTTCTTATCCTATCTTAGAGATAAGATGGATAAGCCTGGAAGTTCTATAAATAGAGAGGCTACCCCCCTCATTTAGCATAGAAAGAAGTAGTGAGAAATATTGTAGGAAGTGTACGAAGGAAGCCATCAGTTAAAGGTGTGTTGAAGAAGCCATCAAGAGGCGTAATTGTAAAGTTTCTCCCATAGTCTTGTTGAAGTACCTCATGGGTGAGATTGTAACAATTTCATGTTAATATTATTATTTCCTTTGATATTTCTGATTTGTCATCATTCTGTCTTATCATAGTCGATGGTATTCTTGTGTTATGTTGTTATGTTTCCAGATTACATCCACCAAACTAAAGGCTGTGCATTAGTAAATAATCATAGCACGAGGAGTTTCCGGTGAAGAATTATCATAGTGCCGGATTGGTGATGACAGTGCCCCCCCACAAACTCCTCCATAGAGATCAACAATTATCTTGGGGGCTTCGCCTTCAGTAATGCACCTTAAAAGGACTCCCTCTGGGTTCTTCCAAGCTAACCCATAATCAATGATGACATATTTTTGGGAGGCTAACTTAAGGGCTCTCTTCTAGTTCTTACTTAAGTTCTCAGGGTAGCTCAAATGTTTGAGATAAAAGATTACATATTTATAACACTCAGAATTCATCAATGTTTAAAAAACATCTACCCTACCTTCTTCTACCTCAATTACCTCAATAGTTTACAAGTTGCTCCCTGCCATAAGCTTAGCCAAGCCCAAACCTCTCACCAGCTTCATGGTTTGGACGTCCATGTCATATTCTTGTAACTTTTTCACCCACCTGCACCTATTCCTTGAGACCTCCATCTTTGATAAGATATCCTTGACCGTGGTGTGGGGAACATAAGCAACAATTTTAGAACTTAGAATATAAGGCCTAAAAAACTTTGTTGCTTTTACCAAGGAAAATGCCTACTTTTTCATGATAGTGTACTTCATCTCAACCCCCTGCAGGGCCCTACTGAAAAAAGCAATAGGCCTCTCAGCTCCTTCATCATCCTTCTGTAGTAGGATGGAAGAAATAGTGTTCTCTAAAGAAAAGGAAAAAAGTTGGAAAGGGTTCTTATAATATGGAGCTGCCAGAACAGGTGCATACTTTAGTGCCTCCTTAATCCCATTGAAATCTTGGATAGCAGCCCCCTCCCATTCGATGACTTGGTATTTCTTCAACATAGAGGTAATTGGAATGGTTATCTCAGCAATGTTTGATATGAGCCTTTTGATGAAATTTATTTGCCCAAAGTAGGACTGAATTCCTTTTTTGGTTCTTGGAATTGGGACTTTGCTGATGTCCTCTACTTTTTCAGGATCAATCATCACTCCTTCTTGTGACACTATGTGACCAAGCAACTTTCTCTTCTGCACTCCAAAATGGCACTTCTTTGGATTAAGTGAAATGCCATACTCTCTACATCTTATCAGTATTTTCTCCAAGTGCAGCACGTGATCACCTCTCTTTCTAGAAAATATAGTTACATCATCTTGATAAACTGAAATAAACTAGTTGATGTAACTAGCAAAAGCAACATTCATTGCTCTTTAAAAGGTGGCTCTAGCATTCATCAAACCAAAGGGCATCCTGACATAGACATAGGTCCCCCAAGGAGTTGTAAAGGTTGTTTTGATCCTTTCTGATTCCTTCACCACAATTTGGTTGTAACAAGACAAACCATCTAAGGTGGAAATCAAATCAGAACCAGTTACTAACTGCAGCATGTGTTCCATGTTAGGTAAAGGATAGTTATCCTTCATTGAAGCTTTGTTCATATTTCTGAAATCCACACATAACCTGATATCACCATTCTTCTTTCTAATCGGTACTAGGTTGGAAACCCAAGAGGATTACCTTGTGGGCTGGATAATCCTTCCCTCTCTTAGCTTCTTTAGTTATTCTTGCATCTTGAGGGACAAGAGTGGATTGATGGGCCTTTGTTTCTACCTAAATGGCTTTGCATTAGATTCCAAGGGAATCTCATTTTGAAACAAGTCCTCTCTGTATGCTTTTAGCTCAGAATAGATCCAACCCATGTAATCTTGGTATCTTTTCAACAACTTGATGTATGACTGCTTCTCCTCCTTACTGAGGTTACTACCTAACTAAATATTCCTTTGCTTCTCCTTTGTGCCAAAGTCATGCTCCTCAATATCCCTTAAGGCTGCCATGCATTTATTAACAATACGATCAACATTATCAAAAGTGGACTCAAGAGCAACCAACCCTCTAGGAATGGTGTTAGTTTTTAGCTAGATGATGCCCTTGCCAAACAATGTTTCCTTTCCCTCTGTTGTACATACCATCGGCTCCAAATCAATGCATTGATTAGAAAACTCTCCCTTATTCTGTAAAAATCTTCTGATCTGAGCATCATCATCAAAAACCTGCCAAATCTTAATGTTGTTAGGGACAGGTCTTGTCAATACCTCAACCTCATACTCACAATATGGGGACATTGTACAATTGTCAAACTGAGACCCCAACAATGCAAGCTTGTCTACCAAGTCATTGAATTTCCTGTCATGATGCACAATGTTGAATGAATCAAACATCTTAATGAAATCTCAAACTGCATGCTTGTACTGCTTCATTCGTTGATTCTTTATGGCATATAGTTTTCTGACTTGTTTTACAATTAGTTTTGAGTCTCCTTTGACAATGATGTCCTTGACACCATACTTCCAGGTAATTCTTAAACCCAACAACAATGCCTCATACTCAACAATGTTGTTGGTGCACTCAAATTTGAGTTTGAAGGAGAAAACAAATTTTTCTTGACCAGGAGACAACAACACAACACTAGCACCATTCCCAACTTGGAGCAAGCTCTGTAAAAAAAAAGATTCCAATGAGAGCCTACCTATTCAAGACACTTACATTCTTTGATTTTTTTCTCCTTACCATTAGCAAATCCCACAAAGTTATCTGCATCGACACTTGTGTACAATACCTCATAGGATACATTGTTGGGATCCTCAATAAGATGCAACATTTTCTTTTCCCCATACAACCCTACAAGGCTTCCCTCAATTGGGATGGTGGCATAAAACATGTCCATTTGGACACTCCCACCAACACTTGCAGCCCATTTTCTTGATAGCAACATACCCCACTTGGCTGGGCAATCAACTATGACAACATCAAGTTTTAAATTTTTACCTGGGTAGGCTGCAAGTTGTACCACTAGACCCTTCACACATACCACTACGGGAACCTCTCTGGAGTCCATACCGGTACACTTCCCATAGGTTGATGTCACTTTTATGTCTAGCTCATTCATGACTTCCAAAGGCATGACATTGCATGATGGCCCTGAGTCAAACATGAATTTATACAATTGTCTATCCTTGATGATCAAAGTGGTGAAGAATGGGTCCACATTCATCTGAGAGTCCAACAAGGATGTCCCCAAGTAGACCTCAGGTGGTTCATCTAACTCTTCTAATGTTGGGGGTGCTTCTGGTTCTTCAATGAAAGGTGGGATATCCACAATGTTTATGTTTCTTCCTGGGGCAGTCTTCTATTCTTTCAACCCCAAGTATTCAAATGCTCTTTTTTGTGCTCAGGGATTTTGAGCATCTTAACAATTGGAACAGATACTTTGATTTGACTTAAGACTTTTCCAATATCATATGGGGCATTTCTTGGCAAGGCAGCACTGGAAGGGAAGCCAATACACTCATTAGGTTGTGCAGGGTTTTTGACAACTTGGGCATGGGGAGGGGTGTGATTTTTGTTTTGAACTACATGGTTTTTAGCAGGCGCATCTTTCCTAGGAGCCTCTTTAGGAATGTTTGAAATTAAGATAGCTTTTTGTTTGGCTTGAGGCCCTACCCCTTTGACAGCATTACTTCTTGTATTATATTCCTTCTCTTGAGCCACAACAACATTCATCAATAACTGTATATCCTCCTCAGAGGGGATGCCTCCATCATACGTCTTTATCATTAAAGCCCTTATATATTCAAATTCATTATTGGGAAATTCAAAATCTTGTACAGTATCTAATTCTAAAGTATGAGAGGGAGGAAGAATGGGTACCTTATGAATGCAATCCCAAAAGATGGCAGCAGTCTAGGCACTTATCACCTCAGTCTAAGTAGCCCCTTGTTGTGAGCTTGTGGAGCAACCCATCATGCAAACATCATCATCATTATCATCAGCTTCTTCTTCTTCTTGCTGATCTTCTCCACATGGAGCATGGGGCATAAAACATTTGTCACACCATTCAATGATATTTGTCTCCTCCACCGTAGCAACTTTGGAAGCCAAAGGATCAGGTACGATTCTTTTATCCCTAGCCTAAGACTGTCTATTTCCAAATCCAACAGGTCCCTTTCCTCTGTCATCAAATATTTGGTGATTTCTAAACCTGTCTTGGCCTTGTTGCCTATGTTGACCTTGTGAGCTCTACCCAATTCCCTTCTCAACTTGGGTTGTCTTGTACGATATTTCTTTGACAGCCCCTACCAAATTCTTTAGAACTTCTTCCAAATCAGCAGCCTTGCTTATTTGGGGCTTTTCTAGGTTTACCTACTTCACACATTCTCTCTTTGGAGGCTTTCCAGTTGCCTTTATATTATTTTCTATTTGCAAGGCCATGGTGAAGGCCTGCCTCAAATTTGTGGGGTTTTTGTCTCTTAAATAATATGCAGCCTTTTTATCAAATGCATCAATATATTTGATTAAACATGACTCATCACAAGGCCTTATTCTAATAGGAAATCTTCTCAAGGTGTTATTAAACCTTGTGTTGAAATCATGTACTAACTCATTAGGGTTCTTTTTGATATTTTCAAATTTTGTTAAAAGAAACCTTGGGTCAGTCCTATCACCATACTGCAGTTTGAATGAATTGCTCATCTCAGTCCAGGAGTCAATAGAATTATCTGGCAATGCTTTATACCAGTCCCTAGCATACTCTTCCAAGGTATGGATAAACAACTTGATATAAACATCCTCATGTTCAATCTCAAAATCCTCCATCATATTGATAAAAAGCTTTAAATATTGATCACCAGTAATAGCATTGTTTCCGAGGAACTTTGGCATTCTATTCATTACATTTTGAGGCAATGCATTTGGATAACCATCCATTCCCACAAAATTTATAGGTCCAAAGGTGTTTACAACAAATGGAGGCCTGGGTTGAGCCATATTGATTTGAGGAGGTGATCCTAGAGGGGTGACAAAATGATGGGGGGTAGAAGGTTCTTGGAAAACAAGAGTATAATTTTCAAAATGGATACCCCCAAAGGCCTTGCTTCTTGGAAATCTCTATCAACCTTAGAAAACATAGGTGCAAAGTGTGAAGAAAACCTTTCAAAATAAAATAAAGGTCCCTCTCCAGCTGGAGAGTTCAACTCCACAAAGAGGCTTCCTGATTCAAATGCACTTGAGCTGCAATCTTCAATGATAGGCCACTCACTTTCAACAACGGAGATCCTTCTTCTTGTCTGCTGATCTCCAACAGCTCTCCAGGTTTTCCTTCCTTCTGATTTTGCTTTTCCTAACTCTGGAAATAGTGTCCTAGCAGGATCCCTAGCAAAGAAATTTCTTCTTCCCTCTAGCTTTGCAAATATTAGTAACAGATCTGACTTTGACAGAGTTTTTAGACACTTGTACTTTTTAATAATTAGATCAAAAGGGAGTCACCACTAAGGATTTTCACCTTAGTTGTGCTTATGCACTAAATGATCTGCTAAAGGTATGTCAATGCTAGAAATTGGAAATGGAAAGATTTTAACCCTTCTTTACCCAGACTAATCAAATGAAAGCTAGTGCACTAGGTGTGGGAGCTAAAAGAATTGCACATAGCACTTGGAGCATACAAGAAGTATTTTACTAGGTTCTTGATTTTGGACTTAGAATTCTCAGAAATGGTGCCACTGACGTTGGTATTGTTGACTGGCTAAAAAGATATGGATTGGCAGTGAAATAGTAAAATAGTCTCAGTAATGCAAATTATTTCCCAGGAGTTCCAAACAGTGCCTGGCAATGGGACCACTGATGTTGGTGTTGTTGATGGGTCAAATACATATGGCTTCAAATATGTATGCACATGGATTAAATTGAACTAAATCCCTAGAAACGGTGCCACTGTTGTTGGTACCCAAATTTGTTCTCCTTTTCAAGCCAAACAACAACATTGATTCAACATGGAGCGAAGAGGTAGCCATATCATAAATATATGTCATTTTGTAGCTAGGGAGGAGGTCTAACTGTCCCTTTGTTACTTGGATTTGTGGAGAAATGGGTAACACCTTAAAAGGATATGATCTTATCCTAACTATTTTAGGTTGTTCCTTTAAACCAAGGTAAGAGAACCTATTTTGTAACCTCTGTTATTTGAAAGGAGATATAGGTAACCTTATTTTGCATAAATTTTGTAGAGAAGACCTTGGGGAAAATATGATCAACACACCAGATCTGACTCTCACGAGTTGTCACTTCCAAATCATGGAGATATTTTCACAACAAGGAAAAGGTTACTAAAAACATTTGAGACCCTGATTGTTTCTACATGTTTTGGTAACAGAGATTATGCATTTGTGTACACACATGAAAAACATGGGTACTATGGGTAGGCTTGGTTGTTGTTAAATGAATTTTGGTGGGATGGGAGATAGGACAGACTTGACTCACTAGATCCTTGAGAGCTTATGCAAAATGGAAATATTTAATCAACAAAATGCCACAAAAATTTAAATTGTTTCCTCAACTAGAATATGTGCTTCAATGGAGGCCCATATTAGCACTCTTTCACACAACCTGTGGGATTCTATAACGAATCCTCAATTTAGAGAACCCAATAAAGCACCAAGATTTAAACCAAGTCATGCTTGAGGTACACCCATAGGCTTACAGAGAATCTCTATCAATAAAATGAAAGAAAAGTGATTTTAAACCGTTTATCCCACTCCCAGATGAACTCTCTTCTGAGAAATGGAATTATAGATGCCACTAAAATATCACAATGACTGAGACCTATGTGATTGGACCCTATTTTGGTACAAGATTGCAATAGAAACAATAAAAACTACTCGTATGCATTCAGAGATGAAATAATACACTTTACTCAAGATTAACACATAATAACTCAAAGTTTGATCAAATTTATCAGGAAGGGAAAGTTTCCAAAACAATCTCAAAGCTTTTCAATGGTTATACACTTGCAACCACCTTGACACGATCAAATTTGATATAAAGAGATATATACAGGCTTCTCTAGATGACTTCTCAAAATGGATGGGCTTTGTCAAGCTTTTTCTGCTCGAGAGAATTAGTCCTGATCTTTCCAAACACTCCTAACCATATAGACAAAAAATTTGTGCCATTTATAACATTTACAACTGAGCCCCTTCTCCCTAAAAGACAAAAATGTTTAATGCACCAGTGTTCTCCATGATTCTTTCATGATTATTAGAATCAAATCTACAGGAAGTCTCCAGGTGCTCGAGGGGCCTGATTTCATCAAATGCCTCTCGCATTCAACTCCTTGCTCTGGTAGATCACTCTTCCTTTAATTTTCCAACCACTTCCACCCCTGATCTATCAAATCTAGCTCCTTGCATGCTTGGGAGAAGAAAAATGGAAAATCCAATCGGGCACGAAAGTCAGAACATTTTAATGGAAAAATAAACCTTCCAGATCTTCCCACTAAACTTCAGATATCAATATTAACTCGTTCCTCTATTTCGCATGTAGAAAATAATAAGAAATCATGTAGAATCAGACTTTCAGAAGCTTTACAGAGAAAATGGGGGGGAAAATCATATTTAAACACTTAGCAACCGTTGATCTTTGATTTTGAATGTGGGCCGTCCACGTGGAAGATCCAAAAATGAGCTTGGGGGATTCCATCGACCTTTTCTGACCCTTTTGAAAAAATGGAAAAAATTTCCCATTTTTCTCTGCACCTCCGCTTCTGAAAAATGGGCCTAACACATGTCCTGAGGTGGGTCCCAAAGGAATCGTAGAAAAAAATTTCCATTTGACTCTCTTTTGGAAAAAAAAGATAAATTTCCAAGTTTCCCCCACAGCTCCGCCCTTCCGCTTCAAGTCCCTAATGTAGGTCCCAACAGAAACCCCAGGTCCTTTTATGCCTTTAACTCCTTTTCCCTCAAAGGTAAAATTTTTCACTTTTCCTCCGAAAGCCTGTACCTCCATCATTGACCGGGGTAAAAAGTTGACTATTTCCTATTGGACTTGCGGGCCATTTTTTATATTTTAACCTTTATAAGGCAAAGAGGCAAAAATTTTAAGTTGCTTCCGATGGTCTGCTTCCCTACCCCTTATGACTTTTCAAATTGCCACGTGTCACAATGGCACACCTTGAGGTGGGCTCAAAAATTTGATACTTTGAACGAGCGCGGGCTTGTCACATGTCCTACTCCAACAAAAATTGTTTGAATGCTTAAAGCTCTGCGGAGGGCACCACGTGTCAAGCTCCGAGGTAGTCTTCCTTGGTCGTTGAAAAGTTCAAGCAAATATACAAAGTGAGCGGAATGCCCCACATGTACTCATGGCACTTCTTCAAAATGGTGCCCAAGTTGAAGACCCTGAATGAGCACAGGCTCGCCACGTGTCCCTGTTCCGCCAAACTATTTCCATCTGCATAAAAATTTGTCTAAGTATGGGAAAGCAATAGAAGCCTCCACATGTCCTCTCGGCACTACTCCAAGGAAAAGCCCAAAAGCAGATCTTCAAATGAGCGTCATTCCTCCACGTGTTTTGAACTTCTCAAAAACCTTTTGAAATTTGTCTAAGTATGGGAAACCCAGAAGAATCCTCCACGTGTCTCTTTCCTACCAACCTTCCACATGTCCTCCTGATGCTACTTCAAAGCCAAACTAAAAACTTGATTCTCAAACGAGCATCGTTTCTCCACATGAACACATTTTAAAGTTGATGCTTTTTATAGAATTTTTGAAGTGTCTGGCCAAGCCGCGTCCAACCAAAGGATGCCACATTTCCTTGTTGATGCAAGGATGTAAATTTGACTAGGGGAAATGCCCGTCAAACCGTAAAACACAGAGAAACGACCAGTTGAGCCTGAAAGTGAAATTATCTTCAAGGAGAGAGATTTTAGAAATATTGCAAGACTCAAATACGTTCCTCAGAGACACATCAATTCATTTCTCTTTGAGTATTAAGGGAAAAAAAAATAGGGACAACAAATCTTTACTGTGGAAAATGAAAGAAACGGGAAAACACAGGTTTTAAAGGAACAGAGCACGGGAAAATCAAAATACAGATATTTTCTAGAGGAACAAAGGAACCATGAGACAAATATGGACCCACACATGATCTTTGACCCAGAAGTAGATTAAAATGGCAACAAAGAATGGCCAAACATAATACGTGGAAGGATAAAATGACAGAGGTCGTGAATCAATAAATCTTCAAGTGCACAAATGGGGCGAGATAATTTTTAGCACCAACACACCTCATCATCCTCTCTTTCCTCTTCTATATATATTCAAATTCCTTGGCTTTTTTAGGGGGTTACTTCACCTTGCATTGCTTCATTTTGGTTTACTTCTTTTGGTTTTGGGAGCTCTTGCAATTTTTGGGGATTGTTGAATGCTTGTGGATGTTAATTCTGACTATTCAAAGTAATGTAATATTTCTTCATAATTATTTCTTTTTCAATTTTCAAACAATTTTGTTTTCTTATATTCAAAAGTGTGCTAGGTTTATAGTTCATGTCAAAAGTGTGCTCTGATACCAAGTGTAAAGCCAGCTAAAATCTCCCACTTGAGACCCATAAACAAAATAGGTTTAGTAGAAGATTATGGAATAATTATTTTTTTAAGTGTTAACAACCAAAGTCTCAAGGACAATTAAATTCAATTGATAACTTTTCCCATTATAATAATTACTAATTCCACATTATAAAGCAACAAGTGTAATAAGTCCACATCTAGCTCAAATCTCCTTAGGGATTAATTAAATCACTAGTTACATTGACATTTTAGCTAAATATTCCCTGATTAAAATTTTAGGGTTAAGGGACCAGAACAATTAAATACCCAAGGTATTTAATTACAAAATATCTAAGACAAGAGCAAGGTTTAATTGTAGTGGGGAAAAGAATACATATTTAAAATCATCAGAGTAAATTCTAACTTATCCACTCCCAGAACTCGGTTAAGGATTCAGTCAGATTTTTCTCATAATAAACACAATAAAAACTTCCTAAAAAACATTTCCATTTGATAGGAAACTTCCTCACCTTTCCATTGATATAAAGAAGTCTTCCTAACTCCTCATATTTCTCAAGTTATGGACCAGGGGAACTTGGGGTGAAAATTTTCCCAAGAGTAGACCTGCGGGCCTGGGGAGGAAACTTTTGCCCAACTTGAGCCTATGGAATTTGGAGAGAAAATTCATCTAGAGGAGAAAATCAGACTGAAGGAGTGGGGAAGAAAACTTTTCCCAAACATGGGCTGACAAAGTGGGAAAGACATTTAGCACTTTTTCCCTTTTGAGACAAAGGTGCAATTTACCTCCCCACACCCATGAGTCCGTAAGGGAACACGTGACCAAAAATTTTAACTGGGGTGGAGAGGCGGGTCGCCGGAGACCAAGAGGAATTTTTTACTTTTAACTTAACAGGGAAAAAAGGATCAAGTTTACTTGCTCCTCCGCCGATGCTCAGAGACTCCACGTGTCAGCCAACCATTGGCTGCAGTGTGGCAGGGTGGCAGAGAACTTAGGAAAAAAATTGACTTCTACCAAGAAGAGCGTTAAGGGTTTAAAACAACCCGCACTTCCACCGATGTCATAAGGTGACACATGTCATGCCAATAGTGACTCACAAAAAGGTGGGCCACCAGGGAGACTTAGAAGATTTTAACTTTAAAAAGAAATATTTAAAGGTTTAAAACTCTCTGCGCTTCTGCCTACCCTAGGTATGGCATGTGTCAGACAACCATTGGCTACAGGTTGGTGGGCCGGCAGGAGAAATTAAGAAGTTTTTCCAAAAAAAATATTTTGAAATATTTAAGGTTTTGAAAGGATATGGGCCTTCGCCGACCCCTAAGAAGCCACGTTGCAGCACCTGATTGGCTGCAGGCTGGCGAGGCCATAGAAGAAATTGGCAAACTTTTCCAAATTTTTTATTTTTTGTTGAACTTAGATTATTATATTTTTTTTGACAAAAAGAACGAAGGTTCGGGCCGGCAGAACGACGAGGAACTCCATGAATTTTGCACCTTTTTGGAAAAAAAAGGAAAGTTTTAGCCTGTGGGTCTACCAGCGAATATTTTAATAATTAAATTAGACAGTTATATTATTTTTGAAGCCAAATGAAGTAAAAACTTCAAAAGGCCATAAATTTTGATTGGTAACTCATTTTTTAGAAAATGAGAACTTTCTGGAAAGATCTTGACGTCCTATTTGCACATAAATCTTAGGAATTTGATTTTGATAAATTTTTAAGGGTCAATTTTGAGAAAATGCATTTCTATAACTTAGAAAGTGAACAAGTATTTTTAACTTATCAATTATTTGTTCAAATCCACCATTAATTCTTTCTCAACCTACCAAATAGACATGGAGGGTTTCACTTGGAAGGATTTAGGATAGATTTCAAGGCTTAAATTTTTTGATTGAAGATCAATTCAAATTTCCCAAATTTAACAGCACAAATGACTGAGAAATTATTTGAGCTCGATTTTAAAAAGGTTCTATGAAAATTTCTTAAGTATTATAGTTTTTTTGGAATCATTTTGATCTTTCTTAGTTTGTATTAATGTTTCAAATGTCTTTCCTAGTCTGTAAGGTCATTCTGTACATTTTTTGATAATTATTTGCTAATTGAAAATCATCTAACAGAGCTCTACAAATTCCAACTCGAACTGATCCATTTACATTTACCAAACTTCAAAATATGATTTCATTCTAATCCAATATTACAATGTTCTATTTCCTTCAATCAAAATGTAGAAACAAGAAAGCAATTTCTATTTCCTTTCCAAAAACATGCTTTGCAAAACACAGAGGATGTAATAATTCTGAATATATTTTCCACATTCGAACGGAGAGTTGTATAAAACTTTCAAAGCAGATTTCAAACAATAATAACTTCATTGTATAAGGTAAAGAAATATCTATTCAATTACAATTGAAAATATTTTTTTTATAGCTTCTCTTTTATATTGATCTAATACAACTTTTAGAATATATCTCTTTCACATTCAAAAGGGGATTTCATTTCCAAAATAGAGTAACTCTTCATCACAAAAATGATATACAATGTCATCCACTTCAAAGTGGGAAATGGTTACAATAAGAATAATCTAAACAAGGACTATCCAAATTGTCTTTTTTCCTTTGCTCCAGAACACCATGAATATCCTCCATTTTGTTTATTACAATTTTATCACAACAGAATAGGGGGAAAGGAAATGCTATCCACCCAACCAAGACATCCAATGACAAGGGGAATCCACCCTCTTCATTGGCCCCCGAGACCCAACCACATTGCAATTAGAAATACTTTTCAACTCATGGCAACAACAGACTTCCACAACACAAAAGTAATATTTCACACTCAACACATAATCCAAAACATAATGTAGTTTTGAACCACATGAAAACAAAAAACAAAAACTCAAGATTCATCATGCAAGCCAAAGGAGAAAGAACTGTGGGGGAAGCTACTTGTGCCTCCAAAAGGGGAAATGGGTATCACCACCTGAAAACAAACCACCAAAATATATCAATTCAAATCCCTAACATGCCCTTATGCCTCCCCAACCTCTTATGGCACCCCATAATGAGTAAACAAATGCAAGCTATTTCTTTTAAAGGTGGAAACCAAATCCCAACTCCCTCCACACTTATACCTCCCCAAAACACTTATGCGTCCCCACAAGAATCCCTATAGTCTTCTCCTACACCATACCTAGGCCATCTACCCACCTAGCCAATAAGCAATATCAAAAAATTTACAACATTTACATATGCATACATAAGAGAAGAGCATTTTAAAGAGACAAGCTCCTACCTCTCTATGATGGAGTTTGTTCCAAAGTTCCAAAAAATAAGCTTATCAATGTAAAATAGTCCCAAATAATAATAAAATAACAAGTTGTTTAAATTATTCTGCTTGCTTAGTGTGGTTTGTCTAAACTCGGGTAACTAATAATGTCAAATTAAATTGATTTTTTTGAACTTCTAGTGTAGTGGAAACTTGGTTCCCCTTTACAAATGTGTTGTTTTACAAGTCCTAGAACTTGATTTAATTGTATGATGCGTTAAGCCTTTTGTTGAGACCCTTCCTTATTGGAGTCATTGGAATGATAAATTGTATGGTGTGAGTTTTGTGGTTGGACAATAGTAGTTGTGTCCTGGGGTCGGGAAGAGTTAATTAGAAGCTGCTTAGAGCTTCCTTCCTTCAGTAGTTAGGAAAGTTGGTCTGGTTGTCAGTTTTTCATTTTGTTAACCATATGGGAGAGTGGACATTAAGTTTGGGTGAAGTTTATGACCCAATCCTACGTATGTGTCCTTAGAATTGACCTCGAGGTAGAGTACCCCTATTGGCGGCCATGAAAAGCTATGGAGTGACTGTGATGTTGACATCTGTAATTTATATTTGTAAACTTGTGTTATTTTATCAAGAACCAACATCTTATTTTGGGATTGGATTGAGAAGCTCTGAGGATCTCCTAGTTATTTATATTTTTACGATAATTTTTAGACTTTGCAATACGGCTACTTTGCCACTTTTCTTGATTGCCGATATTTCTTGGACTTTAATTTTATTGGTGACTCGGAGCTTGTTATGTTGTTGGCTACTTAGCTAAACCTTACGTGGTTCCTTCTTGCTTGATGATGAGTTGGTTCTATGCTTCTTGTATTGTGACATTTCGTCGTATGGGGGTACACCTTGGGTTTCTTGAATGTCTTCTTAGGTGCTTAAAGTTATGCCTTGGTTTTGGATACATGGAATCTTAATGTGCCTAGGATCTTGGAGTGACTCTTTACTTTCTCAACCTTGCTAGATAGAGAGTTCATTGTGTTGTGCATTCTAGTTGGCAGCCTATTAGTGGTGGTGGTGGTGATGATTCTCTTACAATCCGGTAAGAGATTGAACCTCGTCGAAGTAGAGGTGTTTAATTACGTGGGTAAATGAATTATGGTGGGATCGGTTTTCTTTTGGCTGGTTGTGGATGTTAGTGGAAAAGTGTTTTTCTGGTAGTGGCTTCTCTTCGATGGCATGCTAAGTTTTATCAGGATTTCCTTATTTCATTATATAAAGTAGTGACTTGTGGATTGTATGCATCTTGGTAATTATGGTTATAATTAATCCCATTCAAGTATAGTGTGTAAATTAAGTGTGTTTGTTTTCCCTCTTGACCCATAAATAAGTCTACCCTCTCCTTAAATTTTTAAGTTACTATGAATAAGACTCTATGACCTATTAATTTTGGATTACATGGAGACATTTATGGATGCTCAGAGTCTTTTGGACCATGAAATTGGTGATGTTAGTGTAATTAGACCTTGCTAATTTAATCTCAGTGATATTTTATAATGTGATTCTTTTTGTGAAACTGTAACTCTTGGTCGTAAAGCCATGTTGAATAAGATAGTTGATTGTTTGCTTACATTTGATGTTTTATAGTGAGTTTGTGGTGTTCTTATAGTTAAAATTTTTCCTTGTCATTTTGATTGCTTGGTTGGCGGTATCTTGTGGTAATATGTAGGTATATTTGAAAACTTTCCTTGTCTTATCATATGAGTAAAATGTTTTGGTCAAAACAACAAACATTGTTAAACCCTAGTAGATTAGGAAGTAAGAGTAATTATGCTTCTTTAATGGGCCTTCCTTGTAACTTCTTTTGAGAACTTGTAAAAACCCACTAGGAATGTTTTATGATACTTGTAATTAGTGGATTAAAAAACAAAAAAACAAAAAAAAAGTCTCGAAATATTGTTGTGATCTATGTTGGTTGATTGTTTCCTAGTTCTTACAAAATTAATAATGTGTTTTCTATGTTAAATTTCCCTTGTTTCCTTAGAATTAAAATGTGATGTGTTGATTTACCTCTCTCTCCCATAAAAGTAATAGTGTGATATGTTTACCCTTCCTTCTCATTAAATGTTTTTAATTGACAAATTTCCTCACCCAAACATCATAAAACTATAATTGAGGAGATTTGGCCTTGAAGCTTAACAAATAAACCGAAACATAGAAAGAAAAAATGGTCCTTTTTTTAACCTTGGTAGATTAATAGAAGAAATAAAAACCATGTAGAGGAATAGAAAGGGAAAAAATTTGCTCATCTACCTCCCCTAGGAGTAAAATAAATATTTTTCTTGTCCGCCTATATAGAATGGTGAGATATCATGGCCACCTTAGTGGTGCTCCTTATAACGCAAACATGTGATATCAAAATAAAAAGGAATATTTTAATTAAGAAAAATCATAAAGTAATGTGCTAGGAAAATGAAACTAAAAATTTTGAATTAATTAGTTGAGTTATAAAATAAGTAAGATTTATGTGTATTGAGTGCAATGTATAGTTGACCTTGTAGTTCTGTCGCCTACCTAAAATTGTGAAACACCTGGTGGATAGTAATGTGTTCTAGTTACTTAGTACTTCTTGTTCATAAATGTATGTGCCTTTCTTGTGGGAGTTTTGGGTCATCATACCCTTATCATCCCATAGCTTGAGGGAATGCGAGTTAATTGGTCCTTTTGGATTGAGACTTATCTATTGTTTGAGAAGTAACCTCAATTGCGTGTTGTCTTGTCTCCTTGGAGACCTAAGTTATTGTAATTCCATAAGGCAACATATGTTAAGGATATAAAATAACTTTGGGAATTCTTCTTTTCTTATATATTTTCTTGGGTCACCTTGTTATTGTTGTCCCTTTTCCATTAGGATGGAAAGTGAAAGATGATGTTATTCACTTTTGATGCGATGATGCACCCTTGGATTGTAGTTGGACCCCATGTTACTTGTTCTTATCCCTAGCGACCTTGAGTGGTCCTTGGTGTTTCTTGTTCTCTCTTTATGGTTATTCGAAGCTTGAGTAGGAAATAAGATAAATAAATCCCATTGTCAACTATAATGTATGGTAGTTTATATTGATATGTTACTTGTTAGTGGATATATATATATATATATATTGTCACATTACCAATTGATATATTTATATATATATAAATCTTTTGCCAAACGGTATCACATTATTCAATTTGGTTGGTAAAAAACAAGAAGTCATTAACCAAAGCAGAACTATAGGAAAACTTGTGGTCTTGACTTCGGTTTTATTACCATGAAAATTTAATTGTACCCTCTCGAGTTATAAAAGTGCTTTCCTGGAATAGTTCACTTAAGAATTTTAAATTTTTTTACTGATTTAGGTGTCCTTGTTGATTAACCTCATCTTGTGTGACCTCAAATTGTGGGACCTTGAGTAGACTTATTCCTCGTCCAAATTTGGTCATAGTTGATTTTTGCTAGCCTTGTTTAGACAATGAACCTTGAAATCATGGCTTAAACTTAGTAGAAACCTTAACTTTTATTATTATAGTATGTTGCATTCCTTGGGAAACTATGTGGTCATTCTCAAAATCATGGAATTCTCCTTATTATTCCTATACTTGGTGGTTACTCTTAAGACTCTTTTGAACTCTTCATGTTATAATTTTTATGTGTTGTATCTTGGTTGATAGTGTAAATTTACTCTCTAGATTTAAATGTTTGTAGCCTTGCTTGCATTAAAAGATTAGAACTCATCCCTTGCAATCTCTCTTCTTCTTGCTGAATTGTATTGGACCAAACATAGGTTATGTAGATCCACACTTGTTTGAAGCAAGTAATCCTATGATGGAGTGATCCATTTTTCTATTGCATTTGTTCCTATCTCTCTTTCCAGTGACTTCTAAGAGAAAGTCGAGTCTAAGGGGAGGGGGATGTAGTGCCCACTTCCCTTCAACACATTTTGATATTGATTATGACACTGTTGACTATATTATGGAAATTATTGTGACTTCTGATTTAGTATGATGATTAGATGTTAGAGCATGGATTATTGTTGACTTTGATTCATATATGATGCATGATGATTACTAGAGACATTTTATATATTGAGGATGATATACTGTCTGACATGGTTATATTTATGGATGTTATTAGGAAATGTGATATTTGGATATATTGAGTAGACCGAGAAAATTGAATTTCAAAATTGATGATTATATAGTTGCTGATAAAATTGTAAGTGATATTGTTGATTGGCTTTGAATGTTGTTGTGATTCATATGTATATTGATGATTTTGAAATTATATTTATATTCATTTGGATGTTCTGATATGGCCAGGAGGCTGAAGGGGTATTTGTATTGTGCAGGTTAAAATATCACAACAAACATTAGGGGATTGGAGACCAACCACATTGGAATTCTAGATGAATTCAACATGGTCACCATGGCAACTTGTATTGTTCATGTGTGTGTGTGTTTGATTGTTAGGGATTCCCATGGGGGGATCACCTTTAAATGTGACCAAGGGTTTTGTGTATTTATTTATTTGGTTCCTTTTTATTTATGGTTTTGCATGTGTTTATTTTGTGGTGCATTGACCCTTTCATTATTTGTTAAATGGTGTGTAATATTGTGAGTGATCATGTTGTTAAGTTAATTAATTAAAATGTTGTCATAAGAAAGTAATTAATAGAGTTGTTGGCCTTGAAATAAAGTGTTGTAAGATATGTGTAAGTGATGTGTTTAAGTTAACTTTTGAGTGTGAAACACTTCATCTTCTTGGAAATTCGAATTTGTCCATGAGGCTGCATTTTGGAGGCTTGTGGGACAAGTTAAAATTTTCCCATAACTCTTAAATGTATTACCAACCATACCTATGGTTGGAGAGTGAAATTTAGAAAAAAAATTCTAATGCTTTTGAGAAGACAAATTGTAAGTTTTAATTCTCACTTTTCTTACTTGGTCTAATTTCAGTCCATTGGGGTGTTGATTTGATTTGAGTGTGTAAGTAAACTGTCATTTATTCACCTGCTTATTTATTGTGCCTTGGAGATTGAAGTTGACTTATGAGTTGGAGTTGAGGATTTGTGATGTGGCATCCCACATGGATCCACCTCATCCTCTTCTCTTTCCTCTTCTATATATTCGAATTCCTTGGCTTGTTTTAGGGGGTTACTTCACCTTGCATTGCTTCATTTTTGGGGGACTTCTTTTGGTTTTGGGAGCTCTTGCAATTTTTGGAGAAAGTTGGATATGTGTTGAATGCTTGTGGATTATTGATCTTGGACTGTTTTTCATTGGAAAGCTTGATGTTTGGAACTTTGGAACAAACTCCATCATGGAGAGGTAGGAGCTTGGCTCTTTAAAATGCTCTTCTCTTATGTATGCATATGTAACTATTGTGAATGTTTTGATATTGCTTGTTGGCTGGTTGGGTAGATGGCCTAGGTATGGTGTAGGAGAAGACTATGGGGATTCTTGTGGGGAGGCATAAGTGTTTTGGGGAGGTATAAGTGTGGAGGGAGTTGGGATTTGGGTTCCACCTTGTAAAAGAAATAGCTTGCATTTCTTTACTCGTTATGGGGTGCCATAAGAGGTTGGGGAGACATAAGGAAATGTGAGGTATAAGGGGTACTTGGGGGAGGCATAAGGGCATGTCAGGGATTTGAAATGATATATTTTGGTGGTTTGTTTTCAGGTGGTGATACCCATTTCCCCTTTGGGAGGCACAAGTAGCTTCCCCCATAGTTCTTGCTCCTTTGGCTTGCATGATGAAGCTTGAGTTTTGTTTGTTGTTTTCATGTGGTTGCAAACTACATTATGTTTTGGACTATGTGTTGAATGTGAAAGATTTATTTTGTGTTGTGGAAGTCTGTTGTTGCCATGAGTTGAAAAACATTTCTAATTGTAATGTGGTTGGGGCTCGGGGGCCAATGAAGAGGGTGAGCTTCCCCTTGTCATTGGATGTCTTGGTTGGGTGGAGAGCATTGTCCTTTCCCCCTATTCTGTTGTGATCAAATTGAAATAAACAAAATGGAGGATATTCATGTTGTTATGGAGCAGAGGAAAAAAAGACAAGTGGGACAGTCCTTGTTGATATTATTCTTATTGTAAACATTTCCCACTTTGAAGTGGATGACATTGTATATTATTTTTGTGATGAAGATTTACTTCTATTTTGAAAATGAAATCCCCTTTTGAATGTGAAAGAGATGTATTCTGAAAGTTGTATTTGATCAATATAAAAGAGAAGTTATAAAAGAAATCTTTTCAATTGAATAGATATTGCTTTACCTTATACAATGAAGTTATTATTGTTTGAAATCTTCTTTGAAAATGCTATCCAACTCTCCATTCGAATGTGGAAAAATATATTCAATATTATTGCATCCTCTGTGTTTTGAAAAACATGTTTTTGGAAAGGAAATAGAAATTGATTTCTTTTTTCTACATTTTGATTGAAGGAAATAGAACATTGTAATATTGGATTAGAATGAAATCATATTTTAAAGTTTGGTAAATGTAAATGGATCAATTCGAGTTGGAAGTTGTAGAGCATCTGTTAGATGATTGTCAACTGGCAAATAATTATCAGAAAAATGTACAGAACAAACTTGCAGACTAGGAAAGACATTTGAAACATTAATACAAGCTAAGAAAGGTCAAAACGATTCCTAAACAAACTATAATACTTAAGAAATTTTTATAGAACCTTTTTAAAATCGAGCTCAAACAATTTCTTAGTCATTTGTGCTGTTAAATTGGGGAAATTTGAATTGATATTCAATCAAACAATTTATCCCTTGAAATCTATCATAACTCCTTCCAAGTGAAACCCTCCATGTCTGTTTGGCATGTTGAGAAAGAATTAATGGCAGGATTTGAACAAATAATTGATAAGTTAAAAATACTAGTTCACTTTCTACTTGAAAGAAAGACATGTTTATCTAACCATTAGACCCTTTAAAATTTATGAAAATCAAATTCCTAAGGTTGTATGTGCAAAGAGGACATCGAGAGCTTTCCATAAAGTACTTTGTTTTCCAAAAAACTGAGTTCCCAATCAAAAGTTATGGCCTTTTGAAGTTTTTAATTCATTTGGCTTCAAAAATAATATAACTGTCTAATTTAATTATTAAAATATTCACTAGCGGACCCATAGGCTAAAAATTTCCTTTTTTTTGCTTTTCACCAAAAACTTGCACAAATTTCATAGAGTTCCCTGCCGTTCCACCAGCTTGAACCTTCGTTCTTTTGTCAAAAAAAATATAATACTATTCTAAGTTCAAAAAATTTTTTTTTTTGAAAAAGTTTCCAATTTCTTCCATTGTCCCACCAGCCCGTAGCCAATCAGGTGCTGCCACACTGCTTCTTGAGGTATCAGCGGAGGTGTGGATCCTTTTACAACCTCAACTCTTTCAAAATATTTTTTTTGGCAAAATTTCTTAATTTCTTTTATCCGCCGACTTGCCAACCTGCAACTAATGGTTATCTGACATGTGGCATACTTGGGGTAGGTAGAAGCGCATAGAGAGTTTTAAACCTTTAATTCTTTCTTCTTAAAGTTAAAATCTTCTAAGTCTCCTTGGTGGCCCACCTTTCCATGAGTCACTATGGGCATGACACGTGGCACCTTATGGCGTCGGTGGAGATGCGGGTTGTTTTAAACCCTTAACACTCTTCTCTGCTAAAAGTTAATTTTTTCCTAAGTTCTCCACCACCCCGCCACACTGTAGCCAATGGTTGGCTGACACCTAGTGGAATCTCTGAGCATCGAGTGGAGGAGTGGATAAACTTGATCCTTTTTGCCCTGTTAAGTTAAAAGTCAAAAATTCCTCTTGGTCTCCAGCGTAACCCACCTTCCCACCCCGGTTAAAATTTTTGGACACGTGTTCCCTTACGGACTTGCGGGTGCGCATGAAGGTAAATTGTGCCTTTGTCCCAAAAGGGGAAAAGTGCTAAATGTCTTCCCCACTCTGCTTGCCCACGTTTGGGAAATTTTTTCTTCCCCATTCCGCCGGTCCAATTTTCTCCTCTCGGGCAAATTTTCTCTCCAAAGTCCGTAGGCCCGAGTTGGGGAAAATTTTCCTCCCCAGGGCCGCAGGCCCGCTCTCAGGAAAATTTTCACCCCAAGTTCCGCCGGTCCATAACTTGAGAAATATGAGGAGTTAGGAGAGACTTCTTATATATCACTGGAAAGGTGATGAAATTTCATATCTAATGGGTAATGTTTTCAGGAAGTTTTGATTGCATTTATTATGATAAAAATATTATTGAATCCTTAACCATGAGTTTTGGGAGTGGATAAGTTAGAATTTACTCTGATGATTTTAAACATGTATTATTTTCCCCACTGTAATTAAACCTTTCTCTTGTCTTAGATCTTGTGGAATTAAATGCCTTGGTTATTTAATTGTTTTGGTCCCTTAACCCTAAAATTTTAGTCAGGGAATATTTAGCTAAAATGTCAATGTAATCAGTGATTAAATTAACCCCTAAGGAGATTTGAGCTAGGTGTGGATTTATTACACTTGTTGCTTTATAATGTGGAATTAGTAAGTATTATAATGGGAAAAGTTATCAGTTCAATTTAATTGTCCTTGAGACTTTGGTCATTTAACACTTAAAAAAAATAAAAATTATTCCATAATTTTCTAACTAAACCTAGGTTGTTCATGGGTCTCAAGTGGGAGATTTTAGCTGGCGTTACATTGTTTGAGTATTTTTCTTCCAACATTTAAAGTTATAAACGCACCATTACACATAACAAGCAGTAATTTTTAGAGCATGTAGCAAGTTTATTGTGCACTAAGGTCATGCTCAACAACACTTTCAGTGAGCATTTTGTGAATCATGATATATGCTAGAAAATCAAGGTTTGTGTTTTGTAGAATGAACCCCTATAATGGGATTATCAATAATGATATCATGGATATCTTTCAATTTTGTGTCCACCATACTTAGAGTGAAGAACAAAGTAGTAGTTGCACCCAATTTCTCAACCATGTATGACACCTCGCATCTCAGTTTGGACTAAAATTAGTGTGTTCCTCGTAGGTTGATTTTGAGATGCATCAAACTGGTGGGGAGAAATTCCTGAGGGAATTCTTAACATCTTTTCTGGAGGTATCCTATAGTGGGGGAAACACCCTTCTAAATTTTTTGTTTCATGAAGACGACCTCTTTAGATTCTCTCTTATGACCCCTAATTAGGTTAAGCAATAAGTAACAAAACCTTGGATGGGAACTAAACTGACCATCATGGAACTATATCAAATATAGGGCATATTCATTCGTTTGAACCTCTTTCATATGAGGCTATTTGAAAATTACTTTATGCAGTGCCCACTTCTCTTTGAAACTTACTATATTTTTATTTTGATTACTATTGACTATAAACTTAGATGTTATTATATCATTTTGGTTTAGCATGATGTTAGATGATAGAGATATTCTAATTTTTATGGATTGTGATTCATAGTATGATTGTGTGGATTCTTAGATACATAGAGAGACATTTTATATTGATGATGATGATGTTTTATTAGCATATATATTACTGACATTTAGAATTTTCATCATGTTGACTAGGATTTTGATTTTGAACAAATCTTGGCATCTTATTGATATTGATAAAAGGATAGAATTGAGATGTTGAATTTTTAGATAATTGATAGCATTATTTAGTTTAGTTGATGATTTAGCTATATGAGGATGGTTATTGGTTTATGTGTGTATATTTTATCTTGGATGTTTTTGATGCGGCCATGAGGCCGAAGGAGGTATTGTGTGATTTTGTAGGTAATTATATCACAATAATCAAAAGGGGGATTGATACCAACCACAATGGATACAATGAAGGTCGCCATGATAGCTTTTGTAATGTTGTTGTTGTTTTTTTTTTTGTTGGGGGGTGAGTCCCGATGGGGTGGATGACCTCCAATTGTGACCATGGACTTGTGTGCAATTCTTTTCCTTTTTATTTTATTTATTGTAGAGTATGTGATTTATTTGTGATGTAAATTATTTAATCATTGTTGATTAATGTTCCTTTATTAATTAATTTAATCACGTTATTAAGTTACATCGGGATATGAAAAAGGGGGCCATTTATTAGAGTAGTTGGCCTTTTAGATTTTGTGATTTTTATTGAGTGTAAGTGACTTTGAGTATGGTATTCTCTACCTCACCATGTAATTTCAGATTCGGGATCAAGGGCCATTTTTAGAGACTTGTGGGACAACCTAAGCTTGTCACACACCTATTAATTTTTTATACCAACCCTACCTATGGATTGGGGGGTCAAAACTACACCCAATTATGTGTTTTGTAAGACAAAAAGTGACATTTATTGCACTTCTCTTACATGGGTTTTAAATTTTTTCCTTAGGGGGTGTGGGATTAGATTGTGTGTGTAAGAGACTTGTCATTCCTATCAACCACCAATTTATTATGCATTGTGTAACACCCTTAGAAAAATTTCCACATGAGAGCCAAGAAAAACATAGGGTTAGCTAGAAAAATTATGGAATAATTTTTTTTTTGAAAAGTGTGCCTGCAAAAAGTTCTCAAAAATGATAGTTTCCACATTAATGCTTCTAAGGAAATGATTTTTAATAAATAATTACCCATGATAACGCAACATTTAAAATCTACATTATACTTTAATACATTTTATTTGACTAAGTTTGTTTAATCTCCCTAAGTGTTATTTAAATAACAAATTAATTCCTACTATAGTTGAATATTCCCCCATGGGATGTCAAGGGTAAAAGTGGCCAATGTAATTAAATACCAAGGTTATTTAATTTCTACAATGTTGAAACAATTATCAAGGTCCCTAATTAAATAATGGGTTAGGATAATGACCACTTCCCTACCCCAAAACTAACCCCTTAAAAATTCAACCCATATTTTGAAATTAAAACATTTAAATTAAAAGGGAAATTTCCACTCACCCACTCTCCACCTACTTTTTGTAGGAATTAATATCATCCCTGGGATGGATTCAATCTGGACCCTTGATAAGGAAAAAGGGAAACTGACCCTAAAACATGCTTATGAAGGCTTCTTTCTCTTTTCATTTGGCTCATTGTTTCTCTTTTGTTTTGCAAGTTGTTGGAGGAGGAAGGGAAACCATTAGAGGCCATCTCAAGCTTTTGGAGATGCCTACTTGTTCCATTTATTTTCTCATTTTGCTTACACCATCTCCTAGGGTTTCAATACTTTTGTAAAATTTATTTAGCTTAGTTTCCTTTGGTTTTCCCAAATGGGCTTGTGGGTTTTGCCCCATTTAACTTATGTAGTTATATTTGATATGCATTTTCATGTGGGTATTTGTATACATACATATACATATACGTATATGTATATGTATATGTATAATTTATTTAGCTTAGTTTCCTTTCATTTTCCCAAATGGGCTTGTGGGTTTTGCCCCATTTAACTTATGCAGTTATATTTGATATGAATTTTCATGTGGGTATTTGTATACATACATGTGTATACGTATATGTATATACATCTACATCTACTTGTGTGTGTGTGTGTGTGTGTGCGCGCGCGCGCGCGTGTATGTATGTATGTATGTATATGTATATGTACATCTACATCTACTTGTATATATATATATATATATATCGCGCGTGTATGTATGTATGTATGTATATGTATATGTACATCTACATCTACTTGTGTATATATATATATATATATATATATATATATATATATATATATATATATATATATATATATATATATATATGCATATACATCTACATATACATATACATATATTATATATATGGAAAAAAAACCCGAAAAAAAAAATGTGCCAAAATATATACATAAGAATATATATATGCGTGGTTAAAGGAGTAGGCCACGGGTTCCATACACAGTTTGTAGTTTAAAGAATGTGCAAGTTTGAGTTGTATGCTAGCCGCATTATGGCCCTTGTGAAAGGTATTAGTAACTAACAAAAAAAAAGATATGGAGTGGGGCAGTCAACCCCACCCCCACCCCCACCATTCTATCTAACCTCCTACCAAGGACCGCGGCTAGGTCCCCACCCTTCCCACAACTTACTTAGATTTTATTATTAAATTTTTAAAATTTTACAAACTAAACAAAAAAACTTTGTTATCGGGCATAACAATACGTGGGTTTATATGCTTATATATATATAAAAGCATATTTTCGTTATTATAGTAATATTAATAGTACATTAATTTTAATATATTTTCATATTAACAAGTTCATCAATATCAAATTATTTAATTGTTAAAAAATATAAAAAGAATATTAACCCTACTACCAAAAGTAATAATGGGATAGATTTATCATTATTGACAAACAAATACTTGCACTTGCTTTCTCCTTTAACAATTTGATAACACTTGTACAAGGGCAAAATAGATTTCATTTCATTTCCTTTATTAACCTGAAATGGATTTACAATGAATTTTAAATGAGGATAACATCCTAAAGGTAGAACTTAGATCACTAATTAAAACTTAAGTAATTTCCATCTATTGGGAATAAATTTTAAAATATGTTTCATCCTCATTGGGTATTTTGGTTGGGTGGAGAGTGTTGCCTCTCCCCCCCATTCTTGTTGTGGATCAAGCAAGTATAAATGAGCTATCTTGATGGTGATGTGAAGCATGGAGATTTTCTTGGAGTCGTTAAAAAATCCCTTCTTGTGAGAAGCCTTATTGTTATTCCCACTTAAGGGGGAGGAACTTGTAATATTTTATTTCCTTGTAGCTTAAATTATTCTATAGTAGTGAAAATGGAAAGAGTCAACAAATTGGAAGCATATTGTTATGTTTGAATGTTGCATTTTGTAGTAAGAAAACAACAACATTAGAAGTAGACTTAGTTCCTTTTCAACTCTTAGAATTGAAAGAAAATTTGTTGGACAAAATGAGAATGATCTTGTAGTTGTTATTGTTACTATTAAAGTAGAAAATGCCTTAAAATGAGTAGTTTTAACTATGAAATTAATAGATTGAGTAAAACCTACAAGTAGAAACTCTAGGCATATAAAATCAGGTTCAGAGTGTATTTCTAAACATTGGAGTGACTTTTTTTTTCAAGAAATATCATAAATGAAGTTTCTATTTCTAATAAATAGGACCTCCGCCCTATGCAGAGAGGTGGTCTCGTAACCGCCGCTCAGGCAAGGCAATGGTCTCAGAACCACCACTCTGACAAGGCAGCATTCCCAGGATTGTTGGCTTCCTCTAGGCAGTGGTTCTATCAATTATGGTGGAAATTTGTGGATCCGTGCCTGTGCAATTTTTAACTTGTAATAACTAAATTGTAAACATTTAGAGGAAATCTCCAGCAAACAACTAATGGTTAAATCTCATGCTTTTAAGCAATAAAATATTCAAATGGTGGATTCAAAGTACTCAAACTTGTATTTATAAATGGGAGTAGGGTTTTCCCCAAATGGAGAACCCCAAATACAAACAGTTTTGAAATAAAACTAGATTGGTAAAGGAAATCACTTCAATCCTTGTATGTGAGAAATTATAATGATAAATCTACAATATAAACTAATCTAAGCTTGATTTGTTTGTAGAATCCTCCATAGTTCTTCCTCCCTTATTTGCATGGATTCCCTTGCTCCAACCTACAAATCAAACAAGAGAAAAATAGACCAAATGAGGAGAGTAGAATAAAGGAAATGTTTTAATAAGAATTCATAAGGATTTTTTGGGGCTAGTTTAGAACCCTAGGATCTAGTGGCCACAATTGAATTGATCTAAGGGTGGAGGATCAACCCTACTTTTGGTTGGTAGGAATGTATTCATAAATGTTTTAAATAAATTTCAAAGTATGTATAGATGGGTGAATGGGGCCATTTAATTTCCTTGGGGTGCAAATTCCTTATTAGTTCTTAGTATTTTTTAGGAAATTAATAAAAAAATGGACTTTAAGCTATTAGGATAGTGAAACTAAGATGATTAAGCATTAGGTTTACCATTTGGGATTGAACATTAACTAAAGAGTAGAAAACTCTTAACCAAGTAAATTAAAATAGGGCACCTTACTAAATGAATTTTAATTATCAACCTTAGAGATAAAGTAAATTAAATATTTAATCATTTAACTAGACCTAGTATGTCAATTGTAAAGTTGAGATTAGTTAGTGTAAATTAATTTAATGTACCCTAGGGGTTAACACTCATGTAACCTTTTAATTTATAACAAAAAAAATGTAGTCACAATTTTTAGGTTGAGTGCTAGGTTTTAACATGTTCCTATAACATCATTTTTACGAGTGTTACACTTGGTATCAGAGCCATGGGTTCAAAGCTTGGACCCTTGGGCTCACTAGGAAAACATGAGACATGGACATTGAACCTAGTACAATATTTACCTAGCACAATATCAAACTAGAAAACACACTTGTCTGAAAATTGTATATTTTTATAAACATAGAAAATTGAAACAAAAAAAAGACCTAGAATGATGAACTAACTCTTTCCTTGGTCTGTGTAGGAGGTGCGCGAACCAAAAGAGGGGTCCTTTCACATAGATCTAGATTTGCCACCTCCAGATAAAGCGGTAGCGACAATTCTACCTCAGATCTTAAAGATGCTTTAGGATGTCAATGTCGCTATACATGGAGGGTCCTTACGAGGATGACTTGCTAGACATGATATGGAGCCATAAGAGGAGGCTCATGCATCTCCTCGACATAGCAGAGGAGCATAGGGAACAGAGAACTCCCACGTGGAGTTGTCTAGGGAAGAGTCACCACAAAGAGGACATGGAGATAGGATTTCAGGACATAGGGACAGATCTCGGAGCCCTAGGAAGAGAGAGGAGCATGTAGAGAGACCTAGGGGTCATCAATCATCAGCTGCAGACCATATCAAGGAGATCTTGAAGCTATGACCATCTCACTATTCTGGAGATACAGGTGGGTTTCAGCAGAGGCCTAGCTGGTGAGCTTGAGCAGATGCTTCAAGCTCTACCCTTGTACTAGCAACATGAAATCTCATGTTGTGATTCATCTTCTGAGGGATGGAGTAGGAGTTTGGTGGAGTACCGAGGAGAAGAAGCTCCATGTTTACTCAGAGACAGTTACTTGGGAGCTATTTGAGGAGTAGTTCAGGAGCAGGTATTTACCTAGGAGGTTTATTCAATAGCAGATAGGTGAGTTTCATGACCTTTGTCAGGCATCTATGACTATACTTGAGTATGAGAGTCAATTTTTGGACCTACTCCAGTATGTCGAACTATATATAGGATGAGTAGGTATAGATTCAAAAGGTTCATCAGGGGCTTGAACTTGGATTTGGGTGGTGCGGTGCACATTCACCCCTCACAGACATTAGCAGAGGTCATGGAGAAGGCCTATATTACAGAGGAGACACGGGGAAGATGCAACAGGCTAGAGACAAAGTTTAGAGCCACATCCAGAAGATGCAGGATGGTAGATTGAGGGGGTCAGTTCCTCCTCCTTGTGGTGGAATAGGGTTCAGGACAGTCTTCATTCAGGCCACCAAAGCAACCACCTCAACAGTAATAGACGTAGCAGACCCGCCCACCTTACAGACCTCCTTAGAGATTCGACCCACAGAGGGGGTAGAGTATGGGGCCTCCTCCTAGGGGTCCCATCAGGACACAGGGTGCACCGAGAGCTCAGTCAGTAGGAGCTCATCATCAGAGACCTCAACAGTCCATAGCTGGGTCATTAGGATCACAACTCAGACCTCTAGAGTACCGGTTGGAGTTACATCCCATTGGAGAGGACCAGGTAGTTGTTATGGTTGTGACATTATTAGACATCATTGGAGAGAGTTGCCCATAGAACCCTAGTAACAAGGGAAAGATGAAAAATCTCAGAGCCTACTGTTGGTGACATGGGACGAGAGCCATCAGATCTATGCAGTGGTTGAGAATCACCAAGTAGAGCACCAGAGTACCATGATAGAGACAACAGGTAGGATTGGTGGTATTTTTGTCTCTATATTGTTTGATTCTGGTTCATCTGATTCTTTTATTGCACCATCCTTAGTAGAGCATTGCAGGCTGGTGGTAGTTAGGTAGGGTTGTAGTTTGGACATTGAGATGGCTTCTAGAGCCAAAATTTCTATAGACTCCTTAGTTAAGGAGTGTGTAGTGGATTTTGGACCCTTCACCACTACCTCAGATCTTCATATCCTTCCATTGGGCTCTTATGGAGTCATCTTGGGCATGGAATGGTTGTCTGCACATAGAGCTAGAGTGGACTATTACCATAAGACTATTACTTTTACAGATGATCTAGGAGTTGAGTTAGTGATAGTGGGAGTTAGGAGGCCCATTTCCATTTGCACCATCTCCACTATGCAACTTAAGCGGTGTGTATGATGAGGTTTTTAGATGTATGTTGTTATAGTTAGTGACATATCTGAGGATGAGTCTAGTGGACCATCCCTTGATGACCATCACATTTTGAGAGAGTTTTCTGATGTTTTTCTAAGGGTAGCTACCGGGGTTACCTCCCCACATGAGATAGATTTCCACATAGATGTGGTTTCGGGTGTAGATCCTATCTCATGAGCACCTTATTAGATGACTACCCCTGAGCTCTTGTGAGCTCAAGTTATAGCTTGAGGACCTTCTTGAGAAATGCCTAATCCTTCCTACTGTATCCCCTTGGGGTGCACTAGTGATTTTCATGAAGAATAAGGATGGATCTCTACGGTTGTGTATTTATTACCGCCAGCTGAACAAAGTAATGATCAAGAATCATTACCCCCTTCCACACATTGATGATTTATTTGATCAAATGAAGGGGGCTACAAGTTTTCACCAAGATAGATCTTAAGTTAGGATATCATCAGCTGAGGATCACAGAGGTAGATATTCATAAGACCACCTATTCCGTACGAGATATGGCCACTACGAGTTCACAGTGGTACCTTTTGGTCTGACGAATTCCCCTGTAGCATGTTCATGAGCTTGATGAATGGGGTATTACAGGACATTCTTAGATCACTTCATGCTCATGTTCCTAGATGACATTTTGATTTACTCACGTACGCGTGAGGATCATGAGGAGCACCTTCACCAGGTTCTTTAGTGTCTTCATGAGTAACATCTTTATGGGAACCTAGAGAAGTGTGTGTTCTTTCAGACATAGGTGTAGTATTTGGGCCACATCATTTATGGGGAAGGTATTGCAGTTGATCCTTCCAAGATTTGAGCTATCATGGATTGGCCAGCACCTACTAGTGTGACCGAGGTGCACAACTTCATGGGTTTGGCAGGATATTATAGGATATTTTTTAGTACTTTTCTCAGATTACACACCCCATCACTTCCCTTCAGCGGAAAGGGAAAAAGTTTTTATGGTCAGATAGATGTGAGCAGGCCTTCAGGACACTGAAGGAATGCCTCACGATAGCACCTATTCTTGCAGTGACCAGATCCTCAGGGTGAGTTCTCATTTGCACAGATGCTTCTTTGGCAGGACTTGGAGGTGTGTTGAATGTAGGAGGGAAGAGTAGTTGATTTTGAGTCTCACAAACTCAAGGATTATGAGCTCAATTATCCCAACTCATGATCTTGAGCTTACAGTAGTTGTGCATGCCTTGGTGTGGTGGAGACACTTCCTTCTTGGCCAGTGATTTACACTCAGGACTGATCACTTAAGTCTTCGCCACCTCTTCACACAACCCAATCTCAACGCTTTTCAGCAGCATTAGATGGAGTTACTTTGTGAGTAAAATATGGAGATAGAGCATGTGAAGGGGAAGGAGAATGTTGTTACTGACACCCTGAGTAGATGGAGACATGTGGCTATGGCTACTTCAGTGGGTATAGATTTGCGGAGAAGGATTTTGCAGTAGCTTTCTCATGACAGCTTCTACCTTGTAGATAGAGAAGAGATTGAGTCTCAGAGACCCCTTGAGGGGATATTTGATGGATTTTCATTTAGAGGAAGATGGTCTTCTCAGACACAGAGGTCAGATATATATTCCTAGAGATGG
This sequence comes from Taxus chinensis, assembly GCA_019776745.2. Taxonomy (NCBI): domain Eukaryota; kingdom Viridiplantae; phylum Streptophyta; class Pinopsida; order Cupressales; family Taxaceae; genus Taxus; species Taxus chinensis. The sequence continues at coordinate 609,447,463 of CM034153.1, forward strand.
AGGCTTGAGACAAGTCATTTTTTCAGAGGCTCATCATGCACCTTATTCATCCCATCTCGGGGTGAAGAAGATGCATGCCACTTTGAGACAGTTGTACCATTGGAGGGGACTTCGGAGAGATGTGGCTCATTTGTGTCACATTGTTTAGAGTGTCAGAGGGTGAAGGCCGAGCATCAGCATCTAGCTGGCCTTCTCTTTCCTCACGCTATACCGGAGTGGAAATGGGACACCATTTCCATAGACTTCATAGTTGGATTACCGACATCGAGATACCACCACGATGCCATCATGGTCACGGTGGATAAATTGATGAAAGTGGCTCATTTTTCTCAGGTGAAGACCACCTACACAGCTAGTGCAGTGGCACAAGTATATCTTGATGAGATTGTTCAGGTTACATGGGATTCCATAGAAGATCATTTGTGACCACAATCCTTTGTACACTTCCCACTTCTAGACTACCATGCAGCATGCTCTCAGGATGAATATAAATTTAGCACAACATATCACCCTGAGACGAATGGAAAGACTGAGTGGGTGAATCAAATCTTGGAGGACATGCTTAGGATGTATGTTATGGATCATCAGTTGAGATGGGAGCAGTATCTTGTACTTGGTGGAGTTCACCTACAATAATAGTTTTCAGAGTTCTATAGGCATGGATCCTTTTAAGGAATTATATGGCAGGGAGTGCAAGACACCTTTGAGTTGGGACAGGTTAGAGGACATGGTTTATCTTGGGCATAGCCTTACTGCAGGATATGGAGCAGTAGGTTGTTATGATCAGGAAAAGATTATAGATGGCATAGGACAGGCAGAAAAAGTATGTGGATCAACATAGGACAGATTGTAGTTATGAGGTGGGCATGAAGGTGTTTCTTCGTGTCAGACTATATAAGATCCCTATCCATTATGGAAAAGGTTATAAGCTTTCTCCTAGGTTTGTGGGTCCCTTTGAGATCTTGGAGCACATCGGTCCCTTGGCCTATCGTCTAGTGTTACCACCTAGCTTGTCTGGTGTCCATGATGTGTTTCATGTTTCTGTGCTTAGGAGATACATTTCTTATCCTTCTCACGTATTAGATTGGACCGCATTGCAGGTGCAGGATTAGGGGCAGGTGATGGTGGAGCCATCTATATTATAGAGTGCAGGACCCTGGGCCTTGGAGGCAGAGAGATTGACTAGGTTCGGGTCTAGTGGGATAGGTATGACGAGACTGCTGCTACATGGGAGGATGCTACACTGCTACGAGTTTAGTTCCCACACCTGTTCCAATGACTTCCAGGAGGAAGTCGAGTCTAAGGGGAGGGGGATGTAGTACCCACTTCCCTTCAACATTTATTACTATTGATTTTGATACTATTGACTCTACTTATGGACATTTTGTATTATTTTGACTTATCATGATGTAGATGTTAGAGATACTGAGACTATTGTTGGTTTTCGATTCTTAGTATGATGTGTGTGGACTTTTAGAGACATTTTCATATTGATGATGATATGTTGTTGACATGGTTATATATATTTCTGACATGCGATATTTTTGTCACATTGAGTAGACCTTGATAATTGAACTAATTTTGTGATCCTATTGATATGGATGAAATGTAGAATCGAGATGTTGTTAGAAATTGTAAATGATATCGTAATTTCCTAGATGATGATTTGATTCATATGTAGATGATTGTGGATTTATATTGCATATTTTATCTTGGATGTTTTGATGTGGCCATGAGGATGAAGGAGGTATTATGTGTTTTACAGGTAAATATATTCACAATAAACAACGGGGGGATTGGAGACCAACCACATTGGAATGCTAGGTGAATTCAACAAGGGTCACCATGACAACATGTATTTTTGTGTATGTGTGTTTGAATTGTTGTTAGGGGGTTCCCATGGGGGGATCACCTCCAATTGTGACCAAGGGGTTATGTGTTGTCTTTTATTTAGCTTCCTTTATTTAATTTTAGTATGTGATTTATAGTGATGTTATCTCCTTTAATTAATTACTTGATTTATGTCTACATTAGTAAATTAATGGTGATTTTTGCTAAATTAATTTTTAATGGGTCAAAAGGTTTAATGTCTCATTTATTACTAATTGGATGACAAAAAAATCATTTATTCTTGATGGCTCTTGGATTTTGTGTTGTAAGTTGAGTGCTTGTTATCTTGAGTGTTGTACACTCTACCCCTTCATGGAAATTCGAATTTGGCCTTAAGGGCCAATTTTGGAGGCTTGTGGGACAAGTCAAACTTGTCCCACACCTCTTAAATTGTTATACCAACCCTACCTATGGGTTGGGGGGTCAAAAATAGACCCCATTATGTGTTTTGGGAAGATAAAAAGTTAAAATTTTATTGCACTTTCTTTCTTGTAATTAATTTTTATCCTTAGGGGGTGTGGGCTTGGATTGTGTGTGTAAGTAACTTGTCATTCCTCTCACCCACCAATTTATGGTGCATTGGGGTTGAGGTTTGACTTGTGAGGTGGAGTTGAGGATGAGTGATGTGGCATCCTACATGGAGCCACCTCACCCTCCTCTCTCCCTTTTTCTATTTATTCAAGTTCTTTTACTTGTTTGGGGGTTACTTCATTCTTTTGTGCTCTTGAATTTTTGGAGTTAGAGGATTTTGGAGTGCTTGTGGTCTTTGTTGGAGCTTGTTGGTGATTTCTTGGGTTTGAAGAAGCTTGGAGGTTGGACTCTTAGATCAAGCTCTACCATGGAAAGGTAGGAGCTTTACTCTTGCTTAATTTCTTCTTTTATTTTGTGTATATGTGCTTGTTTTTGAGTGTTTTGTTATGTTTGTTGGGTGCTTGGGTAGATTTCCTAAGTGTGGTGTAGGAGGGGACTATGGGGAGAATTCATGTAGGGAGGCATAAGAGTTTATTTCATGTTTTGGAGGGAGTTTGGGTTGGGTTCCCCACCTTGGACAAGGAATGCTTGCATTTCTTACTTGTTTATTTTATGAGGGAGGCATAAGAGAATGAGGGAGGCATAAGAGTATGTGGGAGGCATAAGAGGTACTTGAGGGAGGCATAAGAGTGTGTAGGGGTTTTGAGATATGTATTGGAGGTTTTTAAGGTGGGCACCCATTTCCCATTGGGAGGCATAAGTGACCTCCCCATAGGTTCTTGCTCCTTTGGCTTTTCATTTTGAATCCTTGTATATTTTGTTGTTTTCCTCATTGTGTTTGTAGTTTGAGTTGAATGTGTTTTGGAATGGTTGTGAAATACTTGGTTTTGTGATTTGGAAGCTTGTTTGTTGCCATGTGTTGGATCCACCTTTCATTGCAATGTGGTTGGGGCTCGGGGGCCAATGAGGAGGATGGCTTCTCCTCCTCATTGGATATTTTGGTTGGGTGGAGAGTGTTGCCTCTTCCCCCCATTTTTTTTGTGGATCAAGAAAGTATGAAGGAGCTCTCTTGTTGGTGATGTGAAGCTTGGAGCTTTTGTTGGAGTCCTTAAGAAATCCCTTCTTGTGAAAAGCCTTATTGTTATTCCCACTTAAGGTGGAGGAACTTGTAATATTGTATTTGTTTGTAGCTTAAATTCTTGTATAATTTCCCACTTTAAGTGGAAGACATTGTAATAATCTTGTAAGAAAATTTGCATTCCATTATTGGATATGAAAGTTGTATTGTATATTGAAAAAGAGTCAAAAGAAATTTTATTATCTTTATGGAAAGTCTTAGTTGTATTGTGAGAAAAGAAGTTTTTGTTTTAAAAGAAATGAGCTATGTTCAATGTGGAAAAGAAAGTTTACTTTCATTGTGAAATTGTATTATTGTAAATGAGAAAGAAGAAATATAGAAGTTGTAAGATGTTAAAAATGTATGCATAGTAAACTTGAATGTAGAACAAAGTTGTTATAGTTATTTTGAATATATATGTTGTAGTGAAAATGGAAAGAGACAACAAATTTGAAGTATATTGTTATCTTGAATGTTGCATTTTGTAGTAAGAAAAATAACAATGTTAGAAGTAGATTTAGATCCTTTTTACTCTTGGAATTGAAAGGAAATTAGTTGAACAAAATGGAATTGATCTTGTAGTAGTTGTTGCTATTATTGGAATAGATAATGTTTTAAAAGAGTAATTTTAACTAAGAAATGAATAGATGGAACTAAATCTTGCAACTGGAAACTTTAGGTGCATAAAATCAAGTTCAGAATGTATTTTTAAACATATTAGTGACTTTTTTTAGAAAACTCAGAATTTTAGGTTATGTTTCTAAGAAATAGGACCGCACCCTGTGCAGAGCGGCGGTCTCATAACCACCACTCAGGCAAGGCAGGCGGTCTCAGAACCATCATGCTTCGACAAGGCGGCGGTTCGTGAATCGTCACCCAGGTGGGGTGGCGGTCCTAGGACCGTCGGCCTGCTCTGGGTGGCGGTTCTGTCACTTTCGGATAGAAATTCATCATATCCACGCCTGTGTAAATTTTAACTTGGCCTAATTAAATTTTTAAGCTTGTAAAAATTTACCAAGGAAACCTCCAGCAAATAAATAATGGCTAAATCCTATTGTTTAAAGAAAAATAATCTCTAAATGGTAAATTAAAAGTAACTCTTTCTCATTTATATTAATGGGGGTAGGGTTTTCCCCAAATAGAGAACCCCAAATACAAATAGCTTTGAAATAAAACCAGATTGGTAAAGGAAATCCCTTCAATCCTTGAATGGGAGAAATTACAATAATAATCCTACAATCTAAACTAATCTAAGCTTGATTTCTTTGTAGACTCCTCCATAGTTCTTCCTTCTTGTTCCCATGGCTTCCTTTGCTCCAACCTACAAATCAAACAAAGAGAAAAATGACCAAATGAGGAGAGTAGGGTAAAGGAAAGAGATTTAATAAGAATTCATAAGGATATTTAGGGTTAGTTTGGAACCCTAGGATCTAGTGGCCACAATTGAATTGATCTAAGGGTGGAGGATCAACCCTACTTTTTGTTTGGTAGGAATGTATTTTTTAAATGTTTAAAATAAATTGTAAGGTATGTGTAGATGGGTGAATGGGGCCATTTAATTGCCTTGGGGTGCAAAGTCCCTTATTAGTTCTTAGTATGTTTTAGGAATTTAATAAAAATGGACTTTAAGCTATTAGGATAATGAAACTAAAATAATTAAGCATTGAGGTTAACCATTTAGTTTGAACATTAACTAAAGAGGAGAAAACAATTAACTAAGTAAATTAAATTAGGGCACCTTACTAAGTGACTTTTAATTAATCGACCTTAGAGGTAAAGTAAATTAAATATTTAATCATTTAACTAGACCTGGTCTATCAATTGTAAAGTTGAGATTAGTTGGTGTAAATTTAATTTAATGTACCCTAGGGGTTAACACCCTTGTAACCTTTTTATCTTTTAAAAAAAATTAGTCACAATTTTTGGGATAAGTGTTAGGTTTTAATGTGTTTCTAGAACGTCATTTTTGCAGGTGTGACACTGAATGTATCATTCACATGGATTAAACACAGGGAACCAAGACTTTGTAAGTAGAAAGTGAGACTGGAAGTCCCAAAAATTTCAAAAAATATTATCTCTAGCATGGGTTTTATGAAAGATGATGATAAGAAAACCTCTAGTTATGGGATAAATGTCCACTTTACGTTCCAGGATAGGCCCTCAAAGATATTATATCCATTCAACAAAGTGTTGGCAGAATCAAGAAGAGATTATTGAATCTGCAAATAAGCCCATTGTTCTTGAAATATTCCTCATATTTAAGGACCTCTGCTCAAAAATAGAAATAAGGAAAGGACATGGAAAATGCCATAGGCTTAGAAGGAGGTCAAACCAAGGATTTAGCAGCTTCTAGCTTCCCTCCAGATCTGTCATTTCTCTCATTGTGCACAAAAACCCATTTTTGAACCGCATCGTAGAAGGAAATAGGGGAAACAAAGCCTCTACTGCAAGAATTGTGCATCACCTCCTTCAATGAAAAGAATAGGAGGAACCTATTCTACCCCATTGCATCTTACAAATAGGGAGAGGAGGCCCATATCTCCTTCCTCCTATAAAAACTAGACGCAAGCCAACATGAATGGTGTCGCCTCCCTTAACAAAAAACTTAAAATGTTTCGTGCAATAACACAAATATTTGATATAGCATTGATGCCACTGTTAGTGCCACCGCTCATGATCCCCAACACCCTTATTGAGAAATCCTCCATCGCCATTGACACCAAATCCTTTAGTTATAACACTCTTTTTATCAATCTCTCTTAACATCGAAGAAATAGAATAAATAATAAACCGATAAGAAATTGATATATCTAATTCTTTTCATCTATTTTTTTTATATTGCACAATGTCACCAAATATTTTGTTGGAAAGTTCATATTCAAAATAGAATAGATGTAGCATTACTTTTAACAAGAATTGATTTTGAAATATGCATGTAATTATAATGTGATATATATGTCCAATGTCATTGTTATACAAACTGGTTTGAAGGATTAACTTTCACATGACATTGGAATATACTATTATACATGCAATGGAATGGAAATTTTATTATTTATTATTACAATGTATTTGCATGTAGAAATGTGGTTTCAAATATATACTATAGCTAGTTTATATAATGACATACATGAAAATAGAAAAAAACACAGCGAAACAACAATTAAACTAGAAGAAATTACAATTTTATTGAAATTTTTATTTATTTTCTTCCAACAAATAGATTTAAAAGGAAGTTAAGTACAACATCATGTAATGGGTAAAATTAACTAGCATACCTGTCTTATATTAATATATGTAAAATATGTCGAGCGGTATATTTTTGAAGGGACATATTCCACTTATGCCACACATCTAAAACAGGCACCTCATGAATAACACCTCTCAACATATTTTACATACATAGATTTATATTAACATAAACAAAAACATATGTATGAAAAATATGTCGAGAGGTGTTATTCATGAGGTTCCTATTTTAGATGTGTACCATAAGTGGAATAGGATCCTTCAAAAACATACGTCTCGATATATTTTACATATATTAATATAAGATAGGTATGCTAGTGAATCATCCATGGGAACTGAATTAAACATAAGATGATACCAAAAATAAAGTCACGCAAAATAAAGTGGGTATTTAGTTTAGTGCATGAATGATCTCCAAGAGAACCTCTCCAGTGGGTGACTTAAGACTCATATTATTAATAATATGGATCCCAACCCACATAGTTCATTGGTGAAACACACGATTCTTTCTACAAAGATGAGCATTTGACTCCCCTATATTTAGTTTTTCCTTGAGTCAAAAGAATTCCTGATAAATTTGTTGAATTATTTTAAGGTATATTTTATATAAATTAAAAATAGAAATATTCAAGATAATATAATCAAATTATCATTAAACGACAAATAATTAATAATCTTTTCTAATATTCATTTCGATCAAAATGTCATCAACATCAATTAAAATGAGAAAACATTAACAATTGATCTTTTTAGACTCAAATATCTTACGAGGGACATCATACATACATTTAAAGAGGGAATGATATCTCTTAAGAGAATAAGTATGGGTAATAAAAATTATAGGTCTGTAATACACAAAGTTCTTATGGATTTTATTAGTAACGATATTATCATTTTCAAAAATAAAGCATTATTTCAAATATATAAGATAGATAGTTTGGATAATGACAGATAGTAAAATAACAAAAAATATTGAAACAATAATTAAATTATCAAAGAAATTACAATTTTATTGAATTTTTTATTTATTTTCTTCCAACAAATAGATTTAAAAGGAAGTGCAATACAACATCATGTCATGGGTCAAAATTAATTGCATCATGTCATGTCATCATTTTTTGGTTCCGTATTACTTTTGGTCTTCCTTTCTCTACTAGGGGAGATGACCCTATAGTTGTGCATGTACCAGAACGTGTACATTGGATTTTCACCATAACTTAATGGAAAAAGTTCCAGTAGTTTTTCACTTTTTCATTAATGGTAACTTTTTTAAGATCCAAGCACAATGTGAAACATAGGGCACTCCGTTATTGGTACACTTTTCAAATACTTTATAAAAATTACTTTTGTACTAAATCAATTCAAAATCAGCTTTTCCCTCCAAATAAATGTATAGAACAAAAACAATAATGTGACATGGCCATGTGCTATACAATGATTTTTTTTTTTGCATTAATGAGACCTCTAAATAAATATACACAAATATAAAATTAAGGTGTGTGGGTATGGGGTCATCTCCCTTACTCAACTTATGCATTTCACTTACAAATGCTTGCAAATCTGCTACAAAGGATCCTTCAGGTTTCATAGCATTTTCAGCCATCTCCTTCAATTTCATTGTCCTCTTTCCAATCTCTTTTCCCTTATCTTCAATTATCACCATTCTCATAACATCCTTCACTCTTTCCTTCTCTAGAAGTCCATCTTTGTCTTGGCAGAAACGATTTCCTATGCCCAATTCTGTAATTAGTTTTTGAATTAAAGTGATGATCTCCAAACATGGGTTGTGCTACCATTATAACTCTATGACTTATGATCTCCAGCCTCGAGTTCCATCCGCAGTGGCTCATGAAGGCACCCACAGATGGGTGAGAAAGAATGAGAAGATGCGGCACCCAGCCCCATATGACCATCCCTCTTTTCTTCATTCGCTCCATAAATCCTTCGGGAACATATGTACTTGCAAGATCTTTCGAGTCCAAATTCACGTATTCAATATTTGGGTACACTTTGAAAGCCCAAATAAATGCTTGCTCGTTGGCTTCCAAATCTCTTGCCAAGGCATTCAGTTTTTGTTGTGATAAAAAGGTTTGGTTTCCAAATGAAACGTATACAACAGAACGTAGGATTTGTAAATCCAACAACAAAACCTTCGCTTATGTTGTCTATTTTTTCCTTGCGCGCTAACATTCCCTGGACCGCCAAGAAACATTAGGGGAAACATAGGACCTATCATCCAAACTAGTTTATTTGTTAATTTTTTTAAGTGCTCAATAAATACAGGGTCGAGCTCATAGAAGGAATTAATCAGTATTCCTGTAGAGCCTTTCCAAATTTCCTCACAATGCCATAAATAAATTTATTTGATGTGGTCGGAAAGGTCTAAATAGAACAAACCAAGGGCCACCTCATGATTTCCCAGTCTAAGAGGACGTGTATGCCTTCCCAAAATTTTCTATCACATTGCCAAAATTTTCCCTATGCTGAAGACTTATTACTATAACATCAATTTCCATAACAGCACTCAGGACAAGATTTATTTTGAGTATGTTCTTAATAAAGATAGTAGTTATTTTAAAATTTGATCGTGTGTAATTTGGAAGATGCAGATATTCAAAACCTAGAATAGCCTTAATTGTGTTCAATACCTTTTCAAATTGGGCTACAAAAATAATTTTTAGCCTCGAGTCTGTTATGCCTTCATGAAAATCCATCTCTCTATGCTTGTTGTGTAGATAAAAATTTGAATACAAAACCGAAGCCATCAAAAGTTAGGGGACAACTTGGGAGTATGAATACACAAAAAAGATTGTAGATAAAATAGGTAAAATAACAAGATCTATCTGTATTTATAAACCAATGCCGATACATGGAGGAATTTGATTGGGAGAGCACACATATGACGAATTGCATATGGATTCGATCAGTTGCAATGCATACACTAATTGCATGTTTATCCAAGTGGCTGGTTTGTTGGAAATATGCATGTGCAGCATATAATTCCTCCTGTAGAATTTTAGGAAAGATAATTTTAGCTTTATTTTAGCATGCAATCCAGCTTTAGTTGGATTCCTATTTTTAGGAAATAAATTTAAATCAAATAAAAAAGTAGTTTGTTTTATGCATGCATAGCATGTGGTTGTTTTAAAGTAAAATTTCAAATTTAGAGTTCTTTGTTTGTGGAGTTGTAGGTGGTTATTTAATTAGCAGCAATTGTTATTATTTTTCAAGAATAAAGTGTGCTACATGCACAACTTGAATGTAATGCGCCAAATCTCTAAGTATGAAGAATCTAATTAATGGAGAATGCACAGTAGTGCTAGTTTTATGATTAATCTGTTATTTGCAAGTTATTTTATTTTTCTGTTTATTTTCTTTATGTTGTTCATTGTATAAGACTGCAGATATTTTCTACAAATTAGTATCATAGCAAGTTATTCTAGTAGTTTATTAAATTATAGCAAGTTATGGTTTCTAGATCCGGTATGCAGACATCGCATTTTAATGGAAATAATTACGATTATTGTTCATTGACCATGAAGGTGTTATTTAGATCTCAGGATGAATGGGAGATCATTTAGGATGGGTACACAGAGCCCAAAGATGAAACATCATATACTACACTTTCACAAGCTGAGAAAGATACTTTAAAATGAGTTACAGAAGAAAGATCGTAAATCTCTTTCTTCATTCATTAGATGATGCATGAAAGCATCCTTCCTAGAGTGGAAACAACCAGTCAAGGAAAATATCACATGGGACACACTTTAAGTTTCATATCAAGGTAAGGAGAAAGTAAAAAACCTCTAAGCTATAGTTTACTTCATAGAGATTTTGAAAAAAAAAATTAATGAAAGATTTAGATTCCTTATAATCTTTCTCTTTACTTATATAGTTGGCTTAGTCAATCAAATAAAATCCCATCATGAGACTCTTGAACAAAGAAGGATTATTGAAAAAATTTCATAGGAGTTTTCCTATGAAATTTGATCCTTTAGTTGTTGTTATTAAAGAAACTAATGATCCAAGTCAGTTTTCTATTGATGAGTTATATGCATCACTAATAAAATCATGAATAGATCACATGCAAGTGTAGATCAGGATTTTTACATCTCACACAACAGATATTCGTTTTAAAAATAAGAGGTAATTTCATCCCAAGAGGTAGAGGAAGAAGTCCATCTAGAGGACGTGGTAGTGGTTCATAGAACAAAGTTATGGTCAGACACAAGATAAGTCTCATGTTCAGTGCCATTATTACAAGAAGTATGGGCATTATGCTTATGATTGCAAGAAAAATCAATATGATCAATACAGGAAAAATCAAAATCAAGTTGGAAGTTATATTTCTAAACCTATATTTATTACATGCACAAGGATTACTAAAGCAATACCTTTTTTATCCTCTATTGAATGTATTTTTTCAAAAGACAGTCCATGTGATGTATGGTATTTGGATTCATGTTGAAGTAATCACATGATAGCTAATCTATATTTTTTTTCTAGTTTGGATGATTCAGTTAAGAGTGATGTAACTTTTGGAAATAACAATATTGTGTTTGTAAAAAGAAAAGGCACGGTTAGTATTCTAACAAGACATGGGGAGAAAACAAGTATGGAATATGTTTACTATGTTGTAGGTTTGAAACACAACCTTATGAGTATTGGACAACTGGTACAAAAAGGATACAAATTTTATAAGGAGGATAATGATTGCATGATTTTGGATAAAGATCCTAGTACTTAGTTGATAGAAAAAGTGAAGATGAGAAGAAATAGAATGTTTCCATTGATTTTAAAACTAAGAAAAAAGAATAAATCAGATCTATTTGGGGAAAAAACAATAGCTCGGTTCACATGCAAGTCCTTAGCTAAGTCAAATCATTCTTCTCCTTAGTCCTGCGCTAAGTCAAATCAATCTTCTACTGAGTCCTGCACTTAAGAAAATTAATTCTGAACTAAGGTAATAGAGTCCTACACCAATGAAAATCAAGCTTATGATACAATAAACGAGTACTGCATTGGATCCTGTGCTAATACCATTGAGTCATGCGTTGAAGGAACACAATCAACTTTTCATTCAGTCATGAAAGATGAATCATGGCTTTGGCATCTAAGGTATGGAGATTTGAATTTTTGAGGTTTTAATTTACTTCATAGAAATAATATTGTTAAAGGTTTTCCATTGATTTAAAAACTGGAAAGAGTATGTGAAGGTTGTATTTTGAGGAAGCAACACAGATATTCTTTCCTAGTTGGCAAAATAGAAAAAGCAAGTGCACCACTTTAAATTGTGCACTCAGATTTATGTGGACCCATGCAAACAACTTCTATTGGAGGTTGTTCATATTTTATGACATTCATTTATGATTACAAAAGGAAGACATGGGTATATTTAATAAGACATAAATTGGATGCCTTTGATACATTTCATTAGTTCAAGGCATTAGTGGAGAAGAAAAGTGGATACTACATCAAGGTTCGAAGGGCAGACAGAGGAGGTGAGTATGTTTCTAATGAATTTATGAAATTTTGCAAATATCATGGCATACACAAGAAATTTACTACCAAGTATACACCACATCAGAATGGGTTGGCAGAGAAAGAATAGAACCATCATAGAGATGGCGAGAAGCATGTTAAAGGAAAATCACCTTACAAATGAGTATTGGGTAGAATTAGTAGCAACTTCTGTTTACATTCTAGACAAGTGCCCAAAAAAATTGTTAGGAACATGGTTCCTCAACAAGCATGGACTAACAGGAAACACATTGTTTCACATTTAATATGTTTTGGTTGTGTATCATATGCACATGATCTTAATGAGCTAAGGAATAACTTAGACAACAAAGGAGACAAGTATACCTTTGTTGATTATTTAGAGAATACAAAAGCATACAAGTTATACAATCTAGTCGTTGGAAAGGTTATAATTAGTAGGGATGTTCAGTTTATTGAGAATGAAGCATAGGATGGAAGTATAGAGAAAAAAGTGAGTATAGCAAAAACTATTCTACATGATGATATGGGAGATGAAACTTTAGTGCAGCAAGGTTCTGTATCTACAAATCTTGGACATGCACCACATTTCATAGAACAAGCTACACCTCTATCTACTGTTCGCAGGTCTCCAACATTTCATCCATCTTCATTCATGCAAGAAAAACCATAGAGAACATGAGAAGTAACTCCATCACCATAAAGCAGTCCTGCATGGAATAGTCCTACGTAGTGGAAAACAAGGAGTCTTAGTGAGATTTATAATGTTGATGCAACTAATTCATTTTCAGTTTTTGCATTTTTTATGAATCCGCAAATCCATTATGTTTTGAAGAGGCTATAAAAAGAAATTTTGGAAAAAATACATGGATGATGAGATCGATGTTATAGAGAAGAATCAGACATGGGAGCTGGTGGATCCTCCAAAAGGAAAGGACATGATAGGAGTCAAGTGGGTCTATAAGAAAAATAAAGCACTGATGGAAAAGCACATAAATATAAAGAAAAGTTGGTAGTAAGAGGTTTTATTCATAAATATGGAGTTGATTACAACGAAACGTTTGCAACATTAGCACGTTTGGATACGGTAAGAATGGTTTTAGAAATTTCAACTCAAAAAAAATGGTCTATTTATCAAATGGATGTAAAATCAGAATTCTTGAATGGTTTCCTTGAAGAGAAAATTTATGTGAATTAGCCGGAAGGTTATGAGATTGAAGGTCATAAAGGAAAGGTATATAGGTTGAAGAAAGTGCTCTATGATCTCAAGAAAGCACCTAGAGCTTGGTACAACATAATAGATTCTTATTTGATTTAGAATGGTTTCAGTAGGAGAAGAAGTGAGCCTACCTTATACACCAAGATAAATTAGCAAGGTAATATTATAATTGTTTGTTTGTACATAGGTGATTTTATCATTACTAGAAATCTATCTACATAGTCATTTAAATAAGCCATGAAGAAGGAATTTGAGATGAAATATCTTGGTCTTATGCATTACTTTTTGGGCATTGAATTTCAACAATCAGAAGGTGATGTTTTTATCTCAAAAGGAAAGAATGCAAACAATGTTTTGAAAAAGTTGAAAATGTTGAATTGTAAGTCAACACCAACACCAGTTGCAGTAGGTTTGAAGTTAAGCAAAGAGGATAGAAAATCATTTGTGGATCCAACATTTTTTAAAAGATTGGTTGGGCGTCATATGTATTTGACGGCCACAAGGTTTGATATTACGTATGGTGTGAGCCTCATATCAAGGTTTATGAAATATCAAAAAGATTCACATTGGAAAGCTAGATAAAGAATTTTGAGGTATATGTGTGGAATAAAGAATCATGGAATTCTATATTCAAGTTTAAATGAGTTCAAACTCATTGGTTATATAGATAGTGATAGTGCCAGAAGTATAGATGACAGGAAAAGCACATTCGGCTATACTTTTCACTTTGGAACAGGAGTGGTTTCATGGGCATCAAAGAAGCAGGTCATTGTCACGTTATCTTTAACAAAAGTAGAGTATGTAGCAGCAATAGGAGCAGCATGTCAAGTTATTTAGATGAGAATAGTGTTGACATATTTACATTAGAAACAACATGATGCTACGCAAATTTTTGTGACAACTCAGGCATAGCATTGTATAAAAATCATGTTTTTCATAAGAGGAGAAATCATATTTATACAAGGTATCATTTCATTAGAGAGATTGTAAACAACAAAGAAAGTTTTTTTGAATTTTGCAGATCCAAACATCAGTTTTCCAAAATTTTTACAAAGGATTTGGCAAAGGAAGTTTCTGAAGATTTGAGAGATTGTTTAGGAGTTTGTGATCCTGCACATGGCAGATATGGAAATACAAAGGAAGCTCTAGAATAGTGAAAGATACATGTCATAATTAAGGGGGAGTGTTGGAAATATGCATGTGCAGCATATAATTCCTCCTATAGCTTTTTAGGAAAGCTATGTTTAGCTTTATTTTAGCATGCAGTCCATCTTTAGTTGGATTCCTAATTTTAGGAAATAGATTTAAATAAATAAATAACCAAATGTAGTTTGCTTTATGCATGCATAGCATGCAGTTGATTTAAAACAATGGTTCAGATTTAGAGTGCTATGTTTTTAGAGATGTAGGTGGTTATTTAATTAGAAATAAATTGTTATTGTTTTGCAAGAAGAAAGTGTGTTGCACAGCTTGAATGTAATGAATTGAAGCTCTGAGTATGAAGAATCTAATTAATGGAGAACACACAATAGTTCCGGTTTGATGTTTACTCTATTATTTGCAAGTTATTTAATTGTTCTGTTTATTTTCTTTATGTTGTTCATTGTATAATACTACAAATATTTTCTTTATTGTTCTGTTTATTTTCTTTGTGTTCAATACCTTGTCAAACTGGGCTACATAAACAATTTTTAGCATGGTGTCTATTATGGATTCATGAAAATCCATCTCTCTATGCTTGTTGTGTAGATAAAAATGTGAATACATAATGGAAGCCATCAAAATTTAGGGACATCTTGGGAGTACGAAGGAAAAAAAATGATTGTAGATATCATTGGTAAAATAAAAGGATCTATTTGTATGTTTACAACAATGTGGATGCATGGAGGAATTTGATTGGGAGAGCATAGGTATGGCTAGCTACATATGGATCTAATTAGTTCCAGTGCATACACTGATTGAAGTTTGCCCTAGCGGCTGGTTTGCATGTGCATCCGACTAGTTGTATGTGCAGTTAGTCAGTTTCATTCACATCATCTAATTGTGCATCTGGATTGGTTGAAGCATAAACTTTCAAGGGTTACATTTGCATTATCCATCTACAGTTGGTGTGTGGGATCCTATATGTCCTCCACTCACATATGGAGGGTCATCTCACATGGGTTAGGTTTAGGGTTAGGTTTAGGGTTTGCTTGTGTGTCATGCACTAGGGTTACTCAGCACCCTATATGTATCCCTTCATTTGACATTTATGAGTATGCCAAGACACTCATTGTCTTTCTCTATGTGCAAGCTTTGTTCTGTTATGCAAGTTCTTCCATTGATTGATCGATTCCTCCTTGTGATTACGCTGGAGCTATTACGTTTCCTTTGGAGTGCAACTTCATCGTGGTGCACAGTTTTCGATACGATTCTCGCCAACTCTTTCATGGTATCAGAGCTGAGATCGGGTAAACGTGCATTCGTCATCTGAGTTGTGATTACTCTTGGTTTTGTTATTTTTTACTCCTCGTGCAAGTTTTTCGATCATCAGATTCTGGAAATTTATTGCTAACGTTCTTAACAAGTTGCTCTTGGAAAGTTTTCAGTTTTGCTGTGTTCTTCATGCATGTGCAGATCTCCTCAAGTTTTCAGGGGTTTTGTAGCTACATTTAGCTAGCTGTAGCTAAATTTAGTAGATCAACTAAAAATAGAGGTTCTTTATTCTGGTTTTTAATCATTTATTAAACTGGAAATTATTTTTTAGAACTCTGTTTTCTGGTTTTTTGTGTTTTTTGTTTTTTTTTATAGATTCAGGTCAAAAAAATCAGTGATTGGTGTTTTTTGGTGCACTGCTCTCCACCGAGCTCCTGCCTGCGAGCTCCTGCAACCTTACCAAGTTCCTCCTCGAGCTCTCCTGGCTCATGCATAACCTGTGTTTGGTTAAGTGCTCACCTGATCTGTAGTTTTCTCATGCCTCTACATTGACTAACCACCGATTGCCTTGCTTGGACTCGGGCTCGTTCGTAGTCTAAATGTGGTAGTTTTGTTCGTGATTGCTTCTACTCGTGAGCTCATTTTTGTTGTCGTGGTTTACCTTCCTGCACTCTCGGCACTAGTTTCACACATCTGCGGGCTCGGGTTTACATTGTTTCCTTTTGCATTGTCTGTGCTTTTGCAAGGACATTTTTTTGCATTAGCTCATCTTCATTTGCATTGGTTGGACTCGACTCTGCCGTTGTGCATCCGCCTTCAGCTCGAGCTCGTGGCACTGGTTTTGTTCCATTCGGCTCGGATTAAAAGCTGAGTTTGCAGGAGCTTCCCTCGACGTGTCTCGAACCTGTGTGCTTGTGCTCAGATGCCTTTCCTCTGGTTGCATTGGATTGGATTCCCATTGCATTGGATTCCCTGTTGCTGTGAACGTGCAGTGGAACTGTGGGCTCAAATTTATGCTCAACCGTTATTCGCTTGGATTCCACCTGCAACTCGTGTTGTTCAGGATCTCTGTTTGCTGTGTGCCCATCTGCCAACGTTTACACCACAGACCTTCCTGTCAACCGTCTTGGGATCCTTCCCCCCAACGTCTCGCCGAGACCCACGCCGAGCTCTGTCCACCTGCTTTCCCGCCTCCAACCTCCAACTCAGATTTTTTGGTAAGTTTATTTCATTCCATTTCGTGGGTGCTTTTTAAAATAAAGGTAAGCTTTTTAAAATCTATTTCTATTAATAGATATTAATAGAAATTAGTTTCTTTTAAATTTAATAGATTTTAATAGATCTTAGTAAGTTTCCTTTAATAGATCTTAACCGAAAAATTCTAAATTGTAAGTGGAAACAATTTAAAATTTGATTTCTTTTAAAAAGGAAAGTATTTAAATATTTAATTAGGATTTAATTTTTAATTAGATCTTAATTAGTTGAAATTAATTAGATTTAATTATATTAAATCTAGTTTTATTAATTTCAAATTGACCTCATTTACGATTAGATAAAATATTTAAAATCGTCCTTTGCTTTAACGTTAATTATCATTTTTTAACTCCCATAGCTTTAAAATTAGCTAAATTAGGCATTTCCAAATGATAATTTTTTAAGTGTTATTGTCAATTTTTTTACTAATCATGTGCTCAAGTGTGCAGTAACACTCTGAGCTCCTATTTGTCTTCCGCATGCTTTTCTGGCATTCTGAAGATCTCTCGGACTCATCTTGAGTTCGTTTAAAACATTGTATTTTACCCTTATTATTGCTTGTGACTAGTGAGCGCATCCGCCATAGTTTGCAGCAAGGGGGTATCCTTTGCGATGTGAGATGCTTTTTCTCACAACCAGGATTTGATTTCACCTCCTTCCTAGTTTTTTGCAATTGTGCTTGTGTACGGTGTCACTTTGTTGCGCTCCACGAAACACGATTGTGGTCTCCTCTCTTGCACGTTATTATGCTGATTGCAAGGCGAGTTACCAAGTGTTTCAAGATGCATGCTCGGACCTGATTGTATTCAACGCACTAAACTATAAAGTGCCGAAAGTAGGGGGGTTATTATATTGTCCTGGGTGGTTGTGATTCTTGTGTTTCTTTTCTGCATTCTTTCTCTCTCTTCACTATGGATGCACTTTCAATTCCTTTGCTTACGCCGTTCAACTTCTTCGAATGGAGATCAAAAATAATTATGAAACTAAGGGGTAAAGGGTTATTCCGCATCACCATGGGAACTGAGACTGAACCAGATGACGACCCTGAAAAATCTAAGTGGTTAAACCGTAGTGATGAAGCTTTAGGTCTTCTTTGCATGTCCGTTTCTCCTGACTTTCTCTTCCACATTGAGTCGTCTGAAACACCTAATTCTGCGTGGAAAATGTTAGATGGAATGTTTGGACAACAAGATGACATGAGAGCGCATGAGTTGGAAAACGAACTACTAGGGTTAAATCCTAGTGATTTTGAAAACCTACAAGCATTCTTCTCTAAGTTTGTCCACACTAGATTGTTGTTAAAATAATGTCAAGTAGAGAAGAAAGATTCTCAACTGATCTTGTCGATTCTCTCTAAGTTAGGTCCTGAATATTTTGTCTTTGTGTCAACTTTTTACGCTACAAAATCTACCTTGGGCAAGGATTGGAATATGCCCTCCTTTGACTATTTTTCATCCCAACTCATTCGAGAACAGGAAAAACTCATTCAAATGGGGTCTCTCAAGTCCAAGTCACATGCCCTTGTAGCAAGTACTAGTAAGGAAAAGAAGACTGAAAAGAAGAAAGAAAAAAAGGATCAACCTAAGAAGGAAACCAAGACCAAAACTAAATTTAACACGAACACTTCGACTTCTGAGCCTAGAGCACAGAAAGACAAGTATTTGTGTTCCTATTGCAAGAAGCCTGGTCATAAAGAGCATATGTGTATGAGAAAAAAATTGATCACCTTACTCATTTACTTGAGAAAAATCAAATAGGTGTTCCTGAGTCTATCAAACAAAATGCTCCGAAGGCCGAGTCTTCTACTGCAAAAGGTTCTAAATCTGATAAGAAGAAAGGAAAGGCCCTTGTAGCCAAAGTTTCTCCTTCATCGATGTGGATTATAGATTCCGGTGCCTCGCACCACATGGCTTCTTCGCATGTTGAGTTCTCCAACATCGAGCCTTGTGGTATGTCCCAAATCATGATGGGTAATGACACGACAATGTCAGTTTCCGGTAGTGGATCGGTAGAGATGGATGGGGGAACATTCAACCAAGTGTTGAGTGTTCCTGATCTCTCTACCAATCTCCTATCGGTTTACCAAATTACTCACCTTGGTGAAGGAATGCGAGTGGAATTTGGTCCTAACTCAGTGATTATTCATGAGCTTAACGATGACACTACAGTGGCTGAGGGAAAGGTGGATCACCATTCACGGTTGTATACCTTTTCCCACTTTACTTCTGATTCTACGCCCACTGCCTTGCTCACTCATGCAAATGAGGTTAGTAAGCTATGGCATGAGCATTTCAGACATCTAAATTATCGCTACCTTGAACAATTGAGCCAAAACAAAATGGTCAACGGGTTACCTCATGTCAAGTTTTTCTAAGGGTCTTTGTGAGGGTTGTACCCTTGGAAAGCATCCTGAAAAGAACTTTGACAAAGGAAAAATCCTAGAGAGCTACTTGTCCTTTGGATCTTGTTCACAATGATATTTCTGGTCCATTTCCATCTCCTTCGTTTACTAGAGCTCTTTATGTGCTGACCTTCATTGATGACTATTCACGATATACTTGGGTATATTTTCTTAAGCTTAAGTCTGAAGTCTTTGAACATTTTCAGGACTTTAAGGCTCTTGCTGAGAAACAGGAGGAATGGTCTATTAAGGTTCTTCGAACCGACAATGGAGGTGAATATGTAAACAATAGGTTCATGGATTTCTGTACTTCTGAAGGGATCTCCTTGCAGCATACAGTTGCTTATAGCCCTTCACAGAATGGAGTAGCAGAAAGAAAGAACCGTACTCTTAAGGAGATGGCCACTTGTATGATTCATTCGAAGTCTCTTCCTCCGCAGTATTGGGCTGAAGCAGTGAATTGTGCTAATTACATTCAGAACCATGTTCCACACAAGGCAGTAAGAGGGATGACACCCTTTGAAGCCTGGTTTGGATGCAAGCCTGATGTTGAGCACTTTTGAGTCTTCAGATCCAAGGCTATGGCTCGGATTCCCAAGAAGAAATGCAAGGCATTGGAACCACAATCCAAACCTTGTATCTTTGTAGGGTATCCTGATGGCATGAAGGGATATCGATTGTTGAATCCTACTTCTCATGAGCTTTATATTGAGAGAAGTGTTAAGTTTGATGAGTCTTCTTTGACTTCTACTTCTCTACCTATTGAGGTTCTTCAGCTTGCTGATTCGGATTCTGACTCATCAGATGATGATGTTGTTGAGCGTGCTCCTCTTCCTGATCCTCCCGACCATCAGAGCCTTGAGTCTTCCGATTCTGACAGTAGTGATGACGAGGACTATGTCCCTTCTCACTCGAGTGATGAATCTTCTGACTCAGAGCCTGATCCTCCTGGTCCTCTTTGGGCTAGGAAAACTTTGCAAAGTGCTGGAGATTTAGTTGGAGATACTTTGGATATGAGACGTACTCACTCAGATTTTGTTGGACCCCACTCTTTCTTCACCTCTGCCTCTAATCCACAGTCTTTTGGGAGGCTTCTGGTATTCCTGAGTGGGATTCTGCCATGGATGAGGAGTATTCCTCTCTCATGAAGAACGATACTTGGGATCTCACCCCTCTTCCGAAAGGAAGAAAAATCATTCAGTGTAAGTGGGTGTTCCGAACAAAGTATGGAGTAGATGGAGATGTCGAAAATTTTAAAGCGCGATTAGTAGCTAAGGGTTTCTCCCAGATAGCTGGGGTTGATTATACTGAAACCTTTTCTCGGTTGTGAAGATGACTTCTATTCGACTGACCCTAGCCATTGCCACAACAAATAGATGGAAAGTCCATCAAATGGACGTTAAGAGTGCCTTCCTTCATGGTGACCTAGAGGAAGAGATCTACATGGAACAACCTCTAGGTTATGTCCATGATCCCTCCCTCGTTTGTAAGTTAAAGAAGTCTCTTTATGGCCTTAAACAAGCCCCTCGGGCTTGGTATGCCAAGATGGACTCCTTTTTACTTACATCAGGGTTTACTAGGTGTCACTCTGATCCAAATGTTTATATTCTATGGAAAGATGTTTCCATACTCATTCTTGTTCTCTATGTTGATGACTTGTTGATCACAGGAAGCTCTTCCTCTATCATTGATTCTGTGAAGATCACCTTGGCCAACAGGTTTTCCATGACTGACTTAGGTCTGCTTCATTACTTTCTTGGGATCCAGATTTCACAATCTGACTCGGGAATTTTGATTTCGCAACCTAAGTATGCTCTTGACTTGCTTTCTCATTTTCAGATGTCTGATTGCAAGTCTTCTCCTACTCCTTTTCTTTCCGGGGTTAAGTTGGTTTCTGATTGCTCTACTCCCTTGGTTGATGGTACCCTTTATCGACAGTTGGTGGGGAGCTTGATTTACTTGACTCACACTCGACTGGATTTATCTTATGTTGTTGGGATCATGTCCAGATTCATGCAGGAACCACATGAGCTACATTGGAAAGTAGCTAAGTGGATCCTTCATTATGTTCATGGCACCTATACTGATGGCATTCACTATTTTGGAGGGGTGGATATTGACTTGATTGGGTTCACAGATTCTGACTGGGCCGGTGACTTAGATCATCAGAAATCTACCTCTGGCTATAGTTTCTCTCTTGGTTTGGGTCCTATAAGTTGGTCTAGCAAGAAGCAGAATGCAATTGTGATATCTTCTACAGAGGCAGAATACAGAGGAGCAGTTAATGCTGCCACAAAGGTTGTTTGGCTACAGGGTATTCTGACAGAGTTTGGCATCCACTTTCGGTGGCCTACCATTATCTATTGTGACAACATGAGCACTATCTCAATTTGCAGAAATCTAGTTCAACATCAGTGGATGAAGCACATTGAGATCCATATGCACTTCATACGAGAGCTTATTCATGATGGTATCATCGACATTCAGTACATTCAGACAGCTGATCAGATTGCAGATATATTCACCAAGCCCTTCACTGAGGTGAAGTTTCTTCACTTGCGGTCTCTTCTTGGGGTGAGGTCTTATGCAGCTTGCTCATCTTCTTCGGGCTATATAGTCCTTCTCTTCTTCTTCTTCTTCTAGGAAGATGTTGTTTGTATATGGGCACCTTATCAGGCCTTTAGTTGTCGGGCCCCATTGACACATCTTTCTTAGTTGTTTAGGAGTGTCTTCTTGTTCTGTCTGACTCATCATAGCCACTACCCCAGCTTTCGATGAAGGGGGGTGTTGGTGTGTGGGATCCTATATGTCCTCCACTCACATATGGAGGGTCATCTCACATGGGTTAGGTTTAGGGTTTTCTTGTGTGTCATGCACTAGGGTTACTCAACACCCTATATGTATCCCTTCATTTGACATTTATGAGTATGCCAAGACACTCCGCTGTCTTTCTCTATGTGCAAGCTTTGTTCTGTTATGCAAGTTCTTCCATTGATTGATTGATTCCTCCTTGTGATTACGCTGGAGCTATTACATTTCCTTTGGAGTGCAACTTCATCATGGTGCACAGTTTTCGATACGATTCTCACCAACTCTTTAAGGATATCTAATTCCAATGTCCACTAATAAGAAAAATAAAGACAAATTTCATGATACCTTGCCTCATTGACTTCTTGGGAAAATAAATAAATTTTTGTGGGTTAAATCAGGTGATCCATCGAAATTTTTTATTCTCACAAATGAGGGTATCTAAACTATGGGTAAATATTGGCCATGAAAGAAGATTTGTGGTATGAATGAAATTTTAAAATTGAAAATATGTTTTCCTTTACCGCTAATTTCAAGAGGGATTCGTAGGCAACTGCCAATCGAAATGACTTAGGCTTTAATTATCCACGAGTCTCAAGGTATTACTTTGAATAAAACAATTGGTGATGTTAGTGACACGAAGAGACAAGTTCTTACTATCACTTCTATCTCTAGAGTCTCCTCCTTTCTCTTTTGATAGTTACTCTAACATTGCTTGTGCCCATCTTTTGCAACTATGAAAAAAGGAGCAGTCTCAATTACAGTCACTAGCATATTCCTAACAATTTTACAACCATTGACCTCCCCTCTTACACCAATATGCATTTCCATACCTTACTATCACGAGGTAAACGTGTTTTACAACCGTAAAGACCATTGCATGCTGGGGTCGGAAAGGTCTTGATTGAACAAACTAGGGGGCTACCTCGTGTTTGCCCAATCTGAGAGGTCGTGGTAGATCCAAGCTGAGCACAACACTGTCCTCCCCCTTCTTTCTGAAATGCATTCTGCAAAATTGAGCACAAAACCGAACGGAGCAGAATTGTTCCAAAGGCTCCGTAGGTGTTGAACAGGAAACTAGGGAATATTATTTTTTTTGCGCGGTGTCCACAGCCCAGCCCTATAAACATGTCATGTATGACGCAGACTGGAGGTCCTGTTAGGGTTTCTAGGTGTTTCTTGTTGAAATTGATGATCCATCCAAGTGTGAAATTGTTGTTGAAGCTTTCTCACGAACTGATGAATAAGGCCCGGCCGTTTCTGGAGTATAGAGGTCGGCGCTTTCATGGCCTTGCGGTAATCCCTCCACGCTCAGCGTGTGAAGGACAACCAGGTGTATGTCAAGACCGTTGTTTACAGCTTCCGCAACATGATTTTGCGGACGGCACACATTGGCGGGCGTGGTGACATAACTGACTGTGAGGCCGCGGGAAGCAAGGTGCCTTGCCTATTCTAGGAAAGGAATGGAGTGACTGAGTGCCGGAAATGGCACTGCCACAAGTGGGGTTTCTGAAAACAATTCGTCATTTCAGAGAAAGAAACAAGTTACTGACAACATCAAGCATAAAGTATCCTCTTTTATAAATATAAACACAAATTTGTTTATTTTATTTAGGAAAAACATAGCGTGTTGGGCCCGTAATGAAAAGCTAATTCCTGCAAACTATAGGGTAACTTGTCAATCTTGCTGGAGCGCTGAAATAGATCCAAAAGCGACAAAACATTTTAAAATGTTGTGAGATTCCATCACCCATGACGAAGCTCTACAGGGAAAACCAGTCAAATTCACCGAAACATTGTGAAAGGGGAATCACACGCCTCAAAAGTAGAAACAAAATGGCACAAGATGGAAAGTGTTGTGCTTATTTTCTATGGTGGCGGACCAGATCATTACAACTCTTTTCATTCAGTAGAGTTTATCAAGTGAGGAACTGGGTATCTTCCAAAAGGAGCATAATCGCAACAAAGTCATGTGTGAGACTACCTTGATCATCAGCGATGGCCAGCCCCAACATTCACAATGATCTTGACTTAGATAAATTTGTTTTTTTAAACTCTTCTAAAAACATGCTACCAATGATCAAATTTGAAGGGCACCCCATATTTTAATTTGACAGGATAGATTAATGTTTACCCTTCGTAAATGACAGATCAAACAACACATTACCCTTCAAAAGAAAAAATGAAAAGGTTAATTTCATTTCAATATATATCTAATTAATTTAAATTAAAAAATATGAAAAATGTCTAAATTATTTTTTTATTAATGGTAAATAGTTTTTTGAAGGTGACCATACCCCTATACAACGCAAGGGTCAAAATCCAAATATAGCAATAAAGAGCATATGAAGGAGGGTCTAAAATTCATAAAAAGCAATGAAGCTCTAAGACAAAAGTAGTCGAAACTACCCAACAACAACAAACTGAGAAACAACAAGTCCACTACTAACCCATAGCCAACCAGCAGCTAGAGCTCAACAGGAAATCAAACCAAAAACAACAAGCCTCCAACCCAGATAAAGCAATAACATGAAAACAACAAGACGAGACTCATACCTTGTCTGAGATGATGGGGGCTTTAGATTTGGCATGTCCTTTCTTTTTCCTATCTACCACCGTCCATTCCTCATTTCCTTCTTCCGCTAAGATTGGAAGAAAAACTTCAAGTGTAGTAATAGGAATGTGACCCTCAATAAGGGGTACCCAGGCACAATTTGTCTCTGAAACAACACCCTAGGAAGAGGAATCTTGAGGTTTCTTCTCTGTAGTGTTCAGAAGACCTTCTAGGGTGGGTGTGTCTATAGGGGCTGAAAGAATCCACAACCAGGTCTACATGAGGATTAATCGTTAGATGTTCAAGGAGAGATTCCTTCAACCACGTTGGTTTGATCTAGCGTTTGGAATGCTGACAGTCCTCTAAAATATGACTAGTTTGGAAGCATCACCAACATCTGAAAGAAAGACCCTCGTAATCTAACCTCTGGGCCCAAAGTCTTTCACTAATTGATAGATTAATTTTTGCTGGTAAGGCTTGGGAGGTATCAAAATCTACAAGGATTCTAGCATAAGTAGTAAGGGTTTCAAGAGAGGTCTTATCATAAACTTTCACAGAGGAGCCTAGAGTATCACCTATAGCAATCAGGCATGATCTGTTCCAAAGTTTGTAGCGGGAGTCCTGACAAACGAACCCATACCAGGTCCGTATAAAAGGAGTCTTTTAGAGAGACAAAAGATGGATACCATGGCTTGAACATGAGCCTGTGTTCACCCCAAAACCCAATACTAGTCAAAAATCAAATCCCTATCTTCAAGGGTTTCAAAGACAACGATGAAATATGCTTTAGCACAAGGATAAAGCTCAATATTACCTTGTATCTTTTCCCTCAATCTTAGAGCAATCTAGTCATGGAGCTGAGAAATTTTAGGCAAAAATTTGTGAAATTAGTAGATGAGGCCCAACTAGGAGATGTTTTCCTCCTCCTTTAAATCCTTTTTAAGAATATCCTCCTCTAACTTCAGCATCGGGGTCTTCCGTGAGGGTTTCAAGAGCTTATCTACAATCCTTGCACTATCCATTGACAGTTTGGATACAATGTTTGCAAAGGGAAGGGCCTCCAGCCCTCTGCCCATCGCCCCATTTTTGCAGTTTACCCCCAACATTGGTCGTGACAACAACAAAGGAGGGATTCTTTTCATAGTTTCCTTCCTCAGTATTCCCCTATCTGACTCCTATTTCTTTTCCCACTGACAACAGATCCATGCATAGCGGTCTTTTTTGGAGGGGAAGGGGACTCTATTTGTGTTCAGGTGGCTCACCACCACTAATATCCTTGCCTCTAGTAACCACATCAAATCTACTATTAGAACCATAATCATTGTTGGGTTTTGTAGGAGAGAGCGATTCTATTCTGCCTTTACCTACCCCATCAAAGAGGATTCTTGTTTTGAGAAGAGAAGAATTTCTAGCAGGGGGGTGGTTAGCAAAAAAATGCCAAATCAATCCATGAGAGGTTTGTCTCTCCATTTTCCTTTCCACCTCTTGCCAAAGTTGACTTCGCCCACAGAAATCTTGTTTTTTGCACTAGGGGTTGAGATCTCTATCTGCAAAACCACCAAGGGATCTCTGTCATACAATTTTTGGGGACTGCAAGTGGATATTCAGCGCTACCTGGTGCCCTACACCTGCAAAGCCGACTGGAATCCCATGGCCGCTACTAGAAAAAGATATAGTGCCGGATGATTTTAGGGTTCATGGAGTGTAGTGTTTAGGGTTCTTCATTATGGAGTTACAATGTTGTTAAATTCTATTGAATGGAGTGTAGTGTTTAAAAAGGGATAATAAATTTTATAAGAGACATATCTTATCCCTTTCTCAATGCCAAAAATGTTTAAATTATTAAATATATAACATTTAATAATAATTGTGAAATTTAATTAAATTAAATAATTAAGATAAATGGAGTCTGGATGCAAAAACGCATCTACAAGGATTCACCCTGTTTTGCAATAAGTGCAGGGAAAGTAGGTCATGGGTCTTATGGTTGCAAGAAACAACATAATAATCCACCACCACAATGGATGAGTGAATAGGTAAACACTGAGCTATTAGAATAGTCAGTCATTCATGAGCCTGTCGAGGAGACTGGTTTGGCTCATACATGCCAGAAGATGAAATCCCCTCCTAGTGTGGCCTCACCTGTGCATGTGGACACCAAAACTGAGAAGAATGCAACACAAGAGTTGATTGTGGAGCTGTGTTCCTCAACTAGCTAGGAATAGGGGGTTACGTTGGACTCAACATTCAAAAATGATGAGGTGGGAGCCCAATTCAAATCTAGGGAAGGTGGGATATTTTTAGCAGACAGTTGTCAAATAGAAATAGCAGTGGAAATTATCCTTTTTAATGAAAATTAAAAATCATCGTTGTCATCTAAGATCTTAACGGGACCAGTTATCAAGGCTAATAGGGACACGTGGAGTAGCTTTAGTTGGAGATTGAATGGGGCAAACCACCAAAGATAATATCAAATTTGAAAATTATTCTAAGTCTACCTACAATGTCTTTTTGGTATAACAAAACATTAATGATCTTATCTCCATGAAAGGAATGATGACGGAAGTGAAGCATGGTAAAAATGATAAAATAATTTTAGCGTCTTTGGGAAAGACTAATGCTAGAAAAGAAGGTGAAGAAGGAAGGAAAAGGGTCAAAAATAAAACATTACGTCCCTTCTATCACACTCACTGAGAGAGATACTAGGATTTTTATTCTGAAATCATAGGTGCCTCTTAGTTGAGTTTGTTTCTAAGTCTAGTTAAGGTTTTCTACTTGTTATACTCTAGTTTATGACTGCTCCCTGACTGGATGTTCTAGTTGTCTTGCTTTAGGTTTTGTATTAGCTCTTTGTAATCTTCATTTCTTTATCTGGATGATAGATCCTTTTTGTAACAAGGAAGGGACCTTGGAAAAACCATTCTTTTATCAATTATCAAAAAATAATCAAGATAAATAATTTAAATGACCAATTTACAAAATAAATAAGGGAATTTCAAACATGTTTTACAAGCTAGTAAAATCTAAACAAGAATATAACTATTTTGAAAATAGAAAGAGGAAATTCTAAACATGATTTACAAGTTAGAAAAGTTAAAACAAAATATTGCTATTTTAAAAATAGAAAGAGCAAGGTAATTGCTTATTTTCTATAAATGTATCCATTTTCCTAGTGATTTTGTAAATGATTTATTTACAGTGAGTGAATGTTTTTTAAATATATAAAATAGAAAGCTAGCAAGCATGAAGTTTTCTTTTTTATTGTTGGTAAAAGGTTTTTTTTAGGAGGGAATCGTACCCTGTGATACAAGGAGGCTCAAGATCCAGATGAAGCAAGAAAGATTTTAGATAAGAGGAAGGCCTAGAAACCAAAATTAAACATGAAGCACAATGGCAGTGGACCAACTGCCACAAAAATCCAAATAACTATTTCCTACCCCTATTATGGGTCATGGCGAGATGGACCGTATGTGTGATTTTTTACTTAACTTTTTTCCTTCCATCCTCACTTTTTCTTGGAACAAAGATGTCCACTTTCCCTAAAGACTCGAAGTATACATTTTGATCATTCTTTGGGGGGGAGACTAACCAATTTGGAGAGCAGCATTTAAATTTGAAGTGGACCCTACAACAGGAATAATTTTAGCGTTGAATATTCGTAATATGGCAAAAATTTCATTTTAGGAAAATTTGAAAAGGCAAATTTTTTAAGAGCGGGTTAGTGTCCTGTTCACCTAAAATTTACAGCATATTTTGTTTAGGGGTCATCTTCACCTACATTTGAAAACATCTCATATAAAAAACTTGGTGATTTTTTGGGTAGCATACTACCACCAATACCTTACCAATACCTTGAACTTACATACCTCTAAGTACCACAGCACAGTACATATTTGTTTACTGTTAGTATTTTACAGTCGGGGTGACAGGCGCTATTTTTTGACACACGACTAGTAATATTTTCTGACGCGCAACAAAGGTTTTCTCTGGATGGGAGACAAGGAGATATTCATCTTGCTGACATGCAACAAGGGTTTTCTTGTTAACGCTTGACACTAATCTTTGTTGACGCAATGACTATACTCTTGTTGACACATGAAAGATTTTTTCTCTAACGCACAACAATGATATTTGTTGATGCACGAATTATTGAATTTACTGACGTGTGACATAAGTTTTATGTGGATGTGCAACAAGGATATATTGCTAATGCGTGATATGGGTTTGTTTGTTGACGCCTGACACTCCTCTTCTTAACACATGACTGTACTTTTGCTGATGCACAACAGAGTTTTCTCTGACGCGTGACTTATTGTATTTGTTTATGTGTGAATCATTTGACGCCTGACGAGGAGACTCAAGTCTCAATTGATGCCTGACCCAACTATTGTTGACACACGACAGTTATCTTATTGACACATGACAAATTCCTTCTCTGACACATGACACAGTCCTTATTTTTTTACGCACGACATTGTTGTTGTTGACACATGACTCAGTTCAGAATAATGAAAGGTGCCAGTTCTCAGAATGATAAGACCCAAAAAGTAACTAAGAAATATTAGAAGTCCCTATTCAAGTATTTTGGAAACTTTGCTACTATAGATACCGCAACCACCAACACCTATATAGCTTCCATTAGAATGAATTATAGTATAGACTATGTAGAAGGTAATATTGAGGTGGACATGCATTCTACACAATATCAACCAAATGACACCTATGATGATTCCATGCCAAATCTTGAGGATATACCTACTGAGATGTCAAATCTTGAAGATATTCTTCCTATTGGGGTGAAACCAGGAGTGCATACATATATCACACATATAAATAATCAGCAAAATGGAAGAAAAAAATAAATTCAAATTCCGGTTCATGAAAGAAGAATGTAGGTGATTGTGATAATGCTCAAAATTCTACTAAAAAAAGTAAAACATTGAAAAATGAACAAGAATATGTGGGATGATTAGGAGGACAAAAAAAATTTGATTGGGCTGTCAAATTTCCATTAATTGAACCTTTACAACCATCTAATTTAGATCCCATCTGAATGTATATGTACAATATGTATGTAGAAATTAGGAAAGCAGTAAAAAATGCATCTAAAGTTGGACACTATAGAATAACACTGTGGAAAACAATATTTGACCGTAACGGGGGAGGATGGCTATAAAATTAGAACACATAGGTGGAAAAATAAAAAATAATGCATACATGTTAAATAGGTAGTAGAGTAGAAAAGACATAGACATCTCATGAAAAAGGGAGGAAACGATCACATTGCAAATTGGTAAGATGAATCAAACTTATCTACATGCAAAAATATAAATTTTTCTACTTTATTTCACATAGTAAAGAAAGGAAGACCGATTTCTGATTTCCTCAATTTCAAAAAAATTTATCAATATAATGGAATGCACAACGATCCTCAATCTCATTGGTCTAATAATAGTGCATGGGAAATGGAAAAATGTCTTTCAATGATAGAGAAGGAATATTTGATAGAGAATGTAAAAAAAAGAAAAGTTTATCTCTCTTTCAATTCATGAAATGACAACAGTCGACAACACTGCATGGGTATGTATCCATGTCTATACTTTAGAAAATCATATAAGGACACCTCATCTTTTAGGTGGTTATGAAAATCATTGAAAACTATAATGCCTAAAACCTACATAAAATAGTTGTTTCTCATTTGAAAGATATTGTTGGAATGACTTATTATGAAATTGCTACGAATTTGGTATGCGTCGGAGTAGATGGTGCATCAGTCATGCAAGTTCACCTAACAAGGTTGTGTGTTGGATAGATTGCAAACAACAATGGCCCCTTATATGCTATTAATTGACTGTATGGCTCACATAGTTAATTTAGCATATAAAAATGGTAAGCAACTACAAAAAATGTTGATAAATTAGAAGACCTTACTAGAGAACTTCATGCCTATGTGGCAAGAAGCCCAAAGCAATTTCTTGATTTCCATAAATTTGCAATTGGAATTATAGATGGAAAAAAAATTCTAAAGGATGTTGAGATGAGATGGATTTCTTGGTATGAACCTGCATGCAAAGTTTGTGAGGAGTATCCTTCATTGGTTGGTTTCATGCACAAATATCGTCATGAAGTTGATAGGGCAAGGGATTTGTTGTTCTGTTTAACTAATTTGGAGACATTACTTACATTGGTTGGTATTCTTCAAATGTTGCAGGAGATCAATACACTGATAAAGCATGCACATGGAAGATTAATATATATTATGGAGTTTAAACAGATGAGAAAAATGGTATGTCAAAGTCTTGATGTCTTGTAATGTTTCCAAGATAGTTTTGAATACACTTGTTTTAAGTAATTGTAATGTTTTATTAGACCTTAAAAATCCTAGTAACTATTTGAGATTTAATATCCATGATCACCTCCACATTAATGTTAATGGGAGGGACATACCAATGCACATTTTACAAAAATGTCAAGATATTATAGGGTTGGAAAGATAACATGTTCCTGTGACACGTTAATATCTTTGACTCTATTACAGTTGAAACAAGAATAAAGCTTTAAAAATTTCAAAATCCTTATCATCAGAAATTAGAGAATGTTTCTCCAAAGATAAAATTCTTGAAGCAATGGGTGTGATGAATCCTAATTTTTGGAATACTAAAGGTGCTCATGCACACTTTGTAAGATAGCATTTCCATAAATCCATGGTTACAATAATGAAACATTTCACAAAGCCTTCAAAGGGTCAAGGGTATGGAAATCAAAGGTATATTGAATGTTGATTTATTAAAGTCTCAATCAACAAATTTTGCAACAAAAATGAGGAACCAATATAAAAATTTTGAATAACCTTCTGAGAGTGGTTCTATTACAAGGCTTTAGTGAGGAATCTATCAAATTATTTTCTTACAAGAAGACATCAATGAGTATATCAGATTATATGAGTTATGCCAAACAATGATTTTTAGGTTTGTGGAGGACAAAAGGGTTTTCAATGCTTTATCATTTATAAAATCAAAATTGAGAAACAGGTTGGATAAAAATATGGAAAGTTGCATGAGGTGTTATGTTTCTTGCTACACCATAGAAACCTTTCCTTTTGACAAGTCAATTGCGTATTAGGAATTCCCTTTCTGAAAGAAGAGTTGTAAATAATACAGCTACAAGTACAATTGTTCCCAACGATGAGATTGGAACTGGTATGTCATCACACTATACTGAAGAGAACATTGACTTTGAAGAAGTTAGTGATAATGGATTGTTTCAGCTTTAAATAGGTGTCTCCTTTACCTTCCATTTTTTTTTGTCACGTTACATTTTAACTATGGTTATTTATTCAATTTTCATATTAACTCTACAGATGCAAATATTGACTGAGGAGGATTTTTATCATATTTTGTATCAGCTCTTGTTATCATTAAAGATGTTACAGGCATATATATTTACATTTATTTAAATAAAATTAT
Organism: Taxus chinensis; assembly: GCA_019776745.2. Classification (NCBI taxonomy): domain Eukaryota; kingdom Viridiplantae; phylum Streptophyta; class Pinopsida; order Cupressales; family Taxaceae; genus Taxus; species Taxus chinensis. The sequence continues at coordinate 609,479,806 of CM034153.1, forward strand.
TTATTAAAAAAAAATATATAATTACTATTTTTGGATTTTTCGAATACCAATTTATGTTTTAAAAATCTATTTGTTACATGAATTTTTTGAATACTAATTTACAAGGCCTTCAAAGTTCAGATCTGCACAATTCTTCTACTGTTATACTCTTCCAGAATTCTACTGTCTAGACATGTACAGGTTATCATTTGCATTGTATTTGATCTTTTGTTTCTTCCTTAATCCACTCAATCATTAATTTCATCTTTTTTTCTTATAAATGTGGGTTGACATCCATCTGAGGAAGCTCTCACTTCTCATGACTGAAAAATGTCAAGAAACTCACCCATCTATTTCATCATATCATTGATTCATTACATGTAGAGAGAAGAAGATTTTGAGAATTTTTAAATGTGCAGAAAACCTGATACAGAGTTTTGAATTTTACAAGTATAGATAAGATGTATCTTTCCTAACACATTCCATTTTTTCTTAAAACAAATTCCATTATCATCATTCATCATCATCTGTATCCATTCTAATGTCATCATATCATTACAAGTAGAGAGAAGAACATTTTGAGAAGGTTTAAATGTCTATATCATACCACAATCCTAATTTTCTTAAAACAATTATCCATTATCATCATCCAGATTCCATGATCATGCTTGAAGCTAAATCTACGTCCACATACAATTCATCATAATCCATATCTATTCTAATATCATCATCCACATCTAATGAAATCGTCATTATAAGTAGAGAGAAGATTTTGAGAAGGTTTGAATTTCAAGAAACCTGATATAGAGTTTGAATTTTACAAGCAGAGAGAAGAAGATTTAACTCTATTAGTATTAAGATGTCTCTGTCACACCACATTCCAATTTTTCTTAAAACAAATAATTAACCATTATATTAACACCATCACATTAAAATCGAACATGAACACCATATACAATCTAGAATTTCTATATATAATATATAACAAGATATAAAATAATCTAGAATATAAAGTATTTCAAATTTTCAAACATCACCACATTCAAGTTTCAAATTTCAAATCCATATTAATTCAAGTATTTCAAATATAAAGTTTCAAATTTTCAACCCTCAATCATGAAATTTATCCCCAGACAAACTGGCATCTTTAGTTCCCTTTCCCCAATGACTTCCACTCATGTACTCCTTTCCCAAATGGCTTCCCCTCCTGTTCCCCTTTCCATAATGGCTGGAATAATCCTAGAAGTAATCAGATCTTCCACGGAACTATTTATAATCTTTACGATTATTTTTTCTTCCTTTGTCACATTTCCATGGGATAATAAACTAGGATCTGCAGCTGCCTTAGTTTTGAATAAAATTTCAAGATCGAAGCCATTTTCTTTAATTATCCACTTTAGTGTATTGTTTTATTTGTTAACTAAAATAATATTTTCTTTCAAATTCTTTGTTGTGGATAAACTATTTTTTGTGGTTTCCAAGTGAACTTGGAACACCTTTGCTTGACTCTTCAAATTTTCATATTTCAACTGCACAAAAAAATTTGAGTTCAATTAAACATATTACTAAAATAAGAAAATTTCAAATTAACAAAAAATAATGTTTCAAATTGATAATACTTACAATCACTCTATCTCTCTCGGCATTTGCAATTGCCACCAGATCCTTTTCCTTATACCATTTGTTAAAATATGTCTGGGCTTCACCACTAATATTTTCCAATTTGTTTAATGCTTTATCTAAAATATTATCTTTAGAATTGTTGTTATACGTGACAGTCCCACTTCTTACTTGGGTAAGTTAGGAATCAATCTTCGCATGTTGATTTTGGACTGCAGTGTATAAACTATCCCTTTTCCAATAATTTTAAAAAGGACTTATTATCTCATTGATTATTATGTTTTCCCTTCTCTCCTATTCTAAGAGTTGAATGATATGAGATACAATAAAATCTTGGACATGGGATTGATAATCATAACCAATCAAGTTCTCTAAAGGAAATGGTAGCAACTATTCACCATCTGTATCTCAAGAAGATGATGTCGCTAGAGAGGTATGGGGGATTTCAGGTTGATCATCGATTACTGCCTCTTTTTTCCTTTGGGTGGCCTGATCCTATTTGCGATAAAATAAATCAATATTCAAATATTGAAATCAAAATTGAAATGTAATTAAATTTGAATAAATTACGTTGAAATAGAAGTATACCGGCTAGCCTTGAATCATCTCACATGGATTGAAAAATCTTGTTGGGTCATTGCTATCAATGCCCAAGTAATCTTCCTCTAAATTTATATTATTTAAAACTAATATGCCCATTGCGCTAGGAAAGCCACCAAGAGAGAGGGTTGAAATTTGAAACGAGGAGACAATGTTTAGTGTCCCACTAGGGGCCAGAGGAATTGGCATGTGTTTACCAATGTTCTTTTTTCGTAAACCTCTACTTGGCATTTTGAATCGTAATGGTGGAGGAGGTGGCAGTGTCACTTTTTATACAAACAGTGAAGGACTGCAATGTACTGAAAAGTCCAAGAAAAATCATCAAAATCATTACTAAATCATATGAAAATTTGTTAAACTATGCAAAAACTATGAAATTATATGAAAAAATATTCAAAACTTGTACTAAAGCATAAAATCATACCTTGTTAAGGGGTAACATGTTACGGTACTTGAGGTGGCCATGTTGGAGTAGTAATTGGTTGTATTTGAATTGTGTGTGGCTGGGATTGCTGAGCAGGGTGTTGAGAAGAGATAATTGCATGCCACTGAACTAAGTGAGTTCGCAAAGATGGTTGACTTTGAGAAGCACTTGTATTATCAAAATTCCCTACAAGTGAAGCAATATTTGATTGCATTTCCATTCAATATGGTAAATGGTAAATTGAAAATAGAAAATGAGAATTTGTATATAGTGAATGTTAGGGTATTACATCTCTAGCGTTTAACTAATGCAAACACTTGGTAGTCTGGCGATGAGTGAAATTCCATTTCAAATTACGAATCTTTCGACACCTCAGCGTGTTGTTGGCCTCTTCCTCTTGATGCTGATTTTTTTGCAGAAGGGCCTCCAAAAATATTCTCTGCAAATGGACAATATTTAATCTGATTCCAAAAGAACATAATGTTAGTACTGTGTAAATATTTAATCAGAAGTACATAATCAAGACAAACCATACTAAAGTCTAATGTCGAAATATAAACTCTATACGTGTTATTATTGAAATGGAATTGACAAATTCTTTATTATCTCATCCATGCAAGTAGGAATTGGTTTGTCTTTTAAATTAAAAAGATCCTCGTAATAAAGGCCAAGGAGATAGTTTATGGAGTGAATAACTGGTTTTTCCAAAAGTGATGCATTTGTAATGTCAATTTTTATTTTATTGGATAAAAACATGCACCAATCAAATTTTAGCTTTCCAATAGTTGCAAGAATGTATGCAATAGCCCAATTTGGTATATCCATTTGTCGACCCTGCAAAACAATTCTAGCTTGAAGGAAAGAAATCATGGTAGCAAGAAATTGGTGTACAATTCCTTGCATATCCAAACCTCATCTTGATTTATTGACGTGAGCTGCAAAAACTCATTCGAATTAATATGAATTTTAATTGTATCATAGTAAAAAGTTGAAAATATCAAATGAAAATTGAAAATAGGTTACACATACAATCAACATGGAAACCGAAAGTATATTTGAGGTACTTCTTATCATTTTCGACGATGGTTACTTTCATTGTTACTATGGGGGTTTTTTATATGGAAGACTTGTCAACATATGCATATCAACTAGATCAACACTGAATCAAAACATACAACCGTTGTCTACAATAACAGTAAAAATACCATCCTCTATATTGTATGAGGTGAGAAGGTAATTCAAAATTTCATGATCAATTTCAATCTATGACATCTTAACGAGCCCATAAGAATCACATGCATCTAGAAAATCCTTTTATTCTATATTCATTTGAAAAAAATTCTAAATATGGGGGCACAACAAGTTCCTGTATAGTATCTTGCCCTTGGTTAGGGCTTGTGGGTTGATTGGATTTTTTGATTGACCTTGGTCTTGAGCTTTGGCTGCCATTGCACTTGTAGTTGCCATTGTAATTGAAATTGATTGGAAAATCTTTATTATACTTGTGCATGATTGGAGTAGCTTGATTGTACCTAAGATTTATTCTTGTAAACGTGAAAATTTGGGATCCGGGAAGTGTAAACATGAAAATGAGGGGTGGGAGGGTATTTATAGGAAACAATTAGGGTTTTTGAGCCTTAGACATGTGACAGAAAGGGTTTCTATCGTGTGTCAACAAGCTTTGTTTATACACATCAGTAGAGCTTGTTGATGCGTGACAACAACCCTTGTTGTTGTGCATTAGCAAAAATTTTCGATGTGCGATAGAAATTCTTGTTTTCACACGTTAGCAACCCTTGCTTACGCGTGTCAACAAGTGTTGATGTCGTGCATCAAAAAAAAAATTTAGCGCACGATAGTAAGGGTTACTATTTTTTGTCAGTAATATTTATTGACATGCGACATCAAGTCTTGCTATTGTGCATCAGCAAACTTTGTTGATGCGAAACAACAACACTTACTTTCACGCGTCAGCAAAGTTTTCTAACACACGACAACATGTGTTATTGTCACACTTCAATGAAGCTTGTTGAAACGTGACAACAAGGGTTGTTGTCACACGTCAACTATGCATCAACACTAACCAATATCTAATTTCTTGTGTCTATAGAATACATTTCTCTCGGTACAGTTACTCTTAATCAAATAATAGCAGTAGAAAACTTAGTTCTCAAAACTTGGAAAATTTTCCTTTACGCAAAAGTGGTTCCAGGTATATTCATCAAGGATTTTGCACCTCCATTTTACCAGAGGCTTCTTAAAATGAACCCTGCCCCACAAGTGCCACTTTTTTTTCAAATTCCTCTTGCTTCTGTTCTAAGTCATGTAGGAGGGAATCAATCATTAAATTTTCGTTGTTGGGAGCTTTCCGTAAATGACTTTTCTCAATGGTCAGCATATCTTTTTTATCATCAGCAGAATTTTCTACAACATGTTTTCCATCGGCTACGTCCTTGGGATTAGGTGGATCTGGGCTCAAGGAGTTTGAATTTGAAATTTCTTCCGACTTTTACAAAATGATGTCAGGAGACTGTACAATGGAAAAGTGACATGCGAGCATGGGAATCTACAAGTGACTCTTCCTCACACCCGACCTCCCGAGGTCATGCCGAGACAACCGGTGGGGATGGAATATGTGTGAGATACAGACAAACTAGTTAGGTAATCTAATGTCTTCAATGCGCACTAGCGGAACTTGCGAATCTAAGGCAAAGAAATCCCTCCTAACTTGAACTGGTGTGATAGATCGGTCAGCAAGGATGACTTCTTGAAGGCTCCAATCAATATCGAGCTCTGGCATGATTCGATCTATAGGTTGTGGAATACGTGGAAAATGACCCGGGAGAGTTTCGTGTATTTCTCTGGACAGGGTCATATGGTGGATGGTAAATGTATTCAATTCTATGGACGATTCTCTGGCCTAGTCCAGAATTCCCTAGCTCTGTTAGCTGCTGTGTTGAGTAAGGATAATTGTTCAATGATAATAGGTGGAAGTGGGGTAGACCAGAATACTAGTGTGCGTAGGCCAATGTCTATGTCTAATTCTCCTATGGATTCGTTGGGCTACGGGATTTGTGGGTCACAACCGTAGACTCGTGGTTGTTGTGGACCTGTTATGGTCATGTGTAAAATCAAGTCCTAATCCCTAATATCCAATAATCGTATGCTTTCTCAGCTTCTATATTTAGGATCAATAACTGTGTGATTTTCTCATAATATCTTACAGGCATTCGTGCAACCTGGATTCTTAGGCTGGTATCTATATATGTAAGAGTGTCTCCTTCGCCTGGCTATGGGACCAAAGGATCACAACCAAATGTTTTTTCTCTTTCAAGCCCTTCTACAGTCATATGAATTTTTCCTAGGTTAATTTGTAGTTCGGTTGATTCGACCAAAACGTCTGTGCTTGGTCATCTTCTATGTTTAGTCTGCTCAACTGGGAATTGATTTGTTGCAAGCTTACCGTTGTTCGGAAGACTTGGATCCTAATATTTTGATCTATATCAGTTATCGCTGTGATGAGATTGGGCTGAGGCACGATTGGCTCGAATACATACTCCCTGGGCTCTCTAGGTCCCGTGATTGTCATACAAAAGCAACAAAGTAAAACGAACTACAGTAAAATGAAATTTAACTATGTGAAGTGTATCTATAGCATATATATGATTTCTCTATTTTTTTGTATTTTCTAATGAACTTTATGAATTTAAGAAAGCAGCTATCTAAAATATCTAGAATTGACAGCTAAAATAATAACTTAAAACAAACAAAATAACCGAGTGTAGCTATTTGTCTGTGTAATTTGTAGATCTATTCTAAACAATGAAACAACTTATATAATCTATTTGCAAGACTCTCGATCCTACCTTAGAAGTGAGGAGTGGATCATAGTTTCTCAAAAACTATCAATCCCCACAGCTTCCCTGGCAATATCGAGAGTAGAATTAACTGAAATAAAGCAATTAACTACTCTATTTGATATGATTCTAACTAGAACTTTGAAAGCTAGAACCTGGATTCTGCAGAACAGTGGAGAATCTGATGGTGTGTGTGATCTTGTCCCCTCAGTGTGATCTCCTCGTTCCTTCGTATTCACGTAGATCCAGAAAAGCGTGTAATGCTAACATCAACAGAAGTAGATATTGGGATAAAGGCAACTCAGAACACTGACTGAAGACAATGCGAGTAGGAGAGGGATAGCGCAAGAGTATAGAGCTTGGCTTATGCAATTCCTAGTGGGATCTATTACGAGTCATGTAACATAAAGTGTCCAGAACCTGAAACTATCCTGTTTGAGGAGCAAAACCTGCAACTTTAATGGCTTCCTAAGCCATTCTACTCCAATGGATTGGATGAAATAACAGCAGTGCCTGCACAAGATGGATATGTGGCTTACTAACAGTAAAACAATGCTAACTAAGCATGCAATGAAAGAAACTAAGCATTCTAAGCAAAAGGAAAACTAAATCTATTGCAAAGAGAAATCAGAGGCAAATTTGAGGGGCCATTTTCTTGAGCACAAGCCAACTATTTATAGCATTTGCATTTACCCAAGGTAAAAACCAAATAGAACTCTTAAACTATAAACAATGGCAAAACACTATTCCAGGGAACCAGAATCATAAATACAAGCTTATGGTGGTGAAAGAAAGCTGGTAAAACGTTGAATTTACGTGAGTCATGTTAAAAGAGCTTTCTGGAAAACACGTAAAGGACTGCTGCCCTGAGCAGGGCAGCGGTTATAGGACCGCCGCCCTGTTCAGGGCGGCGGTCACGAGACCGCTGCTCAGTCAGGGTGGCGGTTTTGTTACTGAAGAGAAAAAGGCCAAGAAAAGAGGGGAAAAGGGGAAAAACAAAGCACGTGGGGGCTAAGCGGTGCATGCAGGATGTCAATGCACACTCGGAGAGCTTTTCTGGATCCTGAACACCTTATGAGGAGACCTGTATCATCAGTGGGGCACGTGCCACGTTGTTCTAGTAGTACAGTACCTTACAATTTTGGGTACGTACATATTGCCCCCTCGGAGAAGAATTTTAGCCATGAAGAGGCATAAAATGGAGGGTCCGAGTACGGCGGTCCCGAAATGGGAAGTTAGAAGTTATACCTGATACATCTGTGTGTTGAAATGACGCCGTCCAAAATTCCCGCTACCTGCAAAATGAAAAGAGAACACAAGTGTAGATAGACATAATAGCTTGAAAAATAAACGCTAAAATAATAGGGAAATGAGAACGTACCATTTGTGCGGGGATAGGAACTTACCTCCATCGGTGCTCAAAACCTGTGAAAAAGTCATTTAAGACGAATCAGGGCGCTATATATATGAAAGTGGGCCCATTTTCCTGTTCATTTGTGCGAGTCGATTTGATTGATTTTGAGCTCTGGGACCCATGGTGACGGTTTCTTGCGTGAGTAGAATCGAAACGTCCGTGACGAGAAAGCGATCATGCCTCCACGTGCAGTACATCGACCCATGAGATCACAGGTTAGTTTTCTTCAGTTTATCCTTTTTACCCCCTTAAATTTGAAATGCTAAATACTTTGTCATGGGGGGGTAATTTTTGAAAATGTTAGTGTTAAAAGGTCCACCTAGGGGGGGTGCCTACTGGGTAGGCTTTGTTTTTAGGAAAAATGGTCATTTTTTGCACTTTTTAGGCTTTTTAAGCTTAAAAACCCGCGTGGGTTTTCGGACCACGACCTCCGCCCTGCCTAGGGTGGTGGTTACACAACCGCTGCCCTGTTCAGTGCGGCGGTTACAAAACCGCCTCCCTGCTCAGGGCGGTGGTTTTACACATAATGTAAAAGAAACATCTATTTGAGATTGTGTTTGTATTTTTAGCATTTCTACGTGCTTTCATGATTTTTCCAGTATTACTTGGATGCTAACTTGCTCTGTTTTGTGTGTTTTTGGGTGTATGCAGGTGAGAAAGGAGTATATCCGGTGGAGTCGAGAGAGGGAGTGTGATTGGCTCCCAGGGGTACTAGATGCCCTCTCACAGGATGAGGAGGACACTCTTCAGTAGGCTGGGATACTACACATTTCACACGTGCCCCACGTTACACCATCTAGTCACATCCTTTGTGATTTGTTATCATACTGGGATGCAGATCGGAACACCTTTCGATTGCTATGGGTCAACGGTGAGTGGACTATTACATTGGAGGACGTCTATCGCATTCTGGGGGTCCCAATCATCGGGAGACGACTCACCTTAGAGACAACAGGCTCACGGGCATAGATTGCATAGTGGGCCACATATATGGGAGATGCAGTCATCTCTACGGGGTCGAAGAAGGGGGTTAGAGTTTGATCCATTCCTTCTTTTCCCATTCCCTTACTTCGCCAAGCCATCATGGGGATCCTTGCCTTCAGACTGATCGGGGACAAGGGAGGAGATACATTATTATACTGCTGGTCCCCCATTATTGCACAGATAGAGGGGCACGGTCGGATATATGCCTGGGGAGCAGACATTCTTGGGACCACCTACCATGACTTATACAGGGTGGTCCGCTTACAGGGTTAGTCCTTGAGCCACCCGACCCTAGTCATGAGTTGGGTCTATGAGAATTTCATCCCTTATGGCAGGGGTGTGGAGGTGGTAGATCCTGGAGCCGTGAGGGCAGCCAGATGGATAGACATGTCGGTGCTTAAAGCACCTCATCAGCCAGTTACCTCACTAACTACTGCCGACATGGAGTCCACACCATACCAGACTATGGCAGGTATATGGGGCGAGGAGGCTCTTACCTTGATCTCCTTCTCGACGACAGGGCAGCTTATTGATAGAGTGGGGTGAGTGGAGATGCACCCCTTTGGCCGTGTTCCTCAGCAGTTTGGCTTACCATACATGGGTATGATTCCCCCAGTGGCACCAGTATACAGATCAGTCTGAGAGGCCAGAGGGGGGCCTAGAGGTCGGGGTTGGACAGTGGTTACTCCTGGCGTTCCTATTGCAGCCAGGAGGATAGTACGTGCCAGAGGGAGAGCCGGTGCACCTCAGGAACCTTTGCTTCAGATTGCCACGGGTCCTGCCCATAGCAGTGATGACCCCATTGAGGTAGACTCCGAGTCTGAGGATTTTACAGGGGGAGATAGAGGAGGAGACCGAGGACAGTGATCCTGAGTGGCACGACACCCAGGATATCATGTAGGCGGAGAGGGCTGAGTAGAGTGCAGAGAGGGTGACTCTGGTTTCAGAGGAGCCACTCTCCCAGGGCCATGGGGAGGACGAGTCTGTTGTAGGGCGTTACGTTGCTCCAGCCACAGGAGCAGCCCCTCAGTCGGCAGCGGCATCCGTGGCGGGCACTGATCCCATAGATCCATCTTGGAGGCCTGGTGATCCGAGTAAGTTACCTTCTCTCCCTTCTAGTGTTTGTTTAATTTAAGATCATTTTAGTTGCTATCTCTCCTTGTGTTTTATCTTGGATTTATAATCTCCTATTTTGTTTCTAATTTTTCTCCTTGGTTTGCAGAGACTGCCGATGAGTGGCGGGACTTGATTCGCAGGGTATGTACTGATACCCTGATGATCCCCATGGAGAGGACCCGTGCAGAGTTGTCCATGGACGCTGGGGAGCCTTTAGCAGCCGGTAGACATACCATCATATTTTCCCCAGTCTGGCATGTGGCCAGGATGGTATCGACCCTTCGCACAAAGTTAGTGGGGTACAGGATGGCTGAGTGCTTGATGAGGAGCCATTCTCGTGGTGAGACTGCGGCTGCCCCTCGGGATCCTGAGCCCTCCGTGCATTTAGAGCACCGGCATAGCCGGAGTCCTAGGCGTGGACATGTACCTTTAGAGGGGTCTCGTAGGGATTGAGAAGCCACTTGGCTCTCGTAGATTTTGTACTATATATTCTTTTGTATATCCCGGGCTCTTTGAGCGTTTTGACCATGCTTAGTGCATGATGACATTGTATATAAATGTTGATCATTTATATATATGCATTCGTTCTAGATCAAAATCTTGGCATTCATGGATTTCTTTCTATTTCCAATTTCCTCATATATGCTATGATGTATGTTTATATGTTTCTTTTAGAATATATGCAATGGTGAACAAATGATGCAAGTGTTTTACTTTCTTTTTGTGTTTCATGATGCTGATATATGATAATGTATATATAATGTGATTTTGAATCTTAGTTTCTGTAAGCAATTTTGGATACTTCATGTTTTTTTTGGCAAAGTGATGAAAATAAACCGGCACGATGAACAGATAAATCTGCCCCTACCCCCAACTCCACGCAGCTAGTAAGATGCGAGGGCTTATCACCAAGAGTTGGGAAGGGCGCAAGTTATGAGATGTAGTGAAATGATAGTGATGAAAGACAGATAAAGCTTTGGCGGAACCAAATTAGGACACCACAAGTCCACTCCACTCGAGTGACTTCATAGTTTTGGATGCAACTTGCTTTATGGTTTATCCAGACTTAGACCCGTAGATGGCCACATAGTAGACAAAATCTAGGTTTTTAGGATTTTAACTCTCTTGGTATTTTGAACATCTGATTCATTTGTTTTTGACTCAAAGTTTCAAATTTTGAATTGTTTGTGTATGACCTTTTGCATTTATTTTTCAAGAGGACCCCCTACACTTTGCCCCATGCTACTAGTAAGAAGCGTGGGTTTATCACCGTGGGCAAAGCATAGGTAAGTAAGGGCATTTCCATATTTTCCCAACCCTACATCACTAGTAAGAGACACAAGCTCATCACCAAAGGTTGGTGGGGCAAGGAAATGTGTAAAATTAAATTTTTTTGTTTGATCAATGTTGGACTTGTTTATTTGAGTAAAATGTCAGTATGTGTTTATTTCCAAAGAGATATACATATGGGATAGATGTGACTCCATGAAGCTTCTAGAACAGACCATAGACAAGACACCTACCCTAAGAAGAAACCAAAATTGAGAATAAACTTACAGATCTTGGTATGGTTACCATTAAGACTTTGTCATGTCTAGCCTTACTTGATAAAATGATTCCAAGATAATTTGATGATATCATGAAAATGGAGAAGTATGATTAAAGAGTTTATGCCAACAGCATCATGAGTTTGTAATGAATTTCTTTGAGAATAGATTCCTTTATCACAATTTGTGTATGAAACAAGTAGACAATATGATCCTAATTTATATGAAGATGCAATGTAGATATATATATAAGTAGTACTAGTTGCTTACGCGTAGAAACACTTGAGGTGTAGGGAATTGACTGTTTCACCAAATTCCTCACCTTCTAGCGTACATAAGAGGTATGCACTGTTTCCATAGTCTTTCATGACTCGGTATGGGCCCAACCATCTAGGCCGGAATTTCCTTCCTTCGTCGTTCTTCTTTTCGATCCGGCTGTCTAGCCTTAGAATTAGATCACCTTCATATATGTCGCGTTCATAGACTTTCTTGTTATATTGCTGGCACATCCGATCAGCATAGACTCTATGCCATTGTTCAGCATCTAACCTAGTTTCATCTAGGCTTTCTAGTTGGGAAAGGCGTGCTTCTCTGTAAGCATCTTCATCCAGAATCCCTTGTAATGAAATGTGGAGACTGGGTATTTCAACCTTGAGTGGGAGAACTGCCTCTGCCCTGAATACTAGTGAGAAAGGAGTTGCTCCTGTTGGTGTTCTTATTGAGGTTCGGTGGGCCCATAAGGCCGGATATAACTTTAAGTGTCAATCTCGTTTGTTTTCTTTCACCATTTTAAAGAGAATGGCTTTTAGTGTTTTATTCGTTGCTTCAGCCTGTCAGTTGGCTTGAGGGTAATACAAGGAAGCCGTATGATGGCTTATTTTAAATTTATTGCATAGTTCACGAACCTCTTCATTCTTAAAAGAAGTTCCATTATCAGAGATAATGATTTGTGGGATACCGTACCTGCAAATGATTTGGTTCAAAATTAACTTGGCGATTACAGAGCCAGGTACAGTAGTAAGAGGCATAGCCTCTACCCATTTGGTAAAATATTTGGTGGCCGTGATTATAAAATTATGGCCATCTATAGACGAGGGGGAGAATTTCCCTATCAAATCTAGGCCCCACATGGAAAAGGGCCATGGAGTAGCAATCGGTTGTAGAGCTTGTGCCGGCATGTGGATCTCATGGGAGAACTCTTGGCACTTATGACACTTGCGTACAAATTCTACTGCGTCGTGTTCTAGAGTGGGCCAGAAATAGCCCATTCGATGTATCTTACGAGCGGTGGCATGGCCACTAAAGTTGCCTCCACACATTCCACTGTGAGATTTATGGAGAATCTTCTTGGATTCTTTTGTGTTGACACATCTTAGAAGCATTCCATCGAACGCTTTCCGATAGAGCACTTACTCTATGATGATGTATTTTGCTATGATAATGTGTAGCCGCCTTCTGTGTAACAATGTAGCCCCTTCTGGATACGTATGGTCCATGATATAATTAATGATATCAGTGTACCAGGGACACTCGGAGATAGAGGGTCAAGTTTCGATGTAGTATACGCACTCATCTGGAAAATCTAGATCTACTAGATTGCCTCCATCTAATGGGTTATCAGCTAACCAATCCACGATGATTTGTCCCTTAACTGACTTATGATTTACAAATGTTAATTCGAATCCTTCCATTAAGGTTATAAAACGTCCAGCCTTCTTAGATAAGGACCCTTGCGTGAGAAAAGTTCATAAATGGTCTGTTTTTACCATGACCCTTGTTTCTTGATTTAGCATATAATGTCTTAAGCATTTGGTTGCAAAGACTATGGCGAGGCATTCTCGTTCTACTTGTGTGTAACGTGTTTCATAGTCGAGCAACATTCAGCTAATGAAATAAATCACGCGTTCTCTCTTGTCATCATCTTCTTGAGCTAGCATGCAGGCTAGCGAGACATTGGTAGCTCGTGAGTATAAAATTAACGGGCGATCTAACTTAGGTGGCATTAGCGTAGGTGGTGATAATAGGAAACGCTTAACTACATCAAAAGCTTATTTGCAGTCTTCAGTCTAATCAATGCTATAGTATTTCTCGAGTAAATTGTTGATTTGATGAATGGTGAAACTTAAGTCCAGGATGAATCTCCGGATTGCACCCAACTTTCCAAGAAATGATCTGATTCCAAATTCATTCGAAGGTGGGACCATTTTGAGGACAACCTGAATTTTGGTTGGGTCAACATCTATCCCTCGTGATGATATGATGTAACCTAGGAGCTTCCCTCCTGTTACACCAAATACGCATTTTTCTAGATTTAACGTGACTCCGTATTCTATCAGCCGTGAGAGAATGATGCGGAGTACTTCCGGATGGTCACAACGCTTCTTGGCCTTAGCCAACAAGTCATCTATGTAGGATTCCATGATTTTATGAATTATATCATGAAATATATATGTCATAGCTCGCTGATATGTAGCACCAGCATTTTTGAGACCGAATGGCATAACAGCGTAGCAATAGGTTCCCCAAGGAGTTATAAATGTGGTTTTAGCTTGATCTTGTTCAGATATTTTGATTTGATTGTATCCCAAGAATCCATCCATGAGAGACAAAATTTCAAACCCAGCTGTTGCATCAACAATGACATCAATGGATGGCAACGGGAAGTCGTCTTTAGGGCACACTTTGTTAATGTCTCAGAAATCTATGCAGATGTGTATCTTCCCATTCTTCTTGAGGACGGGAATGATATTAGATACCCATTGGTAGTAATCGAATGGCTCGATGAATCCTACTTGGAGGAGTTTTATTACTTCCTCTTTTACCATGAGAGCTACCTTGGGTTTCATGGGTCTCAATTTTTGTTTAACTGGCTTTGCATCAGATTTAGTGATGAGGTTGTGCACCGCAATGTGGGGTGCAACTCCTGTCATTTCCTTATAATTAAATGCAAACGCCTTCTGATGTTCTTTAAGGATCCGAGTGTGTATTTCTACTTCCTCTGGGGTTAACGAGGATCCTAGTTTCAATATCCTTGGTTCATCTTCCGTTCCGATGTTAATATCAATGGTTTCTTCAATTAAAGAGGCATTACCCTCTTCAAACTCAGGTGGCGCTAGAGGTAAATCCAAATCATCCCCATTTTCTACTGTGCATATGCTAGGTTCCATTTGTGAGGGAAGATCCATCATGGGATTTTCGAAGTAGGAAGACGAATGTGGGATTAAGGACAAATATATCATATGATAGGAGAGATGTAGTGCAGCATAGGCATTTAAGTACTCCAGAGTGGACATATCACTATCAACATTGTCTAAGATAGTAGATTTATTTCCGTTTAAAAGATAATTCATCGTTGTTTTTATCAATGGTTCATCACGAAGGGATACCATGAAATGGGTATCCTCTAACTCATTACTTGGAGTAAAACGTGATGCTGAAGTTACTATTGAATCGGCGAGAAGATTTTTCTCTTGCGGGATTGCTTCAATTGATATGAAGTCAAACTCCTTGCTTAAATCTAATACAAATTTTTTGTAAAGTTGTAAGTGCTCGGCTTTAGTTTCATATATCTCAGAGACTTGGTTTGCTACTAATTGCGAGTCTCCTAAGACTCTGATGTTATCAATACAAATTCTCTTAGCTAAGATGAGGCCAAGAAGGAGGGCTTTGTACTCAGCGCCATTGTTTGTGCATTCGAAATTTAGTTTAAAGGAAAAAGGTAGGACTTTTCCTTTAGGAGAAGTAAATATGACTCCTGCCCCCGCTCCGTAACGGCATCTAGCTCCATCAAAATGGAGTGTCCAATATTTGACTAGGAATATGGACGGTGGGATATCTATTGTGTTTGCATATTCTCCTTCCACCATACAGAGATCCTCTGCTGGAAGAGAGCCAATGCCTAGGGAATATCCTATCCCTACTGGATCGAATGGTAAGAATATTGGTAGATCATTTTCTAGCAATTCAACGATTTTTGCAGTAGTTGCTAATGATACTATTTCTACAGTGTTAGCCTCATCTTTGGGGGTTGGGATTACTTTGGCTAGGCTCATAGTTTCAAGATCTGTCGTAGGTACCAACTTTTCTTTTGTTTTTACGTCAGTAGGTTTATTAAGTTGGTTTGTTGGGAGTTCAAACTCCGAGTGCACGCCTGGTCTTTTCTTTAAGTCAGCTAGGTGTACATCAAATGGTTTTGGATCACCTTTGGCCATGAATACCTTTCCTAAATGTAAAAACCTTACTTCTTGAAATAGTGTAGAAGGGATTGCCTTCATGCGGTGTATCCATGGTCGGTCAAGGATCATATTATAGTTAGTTTCCCGATATATAATATAAAACTCAGTCAAGATGGTTTTGGGTCCCAAGGCGACCGGTAATATTATAGTTCCAACCGAGGTGGCTTTAAGGCTATCATAGCCCCTTAGTGTATTTTGAGTTGTGGAACAATTGGTTTCTCCATACCCTAGCTTTTGGAGGAAAGAGAAGGGGACTATGTTAGCTACCGCCCCATCGTCTATCATTGCACGCTTTACATAGTTGTTTTAAACCCATACTTGTAAATGTAAGGCTGGATCACCTCAGCGTGTGATCTCAGCATCTGTCGGCATTTTGTTTATCTCGAATATGAATTCGATGTCCCTATCCGCCTGCCCTAGAGGATGAACATCAATGTCCACATGATTTACCTGTGTCTCAGGTGGTGGAGTGATGTTAATTAAATGACCTAAACCTAATGCTTCTAAAATAGCAGCCCTGTGGGCAGGAGAGTTCTTTAGTAAGTCTAAGAATGAAATGTGCGAGAAGGTTTTTGTTAGGTCGTTAATTAAATCATAGACACCCACAGGTTTTGCTATGATTTGTTGGCTGTCATCCACCTTTGGCAGGTGGCTTGGACTTGGCTGAGAGAAATACTCTCACATCCTTGTTATAGCTTCGATGGGTAGCTTAGCATCTAACTCCACTAAACCGACTACCTTAGGTCGTGGCTGACTTCCTAGTTGTGGCGCAACTAATGGATTTAGTGAGGTCGAGGCTTCATGATCATTGTTTCCTGTCATTACACCCTTGTTCGTCCTAGTTAGATTTAGCCTGTTGTTATCGTGATTTTGGAGTGGATCATTAAATATCTTCAGGGGTGCGTTTTGAGGGGAAATTGCCCCTGAAAAAGTATTTGATGTTGATGACTTAGGATCTGCCAAGAACATATCCATGAAAAGTTGTCTTTGTTCATCTGGCAAGCATTACATGAATTTATTGTAGTCACGGCACGTTCTAGTGTCATGGCCCCGAATTTTGTGGAAACCACAATACGAATTAGGATTGTAATTCCTAGTTTGTTCGTTTGATGTGTATTGTGGCCCAAAATTTTGATCAAACCATTTTCTATTAAAATTTTGCGTTTGTTGTTTTTTATTTGACTTCTAGTTTTGGTACCTAGTTGAATTTTGGCATGAACCCTATATGGGATTTTTCCGTTGTTGTTATTATTGTGGATGGTTAAAATCCACTGTATTGATTGTCGGGGTAAAGTTGTTATTTCGTTGGTTTTTTTATTTGTGATGGAGTATTGACAACATTTACCTTTTTAGGCTGGTCGGTTACTCCATCTGTTGTTACACCCCACTTTTTGTTAAGGATTTTAGGTCCTTGATTGACATTCGTGATAGTAGGATAAGTTGTAGTGTTCTGGTTGGGGGCGATTAACCTCCCATTTTCTCCATATATTTTGTGACCACTGTTAATTGCCGCTTGATCTATTCGAAGAGCACTCTCAAGTACTTCATCGTAAGTTCTTAATGGGAACTTTTGGACTTCTTCCTTTACTTCTCTGCTAAGAGAATGAAGGAATAAATCACATAGTTCCATTTGATCCATGTTTGGAGCACTTACCGAAGAATAAAGAACTGTACGCCACCTTTGGATGAAATGGGCGACAGATTCGTTGTGTTTTTGTTTGATGTGTAAGAACTCTCTGATTTCTGTTCTTAACAATTTTTTCATGTCAAAGGCCTTGATGAACTTTGACACAAGTTGTTTGAATGAATGTATGGAAGCCTCAGGTATTCTATAATACCAATCGAGAGTGATGCCTTCCAAGGTTTTTGGGAATATTTTAGCAACAACCCCATCGCATGGGAGTAGTTCTCGAATGGTTGTAGCGTAAGCTTTGATATGCGCATTTGGATCTCCCTCTCCTTTGTATTTGGGAAAATTGGGAAGAGGTCTTGGAAGCATGACGCTTCGTATGGTGAAATCCAAGGGCTCTTTCAAATATTCTGAGTAAGTCCCTATCACATATGTTTCGACCATTGATGGTTCCTGTTGAGGGAGTGGCAGTGGAATGGGTTGTTGATATGGCACAGCGTATGCGTTGGCAGGGGTATAAGGAAGCCCCTGTGTTTGAGAAAACATGCCGGGAGAGGAGAACATATCCCCTTGTGGTGATTTAGAGTACATGTTTAAGTATGACGGGGTACTATCCAGGAATGGATTGTTTTGTACTAGACCGGGAGGAACAGTGTTAGAGATGGTGGGTCTAGTTGGCGTTTGTTGTGAATACTGAGGAGTCATGCCTAACGTGCCTACTCCTGTGAGGAGATCTACTTGGCTAGGATGGTGTGGAGGATTGGGACTTCCCACTTGTATGAATTGAGAATGGTGATTTACTTGAGCAAGTTCTAACCCTCTCACTTTTTCTACCAACGTTGAAATGACTTCATTTGGTGAAGTCACGATATTTTTCCTTGGTGGCGTTTGTTGTATATCATGGTGTTGTATAGGTCTATGATACCCCGCTATGAACTGATCACTATCTTGCCAAGTTTCTCTGAGGGTATTTCCTATATGCAGTGGCATAGAGGTATTTTCTTGAAAAAAAGACCTCGGGTTGTTTTTGTAAACCTCCTACATGTGGATACATACTTCGAGAACGTTGGTCATTCCTGGCATAACGTATCAAATATTCATCGTCTAAACCTCGGTATGAGTCTGATTGTCTACTAATTTGTGGTCTAAGCAGCATCTAAGGAGATGAACCAGATTCTCCGGTGAATGTCATGTTATTCGAGCCTAAAGGCTCTGTTTCTTGTGTTTGAGCAAGCTGATCCAACTCCTCTGTTTGGAAGGACGAGCTATATTTGATCCTTGGAGTTTACATTAACAATTGGTTATCTGAATAGTTGTCATACCATACTGAGAGTGAGGGTGATGATTGTCTATTCTGTTGGGCGTAATATGCCTCGAGACCCAATAGGGGTCTGCCATATGCATCGAATCCTGACATATTCGGGGGGTATATGAATACCCATAGAATAATGGGAAGGAGCGAAGGTGATAGTGAAAGCCAATGAGGCGAAAAACATGAAAAGTATACTAATCTTGGAAGATCGCGTAATAATATGACTCCGAACTAGAAAGTAGGAAGTTCACGTCGGGTTCACCAATTTTGTTGGTGAAGCTGGTGTGAAGACCGATGAGGTATAGAAGGTGAAACAATTGGTAAGTTTCACGTTGGGTTCACCAATTTTGTACGATGGAAAAGTGACATGCGAGCATGGGAATCTACAAGTGACTCTTCCTCGCACCTGACTTCCCGAGGTCGTGCTGAGACAGCCGGTGGGGATGGAATATGTGTGAGATATAGAAAAACTAGTTAGGAAATCTAATATCTTCAATGCGCACTAGCGGAACTTGTGAATCTAAGGCAAAGAAAGCCCTCCTAACTTGAACTGGTGTGATAGATCGATCAGCAAGGATGACTGCTTGAAGGATCCAATCAATATCGAGCTCTGGCGTGATTCAATCTATAGGTTGTGGAATACGTGGAAAATGACCCAAGATAGTTTCGTGTATTTCTCCGGACAGGGTCATATGGTGGATGGTAAATGTAGTCAATTCTATGGACGATTCTTTGGCCTAGTCTAGAATTCCCTAGCTCTGTTAGCTGTTGTGTTTAGCAAGGATAATTCTTCAATGATAATAGGTGGAAGTGGGATAGACCGGAATACTACTGTGCGTAGGCCAGTGTCTATGTCTAATTATCCTATGGATTCGTTGGGCTGCGGGATTTGTGGGTCACAACCGTAGACTTGTGGTTGTTGTGGACCTGTTATGGTCATGCGTAAAATCAAGTCCTAATCCCTAATATCCAGTAATCATATGCTTTCTCAACTTCTATATTTAGGATCAATAACTGTGTGATTTTCTCATAATATCTTACATGCATTCGTGCAACCTGGATTCTTATGCTGGTATCTATATCTGTAAGAGTGTCTCCTTCGCCTGGATGTGGGACCAAAGGATCACAACCAAATGTTTGTTCTCTTTCAAGCCCTTATATAGTCATATGAATGTTGCCTAGGGTAATCTGTAGTTCGGTTGATTCGACCAAAACGTGTGTGCTTGCTCATCTTCTATGTTTAGTCCGCTCAACCGGGAATTGATTTGTTGCAAGCTTACCATTGTTCGAAAGACTTGGATCCTAAGATTTTGATCTATATCAGTTATCACTGTGATGAGATTGGGCTGAGGCACGATTGGCTCAAATACATATTCCCTGGGCTCTCTAGGTCCCGTGATTGTCATACAAAAGCAACAAAGTAAAACACACTACAGTAAAATGAAATTTAACTATGTGAAGTGTATCTATAGCATATATATGATTTCTCTATTTTTTTGTATTTTTTGATGAACTTTTTGAATTTAAGAAAGCAACTATCTAAAATATCTAGAATTGACAGCTAAAATAATAACTTAAAACAAACAAAATAACTGAGTGTAGCTATTTGTCTGTGTAATTTGTAGATCTATTCTAAACAATGAAACAACTTATCTAATCTATTTGCAAGACTCTCGATCCTACCTCAGAAGTGAGGAGTGAATCATAGTTTCTCATAAACTATCAATCCCCACAACTTCCCTAGCAATATCAAGAGTAGAATTAACTGAAATAAAGAAATAAACTACTCTATTTGATATGATTCTAACTAGAACTTTGAAAGCTAGAACCTGGATTCTGCAGAACAGTGGCAAATCCGATGGTGTGTGTGATCTTGTCCCCTCAGTTTGATTTCCTCGTTCCTTCATATTCACGTAGATCCATAAAAGCATGTAATGCTAGCATCAACAGAAGTAGATATTGGGATAAAAGCAACTCAGAACACCGACTGAATACAATACGAGTAGGAGAGGGATAGCGCAAGAGTACAGAGCTTGGATTATGCAATTCCTAGTGGGATCTATTGCGAGTCATGTAACATAAAGTGTCCAGAACCTGAAACTATCATGTTTGAGGAGAAAAACCTATAACTTTAATGGCTTCCTAAGCTATTCTACTCCAATGGATTGGATGAAATAACAGCAGTGCTTGCACAAGATGGATATGTGGCTTACTAACAGTAAAACAATGCTAACTAAGCATGCAATGAAAGAAACTAAGCATTCTAAGCAAAAGGAAAACTAAATCTATTGCAAAGAGCAATCAAAGGCAAATTTGAGGGGCCATTTGCTTGAGCACAAGCCAACTATTTATAGCATTTGCATTTACCCAAGGTAAAAACCAAATAGAACTCTTAAACTATAAACAATGGCAAAACACTATTCCAGGGAACAAGAATCATAAATGCAAGCTTATGGCGGTGAAAGAAAGCTGGTAAAACGTTGAATTTACGTGAGTCGTGTTAAAAGAGCTTTCTGGAAAACGCATAAAGGACCGCCGCTTTGAGCAGGGCGGAGGTTACAGGACCGTCGCCTTGTTCAGGGCGGCGGTCACGAGACCGCCACCCAGTCAGGGCGGCGGTTTCGTTACTAAAGAGAAAAAGGCCAAGAAAAGAGGGGAAAAGGGGGAAAACAAAGCATGCGGGGGCTAAGCAGGGCATGTGGGATGTTAACGTACACTCGGAGAGCTTTTCTGGATCCTGAACACCTTGCGAGGAGACCTATATCATCATTGAGGCATGTGTCACGTTGTTCTGGTAGTACAGTACCTTACAATTTTGGGTACGTACAGAGACCGTTAAACTTCTTGATCTCCAAGTGTGACCACCAGTTGTCTCTCCCAAATTTAGGTCCATGATCAAGGCAACGTCCTCTGCATTAGTAGTTGAATCCTCCTTCTCACTCATAACAGGATTTGATCATGACCCTGTCACTTGTTTGCATCCCTATATTGATTGTTCCATCAACTATTCACATCTTTGAGTCAGCATTTGAAATTTTTGAGTTGCAGGATTATGTTGTTCATTACACCCATGGCTACCATTCCCAACCAAACTACACTTATTACAAAACATAGGAGAGTCCTTGAATGTGATATTTTTTCTACAAACACCATCCTGAGATACTAGGTTAATGACCTCCAGGGGGTTTACCAGTAGTGATATTGATACACATTCTAGTTGTTATGAGCCTGGTTCGTGTTGTAGTAGACGTATCGATAGCAATCAAATCACCCATTGATTTCACTATCCCCACGAACACAATTTTTTTCAAAAACTCTAAGGGTAGTCCAGGGAGCTTAACCCAAATAGGGAATGTTATCAGAGTGTGAGTTTTTGCTCCCATCTTCCAACGGACAAAGGAGAGGCTGGTTCGACGGAAAAACCAAGGTCCTCCTTGTATAACCTAATTTATATCTTCTTCCATAGAAAATATTAAAAGGCAGCTTATCTCTTAAAGGCGAAGTATGGAGAGTTTTCTGAGAGGCTTCCATTTCTTCTTGGCTCAGTCCCATACCTGGTCAATATTTGGCCTTAGCCCAATAACTCAGCCCATCAGAGCAAGTTTGTATCAATCACCTTCTCTGTCTAGGATGACATCTGGTACCTTAGCATAGAGTTTGTTTCTCTAATTATTATTTAATATTTGATGTATTAAAATAATTTAACAAATTATAAAAGTTAACTTAGCATATAATTTACATAGCAAGTTATTTTTTTAGTCATCCCTTCTAATGAAAATTTATAATATTTTAATGACTTTTAGTATTGAAGTGTAATTTTAAATTTCAATTGTATTTTGAAGTGTAAAATTTTAATCTCCCTTCTATGACATACTGAAATACGTTTGAAGGGAATTGATGAATTCAAATTTGATCTTTGCATGCTACCTAACATTGTGGATTGCAAAGGTTGAAATGTCTAAATATTTTAGATATGATCTAATAAAGTTAGTTATATCTGTGCATCTTTGTGTATAATTTTTTTATTATATATTTTTTCTTATGTTTAATTGATCATAAAGTGGATTTAATGTTTATTCATTACGTTAATAATATGTTTTTCATATATATTTTGTAATAATTATAGGAGGGGGATAATAGTTAGAACAAATGTAGCTTAAATTTGTGTTAATTAAGCATTTAATACATTATAAAATAAGATATAAACAAAATTCATTTATTTATCAGTATAATTTCTTGATATCGAATATAAAGTTGATTTCCCTAGTCACCTAAATGACATAAATTTTTTTTTGGAAAAGTAAGAGCTCTAAAAACAAATATAAATTCATTTATATTTTAATTAATAACTTTCCTCTAACCATAGATAATCATACATCAATATCTTATATGAAAATAATTTAATGTATTCTATTTTGGAGATATTATCGAAATAATTTGTCGCTAGGAAAAATTAGTGATTTCACCGAAGCTTTGTGAATATGTCCCTCTTGCTTCAAGAAGAGGCTCCCTTATTATATGTGAAATAAAAACAAATTTTTGGTTGTCCTATAGGCCAAGGATCCAACAAGCACACTCTACTGCACCTATGGAAAATGCTTGTAATTTTGTACAAGGGAGGAATTTTCAAGGAAGGTGGGAATGTGACAGTGAGAAGTTAGGAGGGGGGGTTAATATTGTAAGTAGGATAAATCATATTCTTACAAATATTAATCAGAAATATCAAAACACACAATTGGAAAGAATAATAACTTTGCTAATTATATCAAGAAAAGATGAAACCATGAACATAAAATCTCACTTATTCACTTATCCCAAAAATTTGAAACCCCTTTCATTATTGACATGTTAAAAAAATTACAATGAGAGAGATAGAAGAAACATATGGAAAGGAAAATGAAATAATTTGCTATTTTTTTCTTATCCTTGGTAGATATCTACTCATGAACCTACAAAATTGACAACCCCTTAGAATGAGGAAGTCGTTACAATATATTGTTTTCAAAAAGACTCTTCACCTACCCCCCAACTGACCTTTCATTTGTCTTTGACAACCATTGATTCTTCGTATTCCTAGAAATGAAATTAAGTCACCTTTTTATTAATTGAGGGAAACTTATTACAATGTCAACTATAGTCATATTTAAATGAATAAGACAAAAATGAAAAGTGCAACCCCTAATGAAGAAATAAAACATGTAGGGAGAGATGAAGGGGGAGTGAAGAGAGAGAAAGGAAGAGAGATAACAACTCAGATGAAGATAATTCCCTTGATGAGGCTTCACTCTCAAATGGACTCTTAGTGAATACCTCTGGGAAGATCTTCACTCCTTTAAATTATTTTATGTATGGAGTCACCACAGGTGCAACTTTCTCAGCCTAGGGAATGTGAAAAAAGCTAAAGGACTCGAGCCGATTCTCAAATATGGCATTGATGTTCTTAAATTTCATGAACCATGACTTATGTTCCTTTGTGGTTCTTGATATTATAACCTTTATCTTAGAGATAGGCTGCAGTGTGTCCTCATTGAAGGAAAAGGGATCTCTAGACTCTTTCTTGATGATTTCTTCAAATGGCTTCAGCAAGTCATCCACTGAGGTGTTTTCATCTATTATAGGAACAACAAGCTTCAATATCTCAATATTGACATCATCTTTCATGTTAAAAGAACATTTCTCGTGTGAATCTAACTTTTTTCAGAGCATGGTTCTATCATCACCAATCCGGCACTATGATAATTCTTCACCGGGAACTCCTCGTCATATGATTATTTACTAATGCACAGCCTTTAGTTTGGTGGATGTAATATGGAAACAAAACAACAACATAACACAAGAATACCATCGACTATGATAAGACAGAATGATGACAAATCTGAAATATCAAAATAAATTATAATATTAATATGAAACTGTTACAATCTCACCCATGAGGTACTTCAAGTGTTATTGACTTCACTTGCCTTTCACCAATACTATGGGAGAAACTTTACAATTACACCTCTTAATGGCTTCTTCAACACACCTTTAAACTGATGGCTTCCTTCGCACACTTCCTACAATATTTCTCACTACTTCCTTCTATCCTAAATGAGGGGGGTGGCCTCTCTATTTATAGGCTTATCCATCTTATCTCTAAGATAGGATAAGAAATCCACTCTGACGAATCATATTCCATACCTAAACTCTTATCTTTACATGTAAGCTTATCTCTTAAGATAAGATAAACCTTATCATTTTACATGGGTTCCACATTTTTAGACTTTTTACAAATAAAATACACAAAATATTTATGACCTCACTCCTTGTCCTTATTACCAATATAATATTTATAATTCCTAATCATGTAGACCCTACTTCTCTAATTACCCAAACTTTGACATTTTAACATTACCGGACCACTTACGACAAATATTTACTTTTTACAACATTCCTATTGTACTTTAACTGTTACCGTACTCCACATTATTGGCGGCACCGTACTGACGGCACCGTTATCTTCTATCAGACGCTACATACATTAATGAAATAGAAATTATGGAGGAAAATTTTAGTGTCGACATCTTCCCCCTTCCTAGCTTCTACTCCGTCCTCGGAGTAGACTCTTCTGGTGCTTGGAAAATCTTCAACTTGTCGTGGTTGACCCATTTCGTAATGGGAGTGCCATCCAATTCCTCCAGTCGGTACATACCATTTTCATGCACAGCTGCTATTTTGTAGGGACCCATCCATTTTGGAAGAAATTTTCTCTATCTTCTTTTTTTGTATCTGGAATCATATACTAGAACCAAGTCATTCACATGAAATGGAGACCACTGGATCTTTTGATCAAAGTATTCCTTCTACTTCATTTTCTTCTTATGGCTTGTATCCTTTGCTATTTCTCTCATTTCCTCCAGAAAATGAAGATGTACCAACCTTTCTTTTACTGAATCACTTTCATCCATCATTTCATTTTTCATAACTCTCACAGTGGTAATATCAAACTCAATAGGAAGAACTGGATCAATGCCATAGGCCAACTGAAATGGGGAGTATCATGTTGCTTACTTTGATGTTGCCCTATATGCCCACAATGCTGCATGAATCCTTTTGTCCCATTTATGTACCTACAAGGCTGCATCTTTTGCTAGAATTTGACACAACACAAAATTTGTTCGTTCCACTTGTCCATTTGTGCTTGGCTTGTATGTTGTTTCCTTCCTGTGCTTAATAGAAAACTTATTGACTAGGGCTTCTACCACCTCATTAATGAAGTGGCTTCCTTGATCTGTTACAATTTCTAATGGGCAACCAAATCTAGTGACAATGCGTTCATACATGAACCTTGCCACTTCATCCATGGAAGCTATTTTCAATGGCCTAGCTTTAACCCACTTGGTTAAATAATCTGTGGCAACTACAATATACTTATTTTGGCGTGATGTAGTTGGAAGTGGACCTACAATGTCTATTCCCCACTTTTCAAAGGGACCAAGGGGAAGAATAGGACATAATGGAGCTGATGAAGTCTTATGGTTACCATGTGTTTGAAAAATATCACATGTCTTACAATAATTATAACAATCTTTAAAAAGAGTGGGCCAGTGATAACCTACATCCAAGATCCTTCTTGCTATAAGTTGTCCAGAGAAGTGCCCTCCACATGTACCATTGTGGAATTCTTCTAGCAGTTCCTTCCCTTGATCATGTCCAACTGCCCTCTTGTACTGTCCATCAGGTCCTATTCGAAATAATACTCCATGTAGAATAGAATATGGATGACTAGCTTGAGTAATCTTTCTCTTAGTCTTTGCTTTGGCACCAACAGGAAACTTGAATTCATTCAGATAATTCCAAATATCTATGTATTCACTAGGGATTGTGTCAAGGGATAACAATGTTGCATCGGGGAAATCATCATCATCACAAGATGATCCTAAACCATCATAGGCTCGAGAGAGTGCATCTACATTGACATGCTTCTTTCCTGGCCTATCTATAATATCAAATTCAAACTCTTGTAGCAAAATTATCCATCTTGTTATCCTCCCTGATGGGTTAGGCTTATTTACAATATATTTTAGAGCCTGATGATCTATTACAACTAAAAATTTTTGCCCTAGCAAGTAATTTCTAAACTTCTTTACAGCAAAAATGATAGCCAGAGCCTCTTTTTCAGTTACAATATAATTTACCTCAACACTGCTCATTTGTCTACTCCCAAAGTAAATTGGATGTTCATTCCCATTTTCATCCTTTTAGCTCAAAGTACTTCCTAGTGCTACATCTGAGGCATCAGTGTATACAATGAATGGCTTGCTCCAATTTGGATTCTTCAAAACAGGTGAAGACACCAGGGCTTCCTTCAATTGTCCAAAAGCTTCATGCACCTTATTTCCTGGTTCAAAATTAACATCCTTCTTCAAGAACTAGGTTAGTGGCTGTGTAATCTTTGAGAAATTCTTGATGAACCTTCTATAGTAACCCACATGGCCTAAAAATGATCTCAACTTACTTCTATTAAGAGGAAATGGTAAATCTTTGATTTTTGAAACTTTATCAAGATCAGTACCAATACCATCTCTAGATACAACATGCCCTAGCAAAACACCTTTAGAATATCCAAAGACACACTTTGTAGGGTTTAGTGAGGCTTGTGCTTCATCTAACCTTTGAAATGTTGTCTCCATTTGGTGCAGGTTGTCCAACTTGCTCCCATAGATGCAAAAATCATCCAGAAATACTCTAATGAAGGTCCCAATGTAGGGTTCGAACACCCTATTCATCAAACATTGGAATGTTGTTGGAGCATTACACAACCCAAAAGGCATAACTCTATAAGAAAAAGTTCCCCAAGGAGTGGTGAACGTGGTCTTCAGCTGATCTTTCTCTGCTATATGAACTTGGTTGTAGCCGCTATATCCATCAGCAAAACTATAGCACTCCTGGCCAGCTACTTCGTCCAAGATCTGATCTGAAAATGGAAGAGGGTAATGATCCTTCTTTGTTGCCTTATTGAGCTTCCTGTAATCAACACAAATGCATAGCTTCCCATTATTTTTTATTGAGATCACAATGGGAGAAACCCATTTTGAATTCTCCACAGCAAATATGAATCCTGCATCAAGCAACTTATCTATTTCTTCTTTTACAGTCTTGGAAAAATTAGGATTCATTCTATATGGCATTTGCTTTATGGGCTTAGCACCATCTACCAGCTCAATACAATGTTCTACCCAACTTACTCGACGGAGTTCCTTGTAATCAAAAGTGAATAGGTGTATGTACCTTCGAAAGAGCTGGAGGTAGGATTCCTTCTCACTCTCCATCATAGCATCACCAATATTTATTTGTTGGAGACGATCATCAACTTCTTCTTCAGATAATTTTATGGGGTCATGAGTTGGTGTGACTGGAAGGATATCCATGACTGAAACAACCACCTCACTTTCTTCATCTTCAGTGTCCACTTCACTGGTACTAGATTAATCAGAGGATGTCCAATCATCAGTTTCATCACTTGAATCCACAGGTTCTGCCTTATGATGTCAAGGGATCACATTTATCTTCACCCTCTCTCTACCACGTCCAAGTGTCATGAAACCTTCATTCCAGTAGTTTCTTGCATGAACTCTCCTTAGCCATGGTCTTCCCAGCAGCATTGGGTACGCAAGAGTACCATTTTTCATCACCTGAAAGTCTACCACACATACAACACCCATAACAGATATTGCCACATTTGAAACTAAACCTTCTAGTTTAGTTTTTCCTTTATTTAATGACCTTAACATAAGTGTTGAAGGGCGATCAATTTTTAAACCCAACATATTCATTATAGACTCGGTCATTACATTAACTGCAGCACCTCCATCAACTAAGACATCATGAATTGAAATACCATTACATAATACCTCAGCTTGTGGAGCATAGGGATCTGCCTCTGCCTCCAAAACAGGGACCTCAACCTCCTTCCTTCTTCGAGCATTGAGTCCACCTCGCAACTCCCACCTCTTCTGAGAAGACATAGCCAAGAGTTGACCATATGTAATATTTGCAGGCCTTTTGGACAGATCTTCCAAGATGGAGTATGGTCCTTGCCCCTGTGAAATCAGAAAATCCTGCACACCCAGCTTTCTTCTCCTATGTTTCTTACTAGTTTCTTCTTTCATCTTCTTAGGATCATTTCCATCTTGATTATCTTTTTCTTTCTTTCTTTTTGTTACAAACACATCTACTTCATTATTTCTGCTCATATCTATTACATCAAAATAATTCACAGGTGCTTTTCTTTTATCATTATCTCCTTTACCAGATGTAGAAGTTCTATCTAGAAAATTATACTTATAATGACCCTTTTTATAACAACCATAACATACAACTTCGGAAATATTTCTTTTTGGACCTCTATCTCCTCCCTGAGAACTAAATTCCTTTCCTTGAAGAAGATTAATAGTTAACTGACCCATCTTTTTGAGTAGATCTTCATACTCAGTAGATGTACTAGGAGAAATATTTGTGCTCACCGGGAGTGGTTGTGGATTCAGGACCAAAGGTGCTGGTGTAGGCTCTACTTTAGCAACAATTTCTTTGGGCTCCTCTTCCATGCTTTCTTCTTTCCTTCTTGCAATCTCCTTTGCTTGTTCAATGGTAGATGGGTGGTCATACTTCACTCGTTGTCTGATCTCTGGCTTCATCCCAAGAATGAAGTGCTTACAGAGGAGATTATCCACGCCATTCATCAACCCATCCGCTAATCCTTCCTTCCGGATCTGGGCATCGAGCTTCCTCCTTAGCTCTAGAACACGAGCATGATAATCCCTTATCTTCTCCTTCTCTCCTTGGGATAGCTTTGGGAGCTCGATCACGAGATCTGCATATTTCTGTTGTTCACCAAATTCTTCAAGAAAACTTTCAGTTAATAAATCCCATGAATTTTTCACATTATCACCTAGTGTTTCAAACCACCTAAGTGCTGAACCATCCAAAAAGGTAGGAAAAAATTCAGTCCATTGTTCCCTTCTTATAAGGCCATTATAAATACAGGATCGTTTAAACTCTTGAATGAAAGAAGAAGCATCTTCATTAGATTGAGCTGAAAAAACAGGAATCTTTCCCATTTTCAAAAGTAACCACCGTGAAATACCAACCCACAAGTACAATCAACAAGACTTATGTGCACAAATAATTAGAATCACTATACTAGAAAGTGACTTTACACCTTTGTACGGTAAAATAGAAATGACCACGGTAAACTATGGTAAAACTTGACTTACTGCGGTAAAAGTTGACTTTACTGCGGTAAATACTATTCACGGTAAAAAGTGAAGTTACTGCGGTAAATACTATTCACGGTAAAAAGTGACATTACTGCGGTAAATACTATTCCAGCAAAAATGACTTTACCATGGTAACTACTATGCACAGTAAAAACAAGGTTACCCTCTAATTGATTTTTGACTAAGTGGGAATATCTCTCCAGAAAATCCACCAACGAGGAATGGTCCCAGCAACTGAACCAAAATGTCATCACCAATCCGGCACTATGATAATTCTTCACTGGGAACTCCTCGTGCTATGATTATTTACTAATGCACAGCCTTTAGTTTGGTGGATGTAATCTGGAAAAAAAACAACAACATAACACAAGAATACCATCGACTATGATAAGACAGAATGATGACAAATCTGAAATATCAAAATAAATTATAATATTAACATGAAACTGTTACAATCTCACCCATGAGGTACTTCAAGTGTTATTGACTTCACTTGCCTTTCACCAAGACTATGGGAGAAACTTTACAATT
The DNA here is from genome assembly GCA_019776745.2 of Taxus chinensis. Taxonomy (NCBI): domain Eukaryota; kingdom Viridiplantae; phylum Streptophyta; class Pinopsida; order Cupressales; family Taxaceae; genus Taxus; species Taxus chinensis. Next base: position 609,510,313 of record CM034153.1, read on the forward strand.
ACACCTCTTAATGGCTTCTTCAACACACCTTTAAACTGATGGCTTCCTTCACACACTTCCTACAATATTTCTCACTACTTCCTTCTATCCTAAATGAGGGGGGTGGCCTCTCTATTTATAGAACTTCCAGGCTTATCCATCTTATCTCTAAGATAGGATAAGAAATCCACTCTAACGAATCATATTCCATACCTTAACTCTTATCTGTACATGTAAGCTTATCTATTAAGATAAGATAAACCTTATCATTTTACATGGGTTCCACATTTTTAGACTTTTTACAAATAAAATACACAAAATATTTATGACCTCACTCCTTTTCCTTATTACCAATATAATATTTCTAATTCCTAATCATGTAGACCCTACTTATCTAATTACCAAACTTTGACATTTTAACATTACCGGACCACTTACGACAAATATTTACTTTTTACAACATTCATATTGTACTTTGATTGTTACCGTACTCCACATTATTGGCGGCACCGTACTGACGGCGCCGTTATCTTCTATCAGACGCTACATACATTAATGAAATTGAAATTATGGAGGAAAATTTTAGGGTCGACCGTTCAACATTTTGTACCAGGTGATAAGAGTTCTAACTCATACTTGAGATAAATCTTTGGATTGGAAATTGAATACCTTCATGTCCACAAATATGGGAGAATGAACTTTCCCCATTTTCGCTACTAGTGGAAATACTTGATCCCATTGTTCCTTTTCTTTCTTGATTTCATCTCTTTTCATTCTAACCTTTGTGGTTGTTGTACTCATGTACTTGAACAATGAAATCATCTCATGAAGTAGCATTTTCGATTTTTCAAAAATATTTCTCACCCATTTATCTTTTACTCTCCCTTGCATGGTGAAACCTTGTCTCTTTCGAATGGATTCTGGATCAAAGATAATAGGGACTAACATATTTGACTAGAAGGGACAAAGCAACATTCATATCCATGAGATTTTGAACATACGAGGTGAGTTTTCTTACATGATCTTCCAACTGATCAATTCTCTCCTTATACTCTTGAATCTTCATGAGAAGGTGAGTGTAAGATTCCTTGAAAAAATGTGCATCTCTCTCATGATTTATCATTCCTAGGGGAATGGTGCTCATTTTGTAGTCATCCTAGGTCATTCGTTGGATGGGTTTAGTTACCTTTGACTGGAATACTCCCACATATTGGTTTCCTGAAGCACCACTAAAGAAGAGGGAAGAAGTTTGAGCTAACCTTCCCTTCTTCAATTTGACCATTGAGGCTATGGCTGAGTAGTTTGGGATTCCACTTGATGAACTTTGTAGACTTGTTTCATCATCATTTCATTTTTCCATGGAAACATATTATTCATTTTAGGCTCTAAATTTGTCTTGAATGTTGTTTCTTGTTTAAAATGATAAGGAACATCTTGTGTAGGAGGGGCTGGAACAATAGCAAGGTATGAGAGGCTTTAAGACTGCTGAGGGACTGAATGATGAAATGGATCAATTTTCCCTTGTTCAAAATATATAATAGGTTTTTCTCTTTTCTTTACCTTTTTGTGTAATATCTTTTAGTGAAGATATTTTGATTCTACTAAATTTCATTTTGTGCATTCTATTGAATGAGTTGAGTTGAAATCTTTCTCAGTGGATTTTGAAGAGGAAAATTTTGGCATGTTGTTGTATAGGTGTTGTCACTAATGCAAAACCCCATTAATGAAAAAGTGAATAATGGATTAGTATAAAATCATGTTGAAGATGATTATGACATGATGATTCAAATGTGTTCATGATGATATCAGTTGTTTCAATAAGGATTGCTTGTTCTTGTAAGCCTATTCAGGTGACCTAGCTAGCCTAGGTGACAGTGCATGGTGGCATGATATTATTTGTATCTTAAGAAGCATGTTGGAAAAATGGAGAGCATATTTTGAAATTTCTTGTGCACTCATATGAACTTTAGGGTGCAAATACAAGTTTATGACCATGTTTCAAGTGCTCGTTTGGACCAAGCATGGATGTTAGAATGCATGAGATTGAGTTGTGGAGCTATATGAGATCATGGATGAATTTACATATTTTTATCACAATGTTCCAGGTATGTTAGGACCTTTTGGAGAGTTTTCATGATGTGGTATGAGGTTTTTTCAGTTGATCCTAGCCTTTACAGTGTAAAACCATAAGGGATAGCTATGAAAATTAGATAGGATGGAGATATGGAGAGATATTTGAGATATTAAAAAGAGAGGATGTACATGGATATCCTTAAGGTGTGATAAAAAAAATTAAGTCATTCTAAAGAATAGTTTTCAAGTTATGATGTTTTTGGTGAAACAAGGTCAAGGAGAAGGGCATTTCCAACTAAAATTGCACCTTTTGATGTTCACCCTGAATTATTTTTTTTTTCATGGGATATTTTAGATATCAGGTATGTTTCTAAATTTATTCTATAATGTTTCCAAAAAAATTAGGTCATTTGATTGTCACATTTTTATGAACGAATGTTAAGAAGGTAAATAAATGTTTATGAGTTTCAAACCCTAGCTCAAAAGCAGTAGCAGATATTGTCTTCCTAAGTGGATTTTTTTGCTTGATAGTTCATGGATGATTATTATATGATGTATAATACTCCTTTAGGTTTCCATAAAGGTTTTATAGTGCTTATAATGATGACTGAAACCCACTCAAACAGGTTAGTTTCTGAATAAGTTCAGTTTGGCACAAGGTTGTCTAAAGGAGTTGCAAACTCAATGACCATTATGTGAATTATGTGAGGTTTTATTTCATGTATATGAATTTAAAATGTCATGTATGATTCATTTATGTTGATTGATCAAAGAGTAGTTTTGGGGCAATTTCAAGAAATTTACAGAGATCATCTTGGTTGAATGCCTTACACTTAGAGTTGGAAGAATTTGGAATAAATTATGGAAAATAAATTCAGATATATTTCCAATGGTATAATTTTGTTCTCATTATGAGTTTATTTGATGAATTTTCCATGTTAGTTTGTGAGAAATAAGGTTTCTTGATCTTTATGACAGAACTGCTTTTGTTGAGAGATTGAGATGGTTAGTGCATAAAATGGATTGGGTGTTTCTTGATATCACCTGGAAAGTGAATAAGGATAAATTTTGCATCCATTTAATCCATTTAGAGGTATTTAATTTGTCAATAAGGGTGTTAGCATGTTTCATTTGTTAAACTAATTTTTAGGTAGCTTGATTTGGTGAAGGCAAAAGTTGTTGTGGTATGAATGTATGGATGTTCTACATGTTCTAGGAATTCCATTTAGGTGTCACATTCAATGGTTGAGTTCATTTTGAGGGCTCTTGAGGCCCAAAGGTAGATCTAGGTTGTTGGAAACAATTATCTTGTGAAGGAAATGAGTAACTAGGACCCGTAAATGAAATAATCTAATTGGTTAATGTTAATAGTTGTTAGGAAATTAATATTTAGTGCTCATGTGTTTATTATTATAGTTTTATAATATGTTCTTTTAGCAACAATATATTTTTAGAGGTTTGTTACACCCATAAAACCTTTAACGGGTTATTTGTTTATATGGGATCTTGTTTTGTAGGGTGATGGTTTTCTATTATGATGGCTATATATTAGCCTTTGTAAATGGTCTAAAAATAATATACAGAGAAATCAATATTGCTTGGATTTGATAAAATATTTGTACAACTTGTCTAATACTTATCATTGGTATCAGAGAAGGTACTAATTCTCTGTCTGTAATGGGTTCTTGAATTGTTTTTAGGGGCAATTAGCAATGTCCCTATGAATGGAAATTCTTTATGAATAACATATTAATATGTAGATGAGAACTTGTTTTGTTATCGTGGGATTTCACATACAAGACCAAACAGAGACAAAGGTAGAATATACAAGAGAAGACAAAGCAAAAGCCTGAATTGATTTATATTGGAAGACATCCCTACTATAATCACTTTATGAATGAATTTCAAGTTAGCTAGATTCACTGTGACCACCGCCAATTTTTTTTTAGGCCTGCTAAAACTTGTTGGTGTTGGAGGAAGTTTCATTGAGAACATTTTGTAAGTGAGATGTCTGATGCATGGATGATCATTGGTGTTCAATTGGTTATATTGTACTACATCACATCTATAAATTGAAGCTTTAGATCTATTCATATATGGTTTGTAATATAATTTCTATCAAATTTGATTGCGAATTGAAACCATTTTCATTTCATTACGTGGATATATCAAGTTTTTTTTGCAAAATTGAATGCAACAGAAGCTGAATGAACACATATATGTTGTTGGACAAGTAGAATTCCAATTTGTAAAATCTATCAATAAAATTGTTGCTACATCTTCTCTTAATTCATCTGCTATTTGAATTTTTATAAGGAGGATTGTAAATTTCCAAAGTATTTCAGTATACTATGGCAATCTGATCATCAATCTTAAACTTTAAAGGAGCTAATCCGCTATCTACATTTTCCTTTGGCTGGAATTTTTGTTCAAAACCACCCTGTAGAAAAACTGTGCTTTTTAAAAAAAGATCAAAAATCGGTCTCACCAGCTGACACATCACTTACAAGGTACATCGATCTCATTGACACTTCCCAACCGTTTTCCCTCCGTATAGCACTCATCATATGGTCTGGTATAATTTAATCTTTTCCATGTCAGTACATTCAATGGTACTATTTTTTGAATGGTACATTTTTATTATCAATGTCTATAGTTGTTTGGTGGTTATTGTCTCCTCAGAATGTACATTATCAAAACCTTGAGCTCGTGCCGAAGGAGTCATTTGTTAAGTCAATTTTTTATCATTCTTTTCATTGTGCCATTAATTTTCATTGAGTTAAGTCAATGTGTATTGTATGTTATAACTCTAAGGTTAAAACAGTAGTAAAATTGTGTAAGAAAAAAAAAAGGGGAGGGGTGTCATTGTAAAATTCAAATAGGTGATTTTAGGTTTTTTTATTATGGTGTAAAGAGTCATAGTCGATGTCTGTAATATCATTTTAATTGTCTTCCATGTATCTATTTTGATTCACTCTTTAAAATCATAATTCTATTGTTGTCACATCCATTTCATTGTCAAAACGTCAGGAGTCAAAATATTGTAAAAATAAAAAATAAAAATAAAATCCTTATGGACTCATTTTTGGTGTTACCCAATGTCTGAAAAATAAATGTTTTCACATTACATGGGGGATATAAAATAAACACAATGTAGAAATCATGGAGCTTCAAATTCCATCTCAATGAGTAAGAAGCATGTTTACTGGAGGATGGAGGATACACGGATGATGGATGACAATTGGCTTTCTCTCGTTAGTCGTCAACGATGAGGTTGCATGAAGATTTGGTGGCACATTTTGTTTCATTTCTATGTTTGCTTCCAATTCTATGTAGCGTGTTCATATTTGCAGTGTTCCTAGTTGCTTGGTGTGTGTGAATAAGTGGAAATTACACATTGAGGGGGGGGACATGATCCCAATGTTCCATTTCCATTATGTTATGTTTTCTTTATTTTTACCTAAACAACATATTTGAGCAGAATTTCATGTGGTATTCCCTGCAGTGAGATGTGATGAGGGATTATAATAGTATATGGCACATCATGATGTGGTTGTAGGTAACCCACTTGAAAAACTTCATTTGTGTTTTTTGGTAAAGCACCATTCTTGGTTATTGGTGAACCATTCCCAAAACCATCACCTTGTGGTTTGTGGTAAACCAATTGTAAAACCACCATTCTAGGTTTTTGGTCAACCATTTGCAAAACCATCCTTGAGGTTTGTGAACATCCTATTAAAATCACCAAATCATGAAATAAAGTGCATGTACAAGGCAGGTTTTCCCCATGTTCGCACTAAGCGGGGTAATGTTAGAAAATTAATATTTAGTGCTCACGTGTTTAATATTATATTGTTATAATATATTGTTTTATAAACAATATATTCATAGAGATTATTTACACCCATAAAACCTTTAATGGGTTATTTGTTTTTATGGCTTCCTATTTTATAGGGTGTTGGTTTTCTATTACAATGGCTATATAATAACCTTTGTAAATGGTCTGGAAATAATATATTGAGAAATCAATATTGTTTGGCTTTGACAAAATCTTTGTACAACTTGTCTAATACCTATCAATTGCGACCATGGATGATGTTTAAATGTAATATTACACATTTATAGTGATTTTTAGAGCTTTACGAGAAATAGTTTTGGTTTTATAGGGTTTTTTCTCATTCCAACAATAGAGTTTTGAGGATTTTTAGTGCATGGTGAGTGGTTTTTGGCATGGATGACCTATATGGGTCAATTGTGAATGTTCTAGTGATTCTTATGGTATTTTTTTAGGTTTGTGTTGTCAAGATAAACGAGGGAGACTGACGTATTTTGAATTTGAAGGAAAGAGAGGTGATAAAAGTGTTGTTTTGGGTACAATGTTGTAAATATTTTTGAACCCCTTTTATCTTCTTTTGAATAAATTTTTTTGCAAAGAAATCCCCTTTTTTCCTAGCCCAAAAACCGTATAATTTCATTCTATGTTAGTAGCTACTAGTATTTTCATGAGGTGGATTTGAGTGAAGCAAAGGATGGTGAAGTTTCCTTTATGGCAAGTTGATGAAGGAGGGAAGATTTGGTGTTATGTTTTTATAGTTATATTCAAAGTTTTTTGAAGTTATTTCAAGGTATCTAAAGTATCTACATGTCTAATTATGAGTTGAATTATTATTCAAAGGGGCAATATAGTATTGTGTATTCAAGCGGCATAGTTGATTGCATTAATATCACTTGGTTGTGTCTTGTTGATGTATTGTTGAAGGCATCATTTGTTGTGATCTAATTTGAATATAAATAAAGAAAATTTTTGAGTATATCCTAAGTTATTTTTCATATGTATGAATGAATCCTTGCTTTTTTGAAGTATATTTCATGGGTGGATTATATCTGATTGTAATCCAGCATTAATGTATGTGTTTCCTGAGGATGTATGCTAGAGGGAGATCTTTGGTGACAAGATGGGTGATAATTGTCACATAAAATATGTTGTTGAAGGTTGTGAAAATAATTTGGAGGCATTGTGTACATCTCACTAAGAAGAAATCAATGTTTTAAAGACTCAACTTGAGGAGGCCCTAGCTGAGTTTAAGATTAAGAGAGAAGAGTCTCTCAAATATGAGGCTAAGAAAGAGGATTTGAAGAAAGAGTTATCTACCATTACAAGAAATGTATCATATTTTCATGAAATTTCATATATTTTGTATAAGATGTCAGGAAAAAAAAAGGCATATGGTGATGGAACAGGTCTAGGATTTAATGAACGATCAGTCAAGTCAGAGAAACCGAGGAAGAATCAAGTCAAGGATCTATGATAGAAGGAATCCAAACCTGGGATAAAATTCAAAGCTTCCATCTTGTGTAAGATCATCTATTAGAAAACCAAATGCATGTAGGTATGGAGTGTTTCATGGTAACTATTATAATTGTGATCTTTACAGACATAGAGCTAGTATGTGCAATCCTAAGTTTAAGAATAAGGATGACTACAATGGACAACGTTAGAGAAATAATTTTGAATAAGAGAATGAAAAGCAATGTCAAGGAAAGAAGTATTAAAAGGAAGGTCATAGATATGGTGAAGAGTGTTACCTTTTTCATGCAAAGGGACTTCTTGCAAAGTATTGCAAGAATGAACAATCAAACACTAAAAGGTATGTAAGAAAGTTCAATTGATATTTCTTTACTTGCAATGGTTTTGGACACAAGGAAATTGAGTACAAAAAAAGATAGGTGGAATGTTTTAGATGCTAAAAGATAGGGAGAATTGCAAGATTATGTGATGCATGGAAGTTGAAGAAAGGATCCAATCCAAAAATTCAAGAATACAAAAAGAACAAGGATGCTAGTCAAGGTGTTCAAGAGGATAAAAAGTTATGATTGATCAAAAGGAGGAGTCTCTTGTATTAGATGAAGAATCAGAAAATAATAATTCAATCAAGGAGCCAAAATAAGGCTTGGGACCTTCTTAGGTCTCTCTTCTAGATCCTCAATGATGGCATATGACTCTACTAGGCTTCTTAGAGGTATATTGGTTAAAATGAAGCATTGGAGTGAGGTGGAGCTATCTTGGTATGTGTGTGTCTCTTCAATGATGTCAATGTATGTTTCTTCAATTCATTTAGCATGTTATTATGGTTTGAAATGGTTGGTCATGTTGTGAATGTCAAATCCATGTCTTGTTGTCTTTTAAATGTATATGTATGTGTTCTTAATGTCTAATTTTGCATTGTCCCGATGAAGTTGTATGTCTGAGATGATTCGGTGAGTGTAAGATTCATGATGATGTCTTATGAGAGGTTGTTGTATCTTGTCATTCATGAAAATGTCCTTCTTTTTTCTGTGTTATTGGGTAGAGTTAATGGAAGATTATATGGTATGTGGTTTCTCAAGGAGTCAAATAATGTGTCATGAGTCATTCATGAGCTTCAAATGCTTTAACCATGTATTTTTGAGGATGTATGGTGTATTTTAAGCTATAAAATTGTTTCATAAGGTTGTTAAATTTTATCTAAGAGTCTTACAAGATACATTCACTTTATAATGTCTTAGTTTGGTAATCATGAGCAATCTAGATATGCTCATTCGATTGTGTGTCATAGTGTCTTGTGGTAAGAGTTTCAAAGGGAGCATGTGCATTTCTTAGAAAATTTCAAGATGGAATGTGTCATCAAAATGATGACATGATAACACCATCACTCCAAAAATGGTCTATAGTGGTGTTGTGGTCAAATCAAGTGAACTCAAGTGCAATCTAAGGTGGATTAAAGTATGCAAGTTGTGATCCTACTTCCCAATCATATAAAAAGGTGCTCAGACCTTATGGTGGTGTTATTCAAATGTTGTCGGTAAAGCTAGAGTTCTTGAAAGAAAAATTTGCACATTTTGTAAGGTTCTCTATTTTGACTGGGTTGTAACAATGCATATTGAGCAGTATGAAATAAAATGCAAGGTTAAAGGTGCAAATAGAGGAGTTCAATACTAAAATTTTGTAAAAACCATCTAGACAGGGTGTACTTGGCTATTCAATTTATATTAGGTCCTGAAATTGTTCAAATCTCTTGCAAAATTTGAAATTTAAGGGTTGAAACACCTAAATGAAGAAGAAATGTATTGCAATCTAGACAGTGTCTCTTCAAAGGTATGATTCAAGGCTTATGGAAGAAAAAATACAGCCAAAAAGGTAATTAAATCATGTAAGGTCATCTTGTGAAAGTGTATGCATTGGAAACTAGATGTGATTTTCATCATTTCAGAGCTAGTATGACTAGAAACTAGGATATACAATATTGAAGAGATGGATATGGCTTGAATAGTCATCTTGAATATTTAGTAAGTGATCCAATGCATGTGAAAGACTGTGAAATCATTATTTTTATCCTAGAAGGTGAGTAAGGGTAAATTTGTGAGATGTTTTCCTACTTTGTGCATCATGTATAGTGTTAGAATTTACATGATTCAAAATGGGCATGTAAGTGGTCTTTCAAATGTATAATTGTCTTAGTGAACCTTTGGAAATATGCATGACTGTTCAGGATATGGGATAGTATTTTGATTAAGAAAGTATGGTTCACTTGATCAATGTATTCAAATAATGAATGATGAATATGAAAATACTGAGAAGCTTATGCTCAGTGGTCAGTATTGTGCATCTACATGTATGGAAGTGTACTATTAAGTATTAAAGTTTTGTAATAGATATTTGTTGATCCAAAAGGTATGTCGGCCCTCTAATTAATGCCATTAGAATATCTACAAGGGTTTCTATTTTCAAAATCAAGCCAAGGATAGTGAAAGTAAGGTCACAATAGTCTAATAATTTGAAATGCACCTCTACAAACCTATGGGTGATGCTCAAGAAAGAGAGTGTCATTCTCAATTATTTCTAGGTGTTCACTCATGTTTTAAACTTATCTAATTGATCTTGGAAGTGTTATTTTTCTCAATAGAGGTCAATATTACAACTACATGGTCATCACTTGCATGAATTGGCTAAGAATAATGAGTACACAGTTATCTCAGTGTATGTTTTAAGCTTCTACAGGTTTGAGTATTGCTTTACATAATCTTCTAATGAGTCAAAAGCTCTAAAAGGATGATTGTACATTGGTGATAAAGATATAAAGGTAATAAAGATTGCAAAATGATTTCAGGTATATCAAGCTTTTATGATGCTCTTGTTTTTACCTTGAGTCATATGACTAGCTACATGTACAGAAAAGTATAAGAGGAAAGGGATGAAGCTTCTAACCGGTATGAAGTGTTGAGAATTCCTTGAAGTCATCTAGTTAATCTAGAAAGTATATGTATCTAGTTGGCTAGGTGTATAGATAAGGTTACTAGATGACTGGGGATTAAAGCATTAATATATACTGTGATAAGATATATATGTCTATAAAAGTTAGAATTGGAATATGACAATCCTAATTGCTTTGATGTCCTATATGCAAATTCAGGTGGGGTATCTTCATCTTAGGAGTGCAATTAGTAAGTGTGGAAGATTATAAAATGATTAAAGGTAAGGTGAGTACTAATTTGTGATGCTACGTTACTGAGAAGAGGTAGCTACAAGTGGATATTGAGTCTACAGTCCACATTTGATAGGGGGAGCATGCTTTTGTTCTTCTAGAAGGTGGAATTGATATTCAAAAGCTATATGAGGTATTCTTTGAGTGATTTAATCCAATAAAAAATATTTTTGGTTAAAACTTGCATTACTTCACTCAAATATGACTTCAAAATACTTAAATACTAGTTTAGGACTGGGATCAAGCACTTGAAGTATTGTCAAACCAAGAATGTAAGGTAAAAATCTTGGTTTTTGTACTTTTCTACTAGAGATAGTTTTCCTAATTTGAGGGGGATTTTTGGAATACATTGTCATAATATGGATGGTGTTTTATAAAATGTGAAATTTGGCTTCAAAACCACTAAAGAGTCTATTTAGGGATCTCATCACTTGAAAATCCTTGAAACCAAAATTGAAGAAGAAGAAGCCTAATTTGGGATTTAGGAATGCAAGAAATCTGGTAATATGATTCCCTTTCTCATTTTTATTATGATTTTATGGTGTATACACATAGTACATGATCTGCTACAGTGCCAGTATGAGTTGAAGATGGTCAAAACATGGTATGAGAAGAAATAAATCAAGTTATTGTGTCAAAATCAAGACCTTGTGTAATGAAATAACTCAACAAATAGGTCAGGAATATGTTTCAGTCCTTTATCATCATTTTTAGCATGTTCCTAAAAAGTATTCTTAAGATATATGATTACTGTAGTGATCTCATCAAGAAAAAAACCAAGTTTTGATGAGAAATGGAAATTTTTTACATGTCTAGAAGGTGGATGTTGGTCCTTTAGCCCAAACAAGAGGTAAATTATTGTCTTCTTCATGATTATTGGTATTATTAAGAGGTATATATGCTATTTCTAAGGGGAGCATGGTGTTTCTATGCTTGGAAGTGGCTAATAATCAGGTTTTTAGTGAAATTTCAAAGTTTTGAGCTACAATGATACCTTTGGTTGATGTTTCTAACTAAGAGGTGATCCTATGAAGTTTAGAAATATGAAGAACATGTTGTTATAGGGATTCATTTTTCATTAATGTAAAAAGGAGGATAAGTTTAGGTGGTTTTCCATCAATGACAGAGGGGGAGATTATTGGCATCTTGTTGTATAGGTGTTTTCATTGATGCAAAAACCCATTAATGACAACATGAATGATAGAGTAGGGTAAAATAATGCTGAGAATGATGATTCAACTATTTTCATGATGATATGAAGTGTTTTTGTAAGGATTGTTTGTTATTGCAAGGCTATTCAACTAACCTAGCTAGCCTAGGTGACAATGCATGGTGGCATGAGATTCTTGGTAGCTTAAGAAGCATGTTGGAATGATGGAGATCATTTTTTTATATTTCTTGGAAACTCATATGATATTTAGGGTGTAGATACAGGTTGGTTACCATGTTTCAAGTACTCATTTGGACAAGGCATGGTGTTTAGAATGCATGAGATTGAGTTGTGGAGCTACATGAGCTCATGGATTCATGTAGGAAGGTGTATCATAATGTAAAACATATGTTAGGAATTTTTGGAGAGTGTTAGTGATGTGTTATGAGGTTGTTTTAGTTGACACTAGCTTTTACAGTGTCAAACCTTAAGGGCTAGCTATGCAAATGAGATAGGATGGAGATCCATTTGAGATATTTCAATTATTTAAGATGATGCAAAGGTTTGTCCTTGAGGTGTGATAAAAATTTAAGTCATAATAAAAAATATTTTTCAAGTTATGATGTTTTTGGGTAAACAGGGTCAAGAAGAAGGGCATTTCTAGCTCGAATTGTAACTTCTGATGCTCACCCTAAATTGTGTTCTTTACATGGTAATTTGTGGCTTTCAGGGATTTTTTATAAATTTAGTATAGAATGTTTCAAAAAAAAATGAGGTCAATTAATTTTTACATTTTTATAAACGAATGTTAAGAAGGTAAACAATTTTTTATGAGTTTGAAACCCTAGCTCAAAAATATTAGGATATATTTTCTTCCTAAGTTTACAGTTTTCTTTTATAATTCATGTATGATTATTTTATGATGTATAGGACTCCTCCAAGTTTCTATAAAAGTATGATAGAGCTTATGGTGATGAGTGGAACCCACTCAAACAGGTCATTTTCTGAATAAGTTCAGTTTCAGACAAGGTTTTCGAAGGGAGTTACAAACTAACTTACCATTATGTGAAGTATGTAATTTTTTATTGATTTCCATGATGGTTTTAGGTAATGTTGATGTATTTAAATGGTCAAGTATGGTTCATTTATGTTGAATGGTCAAATAGTAGTTTTAGGGCAGTTTTAGGCAGTTTGTAGAGGTCATCTAGGTTAAAGGCCTTCCATTTGGAGTTGGAAGGAGTTACGATATGTTCTATAAATTTAATTTAGAGAGATTTAAAATGGTATAATTTTTGTCTCAATATTATTTTATTTTATGAGGTTTCCTGGTTAGTTTGTGATAAACAAGGTTTTTTTCTCTTCATGACATAACTTATTTTGCTAGATATTTAATTGGTTAGTACATAAAATGGATTGAGTGATGCTTAATATCAAATGATAAGTGAATAAGGATTAATTTTTCATTCATGTAATCCATTTTGAGGTCTTTAATGTGTTAGGAATGGTGTTAACCTATTGCATTTGTAAAACTAATTTTTAGGCTACCTCATTTGGTGAAGGAAAACGTTTTTGTGTTTTCAATGTATGGATGTTTCATGAGATATAACTGTTATCACCGAATCACAGCACCCCTGGATGTTGATCAGATTTCTAGTTTGATCACTCTAAGCATCCAGTGTGATTGGATAACATGGGTACTATCTCCAAGTTGTGGGACTTGCTACTTGAGATAGACCTCCAGAGAAAGCTGGTTCTTGCTCCTAAACTACCTGCCACAATCTACTCTAATGCAGGAGAAACTAGCTATTCTAATCTAAATTTTCAAGGGACCAGGGATAGAGAATGCATAAAATGAAAGCCTACACTAAAGTGGTGATACACCAGAAAAGGAGGGTGGGAGAGTAATCTCCAAATGTGTGAAATACAGAGGCAAAATGCACACTAGGAGAGGTGATGACAGTTCACCATAATCCAGCAAAATGCATTCACAGCAATATTCCAAGCACACACAATGATAATGAATTCTTACAAGAACATAATAAATAGACACAATATACTTGCAGAAAGATTAAAGGGGCAAGAAGAATGCAAGAAAAACACAGCAGGGGAAGATACATCCACAAACTTGTATTTTATTGCTTCCTGGTATGCACAATTCAGTCTATTACAAGATAAGGGCCTGGATCACCATGCAAGGAGTCCACTACAAGGGCCTACAACACACTGGCTTCACAAAGCAATTTTGGCAGAGCTTTGCTACCCAAAAACTCTCTCTCCTTACAATGAGCCCAACACTTCAATTTATAGAAAAATGAGAAGGAAAAGAGAAAGGAAAATGGAAATCCCGAAATCTGTCCTTCAACCACCTGTAAGAGGCATTAAATTGAGTGGAATGGGCATACATTACTTGAAAAAGGGTCCCCATACTGTCCCATGTGCTGCAGCAGAGAAGGAATGATGACCATGCCTCTTAATTGCACTCCCAGCTACCAAATAAAACACTGTTCTGAACCCGGCCACGTTTTCTTAAAAATCTCAATCAATTTCTGATCAAATCCGGAATTTCTTGATTGTTGTGCATCGGATCGGAAACACGATTCCAACGGTACCAATTTTGTGCGATTTCGTTAAGAAATGCAAAAGTTATGGCCTTCTGAGTGCAGGCAGCTATTTTGGGCCTGGCAGGGGTTTTCTGTCATTTGACGGGAAAGAGCATCTACTGACTGGAGCCGAACACATTTCCTTTATTTAAATATATCTATCCTCATTAAAATGGATTTTGTGGCGTAGAGGACGTCGTGCTCGTTCCAGAAAGTCCAATTTTATCAAAATCGGAGCTCGGAGTCAAAAGTTATGGGCCGTTTGAAGTTCCACGGGTCAAATGTTGACTTTTCTCCTCTGCCTTCGGCCATTTCGGCTTTTCGCGTCCCGCGCGTCCCTTTGTCCCCATTTGGTTTTGGTGCTGAAATTCCCCATTTCGGCCGATCCAGCCGGTTCGCATACTTTTGGCCGGCGCGTTCCATTTGCTTTTGGACTGTCCGGGACAAATTCGCCCGGTTCGGCCGGTTCGCGCCCTTTTGTCCCCAACTGTCCCGGGACAAAAGTTCTTATTTCGGCCGGTTCGCCCGGTTCGCGTACTTTTGACCCCGCGCGTCCCAGAATTTTTTGGGCTGCCTTGACTCATTTCGTCCGGTTCGGCCGGTTCGCGCTCTTTTTGTCCCGCTTGTCCCAGAGGCGACCCCTCTCAGTAGTTAGTCGATTTTTTCTCTGTCGAACCGGAATTTCGCGCCCCGCCGCGTACTTTTGTCCCATTTTTCCTTACTGCGTTTCGGACTGTTTGTGCTGATTTCGCCCGGTTCGGCCGGTTCGCGCTTTTCTGTCCCAAACGTCCCAGAGGCGACCTTGAGCGGGACTTAGCCAATTTTCACGACTTTTCCTGGATCGACTTATTTGCCTTCTTGAAACCTCTTTTTTTTTTTTTGCATTTTCTCAGAACTTACTCACTTCCTCTTGGACAGGGGAGTTAGACAAATATGAGGGGACTCTAGAAACATGACTTTTCACCCTGAATCAATATAATTGCTTGCATGTTATCAAAATTACCTTGGGGGTGAATTTTGGATAACAATAACTTGCATATATATATTCTCTAGGTTTTTAGAAATTCCATCGAGTGGTCACATGCCGTGGTTAAGTTCATTTTGAGTGGTCTTAAGGCCCTAAGGCATTATCAAGTTGTTGGAAACAACTGTTTTGTGAAGGAAATGAGTAATTGGGCCCATTAAATGAAATAATCTGATTGGTTATTGAAAATTTCGACCATGGATGATGTTTAAATGTAATATGAAAAAATTTATGGTGATTTTAGTATCTTGACTTCTTGTCCTCTCAAAATTTCCCCTCTTTCAAAAGTCAAAAATTGAAAAAAATTGAGTTAACACCTTTCTATGAGGTTCTAGGGAAGAGAAAGTTGAGGAGTTAGAAAAATTTCACGTTTTTTTGAGTCATTTGAGTGAATTGCGGTTCTTTCGTACATTTTTGTCCCATGTGTCCCAAGTTCTTTCGGGATCATTTGTTCCCCGATCGGCCGTTTTCTCTTAAATTTGTTAACTTTCAGGTCTGTTGGAACTTTTTGTTCCAAATGTTCTAAGTTCACTAGGGCTATATGTTCCCTGATCGCCTACATTGGCCGCATCAGGCCTTTCGTGTACTTTGGTCCCACTTGTCCCAAAAGTGTTTGTGAATTTTATTCCCCGCATCTGCCTACATTGGCTGAACTGTGCTTTCACGTCCCTCATGTCCCAAATGTATCAAAGGCCATCCAGAGCTAATTTTTTCCGCTCTTCTCTGATGCTTACTTTTTGATTCGGTGCATATGAATTTAATGCGCATTTATAACCTTCTCTCCCCTAAAATTGATATTTAATAGGACTACCTTCGACGAATTTTACACACTGCTTACTTGTTACCATTCACTCATACCCTTGCAATTAAAACCATCTACTCGTGTCCGCATTTCCCCTATCATTTTTATTGCGGATTCAAGTTGTAAGGTTATTTTTCTAAATAGTGTCAACATGAAGATCAAGTTTTCAAGGTTAGGAGCATGTTTCACCACTAGTAGTCTTCTATTCCTGATATCGGGGATAATGAGGTTCAGAAATTTGGATTTCGGTGATTTCTAGACTAGGTTGAATAACCCAAATCCCTCTCCCATGGTACAAATGATTAACGACAGTGACCTTGTGTTTGGAGTTTCCCAATCTTGGTATAGTGCACCAATATTTTGCTCACCTGTGGAGCTTCATTTCAACCTCGATACGAGTGAATTGACCAATGTGCACGGGGAATTAATTGCTAAATTGGATGTTACTGCCATTTCGCTACCATACAGATTCCTCGAAATGGACAACTCCGTGGTAATCTCTCAAAATCAAGCAAAAACTCTCTTCGAGTAGGACAGTGAGAAATAAAAGAAATCGTGATCAAATTCGTGGTTGAAGAAACCTAAGAATAGAGGCATCTCAACTCTCCAAAGCTCTGTTTAGGGCTGATTTCAATGAAAGAGCTATCTGATTTCATCATCCTGTTGGCTCATGTTGTGGGTTTACCCTCTACCATTGAGTTTCACTTTTGGATGTTCCT
Organism: Taxus chinensis; assembly: GCA_019776745.2. Lineage (NCBI taxonomy): Eukaryota > Viridiplantae > Streptophyta > Pinopsida > Cupressales > Taxaceae > Taxus > Taxus chinensis. The sequence continues at coordinate 609,527,182 of CM034153.1, forward strand.
GCTCATCAACATAGTCTATGAAGGTACCCAAAACATCAATTGGGCAGAGATCATTTGTATGAATCTGACAAAGTAGTTGTCCAATGTACAAAAAACCAAGAAGATCTACATGACTTCTTATCTTATGTATACCCTAGTTGCATCCCAACAATGGTTTGGTTTCACATACATTGAGGGTCAGAAGGGTGATCCCATCTATGCTTATTACCCTTAGTTCACCCTCAAAACCAGAAATCACAACTTCAAGAGGGTGAGTGATTCTTTCACCATGTAGATTTTGAGGCTTCTAGAGAGTGATACTACTATAAGATTTTCTGAGGAAGCCATGAACCTGATAGCAAATTATGGAGGTTACTTCATTCAATTCAACAAGATTTTTGTATATCAGGTTAGCCAGTTACGAGAGCACTCCTCTCAAACTCCCTACATTATTTAATGACAAGATGGATCTGAATTGAGGTATGACAGATAATTGGATAAGTTACATCGGACCTGTAGGGGACAAAAAGATCTTTGGGCTGCATTTCCCCATATCTTTGGGTAACTATACATGCAAAACAACTTTTGATTCCCAATAACATAGAAAGGGTCCATTGCTCCAATCACTGTCCACTTCTTCAGGCCCATAACCTATTTTGATTTGAAGAAATTCATTAATTTGAATCTCAAAATCAACTATCATCACAGAGCATATATCTGAGGATTACTGGGCTTATTGCACGGATGACTTTGAGGCAAGACGAAGGCATTATGGCAAACTCTCCCTCTAGCTAATACAGGAGCTCAACCTATATCAGATTCCTGAAGGGCTTCAAGATGACAAACGGACCTATTATCATATGAATATGATACTGTGATCAAGCATACTACCTTAGAGGATCTATACTAGTTCAAAAGGGAGAAAGAGGATTTAGCTGAGATTCTAGCCCCTATCCTGGTGAGAACCAAGGTCTGGTTTGACAGAAGGGTTCAACAGCTGAGGAATATTTTAGGAGAGTCTTCCTCCAAAGACACTTCAACACCAAGTAAGGAGTCACATACACCTAACTTGGAGGTACCTGCATGAACTCCTCCTCCTTCATCAAGTAAAGAACCTGAATCCTCCACCCCTTCTTTCATCTACTCAGGTATATTTCAGAAGAAGGTGAAGGAAGTCAAAAAGGATCCTATTGAGGAAGATCCCTTGATAAAACATTTAGAATCAACTTAGGGGCTAGAGAACATTATTGTTCTCAGTGAAAGTGAGGATTTTGAAGTGCCAGTCCCTGTTGGAGCTTTAGAAATCTATAATGGATAAAGATAAGGAAAATCATGACACTGAGCCTCCAAGTACTATTGACTCCTCCATCCAAGAAGCCTCATCTACTCCACTCACATCTCTACTGGAGGCAATAGTGGTAAATACTTTAAGTTCCATGAGTTCTCTTACTCTTAGTTCTCTTTCTCCTCCCTTCTTCTTCCTCCACTTTTTCATGGATATAACCTTTTGTTGACAATAGGAAGAGGAAGTCTTCTTCTCAATTGACAGGGCCTAATTTTGATGTTGTGGCTGGTCTTTTTGGGCACTACTCCTTCTGCTCCTGCAAAGAGAGCTAAAACCACTTCAAGGATAATGATAGATGCCCAAGGCTAGCAATTTCTTAAGGTACTAAAGCCTAAGGTTGATAAGGCAGAATAGGATTTGTTGGCCTTTGATTTGGAACTTTCTAGGATCTTCAATGGGAGAGTTAACCCTTAAATTGAAATACATAACCTCATAGGAAACAGTAACCAGAGTTATTGGGAGAGTAGAAAATGACAACCAAACTATAGACGCAGCTGGAGGAGAAATGTCATGTGCTTTCTGGTTTCATCAAGTCATTACTGTCTAAGGATAAGGTTCTGGATCCTATCCCACTGACTGCCCTTCCACCACCTGTGATCCTTAGTCAAGATGAGTTTCAGAGCATTAAAGACATACACATGTATTCCATCTATGGGAGAGATATAGACGCCATGGTAGATGATATGGTCATTGCAGGTTTGAATTTCATTGGAGAAGCCTTCAAACTTAATGAGAAGGTAACTAATCTAGCAACGAAAAGCTCTCCTCTACAATTGGAAATATGGATAAAGAACTTAAAATTTGGAGTAACTTCATAGTAGACCTGTGCCTGATAGGATAGACTGATGAAAATATATTGATGAAAAGTAAAGTTTTTGATGATTCCAAAGATAATTTTTCAAGGTCATGGGATTTTAGCGTGGAATGGAAAATAAAAGTGCTAGAGGAGGCTCTAGGAAAATTGAGGAACAATTTGCAGAAGGGACAATCCTTCAAAGAATGTGTTGTATCCATTGTGGCGGCCTTGTCACCTTCATGATGAAACTTCAGGTGTTCCTTTCTGATCTTGCAAAGAGAATTAAAACTAAATTCAAGGCATAGTGACAGATGATTAAGGAAAAATTTCTCAAGGTAGCAAAGCCTAAGGTTGATAAAGCAGAAGATAAAGGAAATTTTCTGGCCTCTTCAATTTGAACATTCTAGGATCTAATAATAGATATCATACTGCTACAAGTTTTTATAAGTGAAATGGACATAATGTCTGGGAAATAGTAACCAGAGTTATTACCAGAGTAGAATCAGTCCCACGAGGCTGAAACTATAGCAGAAGCATTGAAAAAGTTTAGAAACGGATCCTCAAGTTAGTGGCCTTTCCCCAATCATCAAGTCATTTGTTGTCTAAGGAAAAGGTTCTAGCTTCTACCTTTCACTGGCTTCCCTTCCACAACAGGCTTATTGATAATTAGTTGAGGGCTTTGTGTTAAGCCTCCTTAAGCTAAACAATTTAGTTAACACAAGTAGTTACCAATTGTAACTATTTGTAGAGCTATATATGATATGGGCTCATTACACCATTTTGAATTTCATTGGAGACTTGGCTTTACTCATTGAAAGTGTAAGGGTAACAAAGAAATCAATACAACAAAATCTCTCTTTCCAATTGTCTATATGGCCTAAAGAGCTTTCATTTTGCTAGCAACTGAATATTTTTGAATCTATTTGCCTGATGGAATAGACTGATCAAAATATATTGTATGGCTTGTAGAAGTAATTTACGATGATACCAAAGATGTCTTTGTCAATAGTCATGGGTTATTGTAGCTAATGCAAATGGTTTCATTCCAAATAAAAGTGCTTTTGGCATGCTCTAGGAGAATTAAATAGTTATCTAAATTCTTGAGAGTGCCTTCAAAGCTCATGTGTTGATCCACTTCATATCCTCTATCACCTTGTACAATGATCCACTTTAGTTGATTTACCTTTCTCCCTATCAAGTTGCCAATTAAAACTATGCACTGTAGGGCATATGTTAAATAAGCTATGGTCAAATAGGAACTCTGACCATTAAGAGAAGGAAGGACTTTCTATCTCTCCTCTACTGTTGAGCTCTAAGAAGTAATGTTTTAACGACCAACTGAGTTTTAAGGTGACTGGATACTGTCTGGGATTCATTGGACTCAAGCGTAGTGCCAACACATCAGTCCCATGATTTCTTGATCATCCATTGAAAAATTTGGTGACAACTACGTTTTACCCAAAGAAGGAGGGACCTCCCCAATTGAAGCATTCAGTTTCCCCTTTTAGCTTATCCTGGTTGCTTCCTTTTTCTTCAATTTTGGATTGTAATCAGAAGAGTTTTGTGTCAACAAGCACTCCTCCTATTGAACTAGAACCCCTATAGTTAAAAGGTAGTTCCCCTAGTTGTAACTCATGTAAAGTAATATAATGGGATCTCTACACCATTCTTGCTGGTGGGCTGGAACTTCAAGTTTATCTTTTGAAAGTGTATGGCAGTACCAAAGCCATCATACAAAAGCCTCTCGCCTTTCCTGTCTTTGCATGAGTTACCCTAGGTAACTGAAGAACTTCCTCAAGTTGAATAGGTGATTGCAAGGGTACATCTTGTTTGTAACATATCACAGAATCTTTATAGTTGCAGATGTGGATGTTCTTTTTTGGAACTTTGAAGATCTCTTGAAATGAGGATAATCTTATTAGAAACTTTAAAGGCAAATGTAGCAGTTTGGTTCCAAATAATTTCACCTTCTAGCATGGGGCCATTACTAGTTGGACCATGATGAGAATCTATAGATTTGAGAATTCCATTTCAAAACTGCATTTCCACATACGGGTAAGTGCACCAAGTTGGGGGACAATTAAGTGGACATCAAATCCTGAATTTTACATTAAAAACAACAAAACATCAAATTTAGTCTTCCGCGGACTTGAACCATGCCGAAAAGTAAAAACTATGTCATAAAAATGGTACCATTGCGTAGGGGAGACTATTAGCTTTGTAGAAATACTCAATTTTAAAGTGAATAGAAGAGGATAAATACCATTTTATAATTTTTTACTAATAGTAGGTCTTTAATACACTTTTTCCTGTGAATGTTTATGTCTACGTTTAAGACTGCAAAATTTGTTTCACTCATTAGAATGTGATAAAAATTATACCATCCCAACCGTGGTGAAATTATATACATGTTCAAAACAAAAAGTATTTGATTTCAATATTTTTTGATGAAGTTATGGCGGGCAAACGGAAAGTGCTCTGTTTTCTTTATGTTTTCATACCACTTTCACGGAAAAAAATCATAAAAAATAAAATATTACTCAAAAAAATACAAAATAAAATCCATCCCAAGATAGATAGTGGCATATAACTTCTCACCAAAGGAAAAATATATATATAAATTTTTGGTCATCCAAATTGTGGGCAAACGGACTATAATCTTATTGGCGTTTTTACCCAGGGGTAAAAAAAATACCAAGTCATTGAATTTTAAGTGTTTAATATAGCTAATCTTGTCCATTTTTTTACAAAAATGTAGTATTTTAGAAACTAGATTCTCAGATGCTACGATTCATATTAATATAATTTTGTCTAATTTTGAGTGTATGTATTGCTAATAATCCCTACAAGTTGATATTATGTTGTTATTTGCAATATGATGTCCACGGATGACCCTATATTTGTCCATCAACTTCCTGCACTTACAAAGGATACATGATTTGCTAGCCCAGATTTCTCAAATAAAGAAGGAATCACAAGAACCCATGAGGGAATTTGTGGCTAGATTCAACAAGTTGACTAACAAAATCCCACCAGACACTCAACCTGTAGATCAAATTCAAAAATGTTTCTTCCTAAATGCTCAATTACCTGAAGTTAGCTATGCATTGAGAAGATCCAATCTCGCAACATTGGCCGAGGATCAAACTCTTTCTGTTAGCATCGAAGATGATTTGATTATGTCTGGGAAGTTGAAAAGAGACCCTTCTAAATCTAGGTCTTCTTCTTCCTCCTCTTCCACTCCCAGAGCCTAATATTGATCCATTAGTACAAAATCTTGCAAATGACCTCATTGCCATCAAGAAACAATTGGCTCAGCATGCCCCCTATACAGATGTTCCAAGGAGGAATTTCAGCCTAGAAATCATTTGCCTGCTTCTCAGACAAGGCTAGCACTTGAAGGGCCACCCATCAAGGTTCCTGTTAATGCAACCTATGAGGTTGAAGAACCTGAAGATGAAGAGGTTAATGAAGATTGTGAAGAACTTGAAGAAAAAGTTGATGGAGAGATGGAGGAACTTGAGGGATCTCAAGTTAATTTCTTCACTACTGAAGGTGTTGATGAAGAAGATGATTATGATGAAGTGGTAGAAGATATGAATAGCGAATCATATGCTATCATGACTCGAGATTAGAAAAATAAAAGGGAGAAAGTGATGCAGCCTACTAAAAGATCCAAGGAGCATCCCATGACTATCCCTGTTATTGCAAAAAGAGGATCTCCTATCCCCACTATGTCCACACAGAAGGTGAGTTCTACCAATTCTGCTTTTCCTAATTCTACTGCTAAAATTTCTTCTTCTACAACTCCTAAATCTGACAAACCTAAGATTCCTAGTGATGATAGCCCTATCCACCTCATGGATCTTTCGATATCATTGATCACCTAAAAAAGACAAAGGTTCAAATTTCAGAGGCTGAGTATTATCAAACCCATCCTAAATCTTTTGCCAAAATGGTTCACTTTGTCAATCTCAATCCAAATCTTCCTCTAAAGGCCTTTTACCTACTCCATCCTCTACACCCCAAAACTAATCTGGTAGCTGCTGTCACCTCACCTAATGAGAAGATCAAACCATTTTATGTGACCCTTCTTATAGCAGGCCACAAACTCAACAACTGTGTCATAGATTCAGGAGCATCAGATAATGTGATGCCTGCCAAAGTAGCCCATGCTTTGGGTCTAACTCTCACATGCACTTATGGGACTTGCTATTCCATGGAGAGTAAGGAAGTGCCCCTAGTTGGAAGAATTAAAGATGCACAAGTAGATTTTGCTACTTTACCTGAGAAAAAGGTCTTGGCTACTATCCTAGTAGCAGATATCCTTTCTTCATATGGTATGCTGTTAAGCAGGAACTTCTGTAAGGATGTAGGAGGAGAAATTCAAATGGATTGGTCACATGCCCTCATACCAGTTAATGGAAAAATGAAGAAGCTATTGCCCTGAAAAGAAATTTGAGTATATTGTACAAAAGACGGATGATCCCAAAGCACAAATACTTTATGAGGATATTGGGCATGGTAATTATATGATTATGTCTCTGGAGGAAACTCAACTTCCCAAAGGATGTACTTCATGATCCTAATGGGGTTTGGAATTTAGAATTTGATTGAAGTTGTTCCTCGGCTGGTTCTGGAGCTGGCGTAGTATTGGTGTCTCCTGAGGGAAAAGTTCATCCTTTCTCATTCAAACTACAATTTGAAAATACTAATAATAAAATAGAGTATGAAGCTCTCATTCTTGGGCTTAATATGGCAAAAGAAAAAGGTGTGAAGAATCTTCTAGCTCGCAGGAGATGCAGAACTAGTTGTTAAACAAGTTAGAAACCTTTTTCAAGTAAAGAATAGAAGGTTGAAGCATTACAGGAATCAGGTTTGGGATTCTATTGAATTTCTTGATGCTTTTTCTATTGAAGCAGTGCCTAGGGAAAAGAACACAGGGCTGATTCACTAGCAATCTCAAGGATCATTGCTAATACCTCATCCTGACTTTTCTCAAGATAGGTTTACCATTGAGATGATCCATAGGCCCAGTGTACCTGATAACGCAAGTAACTAGAAAGTTTTCAATGATGATCAGCATTTTCTTTCTTTCTTAGAGCTCAGGGATAACTTTGAACAATTGTACTTCAAAGGTAGGTGACAATTTTCCTCGAGAGAGTGTATCTTCCAATGAAGAGGATGTCAAAGAGGAAATAGATCAAGATGGGTGTATCAAACTCAAAGGTAACAAGATTTCAAAAGGGCTGGTGAGTTTAGAAGAATTATTTGATAAACATGACAAGTATGTTAATTCTAAAGCTTCTACTGGATCACAACAATCTACTGAGTATGAAAAAACTAATATTGGAGTTCTGTTGACCCCAAGTTTGTGAACATTGGAAAATGTTGTACACCAAAAGAAAAGAAGAGGGTGATCAATCTTTTAAAGAAGTATAAGGATGTTCTGGCATATTCATATGAGGATCTAAAATCCTTCCAACCAAAGGAGATGTAGCATTTCATCCCTCTCAAACCTGGGATTAAACCTTTCAAACAAAAGCAAAGACAATACAATCCTAAGATAGATGACACTATTTTTCAGGAAATACAAAAGTTTTTGAAAGCCAAAATTATTTTTCCCATACACCATTCAACATGGATTGCTAACATTGTACCTATCAAGAAGAAAAATGGTGAGATTCGTATTTGTGTTGACTTCAGAAATCTGAATCAGACTTCTTTGAAGGACAACTATCCTCTGCCCATGATGGATCAAGTCTTGCAAGCTAGTTACGGGGTCTGAAATGTTGTCCATGCTTGATGGCTTCTCAGGGTATAATCAAGTAGAATTCAATACCACAGATCGGCACAAGACAACCTTCACCACCCCTTGGGGTGCCTTTTCCTACAAGAGGATGCCTTTTGGACTCATTAATGTCAGTGCCACTTTTCAAAGGGCTATGGACTTGGCTTTTGGAAGTTTGAAAGGGAAATGTATTGTTGTATATCTAGATGACCTAACTGTGTTTTCCAAAACTAGAGTAGATCATTTTCAAGCATCTGGAAACTTTTGTTCTCCTGAAAGAGTAGAGAACATGGGATCTCTTTGAATCCTAAGAAATCTTTCTTTTGTGTTACAAAGGGAAAATTGTTAGGACATGTTGTCTCTAAAGATGGAATCAAAATTGATCATGAACGAGTTCAAGCTATTCAGTAGATTCCTCTTCCAAATAAGTAAGAAGGGAGTGCATTCTTTCTTCAGTAAGATCAACTTTCTGAGAAGATTCATCCCTGATTTTGTAGAACAAACTTTGAATATCTCTCAAATGATGAAAGGAAAACAAAAATTTGGCTGGGTATTCTGAAGGAAAAGAAGCCTTTGAAGATATTAAAAAGGCTATTGCTAGAACTCCTATCCTAGCATGTCTAGATTTTAGCAAAGATTTTATTATCTATTGCTATGCCACAGATATCACCCTGGCTGTTGTTTTGACTCAGAAAGATTCTAATGATCATGAACTCCCGATTGCATTCATGAGCTACATTCTTTAAAATCATGAGTTGAAATACACAATGATGGAGAAACATGCTTTTGTAGTGATTAAATTTGTCAAGCAGTTTCATTTTTATATTCTTAACTCTCACTCCACAATACTTGTGCCTGACACAACTATCAATTCTATTCTCACGTAGCAAGAGTTTGGATCCAAGAGAGGGAACTAGAGTGGCAAAGGTTCAAGAATATGATATTGACATCAGACCAACCAAACTAGTCCGTGGAAAAGGCTTGTGTGAACTCATTGCTGAAGGAGCTGGCCATGAGTTACCTAAGGATGAAGTTGATATTCCTACTATTCTGTTTCTCAGCTCAATTGATGAATGGTATGCTGATATCGCACATTTTCTCACCTATGGAGAATGTTCCTCTCATTTGACTGCCAAGGAGAAAATATCTATTAAGTTAAGATCAACCCAATATGTATTATGGGAGAATGCGTTGTTCAAGCGTGGGATGGATGGAAGATTTATGAAATGTGTGGATAAGGAACAATAGAAGAAGCTTCTTTTGGTTTTCCATGATCAAGCGCGTGGAGGCCATTACTCATCTATTGTCACTGCTCATAAGATTTTTCATGCAGGATACTATTGGCCTACCTTTTTCAAAGATGCATCAAAGTGTGTTGAGAAATGTGAAGCTTGTCAGACCTTTTTGGGCAGGCCCAAGTTGGCTGCCTTGCCCGTTAAACCAGTTGTGATTGAAGAACCCTTTCAACAATGGGGTTTAGATTTTATTGGAACACTTAATCCATCTTCAAGTGTCAGACATACTCACGTGTTGACTACTGCATATTATTTTACTAAGTGGGTAGAAGCCATCCCAGTAAAGAGTACTACTTCTGAAGTAGTATGCAATTTTATCAAAGAGAACATCTTGGTAAGGTTTGGTGTGCCAAACAAGATTGTGACTGATAATGCTTCAAATTTTTCTTCTGCTGAAATGATTGATTTTTGTTATGGATATGGCATTTCCCTAGCTCACTCTTCTAATTATTATCCCCAAGGGAATGGACAAGCTGATTCGACAAACAAAAATCTGCTGGCTATAGTGAGAAAGTTGGTTAATGAGTTCCAGAGGAACTGGCACAAGAAACTCTATGATGCTCTTTGGACGGATAGAATTACACCTAAAAGGGCTATTGGGATGTCCCCTTTTTAAGTGGTATATGGCATGGAAGCTCAATTACCAGTAATAGTAGAGCTACCAGCCTTGTATTTAATGAAAGCTATTGAAGACACCAGCTTCAATGATTCTTTGGATAAAAGGATCATGTATCTTCATAGGTTGAATGAAGACAGACTACAGGTTGCTGATAGAATATTTGCTCACCAACAGAACGTAAAATCTTTGTTTGACAAGAAGGCTAGGTCCAGGGATTTCAAAATTGGAGACATTGTTTTGTTGTGGGATAAAAGACATGAACCTCGTGGCAGCCATGGCAAGTTTGATTCTCTTTGGCTTGGACCTTACAAGATCAGGCACTTTGCTGGTGAGAATTTTTTCTACCTTGATTACATGGATGGTTCTTATTTCCCACTTCCTTATAGTGGGCAGTACCTGAAATTGTTTAATTCCTAGGTGGATGGGAGGTCTTTTGTATATTGTGTATAGATTGTGTTTTCCTTCCCTTACTTTTTGGTGTGTCTTCTTTCTTTGTTTGTAGTGTTGTTTTCTGTATTGGTTTGCTTTTGACTCTGTGGTCCAATGGATAAGGCACTGGTCTTCTTCCCCTAGTTTTCAAAGATTTCTTGCCTTGTCTCATTCTTTAAAACTAGTAAATTCATCCCCAGAAAGAGCTAGTTGTTGTCCTCTAAAAATTCCCCCTCTTTCGAAAGTCAAAAATTGAAAATTTTTGAGTTAGCACCTTTCTATGAGGTTCTAGTGAAGATAAAGTTGAGGAGTTAGAAAATTTTCATGTTTTTTTAGTCATTTGAGTGATTTGGGGGTCTGTCGGACATTTTTGTCCCATGTGTCACAAGTTCTTTCGGGCTCTCTGTTCCTACGATCAGCCGTTTTCTCTGAAATCTATTAACTTTCTGGTCTGTCAGAACTTTTTGTTCCTAATGTTTTAAGTTCTCTAGGGCTCTCTGTTCCCCGATAGCCCACATCGACTGCATCGGGCCTTCACGTACTTTGGTCTTACTTGTCCCAATAATGTTTGCGCATTTTGTTCCCCGATTGCCCGCATCGCCTGCATTACACTTTTGCATCCCTCATGTCCCAAATGCACCAAAGGCCATCTAGGCTAATTTTTTTCACTCTTCTCGATGCTTTCTTTCTGAGTCAGTGAATACGAATTTAATGCGCATTTATAACCTTCTCTCTCCTAAAACGACTATTTAATGGGACTCCCCTCTATGCATTTTACACACTACTTACTTACTGCCATTCGCTCATACCCTTGCAATTAAAACCATCTGCTCGGGTCCCCATTTCCCTTACATTTTTATTGTGGATTCAAGTTATAAGTTTCTTTTTCTACATACTGTTAACATGACGATCAAGTTTCAAGGTCAGGACCATATTTCACCACTCGAGTCTTATGTTCCCAATATTAGGGATAGTGAGGTTCGATGCCTGGACTTCAGTGATTTCTGGACCAGGTTGATTGACCCAAATCCCTCTCCCATGGCACAAATGATCAACGACAGTGGCCTTGAGTTTTTTGTGGGTTTCCTAATCTCGGTACAGTGCGTCGATACTGTGCTCACTTGTGGAGCTCATTTCAACCTTGACACGAGAAAATTGACCAATGTGCATGGGGAGTTAATCACTAAACTAGATGCTAATGCCATTATCGCTGCCCTAAGGATCCCTGAAATGGACAATTCTGTAGTAATCTCTCAAACCCAAGCACAAACACTCTTCGAGTAGGACAATGAGAAATACAAGGAAAGGGTAGCAAAGTCATGGATGAAGAACCCTAGGAAATGGGCATCTCGGCTTTCCAAAGCTTTGTTTAGGGCTGATTTCAAGGAAGAGCTATCTGATTTCATCATCATGTTGGCTCGTGTCATGGGCTTACCCTCTATCGGTGAGTTTCACTTTTGGATGTGCCCGCTCATCAACATTATCTGTGAAGGTACCCAGAACATCAATTGGGTAGAGATCATTTGTATGAATCTGACAGACCAGTTGTCCAATGTACAACAAACCAATAAGTTCTACATGACTTCTTATCTTATGTATACCCTAGCTACATCCCGACAATGGTTTGGTTTCACATACATTGAGGTTCAGAAGGGTGATCCCATCTATGCTTACTGCCCTCAATTCACCCTCGAAACCAGTAATCATAACTTTAGAAAGTTGAATGATGCTTTCACCATGTACATTGTGAGGCTTCTGGAAAGTGATACTACTAGAAGATTTTCTGATGAAGCCATGAACCTGATAGCAAAGTATGGAGCTTACTTCATTTAATTCAGAATATTTTTGTATATCAGGTTAGCTGGTTACAAGAACACTCCTCTCAAGCTCCCTATGTTTTGTAATGACAAGATGGCTCTAATTGAGGTATGCAGACAATTGGATATGATACATCGGACCTGCAGGGACAAGAAAATATATGGGTTGTATTTCCCCATATCTTTGGGTAACTATACATGTAAAACAGCTTTAGATCCCTAGAACATAGAAAGAGCCCTTGCTCTAATCACTATCCACTTCTTCAGGCCTAGAACCTATTTTGATTTGAAGAAATTCATTGAGCTGAATCTCATAATCAACTATCATCACAGAGCAGATACTGAGGATTACTGGGCTTATTGCACTGATGACTTTGAGTCAAGATGAAGGGATTATTGTAGATTCTCCCTCAAGCTAATAAAGGAGCTCAACCTATATCAAATTCCTAAAGGGCTTCAAGATGACAATGCAAACCTATTGTCATATGAATATGATACTTTGATCAATCATACTCCCTTAGAGGATCTAGATTGGTTCAAATGGGAGAAAGATGATTTAGCTGAGATTCTAGCCCCTGTCCTAGTAAGAACCAAGGTCTGGTTTGACATAAGAGTTTGAGAGCTGAGGAAGAATTCAAGAGAGTCTTCCTCTAAAGACACTTCAACACCGAGGAAGGAGTCACATACACCTAGCTTGAAGGTACATGCATGAACTCGTCCTCCTTCATCAAGTAAAAAACTTGAATCCTCCACCCCTTCCTCATCTACTTAGGTATATCAAAAGAAGGTGAAGCAAGTCAAAAAGGATCCTATTGAGGAAGATCCTCTGCTAAAACATTTAGAATTACCTTCAGGTCCAGCAAACATCATTGTTCTCAGTGAAAGTGAGGATAGTGAAGTGTTAGTCCCTACAGGAGCATCAAAATCCATAATGGATAAAGAGAAGGAAACTCATGACACTGAGCCTCCAAGTACCGTTGAATCCTCTTTCCAAGAAGCCTCATCTACTCAACTCACATCTCTACTGGAGGAAACAGTGGTAAAATAATTTAAGTGCCATGAGTTCTCTTACTCTTGGTTCTATTTCTCCCCCTTCTTCTTCTTCCTCCACTTTTGCATGGGTGCAACCTTTTGTTGACAGTAGGAAGAGGAAGTCTTCTTCTCGATTGACAGGGCCTAATTTTGATGTTATGGCTGCCTTTTTGGGAATTACTCTTTCTACACCTGCAAAGAGAGCTAAAACAACTTCAAGGATAGTTACAGATGCCCAAGGCTACCAATTTCTTGAGGTAGCAAAGCCTAAGGTTGATAAAGCAGAACAAGATTTACTGGCCTCTGATTTGGAACTTTTAAGGATCTCAATGGGAGAATCTACCCCTGAAAGTGAAATACATAACCTTCAGGAAATAGTAACCAGGGTTATTGGGAGAGTACAAAAAGGCAAGCATACTATAGAGTAGCTGGAGGAGCAATCTTAGGTGCTTTCTGGTTTCATCAAGTCATTGTTATCTAAGGTCAAGGTTTTGGATCCTACCCCACTGACTACCCTTCCGCCACCTATGATTATTAGTCAAGATGAAGTTTAGAGCATTATAGACATACACAGGTATTCCATCTATGGGCGAGATATAGAGGCCATGGTAGATGATATGATCATTGCAGGTTTTAATTTCATTGGAGAATCCTTCAAACTCAATGAGAAGGTAACTAATCAACAACAAAAGCTCTCCTCCGCAATTGGAAATATGGATAAAGAACTTAAACTTTGGAGCAGTTGCATAGTATACATGCACGTGATGGGGTAGACTGATGAAAATATATTGATGGAAAGTAAATTTTTTTGATGATGCTAAGGATAATTTGTCAAGGTCATGGGTTTTCAGCGTGGAATGGAAAATAAAAGTGCTAGAGGAGGCTCTAGGAGAATTGAGGAATAGTTAGTAGAAGGGAGAAGCCTTCAAAGCATGTGTTGTATCCGCTTTCAAGGATATCCATTGTCACCTTCATGATGAAACTTTAGGTGTTCCTTTCTTCCTTCAGGAAATTAAAACTCAATTCAGAGCATTTGTTAAGGAAAACCTGTTCAAGGAGGACTCGATGACCAAAAAGAAGATAAAGGAAATTTTCTCTCTTCAATCTACCATTGAGGAAGCTAATAAAAAATATCATATGCACACCGAGTTTGATAAAGAGATGGAGAAATGTTTGGGATCTTGGACCCAAGCTACTACCAATACATCAGTCCCACGAGGCTGAGACATAGTGGAAGTATTGAAAAAGTTTAGACAACGGATCCTCAAGTCAGTGGGCCCTCCCCTATCATAACCATTTATTTTCTCTCCTAGCTTCTCCTTTCCTTTTTTTTTCTAAATTCGGGCTTATTGTAATTAGTTGAGGGATTTGTGTTAAGCCTCCCCTTAACTAAACATTTTAGTTAAAAAAAGTAGTTACCAATTGTAACTAATTTGTAAAGTTATATAATGGGCTCTCTACACCATTTTGAGGGGCTGGAACTTGGTTTATTTTTGAAAGTGTAAGGAGTAACAAAGCAATCAATACAAAAGATCTTTCTTTCCATGTCTATCTAGCCTTGTTCTTTCATTGCTATCTATTGAATATTTTTGAATCATTTGTCTATATTACTTCAAGAATCTTTGTATTCTTGTAGATGTAATTTTTGGAACTTTGTGTCTTTGAAATAACATCTTATTGTCCCTAATGCAAATGGTTTCATTCCAAATAATTTCATTCTGGCATGCATAAGGAATTATTTTGTTATCTATAATTCTTGAGAGTGCCTTTCTGCTCATTTCCGATACTTCATTCCTCTGTACTTTTGTATTGATGATCCATTTTAGTTTAAACACTTTCATGATATCCAAGTTCCACATTAAAACTATGCATTGTACATATGTAAATAAGCTTGGTCTTTAAATAAGGGAACCTCTCCCATTAAAGAGGAGGGACTTTCTGTCCCCTGACTGTTGTTCTCTTTGAAGTCCTTTTTGACGACCAACATGACTATAAATAGTTTTGGTGTTATAGGGTTTTTTTATTCTAACAACAAGGTTTTGAGGATTTTTAGTGCATGGTGAGTGGTTTTGGGCATGGATGACCTATATGGGTTAGATGTAGATTTTCTATTGATTCTTATGAGATTTTTTAAGGTTTTTTTTGTTGATATAAAGGAGGGAAACTGACCTATTTTGAATTTAAATTAAGGAGAGGCTATAAAAGTGATGTTTTGGGTACAATGTTGTTAATCTTTTGGAACCCCTTTTATCTTCTTATGAAGAAATATTGTTGCAAATAAAACCCCTTTTGGACCTATCCCAAAACCCTTATAATTTCATTCTATGTCAATAGATGGTGGTCTTTTCATTAGGTGAATTTGAGCAAAGAAAAGGATGGTGAAGTTTCCTTTATAACGAGTTTATGAAAGAGGAAAGAGTTGGTGTCATGAGTTGATAGTTATATTCAAAGTGTGTTGAGGTTATTTGTAGGTATCTAAAGTATTTTCAGGTCTTATTATGAGCTCAATTCTTATGTAAAGGAGGAATATAATATTGTGTATTCAATAGGCATAGTTGATTGCATTGGTATCACTTGATTTTATCTTGTTGATGTATTGCTGAAGGAATCATTTGTTGTGATATTATTTGAATATCAATAAAGAAATATTTTGAGTATATCTTTTGTTTTTATTGATATGTATGAATTAATCCTTATTTTGGTGAAGTATATTTTATGGTTACTTATATCTTATTATAATCAATAATTAATGTATTTGTACCATGGAGATGTGTGTTTGATAGACCACTCACCTAATGAAAACTCTTTTGTTATGAAGACCATGTTATTCAAGAATGGAATTTACATATACTGGGAAATTGTTTTGGGAGTGAGTACTGCAAGAATTGAGTTATCATCAGCTCTTATGATTTGATTATTACGTTCATAATGGTTGGAAAATTCTAACACCAACTTTTTTCTCTGAACGGATACGAGATGACCAACCATAATATACAACCCACTCGTGTAGGATTTATCTTCTACAGTCTCCCTTGGTCTTGTTATCTCTCAGAAGTGCAGCCTTGTTGAGAGATAATAGCAGGGGTTCTAATCTTTCTTTATCTCTCACTTCCATAGATACAATGGAAACACCTCAAATATGTGGGGTATACTTATTGTTGAGATGAGTCTCTGGTACCAAGGTTAATTCCTTATTGATGTATCCTAAACTAATTTTTTGGGGGTTTTGAGGGTAAAAGGATTGTTGTAATTGAATTGAAATGGGGTGATACACAAAAATTATTGAGGGATTTGACTGAGGACATGCACAATAAACTTAAGAAAAAATTGGAGATGCACAAACCAATCATGTTAAGTAGAATCTTAAGGAAAAATGCCTATGTATTGAGGGATAAATCATAGCAACACATCAAGTTAAACATGCACACTAAGACTATGCATAAAATGCTAGATTTGCAGCAAGGTAAGATAATTAAATCAGAGAATAAAATTCACAAGATATAATAGAAATATACACACCACTACAAATAATTGGAAAGGAAAAATGAGTTCTTATTCAAGGGAAAAACTGGTAAAAATATTCTTCAACGCTCATGTGTCTGAAAATTCCTCCTTATGCTTTGCAATTGCACACAATATATGGCAAAAATACTTCACCCAACCCCTCCTAAAAATAGACTACATTATGTACTCTCCCATGCATGCCAATTTTACCCATTTATCATGAATAAATAAAGGAATAAAAATAGGCATGCTGATTACAATGAGGCATTAATAGCCTTTGTTACAAAAATACACTCTAGACAAAGTGCAGTTGACTGTTCTATTTTTAAAGTAATTGAAATACTTGGGTGAATATTTTTGACTAATATTATCATTTTCTTATTGTTCAAGTCATCGCCAATGTACATGCAACTTCTTCTTTATTGTCGATTAAATAATCATTGATGTAGCACTTGCATATTCACCCACTTGTAAGGATATCTTGGCTTTATCTTTGTTTTGTCCTGTAGTGACCACATGCAAAATAATAATTTTGTGTAAGAAAAATAAATAATGCATTTGATCTCAAATACTTCACAAAATTATTCAACTTGCAATGTGGGAATCACCTATAGGCATGTGCGGTAAAGTAATACCTTTATTTTGTGAAATATTAGGTAATTTGGACTTCACAATAATCTTCATGAGCTCTGATGTTGGCCAACTTGTCATGCAATATTCCTACTTGTGGGGAAAACTTTACAATAACATGACTTTCTTTGACTTGGCCATGGCACTAAGCTTCAAGTTGACTAAGGTCAAGTTTCAAATGATAATCATGTTGATTATCCACTTTGGCACATACTTGGTTTTCTTTGAATAGTTATTGCTTTTTTTGAAAACACAAGGTCACGAGACCCTTTTGATGGCATATACTATATTTGCGCATAATATAGTTTTGCCCTCCTTTTTTATTAATCATTGCATAACTAATGTTTGGTTTTAGATAAAAAGGGCTCCTTTCATGGTCAATGGCACCTATCATTTGGATATTATTATGCCCCATTTGATTTTTCAAAAGGACCATAGTCTGAAGAATAATAATTTAAATGGGAATCATTTCCCCTCCTTCACATTTCTTTGACCCATTTTTTATGTCAGTGATCACACTATGGTTTGCGTTGAATTGAGTGACTTGATCTGTGCCATTGATTGGTGTTCTTTTTAATACTCCCCATTGATTTGTTACTCTTTTCAAACTCCATGTACTGGAATGCATTGATTTTGATGGCTCAATCTGAACCAGTGATTCTTGTACTTTCAAATGTGGTTCATTGATCTCTGATTGTTGATAAGTATTGAGTTTGTATTGCATGTGGCAAAGGATTTTGGCCATTGATTTATGTACCTTTTGATCTTTTTCGTTGACTCCTTAACTCAATGAGTGAGTTAGGTACTTGAGTGGTTTGGTTGGTGAGTAAAAGATGTTTTGAACCCTAAATCATTTCTCATTATTTAAAGCTCAATTTATTGTAGCGAAGATCTGTCAATTTTTTTTCACGACACCATTTTTGTGACTCTAACCTCGATCTCTGACTATTTGGAGGCGTTATGCATACATTTTGTTATTGTATGAGACACAGACGTTATCCATAGATTCACTGTGATCTATTTTTAAAGTGGTTGTCATGGATGAATTTAAGAGATCTGTTTGTTATGGCTCTTCACCATTATTGTGTCTGAAACTCTATCTTTTTGGGTATGGATATGTGTTTGTTTCAATGGTTGCCATTATTTTAACCTCAAGCTTGATTTTTTTAGGCTTCTGACTTCCATTATGCTTGCCCATGGGTCGAAATAGAAGTTTTGTTCGCAGCTGTCATGGTTATTTATTTTTGTGTTTCTTGTTCACCATTATTGACAACGTTGAATTTTTGGGTGTTTTGTGAATTGTTACGGCCATCGTTCTCAAGCCTAAAAAACATTCTAAGTGGTCGTTATTTACATTACACTAGACATTTCAAGGGTTTCTAAAGATTTCATGGAAAAATGGTAAGTTTGCTTCTCATTTCCATTTTCTTTGTAATCTTCAATGAATTTGTAATTGTCATGAAAAAAATGAAGCCTTTCATTCTCCCTTTGCTTGAAAAATGAGTAAAAAACTTCAACCAGGTATTTAAAAACTTTCGCATTCTATTTCCATTTGGGTATTCCATTATATTGTTTCAAGTTGGGATTGAATTTGTCTATGGAACTCTATAGTTGAAACCCTTGGCATGTTTTGATTTTGTCACTTGGTATTTCGAGCAAGTCATACTTTTGCTAATTCAACATGGGTCACTTTTCTAGATTCTGCAATAATTTATTTTGTCATTTCGAAGCTCTAACATGAATATTTTTTCTTTCTTACTCTCTGGATTCGATTCATTAGTTGAAATTTTTGCTTGAGATTCAGTGAACTTGAAAATGGGTTCAAGCTCAGTCTGGTTGATTTTGTATTGTTTCAACCATCTAGATTTTTTTCGTTGTTTCATTCCTATACCTTGATTGGGGTCTATTTCCCTTTGTTTTGATTGTACACTTGTTGCGAGCTTGAAATAAAGTTATGGGTTCTTTATTTTTTGTTCCATGCCTAAGCTTCTGAGTTTTGCATCATTTTTACTCAGAAACTGAGTGTCGGCTCCAAATTCGAAAAAAATTTGTTTGACTCAACTCCAACTGGTAAGATGTTTATTAGATTTTTGTGTGCCTCTATAAACCTTTAGTTGAGTTTTTGTACTTTCAGCCAGGTCTCGAAATACCCATTATTGGGTTCGTTTTCCTTTAACTCCTTTCTGAAAATCGTTGATATACACAGCTTTATCACTATTTATGGCTTATTATTTACTCACAGCCACTATCGTTTAGTACTTGTAGAAATTTGAACTTCTTTCCATATCAACTAGTCATTTTGGAACTATACCAGATTCAAGCTAACCTTCATGAAGTAAGAATGATCTCATTATTTTATTCTTTACTTACTTATTCTCTCCTTACAAATTTGTATTACTATAATAGTCTATAACTGAAACCTGTAAGTTGTTGTTTGAATCGTCATGATACAATATATATCTGGAGATTGTTCCTTTAATGTTTTGAGGTTTTGCATTGGATTTTTGTTCTTCAATGAATATGTTGAGTTATTATGCTTGATAGAGGTTGAATCTCATTCATTGTCCTCATGACATGTTTGAGTCTTCTAATGATTGTATTCTTTTTACTTGGTATGTCTAGACCATTGCTATCTCTGTATATGATTTACTTCATAAGATTCTTTTAAGCTTATGGATAATATAATATAAATGCTTGTAACTTGATGAAGTAATTTTATTTTTGCTCTTTCCAATAGTTGTATTGTATCATTTTGCTATACATATGGATGCCTTGATGTTTACTGCACAATTTTGACAATCTTGATGCTTTGCTAGCTTTTTATACTTAACTAGGTAAATATAAAGTTTCAGAAATTTGTTTGGTCCTTCTGACAATTGAATAAAATAAAACTTGATTTTTATCTTTCTTTCATCTGCAATCTTAAATTTAAAAGATCATAGTCCATTTCTTTTCAGACCATCTCCTTCAATTATTTATTAATGTCATTGAGATGTTGAAGTTGACACTGAATTCCACCACCTGTAACTGAAGTGTTCTTGTTCTACTTTTTGTAATATACACTACACTTTTTCATTTTGCAAAAAGAAAACTTTAGCTTGACTGAACTATGTTATAAACTATATGATGTTCCTTCTCTTTTGATCCTTTACAACTAATGAATGTTCCTAAGATTGAATATTTAGATTGCACTCCTTCTTGGGTTCTTTGAATCTTGTTCCCTTGTTAAAAAAGATTTTTGGCTATAAAATCTGGAACGAAAATAGTACTTTTCTTTCTTTTGTTCATAACCAGGAACTATTACTTGTACTTTGTTTGGAACCAAGTGTGTTTTCATCTTGGATATTTACCATTTGATATAAGGTTATTTTTTCTCATAAAGATAGTACTGTGGCTTCATACAAGGTTCCTTGCTCTTCCTTCCTTTAAGATAAAATGATCGAAATAACTCAAAATTATTTGACTGTAATTTTATTCTTGAAGATAATAACTACATCACTGTATCTTGATTTCTTTGATCTTACTGTAGGTGCGTGTAGATAATTTTTTTACATGAAACAGTCTCCCCAATCTTCGTATTTTTTCATGTTCCATTCTGAAGAGTTGAAACCTACTGAAGTTGAATTCTTTTGAGAAACTGTGCTTGTATCCTTATGTGGCACTTTGATGATCCTTATAATATTCTTGAGTGATAAAAATCTAGAAATTTATATCTTGTCTCTTTGTTACTGTATTTGAAATTATCACTCCTTCCATGGAATATTAAAGTTATAATGGTTCATATCCTTCAATTTGTTGATATCATTAGTCTGGATGGCCCTAAATTACTTGAATTGATCATGTGTCAATATATGTACTCATCCCTTATTGATGATTGTGTTCATAAAGTTTTTTTTTATTTACTTTCATTGCAATCATGACTTAAACATGAGTATCATGCATCTTTTTTGTACCTGTTTGATCTATCATAAGTTGTAATTTAAGTCTACCTTCAGGTTGATGACTGTTACATTACAATAATGTCTTCCTCTAATATCAACTCTTCAAATTTTTTCTCTGTAACATTGTTGATAGACTTGTACTTTTTGACTTGTTATTAATTAATTCTAAAAAATATATTTTAAAAGCTTCTTCACAATTGTCCATTCATGTTTTTTGTACTTGATTGTCCTGAAATGAATGCATTCCTCTAATATATCTTCATAGAATGTGGTACCTTTTGATTTGAATATTTCAAAGTATGCAATGGTTTCCTTTTATATTCATCAATCTTTAAATTCTTGGAAGGTAGTACTAAAACACAATAGTTAGTGTTTATCTACTTCTTCTTACCTATACCTACACATTAGACAAACTAGTTAAAAAACAATAGGCTTGCTGGCCTCTCTTGTGTTCCATAGTGACTTTCTTTTCTTTTCTTTTCTCTTTTTCTTTCTTGATTCTGAGAATCATATGTGCTTCTGCAAGATGGTACATTTCATTTATGTATCATATTTTATGTACCTTATGCCTCTTGATCCTAGGAGATTCATTTTCCTGAAGGTAATAACACAGGCATGCAGATTTAACCCTAAGCTCAAAAACTGATAGTTTTCTTGTTGCTCTATCAGGTACATTGTTGCAGTGAAAAGATGTAAAGAAGATGAAGATAAAGGAGCTGAAGATGGAACAATAAAAACCAAGAGGAAACCTCAAGGTAATGATGGGTTCCTTCTACATTCCTTTTCTTTTAGTTTTATTCAAATGTATCTATTATTTTAGCAATTATAAGTTACATCCCACATCTTGTGTGGGAAACATTAAATTTCTTCATGAATAAATGACATTAATTTTTGTAACTGATTTGTATACTTATTTCTACATTCAACTTTTATGATATGTATTCATTGTATAAAAAAATAAACAACTCAATCACATGATTAATACTATTTAAACATGAAGAAATAATGGGATTTGATGTACTTGTAACTTACTAAAAAAAATCTTCTGCATGTAAATTGTAACCTTGTTTGCTATTTTTGAGTTTAACATCTCACCTAAATTGTGATTCCCTCCTTTGTCAAGGTAATGCATTGGTCGTTTATGGATTTTGTGTTTCCTTGCTAAAGACAAACATGGAATGATAGCCTATGTGAGGTGTTATATTTTGTAACAGAACACATAGTTGTAGATTTCATGTTATTAATTAATGACTGCATATGATAACACAATAAAATTGTATGACTTTTCCCCTAGTTAGGTTCATTCATCAATTACTTCCATCAAAAACAAAGTTTTGAGTTGCCCATTTTTGCATGAGTGCAAATATTGCATCTTATTCTATAAATCCTCCAGATCCATATGGGCAACATCACTATGACCCACACTTGAGTATTCTGAAAATAAAGCCAAAATAGGCTCAATACAAGAAAATTTAAATTTTATACTTGTGAAAATTGACAAGATGAGCCAAAAAAAATATGACAACAACTTTATGCACTCGAAATAGGAACTTTTTATTTTTAGCAGTTAGGATTCAAGAGCTGCTACTTTTGGAAATACTATTTTTTGACCTCGACTTAATTTTGTGAAACCTCTAACATGATAGGAACACTTTCAAAAAAATTTATTTGATGTTATTGGACATTTAATATATTAAGAATTTTTATTTGTTTTGGTGCTTTTTTGGTACAAACTACCTAGTTTGTCATCTTTGTTGTTTTCTAAGTACATTGTTATAAGAGGATTTTCTTTTTAGAAAAGTTTCTATTTATTGTAAGTGAGGGCATTAGATACTTATAATTTTTATAAACTTCACTTTCCCACCTTGGATTGCGATGGAAACACCTTCACTAGAATAGGCTCATTTTTGGGACTCCGTGTTCAAAAATTTAGTCTGATCCACCCGTTAGAATGCTTAGAAATTGAAAAATCATGATCTAGGGTAGATAAATATAGTTTTGTGCCATTAAAAAATTGGGTTTTTATAAGTTTTTTGTTACTTGCTTCTTGAAGATTCCTGGGATGGAAAATGATTTTTGATCCATAGGGAACTAAAACAACACCACTTCGTTAGATCATCTAATACCAGAAGAAGAAAATGAGAAAAATGAAGTGCAGGTTGTATTTTTATAGATCCACCACCCTGTGTAGAGTAGAGGTCCTGTAATCACATCCTTGTGCAAGGCAGTGGTCCTGTAACCTCCAGCCTACACAGGGCATCAGTCCTATCACTTTTGATAGAAAAATAAAATAGAGGACAATTTGGATACATTGTTCTTTCCTATAAAACTTATTGTAATTTGTATTCTTGAATTATTGTCCAATGCATAGGTGGGAAGAAACAGTTGTTTCCCTTCCTGACTAGTTTCCCTCACACTGGGGGTTTCCAGGATAAAAATATTTATGTTGTGTTCTTAATTTAATTTATCTCTCTATAATTTTAGTTATAAAGCATACAAGAATCAATCACTAGCTCAATTATGTCATTTTCTAATTGAAAGTAGAACAACAAAATTAATTTGTGATTTTTGAAATTCCAAAGTTGAAGTTTACAGATCATTTTAGTATCAAAGATGGTTGTATATCCAGGACTGTGTTATTCATTCTTATGATATATATGATGATGAAAATGTCCAAAGGTGAAGAAGTTTTACCTTGTGAACCAGATATTTCTATGAAGAAGTGGAAACAAAGAATTCAAGCACAAATAGAGGAAGAGAACTTGGTCCGTAGATTCGAGATGCTAGATACCATGATGGATAGGTTGTATAGACAACAACAATAACTCTTAGATCTACGAAAGATGGCTTCGGTTAAGAAAGATTCTATAGAATCAGTGGTGCGAGCGCTGGCCAAAACTTTTGGCATAGGAAAGAGCCACGAAGAGGAAGATGATATGGAAGAGCATAAAGAAGGAATCCCAATTGTAAAGGAAAAGGTAAAATTTGATCATACTCCCTTTAAATTTGAATCTAAGGTTGAAATTAAGAACTTTGAAGGACAAGTAGATACAAATGAAATAAATGCCACATATTTGCACAGTAAAATTGTTTAGATATACACGGAATAATGATCTTCTATTACATTCAATCTGGATGATTTACATAAGATGCAATTACACATATATAGGCACATAGTTTCCTATAAACTAGGAAACTACAATACAAACAAATACTAATCTCGTGAGTTGTTTGTAACAACCAAACAAGTCAACACACATTTGTTATTAGTTGTTTTATATAACAACTAAATAACAAATTACAAATATAATAATAATTACCAAATGTAATTATTATCTACACAATGTAAATATTATATTTCCTAACATTCCCCCCCTTAATGTTTATATGGTACAACATATCTCGTTCACTGATTGTAGCCTTCCACCTCTGTGTGCTCATGATCAAATCCGCAAATGTGCAGCATTGGGCTTGCACAAAACTCGAACATGTGCCAATGCACATTTCTTCCACTGATGGTTTTCTCCAGCTTCTACCAACAACCTTACCAAATTGGTTTTGCAGGTGTACCAATAACCTTTCACACTTGGTTTTGCAAGATTACCAAAAACACTACACAATTGGTTTTTACAGGTTTACCAAAAACCTTACATAATTGGTTTTTACAGGTTTACCAAAAACCTTACACAATTGGTTTTACAAGTTTACCAAAAACCTTTACATCATGATTGCTACAATACTTTTTGATCAATATTATACAATGTCACTACAAAAGGGAATCATGTAGGAAATACTACTTTCAAAACTGACCAATAAAACATAATGGAAATGGAATAATGAGACCATGTTCCCCCCCTCAATGTGAAAATTTCACTTATTCAATCAAGAACATTGAAATCATACGGCACACGACAAACTACAATTCTGAAATGAAAGAACACTCACACACACACACACACACTGTCACCACAACTTCATGTGGCCCCGTCGTTGGTGACTGACAAGAGGTCGTTGAATGACCTCCATCCTCCTATGCCTCCTTCCTCCAGTCAAAAATCATCTAGAAGAGAAAATCTTCATCACTTTAATGTGCGGTATTTTCTTCCTCTTTATTTTCTCCTTCTTCATCAACAATCATGGCATTATCTTGTAGTTTCCCATCAAGTAAGTCTTGTGCTCTTTTTCTGCAATTGTTAGATATATGACCAGGTTGTTTACAATAGTAGCATGTAAATTGTTTCTTCGGTCCTTTAGAGGTTGAACCGTATTTGGGCATTTTCTTACCAAATGCTTTCTTGTTTCTGCCAAACATTGCAGTCTCCTCTGGTTCAACAACCATCATTATTTTTTCTTCATCTAACAAAGAAGAAATAAGTTCTTCTAGACTTGGATTTATTTTTCTTAATGTAAAGACCATATTAGAATAACATGAAGGCGTGCTATTAAGTAATACTGCTTTAGCATCATCATTAGGTACATCTACTTTTATGCCAGTAAGTTGATTACAAATAGAACAAAACTTACTGATATGCTCCACCATGCTCTCACCTTCTTCCATCTTGAGGCTGAATAATCTTTGCTTTAAATATATCGATGCGCTTCCTATTTGTGATCCAAACAACTTGTTCAATGTCACCCAGATTGTATGAGAGGACTTTTTTAAGTCTATATGATGTAGATAAGCATCTGATAGACCCAATCCGATAATTACTGTAGCCTTTTGATCTCTGTTGTCCCATTTTATTGCTTCATCTGCATTTGTCGGTTCTTTTTCTTTTTCATCAACAATATCTCATAAGTCTTTGTTGATTAGGAATAATTGAGTCCGCACTTGCCAAGTATGAAAATATTTGCCTTCAAATTTTTCAATGTGACTCAACTTATTCATTATGAATTTTCACAGAATTTGGACATCGGATTCTACCAAGAATGCGTCCGTGCAATAACTTGTAAAAAGTAATTAAAGATTACTTTTTTAATACAATAGATCAATGATGAAACTTACCAGTGATACTATAATTAAAGAGACTTAACAATTTTTCACAAACTACAACAAGCTAGTTAAGAGTAACTAAGAGCCATAATTGACCTGACCTCTATAACACGTGTATGCTTTTCTAAGGAATGCAAATACCTTTGAATATTGGAAAACCACTCGCCTTTATTTGTCTTCCTGATCTATAGTTGGATGCGACTCAATGCATAGTGAATCAATTGAATCAATTTGTAGAAGATATTGACCGAGCCAATAAAGTGATGGAGCAGTGGTTTGCAAAGCAGTATTGTCAATACAAAACAAATCAGGGCTGAACCAAACAGACCCGTGAGAACACTAAAGCTGTCAAAGGATTTGACTATGCAGACTTGTGATATGAGAGAAAACCACAGATATGTGCTCCTTCTGAGCAATCAGGATTCCCATATAACCCAAACCATTCATTTGTTTGATGACTCGATATAATTCATTGAATACACTTTCTTATAGGTTGCATCGATTTAGATCCATCGTATTATGCAACCGTGTGTTCGTCTGGCAGTATTGTGTGAGGCCTTAAGAGGGTAAGTCACGGGTTGGGCGATGTATGTTCAACCATTTGGAGATCTGAATGGATCATATGGAAATCTCTACGCCTTTATCTTTGACCGATAAAATTCGTGAATGGATACAGATTTAACAAAATGCCTACAAAATGGATACAGATCAAATACCAAATTTTGTTGGGTGTTTTGAATGATCGATCTCCTTGGGATGTTCATAGCTGAGTCTCCAAACAATGGAAATTTGAGCCGAGTTAGAGCAATATTCTCCAATCACATGCAATTGAAAATTTGACGGACTAAAGAAAATTTAATCAGCGGTTGACGATGGATGTAGGGGCAATCTCGATCAAAGTTTTCTGCAGAGTAAATGATGCAAACAATTACACAAATATGCTATATTCAAATCCATCACGTGTATGCAGGTCACCCTGTATACGGGTATAACCACAAAATAGTAATGGAGATGCCCTATTCTATACTCAAGGTTCCATACACGCTTTTACAGTTTTAACCCAGTGTAGTTATTTTTCTCTGATACCAAATGAAATAAATGCCACAGATTTACACAATAAAATTGTTTAGATATACATGGAATAATGATCTTCTATTACATTCATTCCGGATGATTTACATAAGATGTAATTACACATATATAGACACATAAGTTTCCTATAAACTAGGAAACTACAATACAAACAAATACTAATCTCGTGAGTTGTTTGTAACAACCAAACAACTCAACACACATTTGTTATTAGTTGTTTTATATAACAACTAAATAACAAATTACAAATATAATAATAATTACCAAATGTAATTATTATCTACACAATGTAAATATTATATTTCCTAACAACAAAGCCATTAGATAAATGGTTGAAACGGTTGGAGGTTTATTTTAGTGTGCATAATGTCACAAAATAATAAAGGATTACCTTTACACGTCTCAAAATGGAAGGTCATGCTCTGGCGTGGTGGGAAACCCCTATAGCCACTAGTGAAAAGAACAAACGTCCTATTGTCAGTACTTGGAAGGGTTTCAAATAATTTTTTAGAGCTAACTTCTATCCCATTGGCCATTAGATTGACCAGATTATTAAATGACAGTACTTTAGGTAAAGCAATGGTCAAAGTGTGTAGGACTATACTACATAATTTCAGAGACAAACCATATTGCTCAATATGGACTTGGAGGATGAGGACATTCTGACCAAATATTTGGGGGGACTTCACACTTACCTTTGGAGGAAGGTAGTCTCCACGAAGCCCAAGGATATCAATGAAGCTTGTGTACAACCATAATTCATTGATAATGAGAAGAAGTAAGGAGAAACATAGCCAAAGGAAGAGTAGTCAAAAAATAATTAGAAAAAGGAGCCGAGATCAACAGGGAATAGAGGTAAATAGAAATTTAAACAACGCATCACTTCTTTGAATACTTTTAAAGATCCTAACAATTTCTATAAGAATTGTGATATCAATCATTATACTGACACCACATGTTGGAAGTTACATCTAGAATTGCACCCAAAACACTAAACACATGATTCTAAGAAATCTATGACCACTGTAAATCCAGATGGGTAGGTGGAGATAGATGATGATTCAGATGTAGACGAGAGGTAGTGATGCATGACCACTAACATGTATAGCGGTGAAGAATAATAAGAGATGAGTAAGCTATTCGAGATCAAAATCTAAATCAAGATGACTAAGGTAAATACTTAGGTTGATTCTGGTTCTCAATCCAATTTTATTTTTGATGTAGTTGTGAAGAAGCTTGGTCTTGAAACTTACGAACATCCACATCCATACCCATTGGGATGGGTGAAGAAGGGTCTAGAAATTCAAGTAATGAGGAAATTTAAGTTCAAGTTTGGGATAAATTCCCAATATGTAGATGTACTAGAGGCTAATGTAATTCTGCTTGATGCATTTTATGTTGTTTTTTGGATTCCTTACTTATATATTAGGAATGATATATTCACAAGGAGGAAGAACCAATACATATGGTTCAAGGAAAGAGTCATTTTCAACATCTGGGCATAGTAACACAAGTCAAATATTGCTATGGTAGGTTTTAACCAAGCAAAGAGACTAATTCAAGAAAATCAATTTTGTTCACTTTCATTAAAGGGAAAATAAGAGTGAGTAGAGGTTTCAAATATTGATAACAAAAGGATGGAAGGTTTGGGTAGCACTATTTAGTCTGTGTGAGAATATTTCTAGAATCCCAGTAATATTTTACCAAGATGAGAGTTAGAGCATGAGCTAGATTTCCCTCTACCAAACATTGGATTGTATGGGCAGTCCTTGTTGGAGAGTACAAAGGTGAAGAGACAACATCAGGAACTATTAGACCAAGGTGTAGTTCACACTTCTATGATGTAGTCATCATTTGAGGCATGCTTGGAATATCTACCTACCAATCCATTGGACCTGACAATTGGGCAACAGGAAGAGGAGAAGATACATGTTTCACAGGTGACTAGCGTAGTGAAATTCATTGGGAGGATTTAGAAAATCCTTCTCAAGTTAAATTAGAACCAAGGTAAATCAAGAAGAAACAAGCCACTACGATATGAACCCTTCTCCATACCTTAGCAGGTTGGAGAAAGCACCTTCAAATGTGACTTGCCACCATTCACGAGGATGCACTTAGTAGTATACTGTGAAAATTTGCACCTACATGAGCCGTCTATTCTTCACGAAGGAGAGATTAAGCTGATACCTTTTGTATAATATTGGGTCTTATATTCTTAAGGAAAATTGGAGGAGGATGTAGTGCTAGAACAAAAAATCATAGATCCACAGGAGTCTTGGAAGATTTGATTAGAAGGGAAGACACCAAGGCAGGCTCGGTGGTACTCGAAGGATAAAAAGAGGTAATTGATTCCTCATCTACTCTCGCACTAAGATTTTGTGGGACTAAAATCCTCCTAAGTAGGGGAGGTATGATCAAAATGGATCTAAAACAACACCACTTCATCAGATCATCTACTACCAGAAGAAGAAAATGAGAAAAACAAATTGGAGAATGTATTTTTATAGAACCGCCACCTTGTGTAGAATGGAGGATTCTTTAACCACCCCCCAGTAGAGTAGCGGTCCGGTAACCATCCCCTGCATATGGTGGCATTCTTGTAACTACCGGTCTACACAGGGAGGATATCCTAACACTTTTTATGAAAAAATAAAATGGAGCACAAACAGTCTCGAATTTGAAGCATCTGGACTGTGTATCTTCCCTTTCATGACCATTCTCATTCTCCACTACATGGGAGGACTTGATAAGGGATATACATACATGGAGGAGAAAGAGAATTGGGCATTGAAGGCAATTTGGATTCATGGGAGTAAATGAGCAAGAGATCTTTAGTGTTGCAATTGAATTTGTAAAAGCAAGGGGTTGAGAGCAAAGCAAGCAAGTATTTGGAAGAAATGTTTACATTAATGTTTCCTTTCAAACTTATTGTAATCTATATTCTTGATTTATTACCCAATACATAAGTGGGAAGAAAGAGTTGTTCCCCTTTTTGACTAGTTTTCCCTCACACTAGGGGTTTCCAAGATAAAAATCTCCATGTTGTGTTCTTAATTTCATTTCTCTCTCTGAAATTTTAGTTCTAAAGCATACAAGAATCAATCACTAGCTTGATTCTTTCATTTTCTAATTGAAAGTAGAATATAAGCATTAATTTGTGATTTGTGAAATTCCAAATTCAAATTTTACAGATCAAATTTGAAAATATTGTTCAGATTCGTTCAGCAGATTGGGAGATATGAATTTTTTTAGTTTTGGAGCATGTAGTCAATATGGAGAATTTTTAGCATGGATTCTGGATAAATTTCAAGTTTCTTGGGTGTTTTTCAGCATTGTTCATAGATTCATGGAGAAAAAATGGAGTGGAAATGAGTTATAACAAGTTTTATAATTTTCGGAAACACTTTTCATGCACGGGTAACGAATAAAGAAGAAGCAACATGTTAAAATACATAGAGAAATTTTGGGTTTTCCACCAACTTGGAATGGGGAAAAAAATTCACAAATTTCCCAAAGGGACAAGATATATGGGGAAAAAAATTATGCCTTGATGTGATCATGAAAAGTGGCGAAATCTGATTGCTCAATGGAGGAGAGAGAAAAAGCTAGCAATTAGCACCAAGGACTAAGACCAGGTCACATGAAGAACCATTACCTAAGTAGAGGTTGAGAAATTTGTTTTGTCCTAACTGTCCCAAAGTTTTGGGATAGATGGGATAGAAAAATTCATTCGGATGTGGAGGTGACAAGTTTTAAGCTATGGTTTGATGAGGTAGATAGAGGGAAGGGCTTAATAATGCCTTGTGAAGCCTATTCAGGGTCACGTGGAGAACCATGGGACAAGAAAAGCATGGGGTGCATTTTTATGTCCCAACTATCCCAAAGGGATGGGACAGATGGGCCATAAAAATGTACCCTCACCCTAGTTTAACAAGTGGCAAGCTATGATTGTATGATGGGAAGGGTTGGAATGACATGAAAAAGGGCTTAACATGCATCACGGAGCTTCACCAAGGTTATATGATGGAAAAGATGGCATAACTAGGAATCGACACATTTTTTTGTCCCAAATATCCCAAAGGTATCCGATATATGGGACATAAAAATATTCCATGCACTAGGAGGTGGAAAAATTGACTAAATATGAAGAACATACCTTACGAGAGAGAGAGAGAGAGAGAGAGAGAGAGAGAGAGATTTCTCAGCGAAGTTTCTGGATCTATAGGAAGTCATTTTTAATGAAACAATATATTATATTGACTCAAAATATCATTTTTAAGACAATGGGATGCATCTCAAGATTCAATTCTTCCTTCAACCCCCTAAAAATAGCATTTTTCCTCTGGATAACAGGGTGTTTCTACTGAAAATAGGTTGCGGAAAAAAGTGCATGAGTCTTGTGAAATATATGAAAGTACCATCATTTATAGAATTAAATTATATTTTCAATGATATATGTTTTACCTCTAACTCCTTTTAGAGCTCCCAGAATTATCTTCTGAAGCCCAGACACTATTTTGAACTACAAGCTCCTTCACCTTCAAAAACCCACTTTCACTAAATGTGTTCCTAAACCATCAAATATTCCCTAAACTTTCCTAAATAAATTTAAATATGTTCATGGCTCCTCAATACAACTTCATGATACATTTAGTCCTTCAAATTTGTTATGGAGAATGCCCACTTGTCCCAAAAATGCTAGAATTAGCTTTTCTAGGTCTACTTAAGAATCTTCCTTGAGAAGCACTGCATTAGAAGAACTTCATGAACTTGTTTTCATGTTTCAAACACTTGGAAAATATAATTATGGCATATATG
This sequence comes from Taxus chinensis, assembly GCA_019776745.2. Classification (NCBI taxonomy): domain Eukaryota; kingdom Viridiplantae; phylum Streptophyta; class Pinopsida; order Cupressales; family Taxaceae; genus Taxus; species Taxus chinensis. The sequence continues at coordinate 609,559,263 of CM034153.1, forward strand.
AGTACATATAGGATTGTGATACGCATGACACATAGGGAAAACTAATCTAAAGAAGTGCTTAGGAGGGTTTACAAACAAAAAAATTGAACACTAGGCTAAAGTTTTCATGTTTTCAACTTGAATTTTTCCCTTGCAAAAATACATGATAACACAAAAAAACAATATCAATAATATAATTAATATACCTTAATTTAGTTAAAGTGACATGTTATATATTAACATTACTATATATTTTGGTTTGTATTCCTATTTTCAATTTGTAGTTGGTCTTCTAAAGATGTCTACCAATGACCACTTTAAATCAAATTTCAATGGTCACATGGATACAGATAAAAATATTATATTATACATGTTTTATGAAAGAAGTATGTGTCCATTCGAATGTCAAAATAATTAGGAATTATGAAAATACCTTTCCAATTAAGAGTTTAGTGTCATTTTGAAAATATTGGAGGCTCTTCCTAGACATTTCGACAACAAGGTATTTGAGATGATTTTTCTTGATCCATTAGTAGAAGAAATAGCAAGGGAAGTGGTGTTGGAAATGAAAAGACAATGAAACAATCATTGTTACAACTAGTACACTAGCAAACAATTTTTTTCCCAACGACATATTTCTTGTGATTTTTTAGGGAAATTTTTGAGTAGGTGGCCAAGTTATTATTTTGGGAATCTTACTGACATAGTTACATATGTATTTTATCCTGTGCACCCTCAACGTTTGATTCTGATATTTAATAGGGAAAAAAGCTAAAGAGCGTAATCACCTGATTTTACAAAGAAGGAATCAAAATTCTAGTTTAATGTAGAAACTTGTATTATCACCTATGGAAGGCATCTTACATTTGGTGAATTATTTTTTTTACTACTGATCTTTCCAATCTAGAGAGTTCTAGGTTACTTTTATGAAAATGAACAAGTCAAAATGTCTTTGTATTCCAGGATGTTGAAAATGCATATGCATATACATGTTTCATATATATTTTTCCTCTGAATATTTCATAAAATTCATTTGGGCATTAGAATAACAAGAATATAGAGTGGATTAACTATCTTTGGGGAAATCCTCAAATTTTTGGTGCCTCAGAATAAATACATTTTTCCAAGAATAAAAAAAAATCAAACTAAAGACAAATGACCAAGAAGGGGGAGAATTACAAGTGATTATGTTTTAATTATTATTCTTTATAGTGAGATACAAATGTTAATCTATGTTATTTTTTCCTTCGTGGTTAGTGTCATGTCTTTCTGAAGTGTTTTGGGCATGGGAAAATACTCATTGAATTAATCATGTAATTTGGAGGTGCTTCATGTTTTCTTTCAGTTGTGTCTATACACCATAAGAAACGGAAACATTGACAAATAGTTTGATCCTCACAGAGTATTGATGTTGTTTCACCAATTGCAGCTGATAGTGTGCACTCTCATCTATTCATATTTTATAGCATATTGCCATCTTGTACAAACATAGGCACTTGGAAGTAGGGCATGGACTTCCATAAAAGCATCATGAAGAAGAGACTACAATGATATTGGGATATCCAAAAATAATGGGTTTCTTAAAAATACATTAGAAAATTAGGATAATACAATTGAAAAGTTTAAATCTAGAGTCCAAAAACTTTTCCAACACTCATAACCTCCTTCAAAATAGGCAATTTAGAATAAGGGATTTTCCTCCTCCTTAAGGGATAACATCTACTTATGCTTTTCTTGTGTTGTGAAATGCATAAGAACACTTACATATAGCTGAATGGAAATGTTTGGTGCTACTTTTTATTTCAGTGGCATCCCAGAATGTCTTCCTAAAAATTAATAAAAAAAGGAAAATTTTAAAAACACAGAAAATAGCTATATGAGTATCACCAAAGGAGGTTTAATCAAATATAAAAACTAATCAAAATGAAGGCTTAAAATATTTAATAATTATTAATAACACTTATATGAGTAAAAGCTCCACACGATCTATTGCATGGTTTATGTTATCCCAATTCCCCCCCCCCCCCCTGAAAAAATTGATCAAACATGACCCCGCACAGAAGAAAAACGGAAGGGGTGGTTCAGATATGTGAGCTCACAATCGATCCCAAATCTGAGAGACAGGGAGGGTCGGCAAAGCAGACCAATAGTGTCAAAGGAAACCAGAGGCTCAACAAGAGAAAATTAGAGCAGGGGATGGAAGTTTTTGGACTTCATCACATACGAGTCGACTCAAGGCCAAACAGCAGACTCACAGAAGGCGCCATGTGTCAGCTCAGTGTAGTTCCAAAAGGCACATAGAAAAGGTAGGTCCCAAATGTGTGTCAACCCTCCACGTGGTCAGAACCTCAAAAAGTTGCAACGGCTGTAGCACAAGTCAAAGGACTCGTGGAAGCCTCCACGTGTCAGCTCGGCGTAACTTCAAAGGCAAAATCTGGAGTGGGTTCCCAAATGTGTGCAGAGCTTTCATGTGTCCAAGGTTCAAGAAAGGGACAGAGCCATCCGTTTAATCAACTAAGTATAAGAGGGTCGGCGGAAGCCTCCACATGCCTCATCGACACAATTCCAAGGGTAAAACCAAAGTGAGGACCCCAAATGAGCGTCAACCCTCCACGGTCAAATCCTCAAAAATTTAAATATGTCGTTGAAAATTCTAAGGCTAGCAGACAGAACCATGTGTCAGCTCAGCACAACTTTAAAGGTGCGACCCAAAGTGGAGACTCAAATGAGCGCTAGCTCTCCACATGTCTAGGGTCTAAAAAAATTCAAATGGATAGCGGGCCCAAATTGGTTAAGTATAAAAGGACAAACAGAAGCCTCCATGTGTCTAATCAGTGCACCTCTGAAGGTCAAGTCCAAACAGGGTTTCCAAATGAGCAGGAAGCCTCCATGTGTTCCGAGTCAGATATAAAGCCTTCATCAAATAGAAGGGACTTAGGCAGAACACGAGGAAGGTAGAGGAGAGCCGTGGAAGGTGCCATGTGTCTCATTGGTGTACCTTCAAGGGTCAAAGAAAAAGGTAATCCCCTAGACAAGCACAACTTTTCACGTGTCCCAGGTCTAAAAAGGAAATAGAGTCGGTCATTGAAAATTCCAAGCTCGGGACAGGCCGGTGGAAGCCTCCACATGTCATAATGGCACAACTTCAAAGGAAAAATCCAAAGGCAAGTTATAAACAAGAAAAGGCCCTCCATGTGTCCCGAGCCCGAAAAGGTAGAAGTAGCAATTGAAAATTCTAAGCAAGGCAGAGCTAGTGGAAGGTGCCACGTGTTGACTCGAAACAACTTCAAATGTAAACTCTTAGGGAAGTTCCCAAATGAGCGTTGAGCCTCCACATGTCTAGGGTTAGACATATGGCCTACCCAAACAAAATGGACTTAGCCAGAACACAAAGAAATAGAGAAAATATGCGGAAGGAACGATGTGTCTCTTCAGTTCTCTTTCAAGAGGTGAATCCAAAAGCGGTGCCCAAACATGCGCCAACTCACCACATAGTCAAGGACCAAGAAAGGAAACAAGCCAAATTGGCTAAGTACAATAGGGTCAGCAGAAGCCTCCACATGCCTCATTTGTAAAACTTTAAAGGTAAAATATGGGAGCAACTTCCAAATGAGCACAAACCCTCCATGTGTCTCGGGTTAGGTAGAACGTCTCCGCCAACCGAAGGGACTTAGGAATAATACAAAGGAAATAGAGTTGGCCCGTGGATGATGCCACATGTCTCTTATGTGCAACTTCAAGAGTGTTGAGGAGGGGGCAAAATCTCAAGGCGTGTGGGGCTGCCACATGGGTCTTGCACAGATGGACTCTTTTAAATATTGTGATCCCATGACTCTGATCTTCAGACAGCCGTATCTTTCGATTGGAAGCTCAGTTTTGAGTGGGAAAGGACGTTTTGGAATGCTCTCGGTGCCAGCTTCTCACCCACCACCATCATGTATTCGGTCTACCATTTTCGAGGCTACCAAATCTCCCACCTACTGCCATGATGAAGAATGTGTCTCTTTTCTTGTCTAGCAAGTAATAGCACATGGGGGCATGGGTTTTGCAGTAAAGCCCATCTTTGAGTAGGTGGATTCAATGCTCCTTCAGGGGTGGTTGGATTAGGGTTTGAATTCTTCCCTCTCTCCTTCTCTCATTCTTCTATATATTATAAAGGAGGGGCATATTTTAAATGGTTGGTCATTGTTTCTCTCTTTCCTCCTCTCTCTTTTCTTCCTTAGGGTAGAATTTAGAGTCTAAGCCTTCTCTCTTAGCTCTATAATGGCATTTTCTTGCCACTTTCCCACTGATGATGTACTGTGTGAACTTATGGAGCAATAAAATATGTTTTGTGATGCATCTTATCCATCCTTTTCTTATTTTATAATCTCTTCTTGCCTCTCATCATTGCAGGGTATACTGTGCATATTTTTAATGTCTATTGCAGGTTCTGGGAGCTGTATTTAATGGGTTTGAAGTGGTGTTCTATGTCAACTCTATCTTTGGTCTGTGATGCATCTGTCCATCCTCTCCATTGCTCACCTCTCTCTACTTTAGGAAGTTGGATTTGTGATCAGCCACTTTTCTGGTATATCACCACTTAGTGTTGGCTCTTTTTTTATGTATTTCTCTCTCTCCCTATCTCTTTGGAAGGTTAGATTAGGATTAGATATTTTTCATGCACTAGAGTAGTTTGTGGTAGGTAGTTTAGGAAGAATAAGTCGGCTTTCGCCAAAGGGCCATCTCAAGTTCGCAAGTCCCACATCTTGAGATATGGTCCAATGTTGTGTAGTCACACCGGATGCCCCACTCAGATCTGAGGCCATTCAGGGGGTGCTATGATTTTTCTACAACATTTTCCTCTCTACCTAAGCCACATTACACATGTCAATGTAGTGTTATTGAAATTTTCATTCAAAGGGTAACTTAATCCTAGTTAATGTTAATGTTTGACTTTTCCCAATATTATGTGTTCTTATTTTTTAATTAATCAATTCTAATAAAATTGTTTTTATTGTTTCTATATTAGGATTTATGAAGGTGAAATAAATTTTTCCAAGGAAAAGCATATATTATTGTCACCACTCCAATTTATGCTCAACATTGACAATTGTTTATATGTGTTTATGTATTTTTAAATATAAGTAATTAATAATTTCATACCTTTTTTTCAGTTTCTTATTGATCAGCAAAAAATGGTTTCATGGATATTTAGACATATTCGTCCTCAAGATAAAAGGATAAATTTGATGGACACCTATGCCTATCAATCTATTTTTTAGGGTGATGACAATTTTTCAATATTTTCCTTCAAAAATATAAAACAATGTTATTTATACATACTATTATATATGTAATTAACCATTATATATATATATATATATATATATATAATATATATATATATATATATATATATATATATATGTATGTATGTATGTATGTATGTATGTAATTAACCCTATATAGATGTAATTAACCCTTATATATATATATATATATATATATAGATATATATATATATATATATATAGATATATATAATTAACCCTAATATATATATATATATATATATATATATATATATATATATATATATATATATATTGATATAGATTATATAAACATCTACAAAAACACTAAAGGTCATATTCTAAATATGCAAGTTGTGTAAAATGCTTATTTCAAATATTTGAAAGTATTTTATGGCTAAATCCATGAAAAATGTCTAAACAATTGTCAAATTTAATAGTTTTTCAAGATTTATTTACACTCTTTCACTAAATACAACTAACATTTTTTTAGCCCAGTCAACTCACCATGGCCAACATACTCACATCTCATACAAAAAAATAGTTTCACAATAGGAAATGGACATCCATTGAGGCATAGTAGGAAGTGGTTTTTGATGGATGTTGTGATTGAAGGTCCCCTTTTTGATATGCATATAAAATTAGGTGACAAGGTATTGAAAATTTTTAAATGACAAAATGGGACCTTTATTATATGGACAAAAAAAAATTCCAAAGGAAAAAACATGATATATTTTCATAGAATATCATAATTGCATCTTACATAATACTTAGTCATCATTGTGAGCCATTGCGAGTTCTTATCTAGATGCAATGAACAAAGGTTCAAGTCAATCAATTCAAATTTCTAAGAAAATGCATTTGCAAGGTACAATCATCAGATTTTTTTTTTATTTCCATAAATGCATTGCACCTTTCCAACCTCCATTAAAAATGTGGTAATCTTTTAAATGATAAACATTATTCATCTTCAATCTCTTACCCTAGTTAAAAATTTCTTATAAATATTTATGTAAAATGGTCATGACATGCACTCCCTCCCAAATCTCTTACCCCTATATAAAAACCCAGTATATATTTTTTTGCATCTTTAGAGATGACTCTAAGCTCCAATATTTCTTTCCATAAGGACACAAAGGTTCCTTATATGAGAAAAATAATAGGTTTACTGAAAGGTGGGATATGATCATTCCCAAAGTTATACCTCACCCTTCTCACACATGTGAGGCTAACTATAACTTAAATGTGCATTTACCATTTGTTAAACAAGTAATAAACATCACCTTGGTAATAACACTACCAAAGATGGAATTCAAAATCATTTTGAATATTACACACATTAACACCCCCTATAGATCATCTCAGGTGATGTGCTAAAAGATAATAATTCTTACGCTCATAAATGTAGGTCCCAAAAACTAGAACTAATGAGGTAACCATTTATGGTGATACAAAAAAATAATAATGAATATGTTGAATTAATTATCTATTGAATCTAGTGAATTATCCATAAGATTAATTATAATATCTACTCAATATGAATGAAATTTACAGTGAAAACCAAAAAAAGAAATTGCGTAAATTATTGTTAATTTTGAAACCACCATTAAAGAATGTTGGCTAAGAAATAATTTTCTAAATTTAGAAAACCACATAAGGGTTGGTTCAATTACATGTTTACCATGTCAAAAATGATTTTGAAAACACTATAAGGGTTGGCAAAAAAATGATATGGCATGAAAAATACCCATCCTATGTACATCTTATAGGAACAAACTTAAGGTACATAACATACTCAAACAACCAAGGAATAATTAGTAATACACAACACCCTCGTATAATGTTCACTTGGGAGTGAAGACAATACAACTCAATATCTTCACATGGTGTTAATGTGGTAGGTGTGCACAAAAGCACTTTGTAATCCTCTAGTGAGAATATTTAAAATGCCACATGATAAATTCTACAATTGAAATTTGAAAAGGGAGTGGTGAAAATTTACACAACTCATGAAGGTAGAAAAATATAAAATCTCCTCATGGCACTTTATACTTCAAAACAATTAGAAATACATAAGAAAAAACCCACTGAATATGATTTATAAATTATCAAAAAGGAAACTAAGCTTAAAAAATTTAAATATAAGTTATAATTAGATATTAAATGAATGATAAATATGCAAAGAGAGTGAAAAAATACATACTTATAAAACATAACATGCAAACATGAGTTTCCAGTCAAAAGTTATTACCTCTTAAAGGTCCAAAATACATGACATGGTCAACTAAGCAGACCAAAAACTACTTATTCTAGAAATCCAAGTCATCAAAATGTCAAATTAACCTGACCATTATGTAGATCATGAAACAATAGGTGAGGTGAAAAACATATCTTTCCAAACTTCATCAATAAATAATTATGAGCCTAAGAAGAACTGTACTCCCAGAAAAGTCTCAGTGGTGAAATTTTAGCACTCGAGTGCTAAACAAAACAAGCGGGTGTTCATATGGTGAGATAAGGGGATGAGTGTTTGTTATATGGGCTCGATTGTGGTCATATGGGTGACTGAGGTATTACTATGACTAGGAAGTTAAATGGAGAAATGGTGCCAAGCATGTAAAATGCACTAAAATAGGGTTGAAACTTGAAACACATGTTATGAGTGCCTTAGTACTCCTTTTATTTGAACCAATATGTTCGAAAAGAATATAAACTATAGGAATCTAAAAAACATATTGTAAGTTCATTTTTTCATAAAAATGCAAAAAAAACAATTATCTTCTTTGTTACTCCTTGCTTGTCATGTAGATCTAAAATTTCAAAAAATAAGAGAAAATATCTACATGTTCCAAAAAATATGTTTTTTTTTTAATTTGCATTTTTCTGAGTAGTATTTATAAAAATAGTGGATTATACCTATAAAATTTAGAATTTTCAAGAAACTGAAAAAACCCAAAGATGGCCCTATAGAAGTAATCTTAGCTCAAACAAAAAAAACTCATCCGGTAATTTTTTAAAACCCACAACATGCAATGGCTTAAAAAATTCTTAGGGGATTTAGAAGAAGCATGATAATTATAGATCTAATGAAGGTGCACATATCCACAACTCAAAATGCCTCTAAAGGGAATTTGAGATTTTCCAAAAACACTCAAAAATTTAGAAAAGGTAGATATCTCTTCAAAAAAAACTCTTCTTCATTTATATGTACAACCAATAATGTAAATAACTCTAAATGAAAAAATATATATATATATATGATAAAATTATGACATGGAGATTACATATTTGGATTTGATACCAATATAGGAAATTATTTAATGCCATATACGAATTAAGAAAGGCCCAGGAAAACTTTGTAATTCAAGCAACCACACAAAGCACTCAAACAAGAGGAAGAGATTAACCAAAAAAATAACATTGTATTAAAGAAAAAGAGAATATACAATGTGTGTGTGTGTGTGTGTGTGTGTGTGTGTGTGTGTGTGTGTGTGTGTGTGTGTGTGTGTAACTGTTAGTGCAAAATCACAGCACCCCCAAATGAATTCTATAGGTCTTCTTTTCTAAGTGTTGGTTTGAAAATCTTTCATGAGAGTAGATCTATGGATAGACGAGCCAACAGTGTGCAGGGCATAGCCCCTCTTTGAGTCAGCAAAGTGAAACTAGTTTATTGCTATTCTACCAACAGGAATCTTGTGCAAGTCTCACAATATTCTGCCTTCAAGGGGTTTGGGATCTCATCCCAGTAGATTAGTTCCGACGAAGAATAGAAAGGAATGAAGGAAAGAAAGGAAAGAAGATGGATCTAAAGGGAGAAAAGAAATGAATTCCAAAGTAGAAAGGTCAGAGGGTCTACGTTTTGGGCTGGTAGTAAACAGAGCCAAACCTACTTGCATAGACAAACAAATCAATACTGATGAACAAATGACAAAAAAAAAGGAGAAAGAGATCTAACAGAATAAACACACAAATCTGACATAAGAAAGATCAGATGCACATAACACACATATTCAGCACAAAGTCTTAATATTTGTATTAATGTTTTCTTCTGTTACAAAGAGTACAAAGCCTTTTCTCCTCACTTCTATTTTTCATCTAAAAGATATCCACCTCTTTGAATACAACAAGTATTCAAGTATATATAGAAGGAGAGAAGAAAAGAAGACAAAAGCAAACCAACAACTAAATTACAAAAATATCTTACAAGAGATTCTAAAGTCATTTGTTGACTTTTAGACAACTTTGTGGATGACATCATCCCATGGTGCAACATGGATGATGTCATTGTTTATGTCAACACACTTTAGATAATTACAAGGAGAAAGTTGGGAAGAAGAAAACTATTCATCGTCATCCCATGGCTGAAAGGGAGTATCCTGCTTTTGCTGCTGCTAAGGTGACGAGATGTGGAACTGGGCATGGTACTCCATGAACTTGCTGATCATGGGTTGAAGTTGATCTTGGGAAGGATCCTTGTGTCGATCACTGATAGCTTCGCAAGTCTCCCGCTCGTCCGTGAGCTTTTCTAGGAGTCTGGAATAATCATTTTCTGCCTCTATCAGGTACCCGATGAAGTCACGATAAGCCAGCAGGTTGTTGATGGATTCGGCGTCGAAAGTGACATCTGGTCCAAGCCCTTGTGAAACGATCTCCTTGAAGATCCAAATAGTTTCCTCTACCTTTCTTAAGGTGAAAGAAGGAGTGAGAAAACCTGGAGACATTCTCAGGACAATCTGCTCCATTTGATGCATTGCATCTAGGGCTTCCTCCTTTATCTTATCAATCTTCTCTAGGACAAACTCCAGCTGATCACCCTGATAATCTAGAGTAGAAAGGATTTTGTTGAGGGCTCTGGGGTTTCCAAAGACGCTGAACTTGACCAGATCTTTGACTGAACAGTCGAGCATTTTCTAAAAGGTCCCATGCTACATCTTGGCATGGTCCAGCTCTTCGGAGATGTGTCATGCTATCGCCTAGAGATCTCTGTTTGCCCGATTGATATGCTGATATAATTCGGTGAACTTAGCGATCACTCCCTCATTTTCTTTGAGGATTTGGCTCCTCCAGGTGGAAACTTCCATGCCCTGCTCGCCGATTTTGGCATATTCATTAATATTTTCCTGGCTCAAAGGCTCAAGAGCTTCGGCGGCAGTTGTAGGAGGCACACTGCCCATTTTCTGCAAGGCGTGGAGAAGATGTTTATTTTGCTCCTTTAACAGCCTTTTCTCTTCCTTTTCTTCCTGGAGCTTCTTGCAAAGGGCGTCAACTTTAGATAGGGCCTCTCCTTGAAGGATTTCCGAAGATGTCCCCATTGTGACTTGGGTCACTGTGTAATATGTCGAAGACAAATCCTTTTTATCCTTTAAAGGATTGCGGTATGCTATCTCCATTACTCTCTCTCTTGACACACTCTGAGAGAAGCAGGTTAAAGGCTTTTGCTTCTTGGTCCCCTTTGATGGGATGATGGAGAAGTCCATCGGTGCGATGGGAACTTTCCTCTTTTGTTGGCTTAGGTGCTAAGAGATCCATGTTGGACTTATGGGAGAGGGACTGGAAATAGTAAAGGGAGCAGCTGCAGTAGTAGAAGGAAAATGCGCGGAGACACTTAGAGGCGGCATTGAGAGGGATGCCGAGGAAGTGCTCAAGGGAGGAAGAGGTACTGTAGGGGAGGCAGACATGGGAAAGGAAGGGAGCTGAGAGATGAGGGAAGAAATGGTGGGGGACAGCTCCGTGAGAGAAGAGAAGATGGACGATGAGGAAGGGGGAACAGCAGAAGACGGGGGAGAGGATACGACCAAAGGAATGGTCGCTTGGGTCACCTGAGGAGGGGAGGGAGGAGAGGGAGAAGGGATAGAAGGGACCTCAATGGTTACAGTAGTGGCAACATCCTGAGTGGATGTGCCTATCGGAACATCTTCCGTTGCTTCTTTCTCCAGGATTTCTAAGATTACAACCCGTTCTTGTGAAGTGGAAGGAGGACTTTCAGGAGCTTCCTCTTGGGTGGAGCTTGACTCACCCTCTTTGTCTTTCCCTTTACTCTTTGGCAACTGTTTTGATCTGGAAGGTGCGTTGCCCAATGGAGAAGTGGTGAAATCAACTCCGAGGTAGATGAGACCATTCATCCTACACCAGTGCTCTGTTCTTCATAGAGTTTCTTTGACCCTTTCCTCTATTGTCTGAGGCGCTTTGGTTCTGTTAATTACAGTGAAAGGCCAGTCGTCCCCACCCATGTCAAGATATACTTGATCAATAGTTTGATAACCTTTTAGGACGATGACCACACCGTATTGGATGATTTCAACCAAGGTCAAGCAAGAATGGTCTTTCCTCCTAAGCTCAACCTCATGATATAGGTCGATATAAATATCCTCGATCTGTGGAACGTGGATCGGATCGATTTTGGCTCTGGGTAGGAAATTCCTTGGGTCGAAAGTGGGCCTTGCCGGGAAGTTGTGCTTTAAATTTAGCAGCTCCAGTTCTGCAAACATATCCCGTGCTTTGTGGTGAGAGAGACAAGTATACCTTCCCACTGTGAGGGGGAAAGGAGTTCCACCCTTCTTTCTCTTTAGGCACTTCTTGTGGTAGGTTATAAGCTGTCTTGACAACTCCAACAGGATCAACTTGGGGCCAGCATATCTCGGCAATTTGGTTGGTTCCCCCAAGAAGTTGGCTGCCCTTAGATAGGTAAAGGTGGGGAATTGTGTGAACAAGACTCCCCATTTCTCTGTAGCTGCAACAATGCTCTTGGTCGTATGACCGTGAGTCATGTTTGGCCTCAAAAGGCAGATGATGTCGTAGACGAAGGCATCGTTAATCTTTGTAAACTAGGGGATACTATTTTCCAGCTTTAGTTCTAAATAGTATTCATATATTTTGACTTGGGGCCAAACCCTGCACCGCATTAAGGCTAGATAATCTCTTCCTAAGACCGCAGCATAAACTATGTAGGAGTTCATGTAGAACCTCCCTGTTGTGGTAAGTTTTTGGAGCTACTCAGATATGGTGCTACTTATGATCTCCGCCCACTCGAAGTGTTGATCTGGCAGATTTTTGTTCATTGTCTCCAGGTATCTAAGCATCCATTTGTGAAAGTAGTGGGCATCAGGAAGCCCAAATACTCTGCTCAGGAATGTGATTGTATCACTGAGTTCCTCTGAGAAATCGCTGCGATGAATGACTTGTGGCCATCTGGTCACCACCTTCTTGTTTTTCAGGTATACCTCATTCATTAACTACATACACTGATCCACATTATCTTCCCAAGCCTTGGTGCAATCTTCCTGGCTTACGGCCACAAAGTGCTGATGGTGAGGGATGCCAAGCATTATTTCGAAGTTTCGGGCAGTGAGGTTGATCACGACATCACCCTTCTCATTCTGGATGCATCTTGTGTCTTTGTTGTAGCAGCGGGCTACTACCATCATGAACTCATTGTTCACAACACTAACTAGGATCCCTCTAGCAAAATGCAGTCCACTACCTACCAATTTTTCCATCCACAGACTTCCTGTGACCCTTCTGGTTCTGGCCCAGAAATCCTCCATATCAATGTGACCAAGTTTCGAGTCTCTTATGTCCAGGTCACACTCTACCTTGGATTCGGGCATCCTGACCCTCTGATATTTGTACTTCATTTCTTCCTCTGTGAGCTTGGCTTTGCCCTTAGACTTGGTAGGTCTCTTGCTTGATGTTGACATATGTAGTCCTGAACTCAATTGCTGATCTGCAAGAAGAAGAAGTGAAACCTAACGCAGGAAAGTCATATTAGCTGTTTGATCTTCCATTAAAGCGTTGACAGAAGGAAGAGTTAGCAATTTTAAGGCCTCAGGGTGCAGGGCGCATGAATACTGCAGGTTGCAAGGTTAAATAGTATGGCACACAGAAAAGGGGTGCTGTAAGGGATAAATCAGCACCAAATGGCGTAGGGCACATGAACGCTGCAGATGACATTTTTGTTGTTGCAAGCATAAGTGTGCCTACGCCATATATATGCATTTTATAACGGGCGCTGATATTTTTCATGTTACACAGGTACAGGATGCGCCAAAGGGCACAGGTTTAATGCGTGTAACATCATTTTTTTGTGCACCATAGGGAAACATGGCACGGCGCATGGAAGGTCTGCATGACATGATGTTGCTGTAATAAGGGATGCGCCTACGCCGTTAATAGTTTTGTACTTGGCGCAAATAAGGTTGGTGTTGCATGGATGCAAGGTGCGCCAATGGCACAAGTTTTTTCAATGTTGCATACGAGTTTGGTGCGCCAAGAGGGCGCAGGGTTAGCGGGTGTAACAAGCAAGGAAAGTGTGCTTTAAGGGCGCAACTGTTTTTTATGCAATAGGCATGATGGATGTGCCATTGGCGCGACTGTACTTCGTGTAACAAAGTTGACGACTGCACCAAAGAGGAAAAAAGTAGTCTATCAATTTTTAAGTCTTTGTTCTTCCTCTGGAGGGGTTACATGTGTTAAAGTCTCTTCTACAGGGTCCCTTGGATGATGAATGGGCTAATACAAAGAGAACCTAGTGATTTTTTCAAAGGCAGAGCCCTCTTTACCAGCAGATCTGGAAAGAGGGAGAAGTGCATGGGGGAGGACAGCAAAAACAGCAAAGGGAGGTTTCATGGTTTCACAGATCTATTTTATCCAACCCCATAAACAAATAGCCAATAACCAAAACACAAAACACAAGAGCAATAAGGACCACTTTCCAGAAATATAGATAATGTGAGAGGTGAAACTGGGTCCATGACGTGATACGAGAATGACAGGCATGCTAACAGGTGCAGAGGGAAAAGAATAATCACGTGTTTTTTTACTAGTGAAATTAACAGGACAGATGCGCCTATATATAGGAAAAGTTGTAATAAATGCGCCAACCACTTTTTGAAGTGGCGCATCAAAACACCTGTCGACACGGGAAAGCTTGCGCCATTTGGCGCATCAAAACACATGTTAACACGAAGTTATGTGCTCCCTTAGCACACCAAAAGTGATGTCAACACGGAAATAAGTGCGCCTTTGGTGCACCAAAACATGGCGCAACAAAAGTATTGTTGACACGAAGGCGCATGCGCCTTGGCGCATGTAAGAAAGGTGTAACATGGTGAGGCACACCAAAATGTGTGTCGACACTTCAAACCGTGTGCCAAAGGATTTAAAGGGGGTGTGTGCTTACTCTATATTGCATAGACATTAGGTGCGCCTAACCAAAAAGACCCAAAAAAGGCTAAGTTCGGAAAACCAAATTTCCCAGAAAAGAGTTTTTTGCAATGTTCCGAACGCGGAGGGGTCCCTGACGAGGGACCAGAACAAAATTTTGGTATGGTTACCCGTAAAATTACCCTTGCCACTTTCATGGGATAACACTAAGGTAGATTCATTTGGTGTGATTGCACAACACTTAGCTTTCCCCAAGGTGTGAGACCTCGCAAAATGGGAAAACTCTTCAGATTACACGTTGGTTCCTATTCCTCTGTTTGGGTGCATATGTGAGAACTTGCAGAGGATCTATCTCTATACCTAATCTTAAAATTTTCCAAGGAGACAGGGGGAAAGGAATGTAAGAAATAAGAAACAACTAACTATAAGGTGATGCACTGTAGGAATGATGAACACTAGTTTTGCTGATAGACACAAACCAACAAAATACATGCAATGATTAGGCACAAGAAACTAGATTTGTAATGAAATACCAAATGCAAGAAAAAGAGAAATAAAGGATCAAGAATCAATCGCAGACGTGTTTTATTTCTCTACAAATTAGTATAATGCATTACAAAGAAGCTAGGAGGCAAGAGAAACACTGTGATTTTAATGGAAGGCCTGAACTCCACAAATTCCTTTGCTAGAAGGAAAAGGGAGCCTACAAAACAAAGAATTTCCAATCCTTTACAATGTTTCATGTCCCTACATTTATAGATTCAATTAGAGAGAAGAAAGAGAGAGAGAAGCAAGAAAATAGGTCGAAACTCAACCACTTCCATTAATGACTCTAATAAAATCTTCACCCAAATTCATCTTGACTGCATCAACCATTGGTTCAGTGCCTTGGAGGGAGAAGAAATGGAGGAACATATCAAATCTGATCTGGTTGTTGAGGTAAATGGATCCCGCATTGATGGACCCTAAATAATTTTTCTCCATTTTTCACCCACTAAGGCTTGAGAAAAATGAATTTTATCTTTCCATGGTATATAAGATGTCGAGACGCGTCCAACAGTGTCAGATTTGCAATATTTCTAGCCCTGAGTTGAAAGATATGCCCCTTCAAAGTTTGTATCGACTCTGTACAAATGGGTGGGAAAACAATTTGAAAAATGGGTCCCCTTTATTGATGTGGGACACGTGGCACCAGATTAGAGAAAAAATCAGGTTTACAGATCCGTAATTTATCTTTTCCCCTTTCTCGTAAAACGTAAAACTCAGAAAACCCCCATAGTCTTGAAGCTCTGTCTAGACATGTGGCACCCTTCTGTTGGCTAGGGGATGTGCTTCAATTTCTTCCTTTGTGCCTTTTTGTCAAAAGGAAAATTTTCACCTTTTCCTCTAACTCCCCACTTTGGTTTGACTCGGGCTCAAATGTTGACTTTTTCCCTTTGGCAAAGTCGTGGCCCATTTTACAACTTTTACACCTTTTGGGGTAGGGTGAAAAAACAAACTTTTCCCCCGATGACCTGCTTTGACCTAGAACACACAGCAGCACCGCACTTGTTTGGAAGCCCGATTCAAAATTTTCCTTTAGAGGAGCATCGAGTTCACACCTGTCAGTCTCCACTGGTCTGTGGACTTTTCAATGGTTCCTCTTACTTTTGGACTTTGGGCTACATGGTGAGCTCACACTCATTTAGGTCTCCTTCCTAGGACTAACTCTTAGAGATGTGCCACGCTGACACTTTCCATTCTCCACTTACACTTTTATACTTATCCAATTTTAAGGCCCGCTCTGTCCTCTTTTTGACTCTATTTGACCATTTTCTACGTGGAGGGTTGGCACGAGTTTGAGTCTCCATCCCGGGATCCCATTTTAGATTTGCATTGACCTGACACCTAGCACTTTTTTTCTTAGCTGAAGACTTTTCAATGGCCTCACAACTTTTTGAGGATCTGGACACGAGGAAGCCTGGTGATTGTTTGGGCTTCCTTTTCTAGATTCAACTTTGGAAGAGTTCCGCGTAGACACGTGGTTCTTTCTATCGCCTCCTCCATACTTAGTCGACTTTGGACTCTTTCCCAAACTATTTTGAACCCAAGGACTTCGGATATTCATTCTTTCTTCCCCTTCTTGCTCATGTTTCCTCTGCAGCACTGCCCTTTCTTGTTTGACCCTACTATTCCATATTTGAGTCTACTTGTAACTTGAAAAATGTATTTAAGACATAGAAACGGCTCGACAAAGTCGTTTCTTTTTGCAAAGGGTCCTTTAGTCTTTCTCAACCCCTGCCACTCCATTCTTGAGTCCTTCTATAACCTATTTGTAGATATGGATGATCTTACTCAATTTCTTTCTATGCGGGGTCGTGGCCGATCTACTATTTGGCTCGGGGGAAAAATATGGATAACAATTTGGCAACTCACAAAGGTATCTATCTACTAGATAAAAAAACCAATTACCTTGTCATATCCATTAGGCATGGAATCAAGAATGACAGTCTGATACTGATTCCACCTCTGATTCACGAGACCGTCTATTTGTACTTTCAATTTTCATAAGAAATCTCGAAATGAAGGTTTCTGAGAGTAGAAAAAAAAAATGACCTAGGGCTTCATCTGTCTCTCTGAACGGACTGCATAAGAGCAACAAAACAACACCACAACTATGTACAAAAAAGAAATCATACATGCTCCAAATAGAACATACAAAGTTTGTAAAGCAATTAGGAGAAAAAAACCTACACTACAGCAATGCGATGTGTACAAGCACTTAGAGGAAAGAGAAACTAAACTAATATACATGGTGAGAACTTCCCCTTTAGTAGCAGTGTTTAAGATAGATTCCCTTTACTATAATTTGAAATTCCTCTCCTTCTAACGTAGACAATTGGAAAGTGTTTCTACTTTTGCGCCTTGTGACCATATAGGGGCCACTCCAAATGGCATTAAATTTGGAATGCCTTCCCGGTTTTGCTTGATTTGCATCCCATTTCAAAACCAGGGCTCCTTCCTAGAAGATCCTTGCTTTTTCCATTTTTTCAAAGCATTTATTGATTGAGGCTTGATCCTCCTCTATTGCTTGAAGTGCATGTTCTCTGGTTTCTTCTAATTCTATCAACTTTGCATACCTAGCCTCCATTGGTTCAAATTCAGACATCTCTAGCTGCTTCACGAGCTCCAATGCTGGAAACTCAAGTTATATAGGCAACAATGCCTCTTTCCCATAGACAAGTTTGAATGGAGAGCTTCCTGTAGATCTCTTGGGTTTTATTCTATCATCCCATAAGGTTGATTTGAGTTTTTTGTGCCAGGTTCTCTGATTTTCATCATAAGTCCTTCTGATGACCTTTAGCATGTTCTTGCTTGTGGACTCAGCTTGACCATTACCTTGAGGGTAATAGTTTGATGAAGTTCTCAAGTAATTCTCGTTCTTACAGCCCATCCTGTGATCCTGGAACCTATGAATTCCAATGCATTATCTGATATAATGGTGGCTAGCACTCCAAATCTAGTCACTATCCCTTCATAAAAATCTAGTATACTAGACTCATTAACCTCCCTGAGTGCTACTGCCTTGGTCTACTTGGTGAAATAATTTGTTGCTGTCATAATCCATTTGTGGCCTTGGCTTGAATTTGGATTGATGAATCCAATGAAGTCCAATCCCCATTTCATGAAAGGTTGGTCGACTGAGATTGGGTGCAATGGAAGTGATACTAACCTTTCTTTTCCTTTGAAGAATGCACAATTCTTGCACCTTTTGATCTATGCATAGAAGTCACTAAACACTCTGGACCAGTAATAACCCACCTTCATGATCTTGAGTGTTGTCATCCTAGGGGGAAAATGGACTCCAGCTGCTTCAACATGGAATTCTTGTAACACTCTCTTGACCTGATCCATCTCAATGCATCTTAGCAGAATTCCATTGATGTCTCTTTTGAACAAGACACCATTAATAAGAACATATGGGAGGCATGTAGTCTAAAATGTCTCCTTTTTTCTTTACTTGTCCCATTAGGACACAAGCCTGTTTGAAGGAAGTGCACCATGTCTTGAGTCCAATAAGGTGTGGGTGCATTGTTAGCTGGCTGCTCTTGATCATTTTGTAGTAGTAGGATAGCCTCTTCTTCTCCTTTTGAATCTTCATGTTGTTTAGAATCAACCTACTCACAAAAACCTTTTCCATGAACCAGCTTGGTCACTTTTATTTCAATGTCATACTCCATTGAATGGGTGATCCAACCTACTCTCTTCTCATTCAAGTCTTGTTTAGGAGAAAGTCCTTGACACCAGCATGAGACAATAACAATTGGATCTTATTGTTTGAGACCAAGTGTCTAAACTTCTTCAAACTCCTAATGACAGCAAAGACATGCTTTTCAATAAAAGAATACCTTACTTCATAGTCTTCCAGGCTCCAACTGAAGAATGCTATGGGCTGCTCTAATCCTTCTCTATTCAGTTGTATCAAGATAGCTGAGATTGTGTCTGATCCTCCAAAAGCATGCAGCATGAAGTCCTTTGAGAAGTCAAGGTTGATAAGAGTCGGAGCCTGTGATATTACATGCTTGATGGCTTCAAAACTCTCTTTTCCTTCAGTTGTCCACCTGAATGCTAAGCTCTTCTTCAACATCAACGTTATTAGCTTAACAAGGGCAACAAAGTTTGGTACAAACCTATGGATAAAATTGATTTTTCCCAAGAATCTTTGAAGAGCTTTCTTATGGCTTAGCAATGGCAATTCTCTTATTGCTTCCACACTCTCTGGGTCAATTTCCAATCCTTCCTTTGATACAATATGGCCTGGAATCTTGCCCTCGTGGACCAAGAATATGCATTTTTTGGGGTTCAATGATACCTTGAATCTCCTACACCTTTGGAACACCTGCCTTAGGTGGAAAAGGGGGTCTGTTGCATCTTTAGAGAATGCAGTAATGTCATCCAGGTAGATCAGCACTATTTTGTTTATCAGCCCTTTGAATGCCATATCCATTGCCCTTTGGAAAGTGGCTCTGACATTAGACAATCCAAATGGAAATTTTTTGTAGGCATAGGTGCCCCATTTGGTGGTGAAAGTCATATTGAATTGATCATCTTCTTTCACCATGATCTGGTTATACCCTGAGTATCCATCTAGGAGAGAGAATCTCTCTTAACCAGGCACTACCCACAAGATCTGCTCCATTGAAGGGAGTGGGTAGTGATCTTTAGGGGAGGCTTTGTTCAAGTCTCGAAAATCAACACACAACTTAATCTCTCCATTTTTCTTCCTAACTTGGACCAAGTTTGCGACCTGGCTTGAGTGTTTGATTAGAAAAATGATACTTGCCTTTATCAGCTTGTTTAGTTCTTTCTTCATCAAAGGCTCAATATGCAGGTTGACTAGTCTCTGCTTCTGTCTGATGGGCTTAGCAGCTGGATCTAGCTCAATTGTGTGTTGGGCTAAATTTAGATTAAACCCTCTCAGGTATTCATAACTTCAAGCAAATACATCTAGAAATTATTGCCAAAGGTGTACGAATGCATACCTTTCTTTCTCAATGGCCACCTTACCAACTTGTAGTGTTTTGCCTTCTCCAACTGGTATTGACTCTGAATCTTCCCCTTTGATCTGTATGTTAGTTTTATATTTTCTAGACTGATCATTAGGATTGAAGATAGACTCCAATGTCACTAAGCCTTTGGGAAGCTTTTTTGTATGTAGATGTACTACCTTATTCCCATATTGCTTCTCTAATCTGCTTTGATTTCTAGATGAGAATTCAACTTCTTCTTACAAAACATTAATGATCTGCTAATCACTCTCAAACACCTGCCAACATGTGTTGTTATTTGGTACTGTTGGCCTCACAACTATATGGATATGTGGTTGTTCTTTGTCTTTTTTGATGTTTTCAACCACATCAAATGTTGCTCCAACTGTTGTAGGCCTATCAGTAGCTTCATTCTCCTTCCATGGTATGGACACAATGCTAAAGGCTTTGAAATCCTCCATGAGATCCCATGCCCTACTCTTTTAGTTCTTTAGCAGGTCGTTCTTGACAGCATTAAGTCCTCTGACTTGATTGACAACAAATTCACTATCACCAAACACTTGTAAGTTCTTGATTCCTAGCTTCCTTACCCAATGAAGACCTTGGACCAAAGCTTCATATTCAGCAGTGTCGATTGAGCAAGAAAATTGAAACCTAAAGGCTGAATAATATTTCATACCTTTGGGGGACATAATCATGTCTCCTCCTCCAGCTCCTTGTCTACTCCTTGAGACATCAAAGAACAACTACCATACCTCATTTTCATCCTTATATTCTAGCTTAATTAGGTTAGGAAGAGGATGATCCTCTTCATGTAGACAGTAGACTCCTAGCTTAGATTCTTCCATCTCCTTATAGGGGTCAAAAGCATATCTCTTATTGGCCCACTCATCGAGAGTCAAGTCTGGGATACAACCCAACTTGGTGTCTTCTTCACAAGTGCTTAGGAGGTCTTCTTGATCAAAAAGCTAAGTAGTTGGCATTGATTGGGCTAGGCACATAAGATTCAATATGATAATTAGCAATGGGTTTAGATCTGATTGTGGCCTTTACCCCATACCTTGTTCTAAAGAGCATATGTGACCAATCAACAGACAGATAGCCTCCAATTTTGGTAGTGAATTCCCTGGACAAACACAAAGCAAAATGTGGTGGAAAATTCTATGATGGATACGTTCTACAAAACCATCACATTTGGGCAAGCATGTAGAGTGAGGTTGATATCTTTGATGATTCCAACAGTTGTCATTGTTGTCCCATCTAGTTACACTACCCCCTCTAGAGATGACTTCATAATTGGAGACCCAACTGATTAGCTATTTGTTTGGGCATCACAGAACTAGTAGCCCCAAAATCAATCATACAATTGTGCACCAATTTGTCTCCAATAATTAATGAGACATAGAGGGGAGGAGGTCTTAGGGTTCATTACCTTGTCATTCTTCATGGTTTCTCCCTGGTTGAGCTGCATTGGCAAGCACTCTCTCTTGTTGGTTAGGGGGGGGTGATTTTAACTTGACCAATTCTATGCATGGCAGTCTACAAAAGATCCCTCTTGCCCTGAGAATGGCCAGTGACTCCCATAGTGAAATGTTCACACTTTTCCTTTTCATTTGCTCAATAATATTGAATGAGCTATCCTTATTTTGCCCCTTCCCAGGGAACATTTTTTTCTTGCACATGGGTTGTCACAACTAATGCTTGAGTGGATTTGGGAGGTGGCTTGGATTGGTTTCTGCATATTGGTAGCTTGTACTTTGAGCATTCCAGGACCTTGACTGAGTGATGGAAGATTAAGGGTCACCTGAGCTTCAGTGAAATTGGCCCTCTCCAATATTCCTCTTTTTAGATTGGGTATTAGAAGTCTACACTTTGAGAAGGGAACTTGATTCATTCCATAGAAATCCTCATCTTAGCCTACAAATTGACAAGCATAGTCTCTCCTGGAGGCCCACCTTGCTAGAGATTCTTGTTGCTAATGATCTCCTTATTGGGCTAGGTTCTTGTGGCACCATACTAGTTTGCACCATCAAGGCCTAATTTAGATGCACCATTAAAGACACATTGATTGGTTATGTGGCTTGATTGCATGGAAAACACCAATTCATATTTTTTTGCCATATTGTTATGTGTTGGAACCAATGCCCTTGATGTTGAAGTTGTGTTTGGATCATATGACCTAAAAGGTCTAGCAGCTTTGAGGTTGTCTTTGGTTCTAGGCTCTAATTTACAATCTAAGATGGTGGCCTATTTGTACTGATACTAGGGTCTAGCTTGATATTGACCCTGAGAATGATACAGGCATGGAACTTTGAGCTTGTTGTCTTTTGATAGTTACTAGCTCATTCCCCAAGTTATGAAGTTATTTCATGACTTCCTAGAGTTCCTTAGAGGTGTTAAATGATGAAGTGGAAGCTATCAGCTAAATCTTTCACTCCTAGGGGTGGGTATAGGAGCTAATGTAGGTTGTTTGGCTAGCATTTGAGCTTACTTAACTCAGGGGTATAGAGGCATGTATGGCCTAGGAATGATTTTACCTTCCTGAATCAAATGGTTCTCAGCCCCTATAGAAAGGCTATAGGATTTAGGTAATGTAGTGCCCCTCATTGACTGAATCATTAGAGAAATATCATAATTTTAAATCCCTAAGAAAGTATAAGAAGGAACCTTCATTAGTTTGACTTTACTACTGTTGGAATCTATATCTTTGGTCTGCATAGAAATCTGAGGTTTGAATTCTGTCAGCTACTCATTTGGGGCTCTCTTGATCATTGTTAGTTGTTCCAATAAAGGTAGGTTATCACCTTTGTTTCCAAACTGGTTGTGAAGATTTGTACATAGCTGAGTTCAAATTCTAGATAGAGCCTACCTCAAGACTCCAGAACCATTTTGAAGCTTTCACTTTGAGTGAAGAGGTGAGAAACTTGAATGTAATGTCCATCTCATGAATCTCGTGGATTGTACAAACATTTGCAATATCTCAGACATGATCACCAGGAGAAAGTTTGAGTTTTCCCCAATGAAATATGGAGATACTTTTTAATGCTACAATAGGAGACTTGATTTTGTGCATTCAAGAGCAAGTGTGGACTATTGCCAGTGAAGTTAACATAAGGATTTGGCTAAGCCATCTTGATCAGTTTAAGCACCCCTCTTGATTGAAATGAACGGTCGGCCTGGGAGGAGGTGTTGATAAAGCTCTACTTGGTGGAGATAGAGACCTCTGGGTTCTTCTTCCTCTTCTCCCTTTGTCTAGCGGATAAGTCTAGATAGACAAATAGTCCCTCTTATTTGGTTCTTGACTGTGTTTGTATTCTTTCTCATGAATTTTCTTGGACTACTAAAACCAATAGATTTGTTTCTTTTAGAGTCACCAGATGTACAATTTTAAGGCTTCTTAAAACCCATAATCACAACAAGTGTACATCAATTCCAACTGTAATAAGATGGAGACTATCTTAGTCCCACCAGGCATGCCAAAAATGTTAGTGCAAAATAACAACACCCCCAAATGAGTTATAAAGGTATGACTTTTCTAAGGCAGGGTCATTTGGTGTGATTACATAACATTAAACTTTCCCCAAGGTGTTGGAACCTTGACAAAAATGGGAAAATTTCTCCAAATTGACAGTTTGGTTCCTTATTCCATCTATTTATGTGCATATGTTAGGATTTACAGAGGATATATTTCTATACCTAATCCTAAAACTTTCCAAGGAGATAGGGATAAAAGGAGTATAAGGAATAAGAAATAACTAGACTACCAAGGTGATGCACCGTAAGAAATGATGAAGACTTGTTTTGCTAATAGACACAAACCAACAAAATGCATACAATAAACAAACACAGGCATAGCCAGATCTATAATGGGAGACCAGAATGAAAGCAAAAGCAGACAAGAAAGGATCTAAGAATCGATCACAGATGTGTTTTATTGCTTTGTGGATTGGTACAATTCATTACAAAATAGCCAAAAGGAGACAAGAAACATACTGTACAATTTTAATGGAAGGCCTGAACCCCACAAATCCATTTGCTAGAAGGAGAACGGAGCCCTGTAAAACAAAGAATGTCCAACCCTTAACAATGAATCCTACCCCCATATTTATAGATTTAATCAAAGAGAAGAGAGAGAGAGAGAGAGGAGAGAGAGAGAGAGAGAAGTGGAGAAAAGTAGGTTGAAGCTCAACCACTGTTGTTAATGCCTTCTGATAAAATATGCCCCCAAATCTATCTTTACTGCATCAATCCACTGGTTCGACACCTTAGAAGGAAGAGGAAATGGTGAAACAAATCAGAATCTGATCTTGTTTTTGAGGTAAGATGGATCCTACATTGAAATATCCCCTTAATACTGTTTCCTCCATTTTCTTCACCTAACCAGGGCCTCAAGAATTAATAGTTTCATGCTTTCTATGGCACGTAGGCGATGCCAAGATCGCTTCCAATGGTGTCAGATTCACAATATTTCAAGCCCTGAGTTGGAAGATATTCCTCTTCAGAAGTTTGTATCGAGTCCATACAAATGGGCAGGAAAAAAATTTGAAACTTGGGCCCCCTTTATTTATATGGGACACGTGGTAACCAGATTAGAGAAAAAATCAAGTCTACGGGTCCACAATCTGTCTTTTTTCCCTTTTTGCACAAAAAATGCAGAAAACTCAAAAAACTCCTGTAGCTCCAAAGTCTCCACCTGTGACACGTGGATTCTTTTGGTTGGCTTGGGGAATGCTCTTCCATCTACTTATCTTTGTGCCTTTTTGAAAAAAAGGAAAATTTTTCAATTTT
Organism: Taxus chinensis; assembly: GCA_019776745.2. Lineage (NCBI taxonomy): Eukaryota > Viridiplantae > Streptophyta > Pinopsida > Cupressales > Taxaceae > Taxus > Taxus chinensis. The sequence goes on from CM034153.1 coordinate 609,584,014, forward strand.
TCCACTGACTCCCTGCTTTGGCTTTGACTTGGGCTCAAATGCCAAATTTTTCCCTTTGGGCAGAGTTACAAGCCCATTTTGCAACTTTTACCCCTTTTGAGATAACAAAGGGCAAAAGAACCAAATTTTCCCCTGATGGCCTGCTTTCCCCTGGGACACGTGGTAGTCTGGTGCTTGTTTGGAAATGTTTTATCTATTTAACCCTTTGATCAGTGATATTAAGAAACTTGGTAGCCTCCGCCTACCAGGCTCATGCATTGACTATTCAATTGAATCTCCCCCTATGGAATAACACATGGAGGCACCACACTCACTTGATAACCCGACCCAAGGTTTTCCCTTGGAGGAGCACCGAGTTGACACCTGTCAGCTTCCGCTGATCTCTGGACTTTTCAATGGTCCCTCTTACTTTTTAGACTTTGGGCAATGTGGAGAGCTCGACGCTCATTTGGGTTTTCACCTTGAGATCTAACTCTTGGAGATACGCCACAACTGACACTTGGCATTCTCCACTTGATACATCTATACTTAGCCAATTTTGAGGCCCGCTCTGTCTGCCTTTTGACTCTTTTTTTGACCATTTGCTACGTGAATGGGATGATGCACAAGTTTGAGTCTCCATGCCTTGGGCTTTCATTTCCAAATTTGCGTTCCGATTCGACACCTGGCACCTTCTTTCTTAGTTGAAGAATTTTCAACGGCCCCACAAATTCTTTAAGGAATCTGGACACGTGGGGAAGCCTGGCAGCTAAGTTTGCGGTTCCCCTTTTCTGGATTCACCTTTGGAGAGAGCGCCGCGTAGGACACGTGGCTCCTTCCGCTCACCTCTTCCATACTTAGTCATTTTTGGGTTTTTTTCCTGAACCATTTCGAAGCTGAAGGACTTCAGATCTTCGTTGTTTCTTCCCCTTCTTGTCTTTTGGTTCCTCTGCGGCATCACTGCCCTTTCTTTGTATGACCCTACTATCTCCATAGTTGAGTCTACCTATAATTTGGAGAATAGTATTTAAAACATGGAAATGGTTTGATAGAGTCATTTCTTATTGTACATGGTCCCTTAGTCTCTCTTGGCCCCTTCACCACCTCCATTTTTTGAGTTCATCTAGCAACCTATTTACATTTCTGAGTGATTTTTCTCAGGTTCCTTCTATGCGAGGTAGTCGTTGATCAAATATTTAGCCTGGGATGAAATATGGATAGCAATACCCAAGTGTGTGATTTCACTTGATAAACTATGTCAACAAAAATGCTTCAAGACTACAAAATATCAAAAAATCCCAACAAAAGCTAAAAATTTCTAGGTCCATACAGTGACACAACCTCTTCGGGGTAATATACAGAAAAATAAAATGAAAAATTAAAAGGTGGGATAGGATCATTCCATAAGTTACACCTCACCCTTCTCACACATGTGAGTGATAACTACTACTTAAAATTGAGATGTTACCATATGTTGTAGACAGAACTCAATCTCACATCTGGTAATCCTAACACTACATGGAGGATGGAATTCAAAATTTTTGTTTGAAGATGATTATCACATTTCAACAATATGGTAAAGAGGATGAACCTCAAATTGTTGGAATACTAGGAGCTTCTATTTAGTCAAATATGAATAAAATTCCTTTATTATGCTCCAATCAGATGTAACATTTCAATGGATGTCACCATTACATTGGTCCTAAAATGATGGATATTCCCTACGAGGATGCTTCTTTTGTTATGCATCAACCTAGTTATCTAGATATGACTCATGACACATTTCTTATCATGAACATACAACTTACATAGTGGTGCATTCACATGTATTCAAGGATTTTGGTCAAAGAAAAGCTAGAGAATTCACTGGTAGTGGGTTTTATCAGACTTGCCTCAATTATCTCAGAATGAATCTCCATTAGGATTAGTTCATATCTGGTTTGCTAGAAAATAGTTATCAAAAATTTGAAAAAACGTCTCCTTATTTTATTTTTCAATGTTTAATATTTTCTATGGCACTAAAGATGAATTTGTCTTCTCCTTCCAAATATTGACATGATCGTCGATTCTACATCCTAACCACAAAATTGTTATCCCTGCATTGGATAGAAATTCTTTGGCATCCATTAAGAACTTAATCATGAATTGTGGATAGAGGATCAAGCATAAAACCACTTTAATACTAGCTCCTTGGCTTATACGTCCATGGTATTATGTCATACCTGTTATAAGTTGCCTCAATGAACATATGTCTTTGACCACACTATCAACAAGCCATAACTACGTGTCTGATTTCATCATATGTCTGTCATGATATTATAATAGATCTATGTGGATGATATCCTTGGTAATCTTGTTCTTAAAACATATTGTTCATCTTGAGATGGTTTATACTCGAGAATATTTTCATCATATCTGCCTTGAGTGATCTATGATACTTATAACTCTTCAGATTGAATCAACCTCTAAGGTTGATCTCTTAGCATAATATGATGGATCAATATCAAAGAAAGAGTTCTTCTATGTACTTCTCATTCGTACATTCATCTCTCATTTTTATGAGTTCAAATTCTCATGTGGTAAATTGTCTATTATATAACCTTTTTGCATGTCTTTGGTACTGTCTTCATTGTTTTTCATTTCCAGAATTCATTGGCTAATCACCTCCTAATACATATAAACCAATCTCATGTCTAACTAATTGAGCCACCCATAGTATCTCATTATCAAAACAACACACTCATCGGGAGGATACGAAAACTACATAATATTTACTAAGTCAATCTCGACATTGACATATGTTTCACCAAATTTATCGATTGTTAAAAGGATAAAGAGCTTACAGAATCAACTATCAGATAGCACCCTTAGCAAGTACTGAAAGGATTAATATCAATTGGATCTACTAGATGCTTATGTCTATATGTACATTGAAGACTATATGAATATAAACTAATGGAAAATATACTGTTGTATGAGTAGAATTCACATATAAACAGCTCAAGGGAAGGAGTTTATCCTTAGCACCCCTACATATAGTGATCTAAAAACATTGGAAAGCTCTGGGGACTCGGATTTCCATGTACAAACAACATTGCGTGAGTATGAATCTCACGATTCACAATTTTGAAAGTATCTGATGGAAATTTCAATACAAATCAATGATGATGATTATAGGCAACTCATAAATGTCACGCATGAAGACACAGTGAATGATGAATCATAATAGTGCCACCATCATCCCTAATCTTCATACCATATCAAACACATGGATGGACAACATTGAAAGAGTACTTTTTTCAAATCATCTTCCAATATGCATTCTCCATAAATGACATAGTACAATTAAGGTAGATGCCATGGCTACTATTGGATTGTTTCTAAGATTAGCATAAGATACTAGAGATTTTAATTTCCTCATGTAAAGAAATCTTGCAGGGTTCCTACTGGCATGACACACCGGAATACTGTTTGGTAGATGTGGAAGTTGCATGGTCCCTTTTCCTCTAGTACGTAGATATCTGAGAAAATGAACTTGAGGAAGAATGGTACAATGTTCCCACATGATATTTCATCCAGTGTTTGACCAAATTATTAGAACCCTTATCAAACACATCTCATGTTATACCCTCCTTGGAGGCACTCTCTATTGGTCTATAGGCTACTAGATGGCATTTAGAATCCTTGCAAAGTAATGTTATCATTCCTATTCTATCGTGTTATTACTGGAGCCTGAATATAAAGAAAAATTGATTGTCAGCTATGTGAAGAAATGTGTCCTAATGCCAAAATTATGGAAAATTAATCCTTAGATACATTATGGTGCTCAAACTATAAATATTAGTAAGTATATGACTACATGTTCCATGTCTATTTTCCCTCCTATGAAAAAACTGGGGGATCAATCTCATAGGGAAGCTTGCACCTAGATTCATGTAATGGTTATAAAGGAGAATCATTACCACAATTTAAGTACTTTACCAAATGAGTCTGGAGTGTAGTAATCCTTAATTCACCTACATACCTAATAGGTGCTTAGATCTCACAATTTCCATGGAATTTAAACAGCCATAATTATACCATTATGACATCCCTATTTACCATTACATCTGACACAATGGACAAATATTGAGGTCTCTTAAGTTAATCCTAGAAAGTGAAGGCCTTGTGTCAATGCTTTAAAATATTGAAAAACGTGATACAAGAATCCTTATCACCCTCAAGGTAATGGAAAAAAGAGTGTAGGCCATAAATAAAACTAATTCTTTAGATTATGGAGAAACTAGTTCCAGTAAGACGGGTTGTGTGCTGACATCTCAAAAATTTGTCCTTCCTTACGATACTTATATCCATCTATTACCCATATGTTTGTAACCCCATTATTCTAATTGTGTCTTGACATGAAATATATCATCCCTGATAGAGATTGAGCTTCCATATTTACGTATATCCTATAAAAAACTATCTAGATAATGAAGAGGAATACAAAGTTGGCTAGAATAGCAAAGCTTGAACTGTTTGATGATAAAATACCTACATTCCTTGTATAACCTTAATGGAGTGTATCAATAATTGAATCAACATTAGCTAAAATAAGCACATAATCTAATCATGAATTTGAGGTTGGATATCATTGGTCCTAAATAAAAATAGTTCAATATAATTAAACAGTGTGAAAAGTTAGAGGTAAATTTGAGCCTAGCTGGTTCAAACCATACATTGTGAAGATAAATTTTCTCAATAAACTTGTGGAATTTGGATCGAGAGACCAAGGAATTCCTTATTATTTTTTAACATAGTGACTTAAAAGTGATAAGAAACCCAAGGTAAAAGTTCTTTAAGAAGTACACTAACTTAAAAGATAAGTTCCATATATTTCTTAGTTAGTGATTTGACCATATTTCCAAAGAGAAAATCAAGGGTTATGTGATTTCATGATATTTCCCTTTTCCTCTATACTAAATTTTATGAAATATATTCAAGGAGAATCTATATACACACAAGAAAAAGATAGGATGAGTCAATATGTGATTGCAATATATCTCTAAATCATATATGTATATAAGTGATTTTCCAGGTAATTGTTTTGTTATAGAAATAGTAACAAAACATAACATGAAAAACGTCTGATGATTCTATATGATAGTTTTAATACAACTCTTGTTATATGATAAATTTTCAAGGTATGTAATCGAAACAATAGCAAAGCATAACATGGACAACATCCAATGATTCCATATCAGAAGATGACTCTTTATATGAGTTTTAGATTATTCAATAAAATGAATTTTTTGAATAATTATTTGGAGGAGAAAGATGAATGATAGAATTTGATAATAGCATGCATATTTTTTTTGACATCCTAACATGCAAATATATTATGTTTTTATATAGAAAATTTGATCATAAATATAATTTTATATACAAAAAATCCAATTTAAGAATTCGGACTTCTTATATATGAAATTGAGCATGGAATGCAAGGTCCTTGTCCTATAGATACAAGGATAACAATGTTATTAAGGATTAAATGAGATGAAAAAACCTCGTAATAAAAATTAAAACTAATAAGGTCACATGTTTATAAAATTTTCACAAAATAACACTTTACTACTAACATAGAAAATGATATCATGAAATCCAAGTTTTAGTCACAAGCAATTGTGTGTGTGTGTTTGTGTGTGTGTGTGTGTGTGTGTGTGTGTGTGTGTGTGTGTGTGTGTGTGTGTGTGTCCCTTTTACTTCATCCTAAAAAGTTTATTCCCTTTAGGAATTCTGTATTATAAGAAAATATTCTCAATTATGCTTGATTTCTAAGAAATCCAAGGTTGCATCTACTTTACTGACATTTTTTTAATTCAATCATATTTCCCATGTTGTTTTTGGTAGTTGTAATGGTACTCATCTAATCCTTTTTTTATTAAGGATAAAGTTTTTTTACTAGGGCCCTACCAAGGTATAAAAGGCCAGAAATCCCAGATAGAGACATTAACATACCAAGTTACAAAAAGAAATAGCTTCCTAGCATCGAAAGATACATCTAGGTACGAGAGATAGTTTTCTTGTGAATGGATTTTTTCTTAGTGTGTACAATTTTCCACCCATATGAATCCTCCTTAATAGGAATAATAACTTCAATATTGTCAATCGGTAGATATGTGCTTTTTTTACAAGGAGAGTGGGGAGGGACATTTTCCTTTGCCACTTTACACAAATTTGGTTCAATATTTTTTATCGTATGAGTTTCACCATTTGACTTCCCCTTGTTTCCATCAATTGAAATTTCTCTAAGATGGGTTTTTGGTACTCATTCGGCCACATCCTCTGAAAATTTGTTTGAATCAAGATTTTCCTTAGTAACAAAAACCAAATGTTTAGGGAGATCATTTTTCCACCAATTGGATCTCTCATTTTTACACTTTTCCATCCCACAATCAACATCAATATGTATGAAATAGAAACATCTTCCACATCTAAAAGGTATACCTTCATAGTCCAGGGGTTGTGTCCATGTTTTTTTTTAACTTTAAGCTCAATGTGAGAAAGAAGGTTCTTTAAGGTAACAAGCACTACAAGAATTCTAGCATAGGTTGTGTGTGTAGAATCAGTGGTTTGGGAGTCAATTTTTATAATGTATCATAAAGCATTGCCAATGGAGATGAGACAGGCTCGGTCCCAGAATCGTAGAGGTAGAAGATGTAGTCTAATCCATAGCCATTTACAAGAAAATGATTCAGTAGATGGGTTAAAAGAAGAATACTGGGGTTTTATGATAAGGTACCATTGTTGTAATTCCCATAAATTTCTAGCTATTGTGAACTTATCAATAATAGAAGAAAAAAATGTACAATAAAATTTCCCTTAGCACAGGGATAAATATCTAACCTAACATCCAGAAGAAGGATCCAATGTTTTGAAATCCAAACGTGTAAAACTAGAATACTAGGAAAAAAGTTGTTGAATCTACAAATCAATGCATGGTATTGATAGTAGGATTCAAATTCAATCACCTCATCCCCAAAAGAAACACTTGGATTGCTGACGAAAGGCCGCAAGGATTTTTGTCCTATCTTCCCCTGCAAAACCTCCTAGAAAGAGAGGTTAAACAACTTGTCTTGAACAGTCCCCATCTAATCCAGATCATTGATAACAACCCACTGAATATCAACATGACGAGTAGGGAAGGAAACTTCCTTCCCACCATATGCACTATGGAAACTGCCTTTCCCAATAGCATCATTGGTGTGGTTCAAAGAAGGCACAAAATTTACAAGTGGAAAATAGGAAGCAACGCATACCCCATAGAAAATGCCTTAATAGGCCAATTCCCACAGCCATGGCCATGGCTGTTAATGATGGACCCATCTCTAAGAGTAGAAACAACCAATGGTCACACAAGGGAGGAACTGTAATGCCCACTCCTCTTCGACACTTATCCACTATGATTTTTATTATTGTTGATTAGAGACATTGACATTATGATTATTATATTTTTATTAGCGGGTTATAGACTAAATAGACTTTTAGATTATCGATATGTTGTGATTCATATTTTGGATTATGATATGCTAGCTGACATTGGTGGATAGTTTTATACATATTTATTTACATGGTTCTGATTTTATACTGACACATTATATTCATGATGCATTTCCTATGTTTGTATGTATGGATTATTCTTTGTGATCTCATTTATGTTAGTAAAATGGTAGAATCGAATTATTTAGAAATTTTAGATAGTTGATAGAATTGCTTAATTTTGATGATGATTATGGATTGATATGTATGAGTTATTTCTTAATGTTATTGATGCATCCTTGAGGCTAGAGAGGCATTGTTGTTTGTGATTGTAGGAAAATTATATTACTATCCACCAAAGGGGGATAGGGGATCAACCCTAGAAGAATGTTGGGTGTTTGCAAAAAAGCCAATTTTACAACTTGTGTTTTATGTGTGTGTTGTTTAATTATTATGCTTGGTTAGGATGTTTCCCATGGGGGGTTAACTCATGTGTTATGGCCAAGGGTTATGATGTTTCCCTCTTTTAATTTTGGGTATTTATGTTGTGGTGCATGTCTCTCATTATTTGTAATATCTATTCACTTTATTAATACTTGTTGATATGTTTTAAATTAGTTAATTTAACTTAATTAGTAAACTAAAATGAAAATGAGAAAAAAATGGCATTTAATAGGGTAGATGAACCTTGATATTTGCTTGATGTTGAATGGAATTAATTGCATTTTGAAGTGTTTACTCTTCCTCCTTTCCAAATCTCGAATTTTTCCTTAGAGGCCACTTTTTGAGACTTGTGGAACAAGTTAACCTTGTCCCTTACTTCTCAAAGTCATCCAACAACCATACTTATGAGTATGGAGTTAATTTTAGCATTTTTAATGCATTTGTTGAGTGAAAAAGAGCAAATAAAGTCACTTTTCTACTTACCTCATTTAATATGTCCTCATGTTGGAGTGTACACTTGTGCATGTCATAGCCTTACTTGTTCATTTATTAGCATTGATCTTTGTGTGTTGACTTGTTGAGTTGGAATGGAGGAATGATGAAGTGGCATCCTACATGGAGCCACCTAATCATCCTCACCTCCTTTTCTATTTATTGATGTGCATTTGGAGTAATTGGGGTTACATTTCTCATTTCTACACTTGCATTTTTGTAACTTTGGCTTGGGATTGCATGCTTAGAGATTTTATAATTGCATTTTTGGGATTTTTCTTAGATTAAAGGTGTTTAAAGATTGTTGTGTGAATATTTTGGAAGATAAATGGAGAGGTAGGATCTTCACTTATTGTTGCTTCTTTTATATACATATGTAGTAGTGAAATTTGTGATTGTTGAGTGTATGCTATGTTTGTTGTGATTGCATTATGTTGGGATGGGTAGATTGCCTTTAAGAGTGGTGTGGGAGAAGGAAATGGAGTTCTATTTTTTAGGAGGAAAAATGTAGTTAGTGAGGAAAATATGGAGGGAGTGTGGGAGAGGTGCTCCACCTGTGTGGAGGTGCAAAGGGAGAGATAAGGTGTTGTGTGTGATATTGATAGTGCACTAGGAGGTATTGGGATGACCCTCTTCCCACATGGGAGGCATAAGGAGAAGGCTCTGTTTTCTTCTCTCCATTTGGCTCACTATTAAGCCTTTGTGATTGTGATGAAAATTTGAATCTTATTTTTGTTGGTTATGAAAAATAATGCAAAACTACTCTTGTTGAACTTTCTTGAAAAATGTGATTGAGTGTTAAAATATTGCATGAGCGTTGAAAATATGTATGTGTGTATTTTTTGGAAGGCATTATTTGTGAAATATTCAAAGTTGCAAACACACCTTATTGTTCTATGGTTGGGGCTTGGGGGCCGATAAAAAGGATGACTTCTCATTTTATTTGATTAAAGGTTGGGCGGAGAGCGCCGCCTACTCTCCTTTCTTTGTATTGTGATTCAAATTTTAATAAATGAAAGAGTGCAAAGTTGAAGCTATGAAGTTGGAAGATGATATCAATATGAAGACTTGTGTATTTGAGTCCATGGAAGAATTCCTATGTTGTTAATTTGGCCATGTTGTTTCCACTTAGAGTGGAAGGCTTGTAACTCTTGCATTTCAATGGAGTAGTTTCTTATAAATATATTTATCAACCTTTTATTATTATAGTTGAAAAAGGACCTTGAAGTAGTATTGTAGTTGAAATGAAGTTATTTCAAACCTGGACCCTTATTTAAAAGTTGTATTATGATTTCAATTCGAAAGGAATGGTGTTCTCATGTGGAAAGTGAATTTTGTTTCCTTTTTAGTATTGTTGTCAAATGTGATTTAAAAAGGAGCAAGAATAAGTTTTATTTAAGTATGTTATAGTTTTATTCTCTTCAAATGAATGTAAAATGGAGTGATTTAGGTTGTTGTGTTGTAGTCAAATTTTATACAATGTTATAAAGGGAAAATTATGCATTTAGTGTTTTCAACCAAGAAAATTGTTCACTTCTTTACTTGTATTTAGTTAAATGAAAGAAGTATTAGCTCAACTATTTCTCAAAAACAATAAATCTATTAAACAATTAGACCCATGTAATTAGGCATACATGTTATACAAATTACTTATATATTCAAATATATATAAATATACTTCTTATACAAGTAAAATCTACCTAAATTTATATTTGGAAATTAAAACACAAAAATAAATAAAATGTGAATAGTAGTTATATAAATTATAATTATGTGTTTTAAATGAAATATTTAAATATAGTATATTATATATATATAATATTAAATAATTGAATATGGAAAAAATCGGTATTTGGATAGGTTACTTTGAAAGTAAATTTTGTAATATAAAAAGAAGGAATTTAATAAAACAAGCTTGTTTAATATAAAAAATGGATTATTTTATTGTTGGACCATATAGGCCTGTGTGGCCTTAGGGGAAAAACTAGAGTGGTGGGTTTGGGTGGTGCCCCACCCACATTCACTTAAACCCCCTAAAACGGCTGCAGCCATTCCATATAACTTCTCTGTGTTTTTTTATTATGGGTCGAGCCAATAGACTTTTCTTATTGTTAATATATATATATATATATATATATATATATATATATATATATATATATATATATATATATATGCGTTACAAAAAATGTACTACCCTAGCCGCGCGGGTATATAAGTATTTAACTCAACTTTGTAAGCACAAAAAAATATAATATAATATATATACCCACAAAACCTGCAAATATGTGTAAATATGAAACAAACAAATGGGGAAAATAATGCCCATAACCCGAATAGGGTAAATCCAGTATTAAATTAAAAATAGAAAAAATAGATATACACATTTAACAACCTTGGAGGGCATGGCCTAACTCGAATCCTCCATGAGAGCTTCCCAAGCTTTAATGGCCTCGTTCCATGGCTCCTCCTTTGAAACCTGCAAAACAGCACATAAAAAAGAGAACAAATGAAAAGATTAGGGTAAAGAAAGGAATAAAAGGTTCCATAAGTATTTTTTAGGGGTTAAAGGGAAACCCTAAGATCTAAGGGCTCATAGTGAGTCAATCTAAGGGTGGGTGTTTAGTCATATAACTTTAAGTGGTTGACTTTTTTATGGGAATGGGTTGTAATTGAAGTGAATCCGTTAATTGGTGAATGGTGCCACTTGGAACATTAGGGAGTTGGAATAAGTTGTAACCCCTCTCTTTTGGGACCAACAATTAAATAACTAACAAATGGTCATAGGTTAAATAATTTATATTGTGCATGTGTATTTTAGGTTATGACCCTAGAGAATTAATTTAATTAAAGGAAAATTGGAAATGGCCCTTTCATAACGTAAAGGGATATTTAAATGGGAAAATTACGGGATTAATTAGTCGATGTATAAAATAAATATTAATGGAATCCTATAAGAGGGTTAAAATCTGAAAAGAATGTAGGAATAAATTAATAATATTTAATTATTAATTCAATTATAACTACTTTGCAAATATGTGAAATTAATTAAACATAATTAAAGTGCATTAACCTAATAAACTTTTAAACCAAAATTTATAGTAATTTTTCCTAGTAATTAATGAGTTTTTTCTTTGTTTTTATGCGTCATTTTTGTGGGCATTACACGTACCACCAGTCATAGCAGAGAGAGAGAGAGAGAGAGAGAAACTGTACCACCTCCTGGAGAAGATTCATAACCCACCCTGGATCCAGATATGGATCCTGCACTGCTACCTAGAGAAGAGTAGTTTCCCACCCGCTAGCAATATCTGGAGCTCGCGTTGGTTACGGTCACAACAAAATTAGGGCTAGGGTTGGAGGATTTCTTTAGGGTATCCATCATGGAGACTGTAGATTAATTTCATTAATATTGGATTTTCCAATGTATAAATCTTAATTAATGGCATGGATTTCATGGTCAACACTTTCTAGGATCAATGTGTGTTTAGTCACCCTCTTGCACGTGTATGTGTGTGTCTGTGTGTACACCAGTATGCATTTAATTATTTATATATATGATATAAATTTAGGTTCTAGAACATGCGCATTTGCTTGTACTTTTGTTTTTAATTGATGGATATTGATGGTGATGGGATACCCATAGCTATGGCTTGAGGATTGATGGAGTTCATAATTTGTCATGATGGATCATTTCCTCTTAACCTTATGAGGACATCCATATCCTACAATTTTGATATAATTTTTATATTTTAAGGTCATGCATGTGGTGGACTACTCATTACTTTGAACATCAGAGTTTGAATTTGTACCCAGAGATATGTGTTGAGCATTATGTATTGTGGGTGTCTTAAAACTTGCATGACCAATGTATGTTCATTTACTATGGATGTAGATGCTAATATTCCAAATGTATATATAACATTCTAAGAATTTACCAAAGTACTAGTAACTACTCATTACATCTTCACAAATTCTTGTTTTAAGTGCACATAAGGTTTTGTGAAGTAAATGTTGATAAAGGAAAAGTAATTATTCCCGCAATCTAATTTTATATATGAATGAAATGAAATGAAATGTTTTTAATTGCATCCAGAAGACCAGTTAAGCTTGTGAAAGCTAGTTTTTAATTGAGTAATGATGATTTCTCCAATTCATTTAATTTCAATGCCTATATATGCTTTTAGTAATTAACACATAACAAATGCCAAATAGTGTCTTATTTTTGTTGAATATGTTGTAGTTGAATTTAGACATGTTTAATTATATTAAATGGTTATTACACTATTGTTGTTGTAAAAGTGTAAATTTACTTATTTATTTTTTAAAATGTGAAGTATTTTTTATATAGGAATATTTATTTAAATATACAATGTTACTATAACTAGATGCATTTGATACATGTGATACTAGTATTTACCTCAAAGTTGTAAAGTAAATAATAGTGAATGTGATTTTTTTAAATACAAAAACATTATACAAGACATTTTTTTGAATATTTAAAGTATAATTGAATAACAAAATAATTCTCTTACCATTATGATTATTATAAGAGTATGGATTTTAAAATGGCCCATGGATTTGCATTATCCTCTGTAAACCCACATGTATTAGAGGACATACTCGACAAGGAGGAACTCTTCTTGTACCAAGGGCCCATTTTCTTCTTTAATAAATTCTATCCAAGTTTCAAAGAACTTAATTAGTGGATTATTGATAATGTAACCCTTGTATTAGGGGGAAATATAAATTTTCCCTTTTGCTAAAGGAAATTTTATTGTTATCTTTACAGATTCTAAGGATAGAAATGAGATTTATCAAAACAATATGTGGATTTAGGATTATCACCTACCTATGATGAAACTATGGTATGTCAACTTTAATCCCCTCACAAAATATTTGAACATCATATCGATTTAGGTGTGGATCCCTCATCTTCCATTTCAGTTTTGGAATGTGTCAAGTTTTTTAGCCACTGGGAATACTTTGGGGGAATTCGTGCTTAGAGATCCTACCATAATGAAATCCTCTAACGCCACTTATGCTTGAATTCTAGTTATTATTGAAATTTCATCAGATCTCCCAGTCCAAATAGATTTTAAAGTGAAGGAATGGTCACTGAATAAAAATCTCAATTATGAGGTAATTCCCTTTCATTACCTCAGTTGTTTTAAAGTTGAGAACTTGGCCATGAAGTGTTGTACCAAGCGTAAAATGGTTGTCTCTTGTTGGAAGGATTGACTTCTAGGTCTTATAATAATAGGATGATCTCAAGTAGATTTTCAACCACCTATGTGTGTTGTTTTATAAATTAATACTATCAACCCAAGAATGAAAAAAAGTATTCAAGAAACAGGGAGGTAGAACCATCCATCCTTAATCTTGTGGGTATGGTCGAAAATACTATGTTGGATCATGTGGGACACCTTACCATTGCTTCAATGAAGAGGGTTTCTTCTATGTCAACTTGACAGAAAGGAAATGAGGTGAAAGTTTCAATTGAGGAATGAGAAAGGCCCTTTTTCTAAACAAGGATTATTCGGGCAGATATAGAAATTTTCATTCCTATCTCTCTTGAAGAAGAGGTCTAGACTTTGGTTAATAAGAAGAGAAAAGGGAAGTAAAACAGGATAGTCGAATACACTAAAATGTTGTTGTGGTCTCAGAAAAGAAGTTGAATGGATTTTCTTTCTTATGATGAACTGATCATTAATCCTAATGAAAATAGAAGACTTTGAGATCTATTTTAAGATCTAATATTGGATAAAGTAGAAGTACATGGTTTCTTGGATCCATTTCAAAATCCAGGGCTAGTTGATCAAGCTTTTTTAATTATGTTTCTTGGTTTGGTATCAAGTGGGTGTTAATGTTTTTTTCTTTTTCTTGTTTGTAAAATATTTGAGAGAACTTTCAAAACCTCCTAATTACCAAATTAAAAAACTATGATTTTTATGAATTATTCATGAGAAATATTCATTAATGTATATATTTATTTCTATCATTTAATAACTTTTTTTTATCATGGAATGAGGTTTTAAAGACTAGGGTGTTGTGTAAGTGTGTCATGTTAATGCATCACATTACCTCTAAAAACTTTAATTGACTCCCCTATTAACAATGTGCACTAGATTATTTTTAATTTTCACAGAGATATGGGGAACACTAATTTCAACGGTACATAATTTCGCAGCAAGTTTTAGATCAATCCTACTAAGAAATCGGGTATTTTCAATTTTAACTTCAATTCTTTTTTGTCGCATATTTCCATTATAATAAACTAATTGTATAGTGTTTAATTTTATTACATGTGCAATTTTTAAAAATATGTTGGCAACTACTATGTCTATATGAATAATGGAAATGCCACCACTCCTCCCACAAAAGGGGAATAAATAGAGGGTTATTCTCTGTAAGGTATTTTACTGAAGATTTATTTAATTTAATTTAATTATTTTATTTATCTTACTATAACTACAAGATAATGGGTCTTTTATCAACAAAGTTTCTACAATTTTATTGTGTATGTTTTATTTAAAATTGTGAATCTAATTTTGTGATTAAATGTGAAAAAATCTACAATAAAAAATATTGTGAGATTTCTATAATTTAATAAATGTGGCCAATTTTGTTACATATCTACAATTTAAAAATATTTTGAAATTTTTAATGATTAAAAAATGCAGATAATCTTCAATTTTAAATTGAGACATGTACCCTTAAGCTCCAGAAATATAAAATTATAAGTATCTCCATAAGTTTACAAATTTTATATCACATACAAATAAATAAAAATTGTGTGAAACATTGAATATTTATATCAATGTAATGTTGTTTGTTAATATAGTAAATTTAGATCCTACATATATTTGAATCCTCTTTATAAATTATAAGATAATATTTTATTAGTTTTATTATATTTTAAAAATATGATACTAACTTATTAATGTTACTGTAATTTTCTAACATGCATACTTAAATGCATGTCTAGGACATATTATCAAAAAACTAAATTTAAAATATATTGTTAAATATAAAACAATAAACTGAAAACCTTAACAATTTATAAATCTAACAATCATACATGAATTGTACAATGTGAATGCCGAAGGAGAGACATTTAAGGTAGAATACAGGGAAATGAAATGATAACAAAGGAACAAGGTAAACGAATAAGGGTTTGAGGGAGGAGAGAATGATGGTACGGAGAAATGGTTGGGGAAAATAAATGGGAACTTTATTTTTCTAGAAACCACGTCTCATTTTTATCAAACGCAAGGAAGCGAAAGAAGTTATGATTTGGAAGGAAACATATTTTGGAGGTATTATTGAAGGTGAGGAGTAGTTAATGAATATTTCCCATGTGAATAACTATTTATAATTTTAATTCTTTTTTTTTGGGTGATAAAATGATTATCATGGTATTGAATAATTTGTGCTCCACATTATCATCACCATGTCACATACAATTTACACAAGAGTATGATTTGCAGTGAAAGGGTTCAAAATAAAAAATGGAGAAATTCCAACATGATCCTGGTTTGAAATCTAATTTTAATTTAGACATGAAGAGTGTTCATTCAACAAGCGTCATTAATTTTTCTATAAATTACAAGTGCCAACAAGTGACCCTTACAAAACAGAAAAAATGGAAATTTTATAGAAAAATGGAGAAAAACAAGAGATGCATGAACAACCAAGGATTATTGTACCCCTACAACATGTAGGAGTAAGATCCCTAATTATATTTTATATTCCATTCGTAAGTTATAAACATATCTTCTATATAATGTCTTGCATTATTTGGTGTAAATCGCTCATCAATTTGTAATGAGGGACTTTGAATACTTAAACCTTCACAATGTAAACTACTATATATGGTTCAGGTATAAATATGTCTCGCAATTTTTGGCAAGAGTGGTGGGTAAAAATTGTACTATTTTTTGTGGCTTGGGAAAAATTAGAATACCAAAAGTTTACAATCTAGTGAAAGAAACAAATTGAAATTATTGGCTTAGGAGAAAGGCTTGAGAGACAATTGTATGATAGAGTAAGGAGTGTCCACGTGACATTTTGATGTGTGGTAGGGTAGGGGAAAGGCAAGGTGGTGATTGATTAAGAATGTGTACTGGCTCCTCTACATTATCCAATGCTAAAACTAACTCTCAATAACACACACTCTACAATGCCATGATACATGTTGGGGTTATGTTACTTTTTCATGACTCATAATCACACACTATTATTTTCCTATGAAAATGAAAAATAACCATATTATGATTGTGGTCATGTAGCTTTGTGAGAAAGATCAACATTTACCTCCCTTAGTGTACTCTGTATTCTATTACTTGTGATAATGAAGTCTCATGGAGTTAAATCACTGCATGATAAATAGAAAGGTTGGTTCATATGTTATTCTATTGCAAGTTTATTTTGTAAACACTTCTTGGGAAGGATTTTACCAAATGTGGGGTTGTTTTGGTATATTTTTGGGACTCACATTTTGCCATGGTTTAGACTTATCATTCTACTAACTATTACAGTTGGCGGAATATTTAAGGGAAGCTTTGTAACACTCCCATAAATACACGCAACACGAGGGAATGGTCAGCAGTAAATTATTTCCATCAATGTAATTAGATATGAAATGTGGAATGTGTAATTAAATCTCATGTGATGATCTTGACATATCCTACTGGTCAACCATATTTACATTCATTTGAAGTGTTCCTCACATTTTTTTAACCCTTTTTTCACTTCCTCCAGCTTTTCATTTCATGCCTATGTAGGCAAATAGCTCATTGTAACATGCACGCAATCATAAAATAGTTTCTTTTTACATATACCCCAACCGTGTATATAAGAAATGATCTTCATTGCATTTTGTGTGTGGTATAGATTGTCAAATACTAAAAAATAAACAAGAAAACCTTTCTAGATAATGAGAATAATCAAGCAAAGTGAACATTATTATAGTGCAAGCCTATTTTTAGATTACTTCATTTAGCATTACAAATAATCTCCATAAGAATATTCTCCCTCTTGAAAATGAAGGAAATGGTTCAGATTTCTAACTATAAATTCTCTCACAAAAATCTTGGAGATAAAAATTTTTGTAGTTGGGTAATGAGCACATATCTTAATGTTCTTAACAACTACAATAGTTATTCCATAGGGTGTGCCTAACCAACTAATTATAGTCAACAAAACTTGAAATTTGAAAAATATACTAAGATCCATGTTCAAATTTTCAAAACAAACAATATACTTAAGATTTTACATTTCATTGTTCATGTGGATGCCATACATATGATATAGGAATACAAACAAATCTAGAATATATCATCTAGATTTTCCTCAAAATCAAGTTCATGTGTGCCACTTGCGATAGCTCCACTCTCATTAACTCCACTCTCCGCTCCTTGCGAACTCCCTTGAGCGTCATCGTCGCCATCAAATAATGAGGTGTATTATTTTATTCATTAAGTGTTTAGGGTTCGGTTTTAGGGAGTAGAAAAGTAAATAAAAAATAAAAAATGAAATAGAACTTAGAAAACATGTATATACTGCTGGATACGTACCTGAATGTGGAATGTGTAATTAAATCTCATGTGATGATCTTGACATATCCTACTGGTCAACCATATTTACATTCATTTGAAGTGTTCCTCACATTTTTTTAACCCTTTTTTCACTTCCTCCAGCTTTTCATTTCATGCCTATGTAGGCAAATAGCTCATTGTAACATGCACGCAATCATAAAATAGTTTCTTTTTACATATACCCCAACCGTGTATATAAGAAATGATCTTCATTGCATTTTGTGTGTGGTATAGATTGTCAAATACTAAAAAATAAACAAGAAAACCTTTCTAGATAATGAGAATAATCAAGCAAAGTGAACATTATTATAGTGCAAGCCTATTTTTAGATTACTTCATTTAGCATTACAAATAATCTCCATAAGAATATTCTCCCTCTTGAAAATGAAGGAAATGGTTCAGATTTCTAACTATAAATTCTCTCACAAAAATCTTGGAGATAAAAATTTTTGTAGTTGGGTAATGAGCACATATCTTAATGTTCTTAACAACTACAATAGTTATTCCATAGGGTGTGCCTAACCAACTAATTATAGTCACCAATTATTCGTCACGGTGGCAAAGAAATAATTTTTTTCCTCTTCCACATCATCAAATGTCTCCAATCTGCAAAATAACATGTTGCCTTCATCTCTTAAGCTAATTTCACTAGCTTTGCATATATTTCCTATATTTGTAGATGCACTCTGTGGTATATGATTTGTCTCTAGGACTTCAATCCAACTACATATATGAATCTTTTTCATTCCTTTAGCTTTCAGCAATCATTGTCTCATTTGAACCTCACCTTAATAGGAATCAATGGAAGAGAAAAGAGTAATCAATGGGAAATAAAAATGCAACGGTAATCAAAGGCAAAGAAAAAATGGTATGATATTTATAAAAATAGTAATCAATAGAACAAAAAACTGCAATGGTTTTTCGACAACCATGTGTGAAAACGCCTATCAATACACATAACATGAGGGAATGGACGGTAGTAAATTATTCCCACCAGTGTAATTACATACCGAATGTGGAATGTGTAATTAAATCTCAAATGGTCACCTTGACATATCCTACTTGTCAAGAATCTTTCCATTTATTTTAATTTTTTCTCACCATTTTTTCTAGCCCTTTCGCCACCTCCCCCTCCATCTTTTCATTCCATACATATGTAGGTGTTGTGCAAACAATTTAGTGTAATGTCTATGTAAACATAAAACATTTTTTTTAGAGAAACCCAAACATTGTATAAAAGCAACGATCTGCATTACTTTCTATGTGTAGTCTAGATTGCCAAATACTCAAAAATAAAAATAAAACCTTTCGAAAAATTGAGAATAACCAAGCACATGACACATTATTATAGTGCACGCCTTTTTTTCGATTGCCTCATTTAGCATCACGAATAATATCCATAAGAACATTCTCCTTATTTAAAATGAAGGAAATGGTTCTCATTTCTCACAAAAAATTCTCTCACAGCAATCTTGGAGATAATGTTCACTGAAGTGTGGTAATGAGCAGATACTGGAAGGTTTTTAACAATTGCATTATGTGTTCCAGGGGGTGTGTTTAACCAACCAAATGTAGTTACCAACTTTTCTTGATGGTGGCAGAGAAATAATTCTTTTTCCACTTCCACACCATTAATTAAATGTCTTTAATCTACAAAATAACATGTTGCCTTCATCTCCCTATCCAATTTCTCCAAATTAGCATAGATATCCTCTTTTTGTAGATGTGATATATGATATATGATTTTTCTCTTGAGCTTTAATTCAAATACATCTACAGATTTTTTTAATTCCTATATATTTCATCGATCTATATATCATTTAAAGCTCACATGCCCACTTCTACATATATGTTTGAGAGAAAAGCATAAGTTGCATCATTTTTAGGATCCAAATCAAAATGCATTACACACTTTAAACACTCCTAAGACTTTATTCATATGTGGTCTACAAGATCCAAGAAAACACTTCTGCATATCCACTTCAAGTTTAATTGGCATCTTACAATAATGATCAAGGTATCTTAAAGATAGTCAGGGTGAGAAAGAAATTCAACCATACACACATAATTGTTAATTGCAGGTGTGTGCAATAAAGGTTGTTCATGTGATTAAAGTATGTACAACCCTCATGTAGTAAACCTGCATGGTTACATGCTCATAGAACAGAAGCAAAGTTTTTGGAATGTAAAAAAAGTTCCCAATATAAAAAAAGGTTCCCAGCATTACACAAAAATCTAAAAAAGACCAGAGAGTGCAACTGCACAATCTAATAGAAATCACTTTCCATTATAATTTGTTGTGTTTCCACACCTAGCTCTAAAATTACCATTTTAGCACAAGCCTGGAGTATAGTGGCAGTGGTTGTCAATGAACGGACTAAGTGAAACCTTTTTTGAGGAAAGCCCCTAACTTCCAGCACGTTCCCATTTGCACGGATTTCAATGTAAGTCAAAATAAGTACAGTCGGGATTCATATTTAACACTTGCATGTTCAGTGGATAAGTCGGTCAAACCTTAGCAGTTGAAAAAGATAGGTAACCAAATTAGTACGGAGGCTCGAGTAGGATCAAGTAGAGTTTTACATTCATTGAAAATTCAAGTGATTTTTCCCAAAAGCAAAGAAAACAGGAAACCAGTGGTGAAGCTAGGAGAAGAAAAGTATATTCTTGCACATTATTGACACAATGTGAGGATTTTGAGAGCTTGATTTTCAAGACACCATCAGCGAAGCAATACAACTTTCATCATATGCCACAAAATAGAGTCATATTCTCTCAAAACAAGTGCTCGTAAAATACAACCTCATTGTTGTGGCCAAAACCTATGTGGAATTGTCAGTTTATTCAGTGGAGCTCATTTCCAAGAGCAAAATACCTACTTTGGATGAAATTACAATCAAAGACACCATAACCTTAGTGATCTTCAATAATCACAGCTTCCCGAGATCCTTTATGCTCTGATTGATGTCCATGTTGTGTTCCAAAGCTCCCATTTTAGCACAGGTTGGGAGGATGCAGGTTGTGGAATTTTTCTTTACACTTGCCAATTGCATTTGCATCAAAGTTTCTAAAGCCTTTTCACTGAACCCATTTTATGCGTCACCTGCAGTCAATGTTGTCCATGAAACCACGTTTTTTTATGAATTTTGTCAAACAGTTCAGGTGCCTTGTGTAAGGTTCCAGGTTTTACATACATGTCAACTACAACATTTGCAACTACATCATCTGACAAAATTCCTCTATCTATTATGCTTTGATGGAAGTCCATACATATTCCAAAACTCATATTTTGGCACAGGTCGGGAACAGATTTCTTCTGCCACGTATATGTCTTCTGCCATGTAGATTTCTTCTGCCACGTTTGTCTTCTGCCACCTCAAACGGATTTTACCACATTTATTTTGCCCATTCTTAGTCGTTTGATTTCAACGTATTTTAATTTCTGGCGTACACGTCAAAAATTGTGTTAGAGAGAGAAAGGATAATCTCAATTGTAAATACCTCTGGCATAATAATATTTTATTAATATAAATATTTCAAAATATTATTTTGTTAATAAAAGATAATTTTAAATTTGTATAAATATAAAAAATAAAAAAAATTCATTTTGCAATAAAAAAAAAATTTAAAGAAATAAGATTATAGACATTTTGTTAAATAAATGGTGTAAATTTTTTACATAGAAGTATTATAATAATAATTGAATTCATAAAAATTTATTAAACTTAGTTATTTCAAATAATTAAATATTTAAATTGTGGTCACATAATCGAGAGATATTTATAAAGTTATGTCGTTGGAAGAGGATTGAAACTTTTCTCATAATAATACATTTACATAAGTTATTCTCATTCAATATGTAACACCCACTAAAAACATGCACAAAGACAACACGAAAATATTAGATAACTTTTTTTTTTACTTGCTTGAATATTATACAACACCACAGGTGTTCTCAAGGACTACACACAACTCAAGATAAGCTCAACACAACATTGACCCACATAGGCAACAAGGGAACATACGACACTCATCACAACCAATTCACTTTTCTTTTTGACAAGGCACAACATAATAGTCCAACCACAGTACACATTTACAGTTAGGGTCTTCCCACAGTGTAATCTTTAGGATTACGTATTTTCTATAATCATATTTCAATTCTTAACTTAAGTTCTAGAAGTCTTATGTTATGATTCATACAATCCTTCTCATAAAGTTAGATTTCTTTTCTTTTATACTATTGAACATTTAGCTTAAGATATAACTCCTTGAATTAGGGTCATCTATAAAATGTCAGTTTCTTGATTAATTTGTTTGTTTATAAAAGGGGGGTATTCAATTACTCACCACAAGAAGGATTAGCCATACAAAAGAACAACCTAACAACATTCTTCTCCTAGCACACTAAAAGAGGTTACAATCCTACAATCCAACCACCACGCAAAATTATTATGGTTCACAGTTATCTTAGATTAATGATCCATATAACCAAATGATAAATAAGCTTGGTATTGGATTTATTAATGACCCCAACTCTTGAGATGACATACGAGGTTAGTTGGCGGCCTTCGCCAATCAATAGGTGGTCGGACCAAGAGGGTTTTTTTTACATTAAGAAAGAAGTTGGCTTTCTAAGGACACTACCCTAGAAGCAAGCATTATCCATAACGCACACCCAACAATCAATTAAATGGTGAAACAACATCTGCCAAGATAAGGTATAACTATGTCATTCCTGATTACCAGGTTCATGGCGATAATACCAAGCATACTAGCTATGACAACCATACAATTAGGGCTCTTACTTATTTAAGCTAGGAGGTGTTATAAGCATAAGGATTTAAATTCATTAACTGATTACAATTATGGATTTATAATTGATAATTTATATTTAAATGTTTCTCGATCCGTTATCCCATTTATCATGACCCCATTAACTTTCCAAATTACCATACATTCATTTACAACTTAAGATAATTTATGTATCCCAACAACTCTAAAGATAAAACTACCAGTACATGTTGAGATTAACAAGGTATATCTTTGACACAAGAAGATAGTTTCCCCTTTTTCCCACTTAAGTACTCCTTACTTCATCAATTTGTTTATAACATCGTATGTATGTATGTATGTGTGTGTGTATATATATATATATATATATATATATATATATATATATATATATATAAAGCATTATAAGGATTGCAATAACATTTTGTCATACCTAGCATTATATTATTGTCAAAATCTAGTAACATTTACTAATTAAAGTTAGAACTCATTTTTCTTACCATTATACTTTATGATAACTAGTCATGGATACATCGTTCCCTATCCAACACAACGCGCAATCCAAAGGTGACAAAGAGATCCTAATGTACTTGACTTGGAACAAATAGGAAAACAATATTAGTCAAGAAAGGCTAAACTATTTTCAAGATTGAAATTATATAATAAGATACACATAACAATGTTGTGATCATTATATATCATTCTCAATAATATTTTACAAGTTTTAGATTCGTTATGACAACATTACTCACAAGTACAAATTGTGCCCTTCTAACTCTCCAAACAAAAAACTATTCCAAAGTTTTTCAACATATTTAAGCATATGAGTAAAAGAACTTCATTACCAACATTGATGCAATTTCTATAAGTCTTTCCCTTTTTCTACTCACAAAATCTATCTACACATTTATTATCCTGAGTCAATTCACAAGAACTGAGCATGATAAGAACTACATATTAAAAAAAATATGCTACTATTTTACAATATCATGAAAGGAAACCTTCTATTTCAAGAAATGGATCTAAGCTCTAAACACTAACAACTTATTAAGTCAAAATAAAATTTCCACCATGCCAAATAAGAAGGAATTCATATGATTAAGTTAAGAACGATGTCTCTACACAACAAAAGTTTAATAGCAAATCAAGTAGGACCATAGACCTTATAAGTTAGAAACAAAATGTTGAGTGTATTGGGATTTCAATCATGTAATCATAAGAATATATGATTGAAATCTAATACTCAAATCATCAATCTATATTTTCTTAGAGAATTCATATGTACCAGTTACGATCATTGACTCTAAAACCACAAGTCTCAAAACTACCTAAGTCCTTCGTGCAAGTTAGCATTTTAAAACATCCATCCAAGTTTCATACTACTTTAGATTCATAATCCTCTTTATTTAATCTATAATTTTGATTTATATAAAAGGATCGCACTTTCTCATCACAATTTATTTTAAATTAACCATCGTTACCATGCTCAATGCCACTCTTATAAATGCATTTATATGTACCACCAAATGCCATAACTATCTTAACAACAATTTCCATCATAAATCAACAATGTGTGTGTGTGTGTGTGTGTGTGTGTGTGTGTGTGTGTGTGTGTGTGTGTGTGTGTTCAAGAAGTTTAAGGTTTTCCTTAAGGGACACATCAATTGTTCCTTATAGAGCTTTGAACTTTAACTAAGTGTAGCCACAGATATTTAAAGATATATATGTACATTTATGTATAGTATTCAGTTATTATTAGAACTACATTGTCTTATTCTAATAAGGGATGACTGATGGAAATTTTTGTTAAGGTTGTTAATGCCATTTGGTCATGTATATATCACCTTTAAAGTTATATATACCACCAAATGGCACTAACAACCTTAACAAAAATTTCCATCAGTCATCCCTTATTAGAATAAGCCAAGGTAGTTCTAATAATAACTGAATACTATACATAAACGTACATATGTATCTTTAAATATTGGTGGCTACACTTAGTTAAGGTTCAAAGCTCTATAAGGAATGGTTGAAGTGTCCCTTAAGGAAAACCTTAAACTTCTTGAACCTATACCAAAGATCATTAGGTAATAATATATATCTTGCATCATATTCATTTCTATAGCAATAATCAAGATGCATATACTAAGTAACCGACCACTAATAGCCTCGAGTATTCCTCCATACTTAAATCTAATCACTATATTCAACCACTCCTATTGTTTTGTAAATATGTAGGATGGTTTTTAATATCATTAGGATAACTTACGTAGTCCATACGAAATGAGAACATGGAGATCCAACAGACCTCAACTAAACTCACCACTCAAGATTTGGCAACACCAATAAAACAACCATCACTACACAGTTTGTTGTCATAACCCAAAAAGGGTGGATAAGTTCCCTAATGAAATAATATTCTCCCCAAACCAGATCAGGGTTCGAACAAATTTTTTCTAGCTAGAGCAAGGTTAACAGAAAACTCATGTAAAATTTGCTCAACATACCCATAAAATGGAATGGAGAACCTGTATGGGTTTTAAGACAACCACCTACCTTACACAAGTTGAGAGGTGACTTGGGAAGGTTGAACTATCAAATTATATCATCACGGTACTCATGAGACAATGTGACATTTATAGCCTTGCATTAATTAGGAGATTTGTATAGGGGTACAACAAAATTCTATGGTTACTGTAAAGCCATGGTTAAACAGAATGAGACCAGATGGTTTATGAAACTAAATAATCATAGTGACTACTAGGATACATGATTTTTACCATCATAAAAATGCCCAAAGTAAAGTGATATTATTCCATTAAAACAAATCACATGAAATAGTCAACAAACACTGTATATTTTCGAACCCACATAAAATCCCACAGCAAGCCATCGATTTCCTTATACAAAAGCAACTTACAATTTCCAAACATTTCAACCAAACACAAACAAATCCAAGTCGTCCACCATTTAACATTTGGCACTTTTATTGTTATAACAAGAAATTTCAAGGGAAAAGGAGAGGTTTCCCAGCAAAGTGACTAAACCCATAATAGATTTTCAAGGTAACATTTACCTAGAAAGGGATTTCTCAGAAAAGTACACATCCACATCAATGCAAAAAACCCAAAACCAGAGGATAATCAAGGAACAACCAAAAAAGAAAACAAACAACTATACACAATCCATAAATCCCACTCAAAAAGACAATTCAAGAAAGAAAAATGATTCATTTCAGGAGATTGTTAAAGCTTAGTAATTATTGAGATGGGTATCTAATCATGTTTTTTATACGCTTCCAAACATTGCACACGCCTGACAGGGCCCACGATATAGCTACGACTGGCAACCTTTCTCTGTCCTTTTGTTTGTTGGATGCCCATACTAATTTGTTCATGGCCACATTTTGGAACAGGAAGGGCGTATGCAGAAAGGGAAGGAGCTCAAAACCTGTGAATTGCATTTTCTTAGGAGTTTCAACACCTTTTCCACAAACTCCAGTCTACAATCCTCCACAAATGCTCACACAACCAATCTTGGCATTTCATTCCAACCAAGCATATGCCAAAGCATGTCAAAGCATGTCATAATTAAAACAATGAATAAGGCAGGTGGTCAGCAACCCCCACACACCCATTTACCAGCAATAAACAATATTCACCAAGGTATTCAATGCTGGAAGGAATAAAACAAGTGCGCCCAGCAAGAAAATTAATGAAAGAGGTGCCTTCTAGGGAAAGGTCGGTGGTTGGATCAAATAAATTCACCATTAAATTTGGCAGTGCCCTCCAAAGGATTGGTAGCACTACAAAAAAAATCTTGACTCCACCTTCTCACACACGCCAATCTTAACCACAATTGCTAAAAGGGTTAAGTCTTATGCTAGGTCAATGCATCCTTAGTTAGGTTGAAAGTTAGTTTTAGAGATAATATTTTTTTAATAAATTGTCATCATAGTTTAGGTGGATGATTAATATAATTAAACTTAGCTTAAATACTATTAGGTACCTTAATAAAATACGCCCTAAACACTCTTAAAAAAATTCAATAATGCTTCAAAGCTTTTAAAGAATAACATCGCTAAGAAAACCATTTATTCAGGAATACGATAAGCCTTTAATGAGGATGTTTGTAAAACTTGTTACGAAAAATCCTCAACAAGTAACAAGCATTTACGACAACACTAGAAGGTGCGATGGGAAGAAAAGAAACTAAATTAACTTCGCAACAAGATCGTAATCATCTAACGATCAAAGGGAGAACACAAAAACATTCCACGTTTAGCAACAACAGTCAAAGAAGCAAGAATGGGAGTCAACACCCAAAGGGGCATTACACAATATTCATTTATTCATGTGTCTCGAATCCTTTACATAATAAATACTTAAATGAATACATATTTCAGTATATTATTACAAAAATATTTCATACAGTAATTAAGTGTCGTATATTATTTTTCCTTCTTACAGTTGCACCATGTAAGGCCCCCTAAAATAACCACTCGAGACCCAAGAACAACCTAGGTTTAGATAGAAAAATTATGGAATAATTTATTTTTTTCCTTTGAAAAGTGTGACCACTACCACAGGCTTTAAGCAATAGTTGTCACAACAAAGATTCAAAGTCAATTATAATTAATAAATAAAATTTTCCCATTATAACAAATATTAAATCCACATCACAAAATTAATGAGTGTAATTAATCCAATATAGTTAAATTTCTCTTAGGTGTTAATTTAATAAATAATTAAATTAACACTATATTTAAATGTTCCTTAATTAATTTTAGAGGGTCAAAGGGGCCAAAACAATTAAATGCCCAAGGTATTTAATTTTACTAGGTCTAAACAATAACCAAGGTCCTATTTACATGGGTTAGAAAAAAATTCTCTTATCCCCTAATGTGACCCCTTCAAAAAGGTCAACCCATGCTCTAGAGTTACTCATGTAAGTTAAAAAGGGGTAATTTCCCACTTACCCACTCTTAGTTCAT
Source organism: Taxus chinensis (assembly GCA_019776745.2). Taxonomy (NCBI): domain Eukaryota; kingdom Viridiplantae; phylum Streptophyta; class Pinopsida; order Cupressales; family Taxaceae; genus Taxus; species Taxus chinensis. The sequence continues at coordinate 609,611,833 of CM034153.1, forward strand.
CTTTGCACTTCAACCTGATTTTTCACATATTTAACAGCACTTAAGGTTTCTAGAAAACATTTCCATTAGATAGTAAATTTCTTCCCCTTTCCAATGATATAAAGAAGTCCTCCTAACTCTTCATATTTCTTAAGTTACAGGCTAGTGGGCCTGGGGAGGAAAATTTTCCCAAAGGCAGGCCGGTGGGGAGACTTAAGTATGTTTCGCCCTTTTTCAAAAAGGTAGAGTTTGAAGGTGCAAGCCTGCGAACCCATGGAACTATTTTTTTTTTTCAAAAGTGAAGGATGTGGGGCTGCGGGGCCGCGGAGGAACTTGTGAATTTTTGCATTCTTGCAAAAAGTACCCTAAGTAATTTTCGGGCCAGTGGATCCGATTTGCAAAAATTTCCTCTTTTTTTTTACAGTTAGTTTTTTTAAAACCAACCAAAGTAAAAAACTTCAGAAGGTCATAATTTTCGAATGGAAGCTCGGATTTGGGAAAATGAGGACTTTTTGGAAAGGGTTGGAACATCACTTTGCATGGGAAACTTCAAAATTCATTTTCATCAAACTTAGATGGGTGAATTTTAAGAAAACATCTTTCCTGCCATAAAAATATGAACTGAACTTTTTCAACTGCCAAAATTGGTCTAATTCACTATTATTTCTCCTTCAACACCCCAAACAGGCATGGAGAAACGTACTTGAAATATTTCTAATGGATTGCAAGGATTAATTGATTACTGTTGAGATTTCAATACGAAAATTTCTTTTCCTATGAAATGGCATTATTATGCCTCTTGCCTAATTACTAGAGTTCTTAATAAATTACTAGGGAAATGTAGTTGTTTTATGATGTGCTTTAATCATCCTTAGTTCATTCCAAGGTTTCATTTTGTCTTTCAAGTTGCAGAGTACTCTATATATTTTCTAATATTTATTTGCAGGCTTTACAAAGAATCCAAATGGAAAAACATACTTAAGTCCTGAATTGATCTACTTTTCGTTATCATACTTTAGATATTTAAGTTCATTCCATTCCAATTTTACAATGCTTAACTTTACTTCAATCCATGCGTGAAAACCCAAAATATAGTTCTACTTTCAAAACATGCATTTCAAATGAAACAAGAGAATGTAATATTTCTTCATACGTATATCTTTTTTTATTTTCAAACAGAGATTTCACAATATATTTCAAACACAGATTTCAAATGAAAACCATACCATTTGTGGTAATTAAAACAACTTCTATTGAACTCCAATAATTCTTTTACAACTTCCTTTTTTCGTTCATCAAATACAACTTACAGAATATACATCTCTCACATTCAAATGTAGGTTCCATTTCCAAAACAGAGCAACTTTCCACCAAAAATAATGTTACAATGCCATCCACTTGAAGTGGGAAATTTCACAATAAGGAACCCAAGGAGAAACTACAAAAATTTTCTTCATCCTCATCTCCAGAACAACAACAAGAAGATCCACCATATATCTTTTGATCATAACAAAAAAAGGAGGAGAGGCAATGCTCTCCACCCAACCAAGAATTCCAATGAAGAGGAGAAATCATCCTCCTCATTGGCCCCCAAGCCCCAACCACAAAGCAATAAGAAATGTATTTCAACTCATGGCAAACAAACTGGCTTCCACAACACAAAAATAATTTGCACAAATAGAACACAGTCCAAATACATACTACAGTTTACAACCACAGGAAGAACAACAACCAATACTCAGGCTTCATCATGCACAAGCCAAAGGAGCAAGACCTATGGGGGAAGCTTCTTATACCTCCCAATGGGGAAATGGGTGTCCACCTTAAAATAAACCCACCAATATATATATGTATATATACATATACATATATATATACACATATATATATATATTAAAAACCCCTACTTACAAACTTATGCCTCCCCCAAGTACCCCTTATGCCTCCCATTATCTTATGCCTCCCCACACTCTTATGGCACCCCATTAACGAGTAAAGAAATGCAAGCTATTTCTTTTACAAGGTGGAACCCAATCCCAAACTCCCTCCACAATAACACTTATACCTCCCCAAAACTCTTATGCCTCCCCACAAGAGATCCCCATAGTCTTCTCCTACACCATACCTAGGCAATCTACCCAACCAGCCTAACAACATACCAAAATATTCAAGCATTCACATATGCATAAATAAAAGGAGAACATTATAAAGAGCCAAGCTCCTACCTCTCCATGGTAGAGTTTTCTCCAAAGGTTCAACAACAAGCTTTTTCCAATCCAAACAGTCCAAAAAGCTCCAGCAATCCACAAGCATTCAACAAAATATCTAACTCTCTTTCCAAATTACAAGAGCTCAAAACCAAAAGTAACCAAAAATGAAGTCACCAAATGAAGTAACCCCCTCCCGTAACCCCCAAAACAACAAAAGAATTTGAATAAATAGAAAAGGGAGGGAGGAGGATGAGGTGGCTCCATGTAGGATGCCACATCACTCATCCTCCACTCCACCTCACAAGTCAACTTCAAACTCCAAAGCATAATTAAAAAGGTGGGTGAATGAATGAACATTTTACTTACACACACACAATCCAAGTCCACACCCCAAGGACCAAAATTAATTTCATGCAAGAAGGTGCAAAAAAAGACTTACAACTTGCCTTCCCAAAATACATAATAAGGCCTAGTTTTGACTCCCCAACCCATAGGTAGGGTTGGTGTATTAATTTAAGAGGTGTGGGACAAGTTTAACTTGTCCCACAAGCCTCCAAAATCAGCCCCTAAGGACAGATCTGAATTTCAAAAGGAAGGTGGAGTGTTTCACACTCAAAATTACTTACACATTACTTACAACACATAATCCAAGAGCCATCAGACTCTAATAAATGCATTCTTTTGACCCATTTTAATTTATTTAACAACATGATTACTCACTAATCTAAACACAAATAAAATAAATAATAAAGGGGAAAATACATCACTAAAATCCACATACTAAATTTAAACAAAGGAACTAAATAAAAGAATACACATAACCCCTTGGTCACATTTGAAGGTGATTCCCCCCATGGGGACCCCTAACATCAATTCAAACACACACACATAAACAAATACACGTTGCCATGGTGACCCTTGTTGAATTCATCTAGGATTCCAATGTGGTTGGTCTTCAATCCCCTGATGTTTGTTGTGACATGTTTACCTACAAAACACAAATACCTCCTTCAGCCTTGTGGCCACATCAAATCATCCAAAATAATTATACAATATAATCTCCAAAATCATATATATATATATATATCAAACATCATCAAGCAAGTAATGCCATCATTTACAATTTCCTCAATAACCATATGATCATAAAATTAGTTCAATTTTCTAGGTTTACTCAATATGAAAAATATCACATGTACGAAAACACACACACACACACACACACACACACATACACCATGCCATAACCATTGTCAATCAACATCAATATAAAATGTCTCTAATAATCCACATGCATCATATATGAATCAAATCAACCACAATCCATGATCTCTAATGTATAACATCATACCAACTTGAAAGCTACAGTAATGTCCATAAGTATAGTCGACAGTATCATAATCAATAACAAAAGGTGTCAAAGGGAAGTGGGCACTACATCCCCCTCCCCTTAGACTCTAATTCCTCCTTGAAGTCACTGGAATAGGTGTGGAAACTAAACTCATAGAAAAGTAGAATCCTCCCATGTAGCTCATAGTCTCATCATATCTGTCCCACTACACTCGAACTTGGTCAATATTTATCTACCTCAAAGGCACCTAGGGTCCTACACTCTATAATGTGAATGGGATCCACCATCACCTACCCCTAATCCTGCACGTTACAATGAGGTCCAATCTAGCACATGAGAAGGATTTACAATATATCTCCTAAGTACAAAAACATGAAACACATCATGGATGTGAGACAAGCTAGGTGGCAACGCTAGATGGTAGGCCAAAGGATCGATACACTCCAAAATCTCAAAGGGGCCTATGAATCTAGGAGCTAACTTAGAACCTTTTCCATAATGGATAGGGATCTTATGTGGCCTGACATGAAGGAAAAAATTCATGCCCACATCAAAACTACAGTCAGTCCTATGCTGATCTGCATACTTCTTTTGTTCTGTCTTGTACCTCCTGCAGTCTCTATCTGATCATAACCACCTACTGCTCCATGTCCTACAATAAAGTTGGCCCAAGAGAAACCCTATCCTCTAACCTATCCCAACTAAGAGGTGTCCTACACTCTCTACCATACAAATCCTGAAAAGGAGCCATGCCTATCGAACTCTGAAAACTATTATTGTAGGAAAACTCCACCAAGTACAAATACTCCTCCCATCTCGACTGGTGATCCATAACATACATCCTAAGCATGTCCTCTAGGATCTGATTCACCCACTTAGTCTATCCATCTGTCTCAAGGTGATACACCATGCTGAAATTGATCATCGTCCCGAGGGCATGCTACATGGTAGTCCAAAAGTGGGAAGTATACAGAGGATCATGGTCACAAATGATCTTCCACGGAATCCTGTGCAATCTGAAAATCTCATCTAGATACACCCGTGCCACTGCACTAGCTGTATAGGTGGTCTTCACTAGAGAAAAATGAGCCACTTTCATCAATTTATCCACCGTGACCATGATGGCGTCATGGTGGTATCTCGACATTCGGTAGCCCAACAATGAATTCCATGGAAATGGTGTCCCATTTCCATTCCGGTATAGCATGCGGAAAGAGAAGGCCAGCTGGATGTTGATGCTCGGCCTTCACTTTCTAACACTCTAAATAGCGTGACATAAACTGAGCCATGTCTCTATGAAGTCCCCTCCAATGATACAACTGTCTCAAGGTGGCGTGCATCTTCTTCACCCCGGGATGGGCTGAATAGGGTGCACGATGTGCCTCTGTCAAGATGTCCTACCTCAAGCCTCCATCTCTGGGAACATAAATCTGGTCTCTGTGCCTGAGAATGGCCATCTACCTCTAATGAAAACCCATCAAACTTCCCTTCTAGGGGTCTCTGAGACTCGATCTCTGCTCTAGCTGCAATGTAGAAACTGTCGTGAGGAAGCTGCTGTAGGATCCTGCTCCATAAATTTGTGCTCACTGAGGTGGCCATAACCACATGTCTCCTATCTGCTGAGAGCATCTGCAACCACATTCTCCTTCCCCTTCACATGTTCTATCTCCATATCATACTCACAAAGAAATTCCATCCAATGCCACTGACGAGCATTGAGATTGGGTTGCGTGAAGAGGTGGCGAAGACTCAAGTGATCAGTCCTGAGTGTGAATCTTTAACCAAGAAGGAAATGTCTCCATCAAACCAAGGCATGCACAACTACCACAAGCTCAAGATCATGAGTCAGATAATTGATCTCATAATCCTTGAGTTTGTCGAGACTCAAAAGAAACTACTCTACCCTCCTACATCAACACACCTCCAACTCCTACCAAAGAAGCATTCGTGCATATGAAAAACTCACCCTGTGGATCTGGCACTGCAAGAACAGGTGCTTGTCATGAGGCATTCCTTTAGTGTCTTGAAGGCCTACTCACATCTGTCTGACCAAACAAACTTCTTCCCTTTCCCCTGAAGGGAAGTGATGGGGTGCACAACTCGAGAGAAGTCCTGAATGAATCTCCTATAATAACCTGCTAAACCCATGAAGTTGTGCACCTCTGTCACACTAGTGGGTGCTGGCCAATCCATAATAGCTCAAATCTTGGAAGGATCGACTATGATACCTTCCCCAGAAATGATGTGGCCCAAATACTGCACCTCTATCTGAAAGAACACACACTTCTCCAGGTTCCTGTAAAGTTGCTACTCACGAAGACACTGAAGGACCTGGCGAAGGTGCCCCTCATTCTCCTCATGCATACGTGAGTAAATCAAAATGTCATCAAGGAAGATGAGCATGAAGCGATCCAAGAATGTCCTAAACACCCCATTCATCAAGCTCATAAACACTGTGGGGGCATTCGTCAAACCAAAAGGCACCACTGTGAACTCGTAGTGGCCATATCTCATATGGAAGGCAGTCTTATGAATGTCTTCCTCCGTAATCCTCAACTGATGATATCCTGACTTAAGGTTTATCTTAGAGAAAAATTTGGCCCCCTTCATCTGATCAAACAAATCATCAATGCGCGGAAGGGGGTAATGATTATTGATCGTTACTTTGTTCAGCTAGTGGTAATCAATACACAACCGCAGAGATCCATCCTTTTTCTTTACAAATATCACCAGTGCACCCCAAGGGGATACACTAGGATGGATTAGGCCTTTCTCCAAAAGGCCCTCTAGCTGCAACTTGAGCTCATAGAGCTAGGGGTGGTCATCTGATAAGGTTCTCGTGAGATAGGATCTGCTCCTGAAACCAAATCTATGTGAAAATCTATCTCATGTGGGGGTGGTAACCCTAGTAGCTCCCCTAGAAAGACATCAGAAAACTCTCTCAAGATGGGATGGTCATCAAGCGATGGTCCGCTAGACTCATCCTCTGATCTGTCACTAACTATGATAGCATACATCTGACAACCCTGTCACACACACCGCTTAAGCTGCATGGCGGAGATGGTGTGAATGGAAATAGGTATCCTAACCCCTACTATCACTAACTCAACTCCTAGATCATTTGTACATGATATAATCTTATGGTAACAATCCACTCTAACTCTATGTGCAGACAACCAGTCTATGCCCAAGATGACTCCATACGAACCCAACGAAAGGATACAAAGATCCAAGGTAGTGGTGAAGGGTCCCAAATCCACTACATACCCCTTAACTAAGGAGTCTACAGATATCTTGGCTCCAGAAGCCATCTCGATGTCCCAACTAAGACCCTATCTAATTGTCACCAACCTGCATCACTCTACCAAAGATGGTGTAATAAAAGAATCAGAAGAACTAGAATCAAATAGAATGGAGGTAGGAACACCACCAATGTTACCTATAGTCTCAATCATGATACTTTGGTGCTTAGCCTGGCGGCTCTCAGCCACTACATAGATCTGATGACTGCGCCCCATGTCAGGTCAACAATAGGCTCTGAGATCTGCGCCTTACCCTTGTTACTAGGTTTTTGTGGGTATTCTCTCCCAAAATGTTCAGCAACACCACAACCAAAACAACTACCTGATCCTCTCCCATGAGTAGCAGGTTTAGCTGGTACTCTGGAGGTCTATGTTGTCGATCCTAATGATCTGGATGTGGACTATTGAGGTCTCTCCTAATGAGCTCATGCTGACTGAGCTCTCATTACACCCTCTATCCTAATGGGACCCTTAGGAGGAGGCCCCATACTTCGACCCCTCTATGCATCGAATCTTTCTAGAGGCCTGTGCGGTGGGCAAGACTGCTGCTGTGGTCTAAAAAATGACTGTGATGAACCATGTCCATCATGAGGAGGAGGAACCGACCCCCTCAATCTGTAGTCCTGCATCTGCAGGATGCGGCTAGGTACTTTGTCTCTGGCCTTCTGTGTCTTTTCCCAAGTCTCCTCTGCTATGTAGGCCTTCTCAATGGCCTCAGCTAATGTCTGCGGAAAATAGATACGCACCACACCACCCACATCTACATTCAGGCCCCAGATGAACCTATGAATCTGTAGTTTTTCATCTTGCATGTATTTGATAAAGTGGAGTAGATCCATAAATTGAATCTCATACTCAGATACTGTCAAAGATGCCTGTCAGAGGTCGTGAAACTTGTCTATCCTCTGTTGAATGAACCTTCAATATAAGTACCTGCTCCTAAACTACTCCTCAAAGATCTCCCAGGTAACCATCTCTGAATCAATGTGGAGCTTCTACTCCTCAGTCATCCACCATACTCTTGCTCCATCCCTCAGAAGATAGATCGCAACACGATCTTTTGTGTTGCTAGTAACAGGGAAGAGCTTCAAGCACCCGCTTAAGCTCACCAACCATGCCTCTACCTAAAATCCACCTGTATCCCTAAAATAGTGAGATGGTCGTAGCTTCAGGATCTACCTGATATGGTCTATAGTTATCGTATGGCAACCCCTAGGCCTCTCTGTATGCTCATCTCTAAGCCTAGGGCTCTTGGACCTATCCCTGTGTCCATAAATCCAGTCTCCCTATCTCCTCTGTGGTGACTCTACTCTACCTGACTCCATGTGGGATTTATCTCCTCTATACTACTCGTTGTGTTGAGGAGATGCATGAGCCTCAACGGATGGCTCCCTATCATGTGTAGCTAACCATCCTCCTACGGATCCTCCACGTAAAGCAGCATTAACATCCTGAAGCGTCTCTAAAATCTGAGGTAAGATGGCTGCTACAATATGATCTGGAGGTGGTAAGTCTTAATCTATGTGAAATGACCCCTCGTCTTGTATGTGCCTCCTATACAGACCAAAGTGAGAGTTAGTTCGTTATTCTAGAGGTTTTATTCATTTTTCCATGTTTAGTAAAATATGCAAATTCAAAACAAGGTTTTTATTCTCGGTTTAAAATTGTGCTAGGTTTGATATTGTACTAGGTTTAATGTTCATGTCTCAAGTTTCTAGTGTGCCCAAGGGACCAAGATTTGAACCCATGGCTCTGATACCAAGTTGTAACGCCCGCTAAAACGACCACTCGAGACCTAAGAACAACCTAGGTTTAGATGGAAAAATTATGGAATAATTTATTTTTATTTTATTTTTTATAAAAGTGTGACCACTACCAAGCTTTAAGCAATAGTTTTCACAACAAAGATTCAAAGTCAATTATAATTAATAAATAAAATTTTCTCGTTATAACAAATATTAAATCCACATCACAAAATTAATGAGTGTAATTAATCTAATATAGTTAAATTTCTCTTAGGTGTTGATTTAATAAATAATTAAATTAACACTATATTTAAATGTTCCTTAATTAATTTTAGAGGGTCAAAGGGGCCAAAACAATTAAATTCCCAAGGTATTTAATTTTACTAGGTCTAAACAATAACCAAGGTCCTTATTTAAATGGGATAGAAAAACATTCTCTTATCCCCTAACGTGACCCTTTAAAAGTTCAACCCATGCTTTAGAATTAAACATTTAAGTTAATAAGGGGTAATTTCCCTCTTACCCACTGTCAAGCTCATCTTAAAACTTCAACCTGATTTTTCACATATTTAACGCACTTAAGGTTTCCAAAAAACATTTCCATTAGATAGAAAATTTCTTCCCCTTTCCAATGATATAAAGAATTCCTCCTAACTTTTCAAATTTCTTAAGTTACAGGTCGGTGGGCCTGGGGAGGAAATTTTTCCCAAAGGAGGGTCGGTGGGGAGACTTAAGATTTTTCGCCCTTTTTCAAAAAGGTAGAGTTTGAAGGTGTAGGCTTGCAAACCTACGGAACTATTTTTTTTTTTCAAAAACAAAGGATGTGGGGCTGCGGGGCCACAGAGGAACTTGTGAATTTTTGCATTCCTGCAAAAAGTAACCTAAGTAATTTTTAGGCCCACGGATCCGATTTGCAAAAATTTCCTCTTTTTTTTACAGTTAGTTTTTTTTATAAACCAACCAAATTAAAAAACTTCAGAAGGCCATAACTTTTTATTGGAAGCTTAGATTTGGGAAAATGAGGATTTTTTGGAAAGGGGTGGAACTCCACTTTGCATGGGAAACTTCATAATTCATTTTCATCAAACTTAGATAGGTGAATTTTAAGAAAATGTATTTCCTACCATAAAAATATGAACTGAACTTTTTCAACTACCATAATTGGTTAATTTGCTATTCTTTTTCCTTTAACACCCCCAAACAAGCATGGAGAAACGTACTTGAAAAATTTCTAATGGATTTCAAGGATTAATTGTGTTGGTATCCAAATTTTTTCTCCTTTTCAAGTTGAGCAACATCACAGATTTAACACGGAGCTTATAGATAGGTAAATCATGATGTATGTCGTTTTGTATCTGGGGATGAGATTTAACCGGCCCTTTGTCACTCATATTTTTGGAGAGATGGATAGCACCATCAAGATTATTTGACCTATCCTCACTACTTTAGGTCGTGCCTTTCAACCAGGGTGAGAGTACCCATAGTTTAACCTCTGTTTGATGAAGGAGATAGAGATATCCTTCTTTTGCACAAATTTTATGAAGAAAACCTTGGGAAACTCTAATCAATATTCCATAATTTAACTCTCAAGAGTTGTCACTTCTAAAAGATGGAGATACTTTCAAAACAAGGCTAAGGTTACTGAAAACATTATGGTATCCTGATTGTTCTGTATATTTTAGTAAATAGATTTTGTTCCTTTGTTGATATACACGGAAAATAGGGGTAGTTCAGGATGGATTCATGGTTTTTGAATGAATTTTCTGGGAGATTGAGCAGGATAAAGTTGATTATACCAGATCTTTTAGAAACTTCATAACAATGGACAACTCAACAATAAAAAGCTTCAGAATAGTAAATACGTTCCTTCAACCAGAAGGTGTGCTTCAATGGAGGCCCAGATCAGCATGTTTTCACACAATATTTGAGAATCTAACATGAAGGCTCGAGTTAAAAGACTCAATTAAACACCAAAATCTCTTATCAATCATGCCTAAGATACACCCAAAGACTTACAAACAATCTTTATCAACAAATGACAGTGAAGTGATTTTAAATCATTTATCTCATCACAAGATGAAGGCTCTTCTTGAAATGAAATTGTAAATACCACTAAATTGTCATAGGGATGAGATCCTATGTGATTTCACAAATATTTCAATGTAATTTTCAATAGGAACAAGAAAAACTACTTGCAAACATTCTGAAACAAAGCAAACACTAATTGCTCCAAAATTGACACAAATTAATTTCAAAATTTCTTAAATTCATCAGCTGGGGAAAAACTTCCAGAGCAATCTCAGTTCTTGTCCATGGCTATACATCTATAACCAACTTGACATGATAGAAAATATAACATGGAAGAAATTAACAGTTTATCTCAGATTCGTCTCCAAGGAAGATGACTTTTCTCAAATTTTCTCTTAAGAATTCAACCCCCGACCATTGCCAGAGTATTTGTTAGTTCGAAATCACAACACCCCCAAATGAGTTATGGATCTGCTTTTCTAAGGTAGGGTCATTTGGTGTGATTTGCATAACATTGGATCATTCCCCAAGTTGTGGGACTTACAAATGGGAATGATCCTCCAGAGAAGGTTGGTTCCTCTTCCTAATCCTAGCACTAAACTATTTATAAGGAAGGAAATGTGACTATCTACTCCTAATCTAACAATTCCAAGGGACAAAGAAGAGAGAGCTACAACATGAAAATAAATAAATCCTACACTATAGAGGTGATAGCACCGAGAAAAGGGAACTGTTGATCACAAACCCAACTGCCTGAAATGGAGAGAGGTGAGCAATGGAGAGTATGGATAGATGCATCACAAACCAAGGATAAAGTTCACACAGAACACCATTTTAAACTCCTTAAACACATCTCCCAAAAACTGTAATGGACATCAGAGATATGCACAGTATACCCTGCAATGGTGAGAGGCGAGAAGAGACAACAAAATGAGCAAAGGATGGACAAAAAGCATCACGAAAATAGATTTTATTACTCCAGGAGTTCACATAGTAAACCATTAACAAGAAAGAGGCAAGAAAATTCCATTACAAAGCCAAGGGAGGAGACTTAAACTCCACATTCGACCTTGGAGAAGAAAGAGATAGGGGGATAGGGAAGAAGAATGAACAACCACTAATTATGTGCCTCTTTTTACAGTTTATAGAAAAAAACGCGAGAAGAGAGGAAAAAAAATGGGATCTACTCCTACCACTTTTCAAAATGTGTTTTAATTCTTCCTCTCTATATGGGCTCGATGCAAAATCTCATAATTCCATGTATCTACTTTTTAGACCAAAGAAAATGACCCATACTTCATTAAATCTAGTGGTTGGAACTGGTTTTTGTCTTTTCCACACCAAATGCATTTTGTAAATTTCTCCCCCAAATATTTACCAAAATCCAAAATCAAAGATTATATGATGAAGAGAATCTTCATATCTTTCCATTGGTACCAAGAACATCAAAAATAGATCTCTGGATCAAAAGATATGGCCTTCTGAGTTTTTCCTTAACGTTTTCGGCAAAAAAAAACTCGGGAAAATTTTGAACTTTTCTTCCACAAATCCTCTGATGATGTGGCACCCAAATTGGGTCAGTGGAGGTAGGGGCTCCTTTTTTTCCATTTTACACTTTTTGACAAAAATTCAAAAAATCTCATTTGCCTCCAAAGGTCCGTCGACCCATATTAGCTTTTTGATGTGCCAGCTCAACACTTAATTTTCACCTTTTTGACAAAAGGGAAATTTTTCACTTTTTCCTTCAATTCCCCGCCAGTCTGAGATTCCTTGGAAAACATCTCTCACAAGCCCCGTAGGTCTGCCTTGGGAAAAGTTTCCCTTCTAACTCTTCCAAGCCATAACTTAAAAAATACAAGGAGTTAGAAAGAGCTCTTTACCTTTCTGGAAAGGGGAAGAAATTCTCTATCTAATGGAATATTTTTAAGGAATCCTTGAGTTTCTGAACTTTGTGAAATTTTAACTGAGGCACAAAAATGGAGTAAGTTAACCCAAAATAAGAGGGATCTTATTTTGGTTAACAACTTTGGTGACTCACAGGGGTCATCTGCCTACTAGATGAATGATCAGTGGCCTTAGTTGCATCCATTGGGCATGGAGTCAAGCCTGATAACCAATTCTCTTATCTAACTCTAAAAATCTAACCTCTGAATCACTTGGGAACCCACTGAAAATTGGAGTTGATCTTCATTAAAATCCAACTGAAATGGACTGTGCAAGAGCAATACAACAGCACCAAAAACTATATACAAACTGAAAATCATACATGCTCCAAATGGAACATGTAGAGTGTGCACAAGCACTTCTTCTAGTGAAAACAAACCTACCTACTCTACTCTAACCAAGAACAAAGGGAACTCAAAAAAAACTTGTAACTGGTAGGAAGAAATAGCTTCCCTTCCTCAAAAATGACAGGCATGCAACTTATTTAGCACTGAACATGGCTAGTTAGATGAGTGAAAAACTAATTACAAGCTGATATTCCACCCAAATGACCAAAGTATCAACTAAAGACAAATCCAATACCTCTTTTAGTTTCTATTCATTTAGATTGAAGAGGTACGGCAGCTGATCCTTAGTACTTTGTAGCTCATCCTCATGCCCTGGAGTGGGCATGATTGGTTTTCGTTCCTCCCTTGGCTCGAATGAACCCAAGTACCTGATTGGGCACGGTCTGATCTAATGGATGTGCCTATTCCTCTGAATTTAAACTCTAAGAATGGATTCTTCTTGTAGACCTTCTTGAGTGGATGGTGTGGGAGAGATGGGGTCTTTGTTGTTTCCTTCCTCCTCCTGAGAAGAACATGGAAGATTAAGATCCTCCAACCTTGGTTCTTGAGGGCCATTGTGAGATGTAGGTTTTTTTCCTTGGATGTTCTCCTCCATGGAAGCAGACTCATGTTCTTGGAAGGTGGATGATGGAGGAGAAAATTATGTGATCTCATCGGGCTCCTCTCCATCAAGATAATCCTCTAAGTCAGATAGATAATCTACCTCCTCGGCTCCTGCTTCATGTGTTCGACCTCCTCCATGGTGTCCTTCGAATCTATAATTTTCTCACCATGTTTCCCATCATCTTCAAACATGAAGTTTGAAAACTCAAACTCTTCTTCGATATTAGAGTTTGAAGGGGATGAAGTGGGAGGAAGAACTGAAGGTTCTTTTGTGGCTTTCTCTGCACTTTTTGCCTCTAAAACCGTATGGTTCTCCTCCAAAACCACGCCCTCTGGAGCTAACAAATTTTCATCTAGAATAGGCACCTGTATGATTTCCTCTTCCTAATCGGAGTCGTATGAGTCACTCCATTCTTCAATAGTCATGCATTCATCGAACATGATGAGGTTGGCTGGGGAGGGCGCATTGGTAGGGGGTTGTTCATTTATGGTACTACTAGGCAGAGGGTACTTGGAAGAAAATGGGAGGAGGATGGACGTAGAAGGGATGGAAGGCACACTAGATTTTTGAGCCTCCATTCCTTCTTCCCACTCTGTAATCTAGGGCAACATCTCAGTGATGAGGTGCATCTTGTTTTGGGAGCTAAACAAGCCTGGTACAAGGTTGACCCATCGACAAAGGGCCTTATAGCCAACTTCAGCTTCCATTATGGAGCACTTGAATTTGAGTTGCATCATGTCCATCTCAATATTTTGCATCTACCTCTCAAAATCAGCTTCGGCCAAGGAGTTTCCACCATCATTTGCATAAACCTATTCTTCATAAACATTTTGGTTAGAAAAAATGGGGTTGTATGCATTTTCGGGATAATGGGGCTTATAAAATTGATTTGGAGGAGGATTTTGAAACTATGGGGATGGAGGAAAATAGTTCTATTACTACAAATGAGAATTCCATGGTGGGAAAGAAGTCGTGGTTGCACAACTTCATTGGATTGAAGAAGATGAAGGAGATGGAAGAAATAATGGGTGGAAATGCATGGGAAGAAGGTCTGCAACTTAGAGGATAGGTTGTTGACCAGATGGAGTCGCCAGATGTGCTTGAAAGTGCCTCCAAAGGCTGAAATCTTCACCAAGAGCACATTGAACCTGATGAAGTGAAGTCGTAAGGTGCTTCAAACCTCTCCCACTAGGCATGCCAAAACTGTTAGTGTGAAATTACAGCACCCCCAAATGAGTTATGGATCTACTTTTCTAAGGCAAGGTCATTTTGTGTGATTTTCATAACATTGGATCATTCCCCAAGCTGGGGGACTTGCAAATGGGAATGATCCTCTAGAGAAGGTTGGTTCCTCTTCCTAATCCTAGCACTAAACTACTTCTAAGGAAGAAAATGTGACTATCTACTCCTAATCTAACAATTCCAAGGGATCAAGGAGAGAGAGAGAGAGAGAGAGAGAGAGAGAGAGAGCATGAAAATAAATAAATCCTACACTACATAGGTGATAGCACCAAGAAAAGGGAACTATTGATGACAAACATAACTACCTAAAATGGAGAGAGGTGAGCAATGGAGAGGCTGAATAGATGCATCATAGACCAAAGATAAATTTTTCACAGAACACCATTTCAAACCCCTTAAACATAGCTCCCAAAACCTATAATGGACATGAGAGATATGCACAATATACCCTGCAATGGTGAGAGGCAAGAAGAGACAACAAAATGAGAAAAGGATGGACAAAACGCATCACGAAAACATATTGTATTACTCCAGGAGTTCACATTGTACACCATTAATGGGCAAGAGGAAAGAAAATGCCAATACAAAGCCAAGGGAGGGTACTTAAACTCCACATTTGACCCTAGAGAAGAAAGAGAGAGGGGCCAGGGAAGAAGAATGAACAACCACTAATTATGTGCCTCTTTTTACATTTTATAGAAAAAAACGTGAGAAGAGAGGAAAAAATGTGGGATCTGCTCCAACCACTTTTCAAAATGTGTTTTAATTCTTCCTCTCTATATGGGCTCGATGCAAAATCTCATAATTGCATGTATCTACTTCCCAGACCAAATAAAATGACCCATACTTCATTAAATCTAGTGTTTGGAACTAGTTTTTTCCTTTTCCACGCCAAACGTGTTTTACAAATTTCTCCCCCAAATATTTACCAAAATCAAAAATCAAAGATTCCATGATGAAGAGAATCTTCATATATTTCCATTGGTACCAAGAACGTCAAAAATAGAGCTATGGATCAAAAGATATGGCCTTCTGAGTTTTTCCTTAATGTTTTCGGTAAAAAACAGCTCGGGAAAATTTTGAACTTTTCTCTTGCAAATCCTCTGATGACGTGGCATCCAATTGGGTCGGTGGAGGTAGGGGCTCCTTTTTTTCCATTTTACACTTTTTGACAAAAAGTCAAAAAATCTCATTTTCCTCCAAAGGTCTGCCGGCCTGCATTAGCTTTTTGATGTGCCAGCTCAACACTTAATTTTAACCTTTTTGACAAAAGGGAAAAAATTTTATTTTTCCTCTGATTCCCCACCGGTTCAAGATTCCTTGGAAAAGATCTCTCCCAAGCCTTGCAAGTCCTCCTTGGGCAAAGTTTCCCTTCTAACTCCATCGAGCCATAACTTAAAAAATACGAGTTAGAAAGAGCTCTTTACCTTTCTAGAAAGGGGAAGAAATTCTCTATCTGATGGAGTATTTTCTAGAAATCCTTGAGTGCGTGAACTTTTTGAAATTTGGATTGAGGCACAAAAAGAGAGTAAGTTAACCCAAAACAAGAGGGAGCTTATTTTGGTTAACAGTATTCTCATTGCATTTATACATTTCACTCGCTCAATTTTCCCCCCAAAAGTGAAGAATATCCAAGGGACCTTTGCTTGTTACCAATTTTCATTAGAAATTTATGTTTAACAAATTCACATCTGAAAGTTTCTAGGTGGACCAATTATCAATTTATCACACTTCTCAAACACTTCACTAATGACTAGGATGCCATGCCATAACAATTTTGAGAATCCTTTTAATCATTTTGATTTTGTCATGCGATAAATTCTCATTTTAATCATTCTCCAGAGGCCTTGCACAACTAGATCTGACAGGAAATCCTTTTCACTCTCGAGGCAACACCTTTCCCATCATTTGCACCTGTAACCTTCATCATTTCATCTTTTTCCCTCTTTTTCCTCAACAACTCTGCCCCGCATCCATATTCTCTGGTAATTCACGTTTTTATAGGTGCTCGAGCAATTCCAACTTCAAAATATCGATCTTAACAATCCTTGGACTCAAAAATTAAGTTCTGAATCCATTCAATGGCACTTTGCAGACAAAAATAAGGAATTTCATCAAAAATGATGAAAAATAGTGTGGATTCACATCTTCGGGAGTCTTAGAGAAAAATGGTGGCAAAACAAACATAATGCACAACAACCATTGATTCTTCCCCTTCTCTAATTTATATTATAGTCGTCCATGTGTTTCCTTCATGCAACTGCAAAGCAGAAGTATAGGGGCAAGTTTCCAAACAAGCCCGGTGATCAAGGGATCATTTTTTAAAAAGTTCCCTAAATGATGTCAGTGTAGAAGATCATCTCGAGATCTTTCCAACGACTATAATAACGCGACAAACGGACATCGGGAGCTCTAGTTATGTCCGATCAAATTTTGGTCAATGGAAAAGTCAACTCTAGTCAACTGGTCAATAATGGACCAATCGCACTGCGACACGTGGCAAAAAGACAAAAGGGAGTTGTTTGTTGGTTTTCGATCACTGGTCTTTGACGAGCGTAAAAATGGTGCACAGGAACAAGAGGCTCAACTTTTATTACGGAGGGAAGCCCGGCCGCCGTGTGGACTATGGTATTATCACCGACGTGGTGGTCCACAAGCCACCACGTGGCTTGCCACCACTCGTCGAATTCGCTCGATTTGCCTATCGAGGGTCGACAAGTGGTATTTATTGCCATATTTCATTTGGAATGTAATTATATTGCTTGGGTCGAAATTATATTATCTTGGTAAGTCCACTTTCCATATTCCACGCATTTAATCCAAATCCATATTACATTTTCCACGCATTATATTTGGTTTAACCTCCAAGCATTATTCAAGGTGCCTAAAAATACTATCTATACATAGCCATGCGCATCCTTATCCAACCAGAAAATGAACCCACATTCCAAGCAGCTAAAATGCCTCACAAGCCAATACAAAAGTGCCCCCTTTGCATTATTAAATACCTCCCTTCATCCACGCACCCACAATGTGGGATAAACCTCTTGAAATCCGCCTAAGGAGAAGGAAGTGGAGATATGGGGAGGATTTGAACCATGGTCTTCATGCTAAAAGATAAGGGCTTTGACCACCGCGCCACTTGTTTAGAAACAATATAAAAGGAGCTTTATTGTATTTGAATAGCATTGAGACAGGTCTGTGTAAAGCAGCTTAAGGACTAGTTTTCTGAAAACGCCATTTTTGAAGGCCTTGCGCTCAGAATGGGAACTCGGAGTAAAAAGATGAAATGAAGGAAATTCTGAGAAGATTCCAAAATTGTAAGATTTGATATTTTTTTTAGTTTTAACCTGTTTTCAGAAGCTTTGAATGCAGATTTTAACAGGGATTTACAATACAGCTAGTTGGAAAGCACGAATTTCAATGCACTTCTGGTCCGAATTGTGACTTGGTATAAACATGAAAAATGTTCAGAATTCAGAGATGATCTCAGATATATGAATTTTTTTCATCGAATGTTTTTAAATATCCATTTGTAGGTGTTTTTCTAACACAGTTGCAGGGAGATCACATTGTGAAAACACTGTAGAAGCCACGGATCGTTCTTGGGATAGTTTCTGCTATTTTTTAGAGTTCTTGGGACATTGATCAGTTCATTTTCAGGTTGTGATTTATTATTGGTTGTTTGTAAGAGTTATTGTACTTACATTTCAATATTATTAATGGATCGGTTCAATCTGAACCCGGGGACGTAGGAATTTCTGAACCCCGTAAACAATCTTGTTTGTTATCTGAATGTTTTCAGTTTTCTAATTATTTATTTTATACACAAGTTTTCCGCACTTCTATGGATGCATAATAATCAGAATTTAATCAATTTTTGGAGTTTAGAATACTTAAAATTGGTTAAGAAAATCACGATCTTTGGAAACTTTTAAAAGTGGTCAAAAAATACAACACACGTTTTCAGATCAAATTTGGTATCAGAGCAGTTAGATTGCTGGATTAGCTTCTAATTGTGTTTGGCTTTAGTTTCAATATTGATTTCAATCTCCAGTGTGTAGACATTTTGGGGCTTGTTAATCTTCTATTGCAGTGTGCAGTTTTGGAAGTACAGGTTGTGTTTGCAGGAACCGGGAATCATGGACAAGTCATCCAAACAGGAGCAACTGGATGAGCTTGAAGCCATAAACCACCAACTCCAGGAAGAAAAATATTTCTTGAGAGATAAATTTTATTCCTTGCACGAGGAAATAGTGCGGTTAAAATTTGAGCCACAATCCTCTATAACCAAGAAAGAGGAGTATGTCAACAAGATGCTTGAAGAGAGCAAGAAGTTGATGGGCTTTGTTAAAGAGTTGCAGGAAGAAATACGGACCAAGGATGCCCTCTTGGAAAAGCTGCAACAAGGTGAACATAAGAAGGAAATGCCTTCCAAATTAGATGCAGGTACTATGACAGAAGAATGCACTGTAAGTTGTTCACATTTTAATTCTTCCTCTCATTCAGTTTCAGATGTTCCTTTGGGTCAGTTTGAAAAACATACTAAGGGAATTGGGTCTCAGCTAATGGTTAAGATGGGATTTAACGGAAAGGGCCTTGGTAAAAATGGACAAGGTGATACTAACCCAGTACAGGTAGAGGATCAGCCTCGGTTTGTAGGTTTGGGTTATTCTAGTGGGAAAATGGAAATTGGAGAAAGTTCCAAAGCAGCTGAAGGAAGACAAGCTTCCAACAACCAAAGATCTACTCCACTAGAATTATAGGATTCTGCCATCAGGAGGAAAAATGAAAGGTGTAAGAAAACAGGTAAAAGAGGTAATCAGATTCCACCTCCTTGTACTTACACTAAAAATAGCACTAAGGGAAAATCAAATCCTAAAACTTCTAATACACTCTTTCAGTTGGAACAATATAGCTTTGGTAGGTAGAAATATGCTTTCCCTTGCACATTTTGTGAAGGTACTAATCATTCTATTGCATATTGTTGGAAGAGGAAAAAATTGATTAAGAATTTAATGCCTTTTGTGAATGATAAGGCAGGTGCTAAAGACCAATCTCACCAAGGAAAGGTGAGAAATGGCAAGAATGTTACCTCTCCTAAACAGGGGAATCACTCTCGTAGACAGAGTTCTGAGAATGGTAAAATGGGTAAGACTCCTAAAAACAGGGAAGTTAAATTTTGTTCCCATTGTAATAGGAATGGTCATGATGTTAAGGTTTGTTGGTTTGTTTCTAAACAACAAAATTGGAAAGTTGTTCAAAAGAACAGTATTGTAAAACCAATCGTGCTAAACCTAACTAAAACTCATTTTGGTACTAAGAAGGTAAAACAACCAAAACGGAAAAAACCCAAGTGATTGGTTGGGAAAAACACTCCTCAACTTTCTATTTGCACTACAGTAAATTGTTGATAGTAGGCAAGCAAAAAAAATTCAGAGCTATATTTTAGGGATTCATGTTGATTGATAAGGATTTGTTCCTAAGTTGATATTTAAGCTTTGAAAATGAATGGAAACGACTGAAGAGAAGATTTGAGTGATAGGTTCATCATACTCATGTTTTGTTTTCTCAGATTGGTTAGTAGTTCCATTGTTGAAAACACTATGCAGGGATAGGCATCAATAGCATGTCTAAATTTGAAACTTGCAGTTGTAATCAGCATAATCACAAAGTGTCAGTTGAACACCAGCTTCTATTATAGATGGGTGTTATTATCTGACTTATTATTTGTGATGGTGATACAGTGTTTTGGCATATTCATGTTGATTCAGTTGTTGACTATAGCTATTTTTGGGTGTTGATAGTCTATTATATTCTGATAGTGAATACTTGCAGTTGTTACAGTTTCAGATGGGCAGTGGACACTAGCCTAATCGGGGGCAGTTTAGATGTCTTGTATACTGATCTGTGTCATGGAATCGTAATTTTTTGTAATCGGCCGTATCACAAAGTGACAGTTGAACACTAGCTTTCCGTAATAGAATGGGTGTTATTATCTAGTCAATTATTTGTGATGGCATTACAGTGGGGTATGACAGTTCACAGTTGTGTGTAGAGTTGACAGGGTTGCAACGTTTCAGTTGAACACTAGCTTAATTAGGTGTTATTATCTGATCGGTTATCTGACTAGCTAATAAACTATTTGCATTTATTTAACCTATAATGTTATTTTGGGTTCTTGTATGTGTTTGTGCAATGCAGGAAGAGATAGCATGTTTTTGTGGGTTGATACACAACTTTTTGTGGACCAAAAGCCTTTCTCAGTGGGGAGGTGTGATCAGGGGATCATTTTTGAAAAAGTTCCCTAAACATCCCTAAATGATGTCAGTGCAGAATATCATCTCGAGAGATTTCCAACGACTATAAGAACGCGACAAATGGACATCGGGAGCTCTAGTTATGTCCGATCAAATTTTGGTCAACGGGAAAGTCAATTGTAGTCAACTAGTCAATAATGGATCAATCACACTGCGACATGTGGCGAAAAGGCAAAAGGGAGTTGTTTGTTGGTTTTCAATCACTAGTCTTCGATGAGCGTAAAAATGGTGCACGGGAACAAGAGGCTCAACTTTTATTACGGAGGGGAGCCCGGCCGCCGTGTGGACTATGGTATTATTGCCGACGTGGTGGGTCCACAAGCCACCACGTGGCTTACCACCACTCGTCGAATTCGCTTGATTTTACTATCGAGGGTCAACAAGTGGTATTTATTGCCATATTTCATTTGGAATTTCATTATATTGCTTGGGTCAAAATTATATTATCTTGGTAAGTCCACTTTCCATATTCCACGCATTTAATCCAAATCCATATTACATTTTCCACGCATTATATTTGGTTTAACCTCCAAGCATTATTCAAGGCACCTAAAAATATTGTCTATACATAGCCATGTGTATCCTTATCCAACCAGAAAATGAACCCACATTCCAAGCGGCTAAAATGCCTCACAAGCCAATACAAAAGCGCCCCCTTTGCATTATTAAATACCTCCCTTCATCCACACACCCACAATGTGGGATAAACCTCTTGAAATCCGCCTAAGGAGAAGGAAGTGGAGATATGGGGGGGATTTGAACCGTGGTCTCCATGCTAAAAGATAAGGGCTTTGACTGCCGCGCCACTTGTTTAGAAACAATATAAAAGGAGCTTTATTGTATTTGAATAGCATTGAGATAGGTCTGTGTAAAGCAGCTTAAGGACTAGTTTTCTGAAAACGCCATTTTTGAAGGCCTTGCGCTCAGAATGGGAACTCAAAGTAAAAATATGAAATGAAGGAAATTATGAGATGATTCCAACCATGTAATATTTTATATATTTTGTTGAGTTTTAACCTATTTTTGGAAGCTTTGAATGTAGATTTTAACAAGGATCTACAAGACAGCTAGTTGGAAAGCACGAATTTCAATGCACTTCTGGTCCGAATTGTGACTTGGTGTAAACATGAAAAATTTTCATAATTCAGAGATGATCTCAGATATATAAAGTTTTTCATATAATATTTTGAAATCTCCATTTTTAGGTGTTTTTCTAACACAGTTGCAGGGAGATCACATTGTGAAAACACTGTAGGAGCCACGGATCGTTCTTGGGACAATTTCTGCTATTTTTCAGAGTTCTTGGGACATTGATCAGCTCATTTGTAGGTTTTGATTCATTATTGGTTGTTTTTAAGAGCTATTGTACTTACATTTCAATATTATTAATGGATCGGTTCAATCTAAACCCGGGGACGTAGGAATTTCCAAACCCCGTAAACAATCTTGTTTGTTATCTGAATGTTTTCAGTTTTCTAATTATTTATTTTATACACAAGTTTTCCGCACTTCTATGGATGCATAATAATCAGAATTTAATCAATTTTTGGAGTTTAGAATACTTAAAATTGGTTAAGAAAATCACGATCTTTGGAAACTTTTAAAAGTGGTCAAAAAATACAACACATGTTTTCAGATCACGTGGGCCTTCCACGTGCCCTGGGCCCAAGAAAAACACCTTTTGGCGTTTGAAAAATTCTCATTAAAAAGGGAGCCAGCGGAAGCATCCACATGTCTCAATGGCACATTTTGAGATGGTCCCTAAAATCAGAGATCCCAAACAAGCATGGGCTCATCACGTGTCTCATTCTGGCAGAGTTATTAAAAAAAGTTGAAGTATCGATGGAAGGCATCATGTGTCTAGGGTCCAAGACAGTTTTCCTTAGCCATTAAAAAGTCCAAGCAAGGGAAAAAGTGAGTGGAAGCCACCAAGTGTCCTCTTGGAACTTCTTCAAAATAAAATTTAGGGGCCGGTCCCCAAACAGGTGTGGTCCCTTAACATGTCCCAAGCCTTTCAAAATTGCTTTGAAAATTTTAAGTATAGAGCGGAGCCGGTGGAAGCCTCCACATGTCTCCCTTTCACAATTGTTAAGGTGGGACCCTAGAGTAGATCCTCAAACAATCGCCAGCCCTCCACGTGTCTATGGTCTGCCAAAACTATATCGGCTCCATAAAAAAATTGTCTAAGTCTGGGCAAGGCAGTGTAAATCTCCACGTGTCTCCCTGGCGCAACTCCAAGGCTAGACCAAAAGGTAAATTTTTAGATGAGCATCGGCCTCCACGTGGTCAAGTTTTCAGTTGAATTTGGCCTTAGAGTTTTCAAAGTTCCCCGTCGAGCCACATCCAACTAGAAAGGGCCACGTTTCCACAGATGTTGAGATGTAAATTTGATGGGGAAAAACACTCCCGTCAAACTGTAAAATACAGGAAAATCACCATTTGAGCTAGAAAATGAATCTTTCTTCAAGGACAGAGAATTTGGAAATGATATAAGGCCCAAATATTATCCTCTGAGCCATATCCAATCACTTTTCCATAAAAATTTGGGACAAAAATGACAAGGAAAATAAAACGTGACTGTGGAAAACAAAAGGAAGGGAAAAAACCCAAATTTTTGCCCAAGTTACAGATCTTTTGATATGGACAGAGGAACGAAAAACAAATTCTAGAATTTTAAGTGATCCTCAAACAAGGGATTGATCATGGCAACAAAATGAAGGACAGAGCTTTCATGCATCAATACGAGGAGATAGAAAACACGATAGAGCCCACAAACTAAATAATTTTAAGGATAAATGGGGCGAGATTAAAATGAGCACAAACATCAGCTCGGACTTAGGGATGGGCACTCCCTTCGAGTGCCACAAGAAAAAATAGAGCAGACCAAGTGCCAAAAACATCCATTAGGAAACGGAGTCAAATAATAAGCTTGCAGAGAAGACAATAATAACCAACTCCCGCAAGGACGAATCAAGAAACCAAAAAAATAGCCGCCAAGGACCAAGACGAAACAAAATAGAAAAACATGAAAATAGAAAGAAACCAGAAGACTATGCACTATAAAATGGTGAGCATCCTGATTCAAAGCAAACATTTAAGGAGAATCTTAAAGTGTCTGCCATTCTAGATATGACCATGCTAAGTCGCTCTGATATGTCTTTAACAGCTGGTCATATGATTGTCTCTCTTTTCCATCCAAGTCGCTATCTGACCACATTTTTTTAGGCTTACCCCTTATGCCTGGGCCAAGTTTTTTAACATCCTTCGAGGCTGCATCAAACATCAAAGTCTCAGGAAAATCATCCTACTCATGATACTTGCATTAATCAATTTCATATTCCTTGAAAGCAACATATCTTACAAAGTTATCAATATCAATATTTACATGCAATACTTCATAAGAAGAATTGTTGGGGTCCTCAATAAGATATAACGTTTTCTTTTCACCAGGTAACTTCACAAGGATGCCTTCAATTAGAATGGTAGCAAAAGACATATCCATCTGAACACTTCCACCAATACTTGCAGCCCACTTTCTTGATAATAGCATGCCCCATTTGGCAGGGCAATCAACAATAACAACATCAAATTTCAAGTTCTTACCCAGATAAGCTACAAGTTGTACCACCAAACCTTTTACACATCCTACAACTGGTACCTCTCTAGAATCTGTTGTAGTAAACTTGCCATAAGTTGTTGTCACTTTAATTTTCAATTCATTCATGACATCTAGAAGCATAACATTGCATGATGCTCTGGAATCAAACATACAATTGTGCAGCAATCTGTCCTTAATAATCAGCATTGTAAAAAATGGATCAACATTTAATTGAGACTCAACGAAAGATGTTCCCAAGTAAACTTCAGGTGGTTCACCTAGTTCTTTCAGTACTTGGGGTTTTTTCAACTCTGCAATGGTAGGAGGAATCTCAACATTTCTACCTTGGGTGAAATTTTCTTCTCTAAACCCCAAATATTCAAATGCTCTATTCCTATGCTCAGGGATTCTAAGAAATTCAACAATAGGAATAGAAATCTTGATCTAACTCAAGATTTGGGCTATGTCACAAGGAACATATTTGGGTAATGTAGTGTTAGGAGAAAGGTTTACAAATTCATCTGATGGCAAAGGATTTTTTACAGTCTAAGCATGGGGAGGGACACAAGTTCTACTTGAGACAACAAGGCCTTTGCCAGATGCATCTTTCTTTAGAGTTTCTTTTGGGATACTGGTAAGCACTAGAATTTTTGGTTTGCCCTGAGGCCCCACCCCTTTAGTAACCTTACTCCTGGTATTATATTATTTTTCATGGCCAATCACAACATTCATTAACAACTTTCTATCCTCCTCATAAGGGATTCCTCCATCATACTTTTCAATCATTAATGTCCTTAAGTATTCAAAATCATTATTAGGCAATTCAAAAGCTTACACCATATCAATTTCAATAGTATGAGTGGGAGGAAGAGATAATACCCAGTGAATGTAATCCTAGAAATTTTTAACAATTCTAGCACTCATCAGCTAAGTTGAGAACCCTATCCAATTCTTTTCTCTTCCCTAGCCAACTTGTAAGAGAATTCTTTGACAGCCCCGACAAAAGTCTTTATAACTTCCTCAAGATCCACAACCTTACTTGATTGAGGATTGTCTGGATTAATCAGTTTAACACCCTCCCACTTAGGAGGTTTTCCAACTACTTTAATGTTGTTCTCAATTTGTAGAGCCATGATAAAGGCCTGCCTCAAAGTTCCAGGGTTCTTATACCTCAAATAGTAAGCAACTTCCTTATAAAATGCATCTGAATACTTTATCAGACGTGATTCATCACATGGCCTCAAATTAACAGGAAGTCTTCTCAATGTTTTTTTAAATCTTGTATTGTAATCATGCACATATTCATTAGGATTCCTTTTTATATTTTCAAATTTTGATAAAAGAAACCTAGGGTCTGTTTTATCTCCATACTGCATTCTAAAAGTATTCTTCAACTTTTTCCAAGAATCAATGGAATTATCTAACAAATATTTATATCGGTCCCTTGCATCTTCTTCTAGAGTATGGATAAACAATTTAATGTACACATCCTCAAATTCTATTTCAAAGTCCTCCATCATAGTGATAAAGAGCTTCAAGTAATGATCACTAGTGATTGCATTATTTCCTTGAAAATTAGGAAATCTATTTCTTACATCTTGTGCCACAACATTTGGATAGCCAACCATACCTCTAAAATTGATGGGACCAAAAGTATTAATAACAAATGGAGGTCTAGGTAGAGGCTAAGCCATATTATTTTGAGGAGGTGACCTTGGAGGAGATGCAAACTGATGAGGATTGAGAGTGTGTGTGGTACATGGATACAATTTTCAAAATGACTGCCCTCTAAAGGCTCTGTTTCTTGGAAAACTCAATCAGATTTGGAAAATACTGGGGCAGATTGAGAAGCAAATGTTTCAAATATAAAAGAAGGACCCTCTCCATATGGATAATTTAATTCAACAAAGAGACTACATGATTCAGAATAACTTGAGGAATTATTGCAATCTTCAATCACAGGATGATCGGTTTCACCAATGGAGATCTCTTTTCTTAATGTTTGATCTCTAACAACCTTCCAAATTATTCTTCCTTCTGAATTAGACTTTCCCAACTCTTGAAACAACCTTCTACTAGGGTCCTTGGTGAAGATAGATCTTCTTCCTTCCAGCTTTGCAGAGATTAATGACAAATCTTACATGATATATGTTAAGACACTGGTATTTATTAAGAATTTAAATGGCATAGAGTCGCCACTAAGGATTTTCACCTTTTTTTGTGAAAATGCACTATGAAAGACCTATCAAATGTATGTCAATACCAAATTCATGTAAAGCTTACAAGATCTTCTCTTCTTCTACCCAAATTTTTCAATGATGATACAAAATTTAGTGCAATAACTGTATAAGCTAGAAATATTGCACTCAAAACTTACAACATTGAACAATTCTCACAGATTTGAATAGAGAATGATGTTTCAGCAATGTATTTGCACTTTAAAATTTATAAGAAGCATTACCAGGGTCTATATGTGTTGTTGATGGTGTTCAAACTTTACACAACTTCAGTTCCCCAGCAACGGCGCCACCAAATAGATCCCGGAGTTCAAATAATCCCCGAAAATGGTGCCACAAGTGTTGTTACCACACAAATAGATCCCGAAGTTCAAATAATCCCAGGAAACAGTGCCACAAGTGTTGGTATCCAAATTTGTTCTCCTTTTTAAGCTGAGCAACATCACAGATTTGACACAGAGCTTAGAGACAGGTAGATCATGATGTATGTCATTTTGTAGCCGAGGAAGAGATCTAACTGGCCCTTTGTCACTCAGATTTGTGGAGAGATGGATAGCACCATCAAGAGGATTTTACCTATCCTCACTACTTTCGGCCATGCCTTTAGACCAAGGTAAGAGGGCCCATAATGTAACCACTATTTGATGAAGGAGATGGAGATATCCTTCTTTTGCAAAAATTTTATGAAGAAAATCGTGGGAAAGTATGATCAATATTCCATAATTTAACTCTCAAGATTTGTCACTTATAAAAGATGGAGATACTTTCAAAACAAGGCTATGGTTACTGAAGACATTATGGGATCCTAATTGTTCTGCATATTTTAGTAAATAGATTTTGTTCCTTTATTGATATACAAGGCAAACAGGGGTAGTTCACGATGGATTCATGGTTTTTGAATTATTTTTGTGGGAGATTGAGCAGGATAAAGTTGATTATACCAGATCTTTGAGAAACTTCACAACAATTGACAACTCGACAATACTTGAAGCTTCAAAATAGTTCAGACGTTCCTTCAACCATAAGGTGTGCTTCAATGGAGGCCTAGATCAGCACATTTTCACGCAATCTTTGAGAATCTAACACAAAGGCTCGAGTTAAAAGACTCAATTAAACACCAAAATCCCTAATCAATCACGCCTATGGTACACCCAAATAATTACAAACAATATTTATTCACAAATGATAGTGAAGTGATTTTAAATCATTTATCTCATCATAAGATGAAGGCTCTTCTTGAAATGAAATTACAAATACAACTAAACTGTCATCAGAACAAGATCCTATGTGATTTCACAAAGATTGCAATAGGAACAAGAAAAACTACTTGCAAACATTCTGAAACAAAGCTGACACTAATTGCTCCAAAATTGACACAAATTAATTTCAAATTTTCTTAAATTCATAAGCAGGGGAAAGCTTCTAAAGCAATCTCAGTGCTCGTCAATGGCTATACATCTATAACCAACTTTACATGATAGAAAATCTAACACGGAATAAATTAACAGGTTATCTTGGATTGGTCTCTCAGGAAGACGGATTTTCTCAAATTTTCTCTTAAGAATTCAACCCCTGACTATTTTCAAGAGTATTCTTATTGCATTTATACATTTCACTCGCTCAATTTTCCCCCCAAAAGAGAAGAATATTTGAGGTACCTTTGCTTATTACCAATATTCCTTAGAAAGCGACGTTTAACAAATTCACATCTGAAAGTTTCCAAGTGGACCAATGATGAACTGATCACGCTTCTCAAACACTCGACTAATGACTTAGATGTCATGCCACAACCTGTTTTAACAATCCTTTTAATCATTTTGATTCTGTCATGTGAGAAATCCCCATTTTAATCATTCTCCGGAGGCTCTGCATAGTTGGATCTAACAGGAAATCCTTTTCACTCTCGAGGCAACACCTTTTCCATCCTTTGTGCCTGTAACATTCATCATTTCATCATTTTCCTTCTTTTTCCTCTGCAACTCTGCCCCGCATCCATCTTCTCTAGTAATTCACATTTTTATAGGTGCCCGAGCAATTCCAACTTCAAAATATCAATCTTAACAATCCTTGGACTCACAAATTAAGTTTTGAATCCATTCAATGGCAATTTGTAGATAAAAACGACAAGGAATTTCATCAAAAATGATGAAAAATAGTGCATATTCGCATCTCCAGGAGTCTTGGAGCAAAAATGGTAGAAAAATAGACGCAATGCATAACAACCATTGATTATTCCCCTTCTCTAATTTATATTATATCTTTCCACATGTTTCCTTAGTGCAACTGCAAAGAAGAAGTATAGGGGCAAGTTTCCAAACAAGCGCGGGCCTTCCAAGCGCCCTGGGCCCAAGAAAAACACCTTTTGGCCTTTTAAAAAAGTATCACTGAAAAGGGAGCCAATGGAAGCCTCCACATGTCTCAATGGCACATTTTGAGATGGTCCCCAAAAGTGGAGACCTAAAACAAGTGCGGTCCCTCCACGTTTCCCAGGCCTTTCCAAATTACTTTAAAAAATTTAAGTATAGAGCGGAGTTAGTGGAGCCGGCGAAAGCCTCCACATGTCTCCCTATCGTAATTGTTAAGGTGGGACCCTGAGGTGGATCCTCAAATGAGCACCAGCCTTCCATGTGTCCATGGTCAGCAAAAACTATACCGGCCACATAAAAAAAATTCTAAGTCTGGGCAAGGCAGCAGAAATCTCTACGTGTCTCCCCAGCGCAACTCCAAGGCCAAACCAAAAGGCAAATTTTCGGATGAGCATCGGCCCTCCACGTGGTCAAGTTTTGAGTTGAATTGGGCCTTAGATTTTTCAAAGTGCCCCATCAAGCTGCATCTAACCAGAAAGGGGCACATTTCCACAGATGCTCAGATGTAAATTTGACGAGAAACACTCCCGTCAAACCATAAAATGCAGGAAAATCACCATTTTAGCCCGGAAATGAATCTTTCTTCAAGGACATAGAATTTGGAAATGATATAAGACCCAAATATAATCCTCTGAGCCATATCCAATCACGTTTCCACAAATAATTGGGACAAAAATGAGAGGGAAAACAAAATGTGACTGTGGAAAATGGAAGGAAGGGAAAAACCCCGAGTTTTCTCCCAATTTACAAATCTTTTAACATGGACAGAGGAACGAAAAAACAAATTCTAGATTTTTAAGTGATCCTTGACCAAGGAAGGGGTTGATCATGGAAACCAAATGAAGGATAGAGCTTTCATGCATTAATACGGGGAGATAGAAAACATGACAAAGCTCGCAAACTAAAGAATTTTAAGGATAAACGGGGTGACATTAAAATGAGCACCAACAAATTGATTACTGTTGAGATTTTAATATGAATTTCTTTTCTTTTCTATGAAATTGCATTATTTTTCCTTTTTGCCTGATTACAAGAGTTCTGAGTAAATTACTAGGGCAATGCAGTTGTTTTATGATGTGCTTTAATCATCCTTAGTTCATTCCAAGGTTTCATTTTGTCTTTCAAGTTACAAAGTACTCTATATTTTTTCTAATATTTATTTGCAGGCTTTACAAATAATCCAAATGGAAAAACATACTTAAGCCTGAATTGATCTACTTTTCGTTATCATACTTTAGATATTTAAGTTCAATCCATTCCAATTTTACAATGCTTAACTTTACTTCAATCCATGCGTGAAAACCCAAAATATAGTTTTACTTTCAAAACATGCATTTCAAATGAAACAAATAATGTAATATTTCTTCATACATATTTTTTTTTATTTTCAAATAGAGATTTCACAATATATTTCAAACACAAATTTCAAATGAAAACCATACCATTTTTGGTAATTAAAACAACTTCTATTGAACTCCAATAATTCTTTTACAACTTCTTTTTTTGTTCATCAAATACAACTTACAGAATATACATCTTTCACATTCAAATGTAGGTTCCAGTTCCAAAACAGAGCAACTTTCCACCACAAATAATGTTACAATGCCATCCACTTGAAGTGGAAAATTTCATAATAAGGAACCCAAGGAGAAACTGTAAAATTTGTCTTCATCCTCAGCTCTAGAATAGCAACAAGAAGATCCACCATATATATTTTGATCACAACAATAAAAATAGGAGAGGAAACACTCTCCACTAAACCAAGAATTCCAATGAAGAGGAGAAGTCGTCCTCCTCATTAGCCCCTAAGCCCCAACCACAAAGCAATAAGAAATGTATTTCAACTCATGGTAACAAACTAGCTTCCACAACACAAAAATAGTTTACATAAATAGAACACAGTCCAAATACATAGTGTAGTTTACAACCACAAGAAGAACAACAACCAATACTCAGGCTTCATCATACATAAGCCAAAGGAGGAAGACCTATGGGGGAAGTTGCTTATACCTCCCAATGGGGAAATGGGTGTCCACCTTAAAATAAACCCCCCAATATATATATAATTTCAAAAGCCTTACTTTCCCTTATGCCTCCCCACAAGAGATCCCCATAGTCTTCTCCTACACCATACCTAGGCAATCTACCGAACCAGCCAACAACATACCAAAATATTCACGCATTCACATATGCATAAATAAAAGGATAACATTATAAAGAGCCAAGCTCCTACCTCTCCATGGTAGAGTTTGCTCCAAATATTTAACAAGTTTTTTCCAATCCAAATAGTCCAAAAGCTCCAGCAATCAACAAGCATTCAACAAAATCTCTAACTCTCTTCCAAATTACAAGAGCTCAAAACCAAAATAAGTCACCAAAAATGAAGTAATCCCCTCCCGTAACCCCAAGAACAGCAAAATAATTTGAATAAATAGAAAAGGGAGGTCGGAGGATGAGGTGGCTCCATATAGGATGCCACATCACTCATCCTCCACTACACCTCACAAGTCAACTTCAAACTCCAAAGCATAATTAAAAAGGTGGGTGAATGAATAAAATTTTACTTACACACACAATCCAAGTCCACGCCCCAAGGAGCAAAATTAATTTCATGCAAGAAGGTGCAAAAAAGACTTACAACTTGCCTTCCCAAAATACATAATAAGGCCTAGTTTTGACTCCCCAACTCATAGGTAGGGTTGGTGTATCAATTTAAGAGGTGTGGGACAAGTTTAAATTGCCCCACAAGCCTCCAAAATCAGCCCCTAAGGACAGATTCGAATTTCAAAAGGAAGGTGGAGTGTTTCACACTCAAAATTACTTACACATTACTTACAACACATAATCCAAGAGCCATCAGCTCTAGTAAATGCATTTTTTGACCCATTTTAATTTATTTAACAACATGCCTACTCACTAATCTAGACACAAATAAAATGAATAATAAAGGGGAAAATACATAACTAAAATCCACATACTAAATTTAAACAAAGGAACTAAATAAAATAATACACATAACCCCTTGGTCACATTTGAAGGTGATTCCCTCCATGGGGACCCCTAACATCAATTCAATCACACACACATAACAAATACACGTTGTCATGGTGACCCTTGTTGAATTCATCTAGGATTCCAATGTGGTTGGTCTCCAATACCCTGATGTTTGTTGTGACATGTTTACCTACAAAACAAAAATACCTTCTTCAGCCTTGTGGCCGCATCAAATCATCCAAAATAAATATACAATATAATTCCAAAATCATATATATATATATATATATATATATAATATATATATGAATCAAAACATCCTCTAGGAAAGTAATGATATCATTTACAATTTCATCAATAACAATATGATTATAATATTAGTTCAATTATCTAAGTCTACTCAATATGACGAAGTATCACATGTCTGAAACACACACACACACACACACACACACACACACACAACCATATCAATCAACATATCAACATCAATAGAAAATGTCTCCTATAATCCACATACATAATATATGAATCAAATCAACCATAGTCCATGATCTCTAATGTCTGACATCATACCAACTTGAAAGCTACAGTAATGTCCATAAGTATAGTTGACAGTATCTTAATCAATAACAAAAGGTGTCGAAGGGAAGTGGGCACTACACACCAAACATTTAGAAATAAGTATATTTAGTCTTGAATATGTAATAGAAGATTGCAGCATTTGTTTCATTAAAGAAATAGTAAATTAAAATCCCATTGGAAATTACAATCCTAAATTTCCAAAATATTTATTTCTCTGTTATAAATTGTAACTGAATTTATGTTTCCATATGTAATATTTTTTAATTAAAATTTAAGCATAAAGATTTGCAAAAAATAATTGGAATGGGAATAATTAATTTCACCTCAATCCAAACATGGTATTTACCTTCTCTAACCCGAAATATTCTTGTGTAATAAATCTATAAAGCAATACAATTGTTATGTAGTAGATTTATAAAACGAAACAATTCTCATGTAATATAAGCAGAAACCAAATAAATGATCATTTAATTTCTTAAATCGTTAATATAAATATGAGACTACATTTGATCATCTAATATTATTGATGAGATAACAACATGCATTAGAAAATTAAAAAAAAAAAATCAAATAAATTTGAATCCAGTAAATCCAACGTTTGCTCAAATCTGCAATGAAATCAATGTAATATAGATTTTGAGAAGAAACTACCCCTAAAACTTGTCAATCCATTCTTAATTTGTTTATTTAAAATATTGAGAAAGTCAAAAATAGTTCATCATCCTATCGTTATTTAACCATTATAGATAAATTCATCTAAAATGTGAAGTTCCTATTTTCAGGGTAATGGAAATGACAACCAATTCCAACCATTGATCTACATTCCTTATCAAGTGATCACAAAACCTTTTAATTGATTTGTGACTCCATCTATAACCCAGATGATTACATGCTTCTATTTCAAGTTTAGTTGTATTTGCAATTAATATATGTAACCATGTGTATGCTAAAATACATCAATCAAAATATTTTTTTATTTCAATTAGAATATTTTATAGCCATTCCTAAGAGTTCCCTTCGGAAGGGCTTCTCTTGCCGGGTGCGTTCAGATAAATGGTGATGTGGCAAGTAAGACCCATTATTTAGGTTAAGTAGATGAAAATATGGGATAACGCAAACCATTTGAACCAATTAATGATTTTGTGAAAATCATTGAATATTTTCCATTTGGCTATGGATAGGCTATATAACTCAAGACAATCTGACATGAGAAAATACTAAAGAGTCATGTATTAAATAGGATGACAGAACATATAAGCTAATTCCCAAAAATTCAACAACTGAATATTGGCTTATTAGGACATGTTGCCTTTAAGAGAGGGCATCATTAACTTGTTGACTATATAGAGTTACTTAATTTAAGAAAAGAATCTTTATGTGGTGCTTCTAAGATAACCCCTTTCATTTCAAAAATATTGTTATTTTGAGTTAGTAGAAAATGTTTTTTTTAATTGAAAATCAAATTTTTATATTAATAACTAAGATGTACAATAATGATCATACAAAAAATAGGGTGGAAAGAGTCACACCCGAGAATGTGAAATGTTCAATCAAATCAAGTCAAAACAGCCTCGAGAGAGGCCAAGTCAACTCAAAGTGTCATCATTAAAAAATATCATAGTGTGAACTTCAATAAAAAAGAGAACATAAACATCAAGCAACATCATCAAATATGGTGGTAGGTGGCGAGGGAGGAGGCGGACTATCAGGCTTATGGCCCCAACCCAAACCAGAGGGGTGAGCCTCATCAGAAACAGGATCCCACCCTTCCTAACCAAAATCCTTCTTTTCTTCAGCATTAAAACCATCATCATTCCTACGGGGAGAAATGGCTAAATCCATCCCAGGGAATTTCCCTTGAGAAATACCAAGCCAACCAGAATCGACACTAAATAGAGAAAAGGTAGGTGAAGGTTTCCTCGACTAGCAAGATATCTACCGAGGTGAAGGTAGAGGACTCTGCAGATAATGGTGAGGACCTCCCCAACCACAAGTAGGAGGTGGAAAATGGTAGCACTGAGTTGGCAAGCGGCAGCGTGCGGAGACACATCCAGGGGCAATCAACTAATGGCAAGGGGAACTGAACCCCAATGGTCAAGGAGGCAATAGAGATACGCCACCTCGAAGCGTAGTTTTTTCAACTTGGTTTTGAATATGAACCATAGTAATATAAATCACATCCACCTTATTAGTAATAGAGAAATCATAATCTAGAAGAACATTATTAAAAATAGCATTTTTTCTGTATTTCCATGAATGGTAAAAAAAAAATAGTTCTGAAGATGTGCCAAATTTGGTTGTAAATTACAGTTAGCAAGGCCGATTCCCCCAAAAGAACCACATTCTAGGTGAAGAACTTGGGAGAAAAGGGTTGGAAAAGGGTGTGAATCCATCTCCAAGCTATCTGGGCATGGGGACAAAACCAAAAAAATAGTTTGATGGACTCTGGATGGTTTCAGCACAAACAGACAAGGTTAAACCCAAAATGTTTCAGATGATAACCAGCGAGGAGACTTTTGGGAGACTTTACTGAAGGAGACACCAAAGGAAATAAGCTTTTTTAGGCTAAAAAATGGAATACCAAACCCTCTATAATCGATGGGAACCAAAATGAAGATGGGGAGGATACATACCAATGCCTTTTAAGCGAGTCACTGTCAATAGAACGAGGATCAAGAAGAGAATAAATAAGGGAGGGTTTGTATATGTGAAAAGGAGTAGTAGTAGGACAATTTCTAGTCACACCACCAAGGAACTTCAGAGGTAATTCCTATCATGTTTAAATATTCTTCAAGAATATAAGAAATTAATTTTCAGATAGGAGTAGCATCCATAGGAAGAAGGTGGAATTTTAAATCCAAACTCTCCATAGAAATCCATGTCCAAGATTTCTTGCAAAAAAAATCCCCAACAATTTAATCCCCTTTTTGAAAAATATGAGTGTTTTAGCCCAAGGTTCCAAATCCAAGAGGCGAATCATGAAAGAAAAAACAAGAGGACCACTAGAGAGAGAATGAATTAAGGGAAATTCCATATTAGAAAGAATTTATAACCCAAAGAAGGTGTAATCTGAGAGATTCTCGTGCCTTCCAAATGCTTTACAGAATAAAAGTTCCCTTAATCTTAACTAGCACTGGGCAAAGAAGGAGAGATTTAAATTTAATAAACTTCCAAGGATGTCTTCCCATAGGATTACCCTCACATATACCATGCCGAAGGAGAATTTTACAAGCTTCATTCCTTTCCAGACTACACAAGATCCATTTAGCATAAAGATATTGCCCATGGTATTTGACATCAATTAATCCCAGACCACCATCTTCTTTAGGCATACAAAAAACTTCCCAACAAACCATGTAGAACCCTTTATGCCCTTTAGTGTTGGCCCAAAGGAAATCATGAAGAATTTTCTCAATTTTAGCATAGCATCATTAGAGGGAACCTAACATGAGGAATAATACACATGTGTGGCCGTCAAAACCTTAGACTATATCTAAAATTTCCTAGCTAAAGAAACAGGTTTGGTGATCCAAAAAGAGATTTTTCATTTAACTTGTTGGACCACTTAAGACCATAGTTGAGCTAAAGTATCATGGAAAGCAAAATGGATCCCAACGAAATTTTAACTGCACCCTAGGTTGGATCTAGCTCCATTTCATATCAGCCAGC
This sequence comes from Taxus chinensis, assembly GCA_019776745.2. NCBI lineage: Eukaryota > Viridiplantae > Streptophyta > Pinopsida > Cupressales > Taxaceae > Taxus > Taxus chinensis. The sequence goes on from CM034153.1 coordinate 609,648,354, forward strand.
CAAGCAGGAATGAGAATCTGAGATTGATAATAACACTGATTTTTATCCCATTGAATAGCAGATGCCTGAAGAAAGACAAAAAAAAATTTCAAGACAATTTATGCATGCTGAATGGATTTCTCTTCCTCCAAGAGAGTGAGAAAATATTGATCAGTAAAATTACAATTAATAAGATGTTGAGAAGTAGAAGGAAAAGAGATACCTTTTACTAGTCCTTAAGAATCGCCGTGAGCAAGAAGATAGCTAAATCCTTCATAAACCAACACATAAAGGGAAGGGTATATGGGGTAACCTTATCTAATAGATCCGAACAAACCAAATCTTGAAGATTGGGCACCATTAATAGTAATATAGGCTCCGATATTTTGAAAGAGTCATTTTCACATACCACACTTTGCGAGGAGCAAACCCTAAGTCTTGGAGCATAACTAGGATTAAAAACCATTCAATTCTGTCATATGGTTTAGTAAAATCAATCTTGATAAACATATCATTATTGAGAGGAAATTCAAGCCCATTCCAAACCTTCATAGCCATGTATATTATTATCAAGAATATACATGTGTTTAATAAATCTAGTTTACTCACTTCTAATAATCAAGGGAATAATATTAGAGATCCAGTTAGCCAAATCCTTAGAAATAATCTTGTATGACATATTAAGTAAATTAACGGGGTGCCAATTAGAAATTTATTCAAGATCACCTGCTTTGGGAATGAATTTAATATTTCCTTGATTGATCAAATCGCCCAAAGAATTAGTTTCCAAGGCTTCCAAGTAGACATTGTGGGGATCAAAACCAACAATGGCCCACAAGGCTTGATATAATTCAGCAAGGAATCCATCAACCCTAGGAGCTTTGTATGAATCCATTTGAAAGGAAGCCTCTTTAACATTACAAAGAGATAAAGTCCTATCACATGTCACCTATTGGGTTTCAGAAACTTTGTAAGGCACCAATTGGAGACAGTGTAAAAGGGTAGCTTCCCGAGATGAAGTAGCATGTTGAGCATAAAATACCCCATGATAATGATGCACAAAATCTTGAAGAATCTCAAGTTGGGTGGTAATCCTAGCATTTCCTTGATCTTGTCAAAAGATTGTTTGGAACGCATCATGGAAAATAACTCCTTCAAATCTCGATCCCTAATTTTAAGCCAATGTAGGTGAGCTCAAAATTGATCTCCACGGGCCTTATAGGCTTCGTGGAATTTAATAGTATCCCTCTAATAGACAATATGGGTTTACAAAGCATGATTGAAAGGTGAGGAATTTAAATCTTGTGATATTTTTGAGAAATAACGATATGAGGCTTCTGCACATGTTGCTTAAAAATGGAATCTTTCTTCCCATATATGCGAAGGAAGGTGGTGGTGCATTTGATGGCATCATTCCATCAAGTGATCTAGCCAGACCCATCAAAAGTTCAGTCAACCAGATTCCATACTCACTGTATGTGTGACACAATATGAGCATGATTAAGGTGAGCGGTGTTAGGGTGAAAATGTGAGGTAACCTGATGGTTTTTTATAGGTACATACAATGTAATGTTAAAAAAATGGGAGAATGGTCTAACAGAAAGGTGGTGTCAGCACTAACAATAGGACAACTTAGAACATGGGAAAGATTAAAAAAATCATGACTGGTTATGAGGGAGTAGTCCAGCTGCTGAATAGCTCGATCTTGTCCTTCTCTAAAATCAGACCAAGTGTACCATTCAAAGAAGGGGATTTATGACGAAAGGGAAGATTATGATCAAAAAGTATGAGCTTATTACTAAAATAAAACCATACCTCCATCTCGTTCACACATCAGCACATAGGAAGACGAACCTTTTTATCTTCAAGGCTTTCCACCATGTTGAAGTCAACGTAAATGACCCAGAGATCCTATCAAAAGGAAACAGCAAGCCAACACCAAAAACAAAGAGACCACTTGTTCGCATCATTCAAGGCGTAGATGTTGGCCAACCCAAAAATATGAGCGTCAAACTCAAAAAGGGACCATATAACTTGATGCATGGGGTCTGAGCCCCATAAAATCACATGTTGGGAAATGTCAGGAGAAATCAAGGTCATGACTCCACCATGACTAGGATCATGATTAGAGGAATAAAAAATGGCATGGGGAAAGATAGTATGAGCTACAGAGTGTGACAAAAATCCCTTCTATCTTGACTTCTTGAAAACATAAACAAAATCATGTGACGAAAAATGAAGACAACTGTCTTTGACCAGATATCACTACGTTAGTTCAGTAAGCCCACATATATTCCAAGAGTACACAATCATTGAGAAGGGATTAGGTACATGTTCCCTTCATCATCCATATTAGAAAGGGTAGAAAACTTGTTATGAGAAGAAGAAACCCAGGTAAGAACCAGAGCTAGATCTCTTCAATTCTAAAGGAGATGTTTATCTTTCACATACTCCCCATCCTCGGGTATGGAAGGCCTACGAGAGCAGGCTAGCCAATTCTTACACGACTGAGACAAGTCAACCATAAAAGGGGACTCGAGTAAGGTGATGACATCCATGGATGGAAGTCAAGGAAGAGAAGCAAGGGAAACAACTGAAGAAACCAAAGGTGTGTGGGAAGGTGGAGGTTTTGGTTTTAGTAGGCTCATCTTTTTTGACAGGAGTCGCATGGATGCAACAACACCATTGTTAGCAATTGGATGATAGGTGAAGGTCGAGGGTTTTTAAGGACCTCACAATGTGCCATGTTTGTTAGTGACAGTGTTCCAACCATTGGAAGAAGGAGTAAACGATGAGTCTTGGCTCTAGTATAGTGTCTACCAGGTTTTAGGTCTTAGCTATTTTTCATTCTTTTCATCATCTGTGTTTTCATCACATTGTTGTCATTTACTCTGCCCTTTGGGCAGCAACAGGAGCCCTTTTATTGGCCTTCAATTTGACTCCCTCATCTACTGATGCAGAGCTCATTGACGGAGTGACTAACAAACAATGAAATGTTTTTTATGAGGTAATGAGTCTGATACTCATTTACCTGATGTTCTTCTTGATTTTCCTACTTTTTCTATTTGTTTTACTAAACAAGAAAAGTGCAAGGCCATTGTTAACTATGGTCCTTGGTTCATTCACAACTCCTTGGTTGATTTTTATACACTGGACCCAGGAGTTTCAAGTTTGTCTCATCCTTAGAGTCATGATTTCATTGAAATCAATTTATCAAAAGACTTAAAGAAACCATCATATTCAGATTGGGGACACTCGTTTCTCTCAAAGGGTGTTTTACATTAACTTACCTAATACATGTTTTTCGTTTTTAGTTGTCTGAGTAGAAATTTTTTTAACTTTACATAATTTGTAAAATCAAATGTTTTAAAAATTATTTAAACTTCCCTAGATCTTTTAAATGTATTTATATGGAAAATGTTAAGATATATATAGATTTTGAGGTGTTAGTTATTTTAGAAGGGTACTAATTCATCTTCTTAATATATTTTTTATTAGCTAGTGATATATGTTTTCAATATAGTCTTACTATTGTGTCGAGCTATATAATAATTTTGATAAAATATAGTTTATGTTAGTGTGAGTTATCCTATATGTCCTCCTCTCATATTGGAGGGTCATCTCACATGGGTTAGGTTTAGGGTTAGGTTTAGGGTTTCATGTGTGTCATTCACTAGGGTTACTCAGCACCCTATATGTACCCCTTTAATATTCATTTATGAGCATGCCAAGACACTCCACCGTCTTTCCTCTATATGCAAGCTTTGTTTTTGTTGAGCAAGTTCTTCCATTACTAATCAATTCTTTCTTGCAATTATGTTGGAGCTATCACGATTCCGTTGGAGTGCAACTACTTTGTGGTGCTTCATTTCCGATTCGATTCTCGTAAAATATTTTCATGGTATCAGAGATGAGATCAGGTAAACGTGCACTTATTATTTTTTAGTTGCGACTACTCTTTCTTGGTTTCGTTCTTTTACTCTGCATGCAAGTTTTTTTATCACTATTTTCTGGAATTATTTTGCTAATCTCTCTAACAAGCTTTCTCAGAAAGTCGTGTCGGTTTTTTGTGCCTATTTTTTGTTCTTGTGCAGTTATTCCTGGAGATTTCAAGGTATTTATAGCCACATTTAGCTATCTACAGCTAAATCTAGCTTTTCAGCCAAAATAGAGATTATTTCATTTTTTTAATAAAAAATTTAAAATAGAAGTGAAATTTTGTTTAGATCTCTGTGGTTTTTGGCTCTCTGTTTTCTGGTATTTTACAAAATACAGTTTTTTTTTCTGTGGCTTGGAGTTCATTTGAAAGGTTTTTCCACCTCCACAAGCTCATGTTCTTCCCTGGTCGTGTCCCTTCGTGATTCAGGTGTTCGTGGCTGTTGTTGTGGCGTGTTTGTTGTTGTTGATGTGGTTTCTAGGGGAGGAGTTTCAAGTTGTTCTCCAGCCACGACCACTTCCTTACTCCTGCTGCCCCTCCCACGTCCTTACTCCTGCATTTTTTTCACAAAGCCATGTCCAACTACATACGCTACAACAAACAACAAAACAAACCTACGTTTTTTTCACAAACCCTGCCTTTTTTTTTCTAAGCCACGCCTTCTACGTTTTCTTCCTGCGGACTGCGAGGTCGTGGTTTTCTTTAATGCCGAAAGCTTGCTAGGCAGTCTGCAGAGAAGGGGGGGGGGGGTGGGGGGGGGGGGGCTGTATGTTTTTTTTCTTTTTTGGTCTTTTTCTTTTTTTATTTTTTTTTTTTTTTTTTTTTGCGTTGGGGTTCCTTTTGTGACCCCTTTACCCTCCCGCGCTTCTCCATCCGGTTTTGGCGCAAGACAGTCCATTTTGGGCGGTTCAGAGAAATTTTTACGAGGCAGTTCGGGAGAAGTTGGGACAAAAGTGCACGGAGGACGCGAACCAGCCGGTTTAGCCGACACAGAGGACTTTCATACTGGGACATCTGGGCCAAAGGTACGCGCGGGACGCGAACCAGGCGAAAAGGCAGCAAAAGAGGGACAAGGAAGCCTGAATCGGCCGAAGCAGGAGATTTTTGTCTGGGATAGTTGGGACAAAGGTACGCGCGGGACACGAGGGACGCGAAAAGCCGAAGCGGCCAACAGCAAAGGAGAAAAGTCAACGTTTGACCCGTGAAACTTCAAACGGCCATAACTTTTGACTCCGAGCTCTGATTTTCACAAAATTGGACTTTCTGGAACGAGCACGACATCCTCTAAATTTCTTATTTTTAATGAGGGTAAATATATTTAATTAAGAGAAACATATTCGGCTACAGTCAGTTAATGCTCATTCCCATCAAATGACAGAAAACGCCTGCCAGACCCAAAATAGTTGCCCGCACTCAGAAGGCCATAACTTTTGTATTTCTCAAGAAAATCGCACAAAATTGGTACCGTTGGAATCATGGCTCTGAGCCCGATGTACAACAATCAAGAAATTTTGGATTTGATGAGAAATTGGTTGAGATTTTTTAGAAAACGTGGCTGGGTTCATAACAGTGTTTCATTTGGTGGTTGGGAGTGCAATTAAGAGGCATGGTCATCATTCTTTCTCTACTGAAGCACCTGGGACAGTATGAGGAGCCTTTTGCAAGTAATATATAATCATTTTACTCCATTTAGTGCCTCTTACAGGTGGTTGAAGGACAGATTTCGGAATTTCTATTTTCCCTTCTCTTTTCCTTCTCATTTTTCTATAAATTGGAGTGTTGGGCTCATTGTAGAGGGAGTTCTTTGTAGCAAAGCTCTGTCAAAATTACTTTGTGAAGCCAATGTGCTGCAGGCCCTTGTAGTGGACTCCTTGCATGGTGATCCAGGCCCTTATCTTGTAATAGATTGAACTGTACATATCATGAAGCAATAAAATATCAGTTTGTGGATGTATCTTCCCCTGCTGTGTTTTCTTGCATTCTTCTTGCCCCTTTAATCTTTCTACAAGAATAGTGTGTCTGTTATTATGTTCTTGCAGGGATTCATTATCATTGTGTATGCTTGGAATATTGTTGTGAATGCATTTTGCTAGATTATGGAGAATTGTCATCACCTCTTCTAGTGTGCACTTTGCCTCTGTATTTCACACATTTGGAGACTACTTGTTATCCAAAATTCACCCCTCAAGGTAATTTTGATAACATGCATCAAATTCTTTAGTCCCAAGCAATTATATTGAGTCCGGACAAAAAGTCATGTTTCTAGGGTCCCCTCATATTTTTCTAGCTCCCCTGTCCAAGTAGAAGAGAGCAAGTTCTGAGGAAAGGTAAGAAAAATTGCAAAAAACAGGCTCGGACCAGAAAAAATCATGAAAAATGGCTAAGGCCTAGTCCTCGCAACAGTCGGGATAGTTGGGACAAAAGGGCGCGAACCGGCCGAAAGGCCGCCAGGCGGTCTGCGCAACATTTGGGACATTTAGAACAAAGGGACGCGCGGGACACAAAAATCCGAACTGGCCGAAAAGTTGAAAAAATTGACTAACTGTTGAAACAGGCAGTCTGGGACATCTGGGCAAAAAGTACGCGAACCGGTCGGATCGGCTGAAATGAGTCAAGGCAGCCCGGAACAGTTGGGCCGAAGGTACGCGAGTACACGAACCAGCCGGATCGGCCGAAATGAGAACTTTCAGTCTGGGGCGCGCGGGACAAAAGTACGTGAATCGGGAAAAATTGTCCCAGACGATCCGAAAGCAAATGGGACATCTGGGCCACGAGTACGTGAACCGGCTGGTTCGACTGAAACAGGGAACTTCAGCACTGGGACAAAGGGACGCGTGGGACGCGAAAAGCCGAAGCGGCCGAAGGCAGAGGAGAAAAGTCAACATTTGACCCGTGGAACTTCAAACGGCCATAACTTTTGACTCCGAGCTCCGATTTTCACAAAATTGGACTTTCTGGAATGAGCACGACGTCCTCTGGATTTCTTATTTTTAATGAGGGTAGATATATTTAAATAACAGAAACATATTCGGCTCCAGTCACTCAATGCTCATTCCCGTCAAATGACAGAAAACCCCTGCCAGACCCAAAATAGCTGCCCGCACTCAGAAGGCCATAACTTTTACATTTTTCAACGAAATCGCACAAAATTGGTACTGTTGGAATCGTGGTTCCGAGCCCAATTTATAGCAATCAAGAAATTCTAGATTTTATTAGAAATTGATTGAGATTTTTAAGAAAATGTGGCCGGGTTCAGAACAGTGTTTTATTTGGTAGCTGGGAGTGCAATTAAGAGGCATGGTCATCATTCTTTCTCTACTGCAGCACATGGGACAGTATGGGGAGCATTTTGAAAGTAATGTATAACCATTTCACTCAATTTAATGCCTCTTACAGGTGGTTGAAGGATAGATTTCGGGATTTTCATTTTCCCTTCTCTTTTCCTTCTCATTTTTCTATAAATTAGAGTGTTGGGCTCATTGTAAAGAGAGAGCTTTTGGGTAGCAAAGCTCTACCAAAATTGCTTTGTGAAGCCAGTGTGTTGCAGGCCCTTGTAGTGGACTCCTTGCATGGTGATCCAGGCCCTTATCTTGTAATAGATTGAACTGTGCATATTATGAAGCAATAAAATACCAGTTTGTGGATGTATCTTCCCCTGCTGTGTTTTCTTGCATTCTTCTTGCCCCTTTGATCTTTCTATAAGAATATTGTGTCTATTTATTATGTTCTTGCAGGGATTCACTATCATTGTGTATGCTTGGAATATTGTTGTGAATGCATTTTGCTAGATTATGGTGAACTGTCATCACCTCTTCTAGTGTGCACTTTGCCTCTGTATTTCACACATTTGGAGATTACTCTCACACCCTCCTTTTCTGGTGTATCGCCGCTTTAGTGTAGGCTTTCATTTTATGTATTCTCTCTCCCTGGTCCCTTGGAAATTTAGATTACAACAGTTAGCTTATCCTGCATTAGAGTAGATTGTGGCAGGTAGTTTAGGAGCAAGAACCAGCTTTCTCTGGAGGTCTATCTCAAGTAGCAAGTCCCACAACTTGGAGATAGTACCCATGTTATCCAATCACACCGTGAGTTCAAGTATATCTCCAGGGGTGCTGTGATTCGGTGATAACACTACTCTCACACCCTCCTTTTCTGGTGTATCACCACTTTAGTGTAGGCTCTCATTTTATGCATTCTCTCTCCCTGGTCCCTTGAAAATTTAGATTAGAATAGTTAGTTTCCCCTGCATTAGAGTAGATTGTGGCAGGTAGTTTAGGAGCAAGAACCAGCTTTCTCTGGAGGTCTATCTCAAGTAGCAAGTCCCACAACTTGGAGATAGTACCCATGTTATCCAATCACACCGTGAGTTCAAGTATATGCACTTGTATAAACACAAGGGTGCTGTGATTCGGTGATAACAGAAAGTTCTTCCATTACTGATCAATTCTTTCTTGCAATTACGCTGGAGCTATCATGATTCCGTTGGAGTGCAACTACTTCATGGTGCCTTATTTCTAATTCGATTCTCAGAAACTCTTTTCAGTTTCAAACTCTACGTTTTGTTTAAGCTATTATAATTTTTGGAGCAAATTTTTCAAGAAAAAAATAATAATTAGATTATATCGTAATGAAATAGATGTGAAATTTAAGGTTAAGAATACCTTATGACAATCAAATGAATACTAAATTTAAAGTGGGATGTTAAGTATTAAGATCTCAAAGATATTACAATCCAATACCACCCTTGACTATAAATTAAATAAAATAGATAAGTGTTATGGAAAAATTTAAATTTAGGAAAATATAAAATTTTATTTGAAATCACATATAATGAAAATATTCTAATGTAAATAAATATAGTAAAAATGCCTAATTTATACTGATAATAAAAAATTATTAAAATATCCTAAAATATACAATTTAATGGCTAATAAATGTGTGTGGATCATTTTTAGGTGTACACATGACAAGTTTAATTTCAAATCTATAACTTACATAGGCCAAGTAACATTCTAGGATGGAAGATGAGTTTGGTGGTGGACTATAATGTATGTGAGTGTGTTTACTTGTAATTACATCTTTAAAATCTTTTTCCATTTGATAATTACTAAATAAATTCTTTTGTCTTGAAAAATCATAATATCTTGGCCATATGATGGAGTTTGAAACTCGTATTTTTCATCATTTAGTAGGTTCCCCAAAATTGATCTAATTTTAACAAAATTTCCTTAATTTCCCGAAATTTGAGTTGATTTCAACACATTAGCACGACACTTGTATGTGACACACTAACGTGATACCCTAGTGCAAAACACTAACATGAAACCTTAACAAGACATACAAACATAACACCCTAACACGACACCCAAATATGACACAATGACACACACACATACTAATTTATGTAATTTCATAAAATTTGACCTAATGAAACCTAAATCGATTATTGAATTTAACAATGTAGAACAACACACTACCACGACGCCATTTCCCTTAATTTTGGCTATTTCGTTTAATTTGACCTAACTTCAAAAAAATTGAACTAATTTCACAAAACTGATCTAATTTCCCCAAATTTAACCTAATTTCCCCAAAGTTGGCGTAATGACAACTGAATCGACACCTAATTTTGACAACTTATAACAACACACTAACACAACGCCCTTTCCCATATTTTTGACTTGTTTCCCTATTTTGATCTAATTTTCCCAAAATTGACCTAATTTCCCCAAATTTGACCTAATCTCCCCAAATTTGACCTGATCAAACCTAAATCGACACCCGAATTTGACAACTTAGAATGGCACTCTAACACGACACACATTCCCTTAATTTTGACTTATTCACCCTAATTTGACCTAATTTCCCCTAATTTTACCTAATTTCCCCAACATTAATTAAATTTATCTTAATTTGACATAATTTAACCAAATTTCTCCTATTTTGACATAAGTTACCCTAATGTCCCTGAATTTGACCTAATGAAACATGATTCAACTCCTAGATTAGAAACTTTTGAATGACACACTAACACGACATCGTTTCCCCTAATTTTACTTTATTCCCAAAATTTGACCTAAATTTCACACATTAATGTAACACACTAACATTAAATACTAACATGACACTCTAATATGACACCTTAACATGACACACTAATACAACACCCTAAAGCAAAGTAAAGAGGTTTTAATGAGTAATTATCTTGCTTAGGAATCATACATATAAATGAAGTATTTAGAGGCTAGATGTATGTATTTAGTGTTTGATTTAGTAACTATAATAAAATAGCAACTCCGCCCCCACTCAACATTGAATCTATAGGGCTCCCCATTTTATTCACTTGTAGTGTTTTGATTATATTGACATGGATATCCTTCATTTGTTGTTCATCTAATCTTTTTTAGTCTACTCTTACAATGCAATTACCCCATTTGGAATAGAGAAAGGGAGTGCCTTATCTTGCCAGTACATTCTGGATTTTGTAGACATGGCAAGGTGGGCCCAAATTTGGTCAATATTTCACATGCTAATGATAGTTATTTCCATTAATTTATCTGTTACATTGGTATTTTAGAAATAATATTCAATTTTATCCTTTTCCATTTGGCATTTTTAAATCACAGACATTTTATTACACGGCAACCGAAAGTGTTTATGTGCTAACATATATTATATTTATTAGATTTTTGGGTAGAGGAAAAAATTGTTATATACATGGTGAAACGAAAGAAAATCTCCCAATACATCATATCATAAGGTCAACATTTTCATGTTTAATTTTTCTATCCCAAAAATTGACAGCATATAAGTAGAGTTTCTATGCACAATTAATGTTGTTTATGTCTATTTTCACCCACCAAACCTACATGATTCTTAACTCTGAGACATTTTCACCATGCAAAAACAACTCATCAAATAAAATCTTGTGTCATGAATAAGGTCTCAATAATTATATTTTGAATTTTTTTAAAAAAAATTATGACTACACAAATGTGTAACTCGATTTTATTATATAATATTGTGATTAAATAAAAACGTAATTGGATTTTTCATATAATATTTTAAATATTTTTATTAAAAGGAAAGTATTTTTTAATGTTTTTATTAAAAATGAAGTTATCATAGTTAAAGAATTGCATTTTTCAATGTTGGTGGGGGGAGTTAATGGGATAGTTTGGAGTCCCTTATGTTTCTTAAATTTCTTACTAGCCTTTTTTGTGTTGCATTCTACGTTTGAAGAAATATTGTCCATTGATGAAACTTTAAAAGACACAATGCATCCTCACAAAGCATTGTTGTTATTTCACCAAATGTGAAAAAATCTAACCCGACCAATTCACCATTGTGTCCATACTCCCAACTTATGCCAAAATAAGAACTTTGGAATAGATTATGCACATCCATGGCATGATAATTAAAAGAACGTTTTTGGTCAACTATTATAGTTCACGTGATCTTTTTGACAAAATTCCTCAAATAAACATGGGCTCCTGGAATGCGATGATTACATAATAGAAAAAAAATGGTGTTCTTGTCGAGGCTTTAAGTAATTTTTTTAAAAAACTTCATATAATATTTTAAATATTTTTATTAAAAGGAAAGTATTTTTTAATGTTTTTATTAAAAATGAAGTTATCATAGTTAAAGAATTGCATTTTTCAATGTTGGTGGGGGAGTTAATGGGATAGTTGGAGTCTATGTTTCTTAAATTTCTTACTAGCCTTTTTGTGTTGCATTCTACGTTTGAAGAAATATTGTCATTGATGAAACTTATAAAAGACACATGCATCCTCACAAAGCATTGTTGTTATTTCACCAAATGTGAAAAAAATCTAACCCGACCAATTCACCATTGTGTCCATACTCCCAACTTATGCCAAAATAAGAACTTTGGAATAGATTATGCACATCCATGGCATGATAATTAAAAGAACGTTTTTGGTCAACTATTATAGTTCACGTGATCTTTTTGACAAAATTCCTCAAATAAACATGGGCTCCTGGAATGCGATGATTACATAATAGAAAAAAAATGGTGTTCTTGTCGAGGCTTTAAGTATTTTTTTAAAAACACCTTAACGAAATATCATCTGGTGAAATGCCATAGCTACAAGGAATACACAACAAAATATGTTTTTTTAAATCCCTTCAAAACATTTATAAATATTCAATTGGGAGTGTTAAAACCAAAACCTTTTCTAATGTCCTCCTAACATGCACCAAAATTGGAGTTTTAGAATAAGATATGGACATTCATAGAAACATGATTGAATTTGGATATTTTTCAAATGTTGTAGTTGCAAACATCTTGATAGGCATGCATGCAAAATGTGGAAGCATACACAAGGCACATGAACATTTTGCTAAATTTTTCAATGGTCTCATAGAATGCAATGATGACATGCATGTGAAATGTGGAAGTATACGCAAGCACCTAAATAGTTTGACAATATATCATAACATATAAAACATTAACACATGAAAGAAAAGTAAAAGAATTCAACATTAGCATCCCTTTTGGCATACTTTTCAACTTATGTGCAATTGCTTGTTTTAAAAGTTACAACCTAGAATATTCCCACTCATGATAGGTACATATAAAATGACATCATACATATTTCAAATTTTGTTGTTTGTGTGATGTGAGTGTGAATTTAAACTGTTAGACTTCATAGTTTTAAAATTAAATGTAACATTGCACATCATGGAAATTCTATCTAAATTTTAATATGTGTTTAACAAATAACATTTGTGATATACAAATTAGGAATTCTTGGGAAAAATAAAATATTATAGAAGTTATACTCATCTATCTAATTACTCTTATTGATATATTGGAGAGACTATCCATCAAAATTTTCTTTTAAAAAATAAAAGGCAATATTCCCTATAGGAAATGGTCTGATTCTAATTAATGTTTTCACATATGTGCATGTCTCGCCACACAGCGAACTTGAAAAACTAAATATTAAGTAATTATAATATTTCATATTCAAATTTCAAACATATCCCATTTTTTATATGTTCTCTCTCTATAGGAATTGTGAATTAAATTTGTCATGTTTGACCAAATGGATGTAAAATTAAAGCTCTTATTTGGTGATTGTGTGAGTGGGGATGAAAAGAATTTTGTGTTCAAAATAGTGATATTAGAAAAATATTAATATAATGTTTTCATAGGTGGTCATATGAGAAGAAAAGATATTTAGTCAAATGGGTATTATAAAATCCTACACCCCCAACACATAATTGTATTACTAACGCATACTTCCTTGTGTTCTTATATTTTAATATCCCATATCATTGTGGAACCAAGATAGAAGAATGGTACATAATGATTCAATAAATACCATAGAGACACACATATACTAGACTTGTATTACCATTAGGATCATAACTTATATATACATTATTAGTTGTTACAGGTAACAACCTTTTAATTACTACGATTAATCAAATACATACCCAAAAGCAACACCAAACTCCTTTTATGTAGTGTGCTTAAATAATTTTATATAAAATTATGTGATGTTTGGCCTATCAATCCCTATAGACAAAAAATCACGCACTTTGGGAATTATTTAGTCCCGGTTTCATATTACTATTCATCTAGTTTTTGAGTGAAGAAACTACTAATTAACCCCTGTCCTTTGGTCATCTTATTTTACTTGATGTCATCACTACCGACCTCCCACGCATACTCGCCCAATCATTTTTGTTATTTTGTATCATTTTATCTCTAATTGGGGCGCTCGAGCCAATATTGGGGTGCCCTAGGTGCCATGTTCCCATTAGGGGCACTCTGATCCTTTTTACACTTTCCTGCCACTTTTTGGGCACTTTCTAGCCGTTTGAGACATTCTATCTTTTTGTGGTCAGCCTCTTCATGGTTAATTATGAAATTATATCACAGAGAAACTATATAAATACAAAATTATGAGACCATAATGAGGGACCAAGCACTAGGCACTACTATCATCACCTAAGGTTGCATCCATCTAAGGTTCCATTTGCATCCATCTAGCTCCATCACAAGGGACAAGGTCTAGCTCATCTGTGTCACGCATGCATAACAAGAAAGTTTATTCTATTTCATCCACCATTCTATTAAATTTTCTACATGTAGTTATCACTCTGCTACTTTCACAAAGTGCAACTAGACATAAGATAACCTAGGGCATGATTTACACACACATACACACACCTAGAACTAAATCAGGTATGAGATGTAGTGCAGTGCTTAGTTAGTAAGTCCACCATTGTGGCCCTAGTGAGGATAGTCTGATCTCCTTCATATGAATCGTTCATTTTTTAGGGTTTTGATGTTTGTCTTAGGGTTTCACAGGTCGCGTACTTCATCATCTAATTTCTAGTGACATATTGTGCAGTGCCAGCAAATACACACGATGTGATAGTAAAGCAAACACATGCAAATCACTCTAATGACACATACAGAGTTTGGTTTATAGAGACCTTTTTTATAGACCTTGGGTGCCTATATCTCAAACTAAGGCTCCCCACTAGGCACCCTTGTACCTCCCCCAAGCGCCCCAGTCCATCTCAGATTGCTACACTATCCTGACACTTTTATGTGCCTCGACATAGTCGTTTCCTCCTCTTGTTTCTCCAACCATCTCTTGTAACACAATCCAACAAGCTCGTTGAATCAACTAAGCTCTATCTAACCCTACTTATTACACTTCAAGATTTCACATTTTTATTTACTTAGTTTGCTTGGGTCATTTTCCTTATTTAGTATAGACATCTCATCTCACTATTGTACTTATTAGGTTAACATCCTAAATATTTACATTTTTAGTTAATCATTTTGGTGAACCCGAGCCACTTTCACACTTAGGATCCTCTATCTTTCCTCTATCATAGCTCCCAAAGTTTGCTCAAGTTTATTTATCTTATTTACTTAAGAGATATCCCAATTGTCCAGGATGTTTTGAAAAAATCCCTAGACTTCTTTGTATCTTGATGAAAATATGCCACCAAAAGAAATAATTCCTATATTTTCTCATTTATTTAACGACCCTAGTGATCATCCATCTAATCAACCCCTATTAGAATCAATTCAAACTATACATTATTTGTTTCAAGAGAACATTTATGGCATATTTGCAATCCATGATCACATCTCTCAAAACTAAAATTCAACATCTTAAGAACACTTCTCAGGATCATGTTTGTTATCTTTCTACATCTCATTCTCATTCTATGACTACATACATGTTCTCATATTAGTGAGCCTCAAGTCATACCATTACTAGAGCCTCTCATCCTTGATCGCAATACTCAACAACATGACCTTCTTACTAAGCTCATTCAGTCGTCACTTGATCGCTTTACTGCCTACTCATTACTATCCTCCTTATTGGCTAGCCAAATATCAAGGTCATCCATATTAAAATTTTCATTGAATCAATAGACATAATAACAATGATTTTCTATGCTTTTATAATGAAGAATCAAAACATCTTGAACATCATTGACTTTATCTCATTCATCTACACAACATTTTGTTGCATTCCCGTCTACAAATTCTACACCCACATGGGCTCCTAATTCTGCTCCTCTTGTATGTCAACGAGCATCATGCACTACCATTTCTAATGTGCCTTCTTTGGATAGTCAAGAACCACCTATTCAACCCAATCCAACTATAGACACCTCCTCCTCTCAAGGTTTGACATCCATACGCCTCATTGGACCAAGTCAAAGTACATAACGTTACCTAATCAAAATCAATCAACCTTCTTCTTATGGTAGATGTCACTCAATACCTCCATTAAAGGTATCTACGACACCACATGATCAAGTTTTAGCAGCCACCTCCTATAGTTAAACTAGTAATTCCGCCATCTTCCTATAGACGATACATTTGTTGATGATTGAGACCTAGATGACCCTCTACTCACGATGATGAACCATTTCATGGTGACACTCACCTATCACTTCTGTGTCCTATCACTTTTGTTAAGAAAAACTACTCCTTACATTGATCCACTAAGTGTCTTTTGACTAGGTTTCCATCACTTACATACTTGGGGGGCATAACATTCACACACCCCCCTACCCTAGCATCAACACATCTCTCACACTTGCATAGTTATACATCAATCTCCTTACATAGGAATAATCATCACACGTTTTAGCATCGACCATTACCTGATGACACACTCTTGTGCTTCAGTTCACACTTGACTATTGAGGGAATATCATAAATGAACCCCACACACTGCACATTTGACACTATACATTGCATCTCTATGTACATCTCAAGTCATATATTTTAGATCTTACATCATACACTCTACATTTAGTCTGCATCATTTTGACATTAGTGCATCTATACATCATACATCATACATAGTCTACACATCATGCTAATGTCATACTCCTATTATCTATGAGACTAGTGTTACATACTATTCATCCTACATACTACATTACTAGTCTATCTACACATCTTGTGTTACATCCTATACATCGCACATTATGTATTTTACACGTCACATGATCGTATTTCATCACATATACTATACACATCTACTTGTACGTGTTGCATTCATTACCTTATGACGCACTCTAGTTCCTTGGTTCATACTCAACTACCAAGGGTTTACAAATAAAATAGACCTTATCATACACACACGTTCATCACTTGACCTTCTATCATGCGACATTACTAGGTTAGTGACATATGTTATAGGATAAATGGTCACATATTCCTTCATCTTGTAGTGGTATAGGTTTTAGGCTACAACACCACTCCCTCTATTCATCTCATAGTGATATACGCTTTAGGCCACATCATCACGCATTCATCTCTAGGTCGCATATATTTACTACACACATACACACTCATCAAAGCATGTTAGACACAACAAACACACTTCGACCATTTCCCGTTGGCACGCTCTCATTTATGGTTCATTCTTGACTGCTAAGGGGGCATACTAAATGAACCTCACTAAATACAACTCCATTCACTTGGGGGGCACACCGGCTCCTACCATCCATCTTGCATACCATTCCATACATCCATAGCATGTTGCATATCTTGGTTGCATCTACTCTTGCTTGCATTTTCTTGTTCATATTCACTTTACTACACATGCTAAATAGATATATTGTATGTCATCATCTTTTCCATACATACATGCGCGTTCATGTCATTTTCTAGTTTTGATCATTCTCTTACACGCAACATGGATGCTCGCCTCCTACCACTCCTACAACGGTTGCTAGGGGCATCCACATTCATCTCTTACAGGGTCTATTGTTTCATTTTGTACATAGAACTCTACATTACTTGCTTATACATGCTTTTGACATATATGAGTTATTTGTATAACATGCTTACAAGTGCTTCATGTGCAGCATTTGTTTACAGGATTACTTACTTCCATGGCTATCTATTTTTTTTTGTGTTATTGTTTGTCTCTTGTTTGCTATTGTATGCGGGCCTTTCCCTTTTTTGGTGTGCACACTTGTTTCTTGTATGCGGCGATTGCAACCTTGAGTGTCTTGCAACATCATGAGTGATGTCCCATGTTTGAAACCCGCTTTAGTAGTTTATGTTTGGCTTCTTGCGTGTTTACTTGCATTCTAGCTTATACATTGTTTGCATAGTTTACACTTGTCTTTTACATGCATGCTTATTCATATTAACACTTGTTTTCTAGCCACTTGTTTGTGTGCACCTTGGTTTCTACCAAGAGCATTCCCTTCCCTTTACAAGGCACATTTAATGTGGTCGGACCTCTTTTGGGGTCGCATCCTTCTATCTGCAACATCGCATGCGCCCCCAAAGAGGGGGGCACCATTTGCGGTTTTTCATACTACACAATGCTTCTACACCGGTACAATCTAGTTTAGTTTCCATCATTGGCATTGTGGGTTATATAATGAGTGGGTTCAGCCCAGTCTATAAACCCCATACACAACGGATTTTATAGGACATGGTTGTCCTTAGCAGTCTGGGGAGCAGTTACAGGTTGGAGGATACAACGGAATTCCTCCCTATACTACTTCAGCCAATGGCGCCAGATCACCCAAAAAACCAGGCAGTACAGAGATCTCTTCACACTATTCTCAGGGTAGTGGTTACAGGTTGGAGGATAAAACAAAATTCCTCCCTACACTTCTTCAACCACAATGGCGTGAGATCGCCCAAAAAACTCGCAATACAGGATATCATTTCTACACTCTTTCTCTCATCACAAACAAGGTGCACATGTTCCTTTTACATTTTTAATTTCCATTACATACTTTTTACTATATACATGCATCTTTACATGTGCTTTTGACATATATACATGCGTATTTGACTACTTGATCTTTTTCTCCTTATAGGTCCATCCGTATGAGAAGCAAGTAGACAAAAATAACAATAATGGAATCAACAACAACATTCTACGGTATCTTACACCTCATACTAACATGCAAGTACATCACACACATCGCCCAACTACACACGCGTTTCCGCCATAGGTTCACTCTAATCACTTTTTTTCTCTTTTGCATCTTTAGTTTTGATGCTCCATACTTTTGTCACTTCACGCTTTTTCTAGTCCTTTGGTGATGTTTTCTACGTCACTCTACATGGACATTAGGTGTACATCTCTATCTACTTTATGTTACCGAGCTATCTACTCACCAACATAAAATGGGGGAAAATGTAGATGAATAAATCATACACTTTGGGTATTATTTAGTTTTGGTTTCATACTACTATTCATATGGTTTTTGACTGAAGAAGTGCCAATTAACCCCCATCATTTGGCCATTTTATTCTACTATATTTTCGTCATTCCCAACCTTCACCACATACTTCACCCAGTCAGTATTTGTCATCCTGTTTGCGTCATTTTGCATTTGACTGGGGCACCTGGGTTAGTACTGGAGCACTGACAGGCGCCCTGGTCCCAGTCAGGAGCGCCCTGATCCTTTTTACACTTTCCCACCACTTTTTGGGTGCTTTTTAGCCATGTTTGAACATTCTATCTTTTTGGTGGTCAGCCTCTTCAAGGTTAATTATGAAATTATATATAAGAGAACCATATAAATAAAAAGTTATGAGACCATAATGAGGGGACCAAGCACTATGTACTATTATCATCATCTAAGGTTACATCTATCTAGAGGCTCCATTTGCATCCATCTAGATCCATCACAAGGGACAAGGTTGGATCATCTACATCATACATACATAGGAGGCAAGTTTATTCTATTCCATCCACCATTCTATTACTATATTTCTACATCATAGTTATTGCTCACTAATTTCATAAAGTGCAACTGGTATAAGAGTACCTAGGGCATGACTTACACACACACACACACCTAAAACTATATCGGGTCTGAGATGTAGTGTAACACTCAGTTAGTAAGTCCACAATTGTGGCTGCTGAGGACAAGTCTCGACCCCCTTCATATGTATCTTTATTTTTTTAGGGGTTTGATGCTTGTACTTGGGGTTTTATAGGTCTCATCCTTCATTTTTGATTTCTAGTGACATATTGTGCAGTCCAACGAAGCTACACGTGACGATAAGAAGTGATAGACCTCAGTTGATCACTCTAATGACACCTCCAGAGTTTGGTTTACTGGATCTTTTTCACAGACTGGGGTGCCCAGAATCTCATACTAGGGCTGCCCACATGTGTTTTGATCCACCCCTAGGTGCCCCAATCCACTCAAATTGCTCATATCTACACTTTTATGGACTTTGAGCATAGTTGTTTCCTCCTTCTGTTTCTATCAGTCCATCTCTGTGACATAGCCCAATAATCTCGTCAAATCAACTAAGCTCTATTCTAAACTACTTGTTGTGCTTTAGGGTTTCACATTTTTATTTACTTAGTTGTTTGGGTCACTTTCCTCATTTAGTTTAGACATTTATCTTACTCTTATACTTCTTATATTAACTCTTAAAATCCAAATTTTAGTTAATCAATCCCTTCACCTTATTTCCTTTCTTGAAAGAGGATTTTTGCATTCTTCATATGTCCCGAAAGGACTTTACATTTTTTTCTTTTGTTATATCTATACTATATAATATTTCGCTATATAAAGATGTTATAAAATATGTTGAAGGTTAACTTTGTATACATTTTAAACCCCAACAATATCACCAAAAAATTTCAGCCACGGTGAGATTGAACATACACTGCATTTACAAATGTAACTATTCTGAATTTTAATGCTAATTTTACATGTTCAAAAAATTAAAATAAGCATTACATAAAAATATTTTGTTAGGAGTAGGGTGTGCATAAGGATGGGTGGGCCTTCGCAGGATGGGCGGGCTAGGAGTTTTGAAAGTTGCACGGACAGGCGGGAAAATTACCCAAGGTCTGTGTCACCCTCCCACTCACAACGGATATGCAAACAGAGCTTGGAGTCTACAACAAACGATTTGAGGGCTTCCAGAGTCGCTAGAAATGGAACGGGTGCTGGGAGATCTAATCCTTCCTACCTGATCTCCCCTTCTGGGGATTTTGAGGGACCTTCCCTTGTCATTCCAGATGAAGTTTTGGAAAGATCTGAGAAGAGATGAGAGTTTTCCTTGTAGGTGAGTTTTGTGGGGACTCGTCACAACATCGAGGTGATGAGCAGCTGGGCTCAGCGAAAATGGAGGACAAAAGGTAACCTGGATATTATTGGCATGGCTCATGATTCTTTCCTTTTTCACTTTCTTCTTGAAGAAGATTTCCTCAAGGTTTTACAGGGGGAGTCTATGGTTTTTTGGGAAAATTGTCTTGAATATGGCCAAATGGACCCCGGGTAATTTTCTTAGCTGCCCCCTCCGTAGTGCTTTCCCTATTTGGGATAGGCTACCTGTGATGCCTTTGGAATTTTGGGAGTCTAATGTGCTTTAAGCTATTTCCAAGGCACTGGGCATCCTTCGAGTTGTGGATCCCTCCACCAAAGCTTGCACTAGGATGATTCATGCTCGCTTTTGCGTTAGCATATACCTACTGGTAAAACTACCCTTGCATCTATTCGGCTCTTCAATAAACATGGTGTCTAGATTCAGGACTTGGTTTATGAGGGTTCTAATGTCTTTTGCGATAAATTCTTGGAAGCAGGAGACAGTACTGGGCACTGCACAACTCCTAAGGATTGGGTTATGAAGAATCCCCTTATTGGCGCTGTCCCGCATAAAGATGGTTCTGATCTAGAGGGTGCTTCAACCGTGCCACCTGTGTCTCCTTTGGGGTCTGCGGCGGGATTTTCTCCCCATTTTTTCACGTCGTGCGACGGTAGCATGGCTCTATTGAACGAGAATGGGACATTGGGAATTATTCCTCCTTCGGTGCCTCTTATTGACCTCAATAGACGTGTGGCATATAACGTGTTGGACGGTATGGGGGAGGCTGGAATTGTTTCTGATTCCAAGACACAGCCGGAGCCACATGCTACAATAGATGTGGATTCGGATTGTCCTGTTCTTGGACCACGGTTGGAGGAAAGCAATGAGCCACCTACTCTGATTGACGTAGATTTTGACTACCATGTTTTTGGGCTTCAATTGGAGGAAAGCTACCCACCTATGATGCATACCAAAGAACCACTCCAATGCACTGATCACTCGCATCCAACGATGAAGGATACTTTGGATGTCGATTTGGTTAAGGAGGAAGTTTTTGAACAGTCCTTTGAAGAAACAAGATTGAAATCGGAAGAATAGCACTTCTCGAAGGGTAAATTAGGGGGTGTCTTGAACATTGATTCTCTTAATGTCCCTAAGCCGCTCTGAAGGTCTGGCAGTGGGTTGGCCCCCATTCCCATCGACCTTGATTATCTTAAAATATTTATTGTTTTGGAAGGCCCTCGGTAAAAAGATTACTTAAGGATGAGCTTTGGCTCGCAAAAGTATCTCAAGGATCTGTTCGAGGAAAATAGCTGGAATCTGGTCTGTCATAGGAAGTCTAAGTTGTTACGTGTGTACGATCAAGAAAATGTACAATAAAAAGTTATACGATATCTTGTTTTTCATTTTTTTAAAATAGAATTGTTTTGCTTTTTAAAATGATCAACATTTTCATTTTGTAGTCTTCAAATAAATATATTATATTAATTATAAATACAAACATGGTAAGCATTTATTCTTAAGGGGAGGAATGGTGAACATAATTTGGGTTTCTCACCTCCTATAAAAAAACCTTTATATTAATTAATTAATTAATTTTATATATATATATTCTACAATGGAAGTAAGGGGTAGGATGTAATGACAACAAGTGGTAAGGTGTGATGGAGCATGAGCATGTTCACTTTTATTTTTGGCTCCAAATTTGATGTTCATTTGATTGGCACCAAATAATTACATTGATATGCATTCTAAATGGCAACATGGAGTAGAGTGTAATGTAGTGAGTTGTTCATATTTATGTTTGACCTCGAATCTCATGTTCATTTGACCATACGATATAATCTCAACCTCATATTTGATCGTTAGTCTAACTTTTAGATTAGTTTTTAAAAAATGCTTAGGGAAATCAATCATGAAGTAGTAACACCTTGGACATACGGTGGAGTTTGGAGCCCATTTAGTTTTTACAAAATAATTTTTTGATTTCGACAAAATATTGTACCTAGATTTATGCCTTTTGTTACCAGTCAGTAGAAAATCAACAAAGAAGATGAAAGATCCCCAAATGGATCTCTTTATACCCCCAAAGAGTTTTAAATCAAACAAAAAAGCAAATACATATTTTCGTATGATATGGCGATTTCTCTAATGTAGATCTAAAAAATGCGACTAGGGTCTAATAGAGAAATTAATAAAAATAACACCCAATGGTAATATTTCTGATTTCTAATGATCGCCCAGGTATTTAAAGACTAAATTATACAGGAAACTGACTTTATTACAGCTGATACAACCCAGAAAATCAGATCTGAAGTCTGATAAAAATCTGATGTTTATGAATATAATATAGGCTGGAATTTAACACAAAAATTTACAGATTTACATGACTGTGTACAACACTATAAAACTGTCTAAAATCATTGAAAATTAGTTATTTAGACTTCCAGAAATCAGTACAATAGACGATAATGAAATTCAGACTTGAGATGTGTCAAAGACATTGAAAACCAGCCACATAGTGGGTCGCTTTATACACAGAAAATACAATGACACTGCTGCGATGAATTCTTCAATCCTTTATTGCCAAAAACTCCTTAACTGCTGCTGGAAATTACTGAAATCCTGTGTAAGCTCTGTGGAAAAT
Source organism: Taxus chinensis (assembly GCA_019776745.2). Classification (NCBI taxonomy): domain Eukaryota; kingdom Viridiplantae; phylum Streptophyta; class Pinopsida; order Cupressales; family Taxaceae; genus Taxus; species Taxus chinensis. Next base: position 609,671,526 of record CM034153.1, read on the forward strand.
CCTATGTAGAAATTCCTCTTAATCTCCAAGAGGGTTTTCGTCCTCTAGAGGCAATATACTAAGGGTTTTCGTCCTTAGAATACTTTAATACAAAAGCCCCTGGCTTAAGATCAGATTCAGAATTGATAAAATGATTTTATGGTGCTCTACCCAAGCTGCCCGTCTCCTTTTTATAGGAAAAATATTACAAAATGACTTTTTCATCTTCCAATGAAAGAAGAGTGCCAAAATACCCTAGAAATAGGCCCAAACCAAGTTGCACTTCCTCCAAGGAAAAATAAACATTAAATAATGGTCCTTCATGCCAAGTCGCACTTTCCTTGGGAAGAGCAATAATTTTTATCTTTCCTAGAGTCCACTTTCCCTCCTTTGTCCAAGTCGCATTTTGCCTAGGGATGACAAAACACAGCATGGGCCTCTTTTCTATTTTCCCTAGAAAGGATAAAACATAATATTAGACCCAATGCTCCTCTTTAGAGATTACTAATTTATTATTAAGTCAAATAAATTAATACAAGTGCTTTATTAATATTTTTTTTGCACTTTGTAATAACTCATTGTGACTTAAGTCACCCTTATATTTTTCCTTTGGCCGTCGGGTTGACGAAATGGGCCAAAGGTCTTCAAATGGGAAAAGGGGACATTACAGAAGATAATCAAATTATTATTCAATGTGATATATGATAAAATCCAAAATTAAGGAGCGGTATTTTTCAAATAAATATATTTAACATATTGTTGAATGGTAACACATATATATATTGATGAATAACAAAATTATTCTTCCATGTTTTTAAAAGCTAGTTTAGAGCTTGAATGTGCTTAAATTATATCTTGTATTTTACAAGGGTTGGATGCAATGGAGTGAACATGTTCACTCTCATTCTTGATCTTAAATTTGACATTCATTTAAGTGTCACAAAACAATTTTATGTTAATATTTATTTGATAATCACTTTTCTTTTTTTCTTTAATATTATTCATAAGAAAGAATTTGCGAATAATAAATTCTACAATACACTTAAATTGATATTATTTATCACCACTCAATAATAATTTTACTAAACAAAATCAACACTATTTATCACTACTAAGTTGATACTATCTATCACTCACTCAATAATAAATATGCAAAACAAAAATAGTTGCTATTCATAATAAATTTGTTGAAAATATATTATGTAAAAGGAATAAAAAACTTCAGATAAAATAAAAATCTCGAGAGTTTTAAATTGTTGTAAAGCCCTCGGTCAACAATTTTTATATCGACAAGCATCTAATAGTAACTCGAGTCGAAATAGTCAAAATCGTCGCTCATCGGAAGCTTCCGGCCGGACCCAGAAAACTTGCCCATTCCGCTGTAAAACGTTGAAATTGCATTCTCCTCAACAAACAGAAACCGCGTTTTCTATAGAAGCATAAAACTCCTAAATTTCCAGCCAGAAATATCCATTCGGCATAAAAATCCTGGGTTTTCAACCAGAGATATCCATTCGGCAAAAAAATCCTAGGTTTTCAACCAGTTATATGCATACGGCGTAAAAATCCATAGTTTTCAACCAGAGATTATCCATACCGATTTGCAAAATGAAAGGTCCGGGGAAGCCTCACGTTGCAGCGGTGCCATTTCCGGCACTGGGTCACACCATTCCCATCCTGGACATGGCCACGCTCCTCGCCTCCCATGGCCTCACAGTCAGCTATGTCACCACGCCCGCCAATGTCTCCCGCGTACAGCAGCCAATTCTCGAAGCCGCGGCCAAGGGCTTGGACATACGCCTCGTCGTCCTCCCCGCGCCGGCCGTGAGAGGCTTACCGGAGGGACACGAGAGCTCCGACCAGATTCCCGCAGAATCCACGGATCTCATTCGCGAATTGGCGGAGAAGCTTCAGCACCCCCTTCGACCGCTGGATCGAGCGCCAATTCGAAGAAGAAACCCCTCCGGTTTGCGTTATACACGATCTGTTCATCGGATGGGCCGTACACTCCGCCCAAAAATACAACATTTCCAGTGTTCTGTTCAACGCCTGCGGAGCCGTGGCGACGATAAAATTCGTCTTGGGGCGGTTTCAGTCGATCGGCCGGGGCTCGGGAATGCTGATTAATACGTTCCACGAGCTTGAGCCTGCGCATCTGGATCACTTGAAAAATGTGACGGATAAGCCGGTTTGGGGTATAGGCCCTGTTTTTCCCCCGAGCGGATCGGACAAGGTTAGCGTGCGAGGGAAAATGGCGGACATCGGCGAGGAGGAGCTGATTCGGTGGCTGGATTCTCAGAGCCCCCGTTCCGTTGTGTATCTTTCGTTCGGGAGCCAGACCTATTTGACGCCGCAGCAAACGAATGCCTTGGCGAGAGGGGTCGAACTCAGTGAGCAGCCATTTGTCTGGGCTATCAAAATTCCCCCGAGAATTGAACCCGCGACCTCGGACTCCGCATCTTTCGCTCGGAGATATCTTCCCGAGGGTTTTCAGGAGCGGACAAAGAACAGAGGAGTGGTCATATGGGGCTGGGCACCGCAGCTTCTCATTCTTTCCCATCCGGCCGTGGGGGGCTTTGCGAGCCACTGCGGGTGGAATTCGACGCTTGAAAGCGTAACCCAAGGAATTCCGTTAATCGCATGGCCGATGTATGGAGATCAACCTTTCAATTCGAAGCTAATTGCGGATTTAGGTGCGGGAATTCAGTTTTGCCAGTACAGAGATGCGATTCCGAACGCGGAAAGAGTGAAGGAGGTTATCAGACGGGTGTTGATCGAAGATAAAGGGAAGGAGATGAGAAAGAGTGCAGAGAAAATGAAGGAGAAGGCGAGAATAACTGTAGAAGATGGAGGATCTTCGAGAGCAGACTTGCAAGCTTTTGTAAATGTCGTGCGGGAACTCCACACGAAATTGGGGAAGAACAAAAAGGAGAGATCACACAAGTGTTGCTGATAATTCAATGACTTTGTTGCGTGTGCCATTTAAATTAATTTTATAGTTGATTGGTGATGATTTGGCATGCTAAAAATTTATTTATTTATGTTTTTGAATTAAAGTGGAAGCTAAGACTAAATACAAGATATATTTTGGGAAATGATATTTGGGGAGGACACTTACTAGTTTGCAAAGAAATAAATGTTGTATGTGCTCACCACCAATTGTAGAGCGGACAAAGAGGCTTGAAAAGGAAGCTCCAAATATCGAGAATTGTCTTGAAAAAATATTTTATTTCTTAGTGTTTATACAACTTAAATGTAATATTATAAATGAAATTATTTACGGCAAGATAAAAATACAAAGTTCATTTGTTCGTCGTCGCCATTTCCATGTATGTAGTAGTTGGTTGTGATTGTTGAAAAGAAGAGCGAATAAATTGGCGCATCGAGAAAGGGCAAAAAATGTTCTTGATTGGAGAAATTGAGATCTATTAACTTGGTATTAATGTATATATACATACATATAATTATAGATCATTATGAAACATACAAAATTATCATCTCAATAATTGTTCTCAAAGCCACAGTGCAATATAGAGGAGGGGAACAATAATTAAGGAAGAGCCATGTAATAATTAATAAATACAAACTTTTAACAAAGGATGCATATAAATCTACCATTATTCTCATTATTTAACAGTCATTCATAGATATTTTTAAAGAGAATTTCTAACATTGTAATATGTATTATATGTGTGGCTGCAATGATAACAAAAGTAAACATGTTTTTAAAATTAATGGTAGAAAGCTACAGCACATGTATTTACATATCATTATTTTTCCATAAAAGGAACTCATGATTATATTTCCAATGAAATGAGTTTGTAAGAGGAATTTTACTAGAGTGACATTTCTAAACAAGGAATAAGAATTTTGTACGTAACCAAAAGAGTAAACATAAGTTGAATTCCGTTCTATATAAAATCATTTTGTATATATTGCATATAGAGGCAAGTAAAATTATAGATAACGACATTTAAATTGTTATGCAAAAAGTATAGGACTATTATTCAACAAGTGTAGCTAGATGTGCCAAAAAGACGAAAGAGTCTAATTTTTTTGAAAATTATTTTTAACTAGAGAAAGATATGCATTATCTATAGGAAGGGCTTCCTTTGTTATAAGATCTTTTTTGTGTTTACTTTGTGCAGTTGTTCATTTGGCTAGTCCCTCCATAACATTAGCTCTAGTGTCAGTTTCGTCGGGGTCTTCTTCTTCAGACTCATGTGGTAGTTATTTCCTTGATATGAAATTTGTGATGAAGTTTTTCAAAGGGACGTATAGGTTGTGCATATCTCTACCACAGTCCAACAGAAAGTCTCTTGTTAGTGATGGATTCATTTTGTAGGGTTGTTCTTGAATCAAGACAATGAGCATATTCAACGAGGTAGCATGGGCTATGTTTTCCTAGTGTTGCTCAGACGCCACATTACATAGTTATACATATCAAGAAGAAGAGGTGGAAGTTGTAATGTGGAAACAGTCCTATGAAGTGTAGGTTTGGGAAAAGCAATCTCCATGGTGTAATTGCGACAAAAGTGAGAAGTGTAAAATACAAGAAAAGAAGAGTGTAAGAATACACACAAGGTTACAAGACATTGGACTCGACGGAGAATGGGTCTACATGCAATACAACGCACAAGAACAATGATAACCCCCTTTTTTGTGGCACTTTATAACTAGTGTGTCGATTACAATAAGGTGTTTCCATGCGATGTGGGACACTTGACAACTCACCTTGCAGTAGGCGATGAATCGGGTAAGAGTGGAGGCCAAAATATGTCTCAGTTGGAAGCAGTGAATAACACGTAAACAAGTACAAAAAAGGTGGAAGAAATTAACAAGGGGAAAAACAATGTTCGATGTGAGAAAAAATTGTCTCATGTCGTAGAAGAAACCCCCTTGTTGCAATATTGTGGCATACATGCTCATTAGTCTGCAAACAATAACAAGGGAAATTACATTGCAAAAAAGGGGCTCAAAACGAGTCCAAGGGACCTCTAAGATGCAGCAAGGGCTCCCAGAAGGTGGAAAAATTCTTAAAATGTCGCTACACACTTCAACAAATAATTAGTAGCAAAAAATCACCAATAACGCTATAAAATCGTACTTGTGATTTTTCCTATTAGTCTAATTTGAAGAGATTAAAGGGAAAAATGACAATAACGCTAATGAGAGACAATTTAAAATTAACCACTAATTGAGATTAATTAAATATCTAAATTAATTAATATGCTTAATTTAATAAATTAAGTACCTAAACTAATTAACTCCCTAACAAATTAGCTACCCTCCTTAATAAACATAAACACCCTTGATTAAAATGACTAGGACCCAGTTATAAATAAAACAACACTGACACCAAGGTTCATTTTAAGAGACCTTCAGGAAATTGTTGGTGGAAAATCCCTGATGAATATCCCCATAACCACTTTCACGAAACATGCGAAGTTTTTGGGGTTTGTGTGTAGCATTTTCGCCTGATTTTCAAGACATATGGCAACAAGATGACAGTAAACTTACTATCACACGACAACAACCTTGTTGTCGCACGATAGCAAACTCACTGTCACACGACTACAAAATGTGAATCCCCTATCGTGCATCTCTAGCCTTTTTTCGTGCGTCAACAACACATGATTGTCGCGCGTTAACAACCTCCTATCGTACATCAACAACTTCTTGTCATGCGTCAACAACCTCTTTTCGTGTATCAACAACCTACCCTACCAGTTCACAATACTTAATATGTCGGTGCCTCAGTAAGCTAGTCGTAAGTTAGTAGTATATTACCTTACAAATCACCTAGGTTTATATAGGAGATATTTTCAAGGGGTTGGTGAAGCCGACCCCTAAAAAAATATACTATAAATTTTAGGCGAACAAGACACTGACCTGCTCTGAAAAATTCACCTTTTCAGATTTTCCTAAAACGGAATATTCGCCACTAAATAATCCCTGACTGACACTTCAATAAACACCTAAGCCTTTAATAAAAAACACTGCTCCAAATTAATAAAAATGTACCTTAAATTAAAAAACTATCACTTTTAAATATAACTAAGTTTTAAAAAAAGAGAAGCAACAAATGATTAAACAAGGTTTTATTAAAACAAAGGTTGACAAAAAAATGCGGGGAGATGACGAGTCATGAGGAGCTTGGTAAACGAGCTAGGAAACTCGAGTATCAAGGAGGGCCAAGACCCAAAGATGGGGCAAGATAGCTTGGTGGGAGTGATCAATCGATTGGGGAGAGCGAGTCAAGGCTCGGTTGGAGAATCAAAACGAGGAGCAGTTTAACGAAATGGGCGAGATCTAGAAAGAAAGGGCAGTGAAAGGTTTAGTGAGGATCTTGGATCAGCAGGAAGCTAGGAATAGCAGGTGGGAAGGTCGGGTCATGACGGCTCGAACGTGGGACTCGGTCCACCGAGATGTTTAACAGCTCAAAGCAGGGGAGCCAAGGTGAAACATGAAATGTGTCATACATGAGCCAGGGGAAAGTAAAAAACGCGGGCCAATAAAAAATGAACCAGCATAATGCAATACACATGCAAAAAAATAACCCAACTTGAGGCAGAGCTAACACGGCTCACAGGAAAACATGAGCTAAGATGTCAATGAATGAATGAAAGTTTTCAATGACGTCCACGAGACCAATCAATCTATGGGACCCAAAGGTAAACACGAGAAAGACATCCAAACACCAAAAGATGCCCAAGAAATCCACTACTTCAACCTTTCTTCCATCTCTTTGTTAATTTTGCTTCGTCTACTATGAATTGTTATCAAGAAATCTATTGTCTTTGCCACCCTTTCCTCTTCAAACAAAGTTGTAAGATCAGCTCTTGTTAAAACAACCCTTAACTCACCGTGGTCTAAACTCAACCATAGGAGAGACCACAGGCCCAAAGAAAAGAAATGACTTACAGAGATCAAAACCAAAAAATGGACTCGACCTCACAAATGAGCTCGTCGAGCTTAATACCCAACTGTCTCAGTGAATACAAACAACTCAAATGCAGACCAAAGAACGAATAACATATCAATGCAAAACTCAAGCAACTCAGTGGCACACAAAGCACAATAAAAAACCAAAGCATCCCAACTCAGTATGGTGCAACTTGACTTGAAAATAAAAGAGACCCGACTCAGCCAAGGAGGAACAACTCACTAGGGAACTTGTCGAGCTTTGTAAGAGCTCAGAAGAGCTGGAAGGGAGGTTGAACAAACAAGCAGAGTAAAATGCAAACTAGGAAGAAAGATATTCAAACAGGTACAAAAATAGAATTTCTAAAAAAATCACTTTTAATTTAAATTTACTAATAAAACCATAAATAAAAAGCCTACCTCCAAATTTAGCTATTCCCTCCAAACTTAGTTGCAACTAGCTAGATATGGGTGCTAAACACCTGAAACATGGACATGCACAACTAGAAGACCAACAAAAACTCTAAAAAAATGAGATGGTTAAACATGTTAACAAGATTCTAAAGGATGGTTGAAAACTTGTATGAGAAGCATGAAAACGAAAAATGAAGTAATTAGCAACTAGAATCAAACGAGTGTACATTTACCGAAAAATAGCTATGATACCATATCATATTTTTCTACAAGGATCAATACATAACCTCATGCACATCGAATAGGTTTCACTTCCAATGGTGACATGAACGCTCTAAGTAGTAAGCAAGAATTGGAATCACAAATGAAAATCAAGCATGAAAGAAACAGGGTCTAGCATTCTCAGATATCAAAAAATAAGGTACATCTAAGAGTGTTTTTTAACTCATGTGCATGACACGTGGAGACAACCCTAACTAACCTTAATGACCTATGATCTCACTAAGTGAGATGACTAACCATATGCGGTGGACAAGATGTTGAATGAAAACGATACAATTCATATACACCAATAGTGAGGTACCCCAAACCTTGTTACAATGTCATCCAAGAATTCCACCATAATACTTTTATTTTCTTCCTTCTATGGGATTACCGTAACCCATCTATTGAAATAATATATGGTTGTTAAACCCACTTATGACCAACACTAGAGATAGGATTCCCCATGCCAATGGAATCTAACCCCCATTAAAAGAATGGATTGTTTGTTGAGATTGGTTGATGAGGCAGAGTTGTATTTCTCTTTATTCCGATGAAAAATAAACAATCCTTGAAGATTCTCACCCACTTGTGATAATTATCAAACATAGTGGGCCAAAATTAGTCAACCCTGATGATTTTAGCTATAGTAGTTTGGGGGGAAAATGAAAACCATAAAATCCTAAATGGAACTCCTTGAGTACCTTTTCAATGTTGCTTGATTAATCAAATGTAAGCATTACACCATAAATGTTTCTCTTGATGATATACCCATCAATAAATTTATGGTGAATGGTTTGTAGTTGGAAATGTATTCTTTTGGTTTTGTTGTAATTATTAGGCAGTTATCTTGTGTGTATGTAGTTCATCATGTATTGGTACCAAGTTTTTTATAAACTTCCTCTACTAAAAGTTATCCCGGTTGGATGCATAATTATTCTAAAGAAGCCCATAAATATTCTACTCAGTATTGACAAAGGGCTCTACCTCTTATCAACTTGGTGGATTGTATTTCCACATCAAAATCTATGATATTTGTGATCCAATAAACTATTTTCTCACTAATCTATGCGCATATGATATAGTTCTTGATGTTGGGATGAGTGATAAAAACTTTGATCATGTTATTGGACAGTAAATTCCTGAATTTATTATGGGATCTAAGGGATATAAATGTTTTTTTTCAACAAAATTTTATGTAAGTTCATAGTCCTTGAGAGTCTAATTTGTGAAATCAATAGGTTTTTACTAGCCGTTTTGATCTTCTTGATTTATTATGGCACATGTTGGCACCCAAATTTTTTTACCTTATTTTAGGTCCTTATATTTAAATTTTGGAGCTTGATAAATGATAAATCTATCATTTTTGGCATCTCCATGTTTTTTTATATCACCAAAAAGGGTTTCCCTTCCTTTCTTTGCATGTGTACAGGTTTCTCCAAAAATATCAGGAAACTTTGAAGTTTTATTGGCCTTCAAATGGGTGGTAGCATTCAAATCCTTTACATATCTTCATTAACAGGGTCATTAAATTTAATCATGTGGGATTAGGAAAAGTGTAAAATAGTCACACCTTTAGAGTCTTAGTACTTAACTGTTTGCTCAAGTCCAAAGTTTTATTTGAGCAACTAAGTTGGAAACTCGCAACTTTGATTCAAGTGAGGAGGGAGAAAGGAAGGATTTGAGATTCTGAGATATCTTGAAGGCTTGTGATTGGTCATTGATAGTTAGGAGTACAATTCCAATCCTGAGCTCAACTGGATGTGATCCCAGTAGAGAATGGATGCCAAAGGTCACGAAATGCCATGATTGGTCCATATGGACTAACAATGACACTTTTTGGTCTCATAGATTATATGGAAGAAGTGGAAAAGGGATCTTGAGATCACAAGAGTGACCTTGAGATCCTAAGGACATCGTAGCATGCTTGTAAGTGACCAATGTAACCTTAAGCTAGACTTGAGATATTACATAACATGTGGTTGGCCCACATGGACCAATCACGGATCACTCAATCTCCTAGGAAAATCGAGATCCCATGAGGTAGAGGTGAAACCCTTGACCTATGAAACAGTGATCATGATAAACCCAATCCAATACGAAGTGCACACATAGAACTTGTTTAGGTAGAAATCATTCAATAGGGTTTCCGATGAGGAAGAGACACAATAAAAATTATCTTTGAGGTTAAATTGTACAACCCTATGGATGTAAAATGTGCAAAATATCTTGGGTATCTTCAAATATTCATAACGTTTGACTAAGATTTCTAAATTTCCCAAAAAATGGCATCGTTGGAAAATTTATAAAGAGGGATACACAATGGGAACAATTTTTTGAAAAATTAATCAAATATTTAAATATTGTTTTATGAAAAAAGTTTAAATTGTGTTCTCCAACATTTTTTGGTCATCTGTTAGTTGGTATCTTAAGTTGGCTCGTGTGTCAGACATCCCATATGCATCTTGAGATTGTTTATTTTGGGGTGTGATTATAGCCTGAGATCCTCAATTGATTATTAAATGGTTCCTTTTTAATTGATCAAATTTTGATTCATTGAAGTGATTTTTTACATGTTTATTCCTCTTCTCTCATTGGTTCTCCACATTCTGCAGCTCCCTTCATCTCTAATTCTGGAATGTTCTATCAATGCTTAAATTGATGAAGTAGTCACTTCATCAAATAATCTTCTAGCTTGAATATTATTGGTAAGGATTTTTTATCCCTTTGGTTGTATAGTTTGTAGGTGTTCATTTTAGGTTTTTTTATACATGTTTGGAGAAGGAATGATTGTAATCAATTCAACGATATCATAAAGAAGATATGGGAGAGTAGACATATTTGTTTTATTTAGTCATGAATAAGATAATGGATTATTAGGGAATATATCATTCAAGGAATAAGTGTATTCACTCAAATTTTTATAATCTTCATATAGTAATTAGGTGCAAAGGTCTAGTGTGTAGTCACCAAAGAAATTGGTTGTAAAATACTTGTGGAATTATAGCTTTATTTACACTCAATGAATTTATCTAAGGCTATATTTTATATTCTAAGTTATGGTGGTCTGATGGTTTGTTAGATCTTAATGTATATGGTTTAATGAGTGTCTAAATTATGGGGAGTTGTAACAATTGTGTAAATTGATGCAACTCTTTTGTTATCTATAATTCCTTTATCTCATCTTTGCAAATTTAGCCCAATGGAAAAGGCACATATGAAGTTGGAATGATCAACCCCCTTCTCTTAATTAAATATTTTTGTAATTCCCTCCTTGAGACACTTTTTAATCATGCACATTCCTAGAGGCCCTTTGATATAACTGTGGATTCATCTTTATCACAATATTCGGTTTTTTAGTAACCTTTTCCTAGTTTTAAGTAACTCTATAATTCTCTTACTAGTGAAAACAAATTGGGTGGGAGATCATATTAGATGAGATACTTATACATGTATTCTAATCTATAATTGTATTATCTATGTTATTTGACATCATTTGGGTTGCACTAGGGTCTCTCCCCTGGGTTTCATATATCCCAAAGAGTTGTAAGTTAACCACCTTCCTATTTGTTGAACCTAAATTTTCCTATCTTAGTGAAGAAGAATATAGTTGAAATGACCTATTTCCATCCTTATTCACTCATCTAACAAGAAAACCAAATTTGGGAGCCAAAAAATTGGCATTCTTGTCAGGGATGCGCCAAATGCTTTTGGTTAAAGGTTCCTTGGATTTTACCTTCATATTAGTATCATATATCTTTGTAAAGATTGTTGATTTTTATTTTCCTTTGTGAAGTGGTCACTCCATTTGGATATGTAGACCAATATACTTTAGTATCTATTTTGGTTTTCAAACATATAATTCTAGTTATTTGTGATTTAATATAAATTAAATCAAATATAATTGCATAGTAACTACTGTAATGAATGATATAAAAATGATATAATATAGTAAATGGACAAGCAACAAGTAAGTAATAATATGAAACCATAATCAAGTGAGTGAGATAGGTGACTTAGTTGATTACGTGCAACCTGGAGGTGATATAGACGTAGAAACTACTATAACAAACTGGAAACAACGTCGTCAATGTTCATTGGAGAGTTTGGAACTTTGAACAGTACAAGATAGAAGCACCTTTGGGTCCTAAGAGGATAGGAGTGTCTGTCGACACTAAAATTTTCCTCCAAAATTTCTATTTCATTAATGTATGTATTAGAAATAGGATGTTGTTAAGTGTAATTAGTAGTAGCGTCTGATAGAAGATAACGGCGCCGTCAGTACGGTGCTGCCAATAATATGGAGTACGGTAACAGTCAAAGTATAATAGGAATGTTGTAAAAATTAAATATTTGTCGTAAATGGTCCGGTAATGTTAAAATGTCAAAGTTTGGGTAATTAGAGAAGTAGGGTCTACATGATTAGGAATTAGAAATATTATATTGGTAATAAGGACAAGGAGTGAGGTCATAAATATTTTGTGTATTTTATTTGTAAAAAGTCTAAAAATGTGGAACCCATGTAAATTGATAAGGTTTATCTTATCTTAATAGATAAGCTTACATGTACAGATAAGAGTTAAGGTATGGAATATGATTCGTCAGAGTGCATTCTTCAACAATTCTTCATTAGGAAGAATAGGACATAATGGAGCTGATGAAGTCTTATGGTCACCATGTGTTTGACAAATATCACATGTCTTACAATAATTATAACAATCTTTAAAAAGAGTGGGCCAGTGATAACCTGCATCCAAGATCCTTCTTGCTGTAAGTTGTCCAGAGAAGTGCCCTCCACATGTACCATTGTGGAATTCTTCTAGCAGCTCCTTTCCTTGATCACGTCCAACTGCCCTCTTGTACTGTCCATCAGGTCCTATTCGAAATAATGCTCCATGCAGAATAGAATATGGACGACTGACTTGAGTAATCTTTCTCTTAGTCTTTGCATTGGCACCATCAGGAAACTTGAATTCATTCAGATAATTCCAAATATCTATGTATTCACTAGGGATTGTGTCAAGGGAGAACAATGCTGCATCGGAAAAATCATCATCATCACACGATGATCCTAAACCATCATAGGCTCGAGAGAGTGCATCTGCATTGACATGCTTCTTTCCTGGCCTATCTATAATATCAAATTCAAATTCTTGTAGCAAAATTATCCATCTTGCTATCCTCCCTGATGGGTTAGGCTTATTGACAATATATTTCAGAGCCTGATGATCCGTTACAACTATAAATTTCTGCCCTAGCAAGTAATTTCTAAACTTCTTTACAGCAAAAATGATAGCCAGAGCCTCTTTTTCAGTTACAGTATAGTTTACCTCAGCACTGCTCATTTGTCTGCTCCCAAAGTAAATTGGATGTTCATTCCCATTTTCATCCTTTTGGCTCAAAGTACTTCCTAGTGCTGCATCTGAGGCATCAGTGTACACAATGAATGGCTTGCTCCAATCTGGATTCTTCAAAATAGGTGAAGACACCAGGGCTTCCTTCAGTTGTCCAAAAGCTTCATGCGCCTTGTTTCCTGGTTCATAAGCAACATCCTTCTTCAAGAACTGGGTTAGTGGCTGTGTAATCTTTGAGAAATTCTTGATAAACCTTCTATAGTAACTCACATGGCCTAAAAATGATCTCAACTTACTTCTATTCATAGGAAATGCTAAATCTTTGATTTTTGAAACTTTATCAGGATCAATACCAATACCATCTCTGGATACAACATGCCCTAACAAAACGCCTTTAGAACATCCAAAGACACACTTTGTAGGGTTTAGTGAGGCTTGTGCTTCATCTAACCTTTGAAATGTTGTCTCCATCTGGTGCAGGTGGTCCAACTTTCTCCCATAGATGCAAAAATCATCCAGAAATACTCTGATGAAGGTCCCAATGTAGGGTTCGAACACCCTATTCATCAAACGCTGGAATGTTGCTGGAGCATTACACAACCCAAAAGGCATAACTCTATAAGCAAACGTTCCCCAAGGAGTGGTGAACGTGGTCTTCAGATGATCTTTCTCTGCTATACGAACTTGGTTGTAGCCGCTATATCCATAAGCAAAACTATAACACTCCTGGCCAGCTACTTCGTCCAAGATCTGATCTGAAAATGGAAGAGGGTAATGATCCTTCTTTGTTGCCTTATTGAGCTTCCTGTAATCAACACAAATGCGTAGCTTCCCATTCTTTTTTATTGAGATCACAATGGGAGAAACCCATTCTGAATTCTCCACAGCAAATATGAATCCTGCATCAAGCAACTTATCTATTTCTTCTTTTACAGTCTTGGAAAAATTAGGATTCATTCTAAATGGCATTTGCTTTATGGGCTTAGCGCCATCTACCAGCTCAATACAATGTTCTACCCAACTTACTTGACGGAGTTCCTTGTAACCAAAAGTGAATAGGTGTATGTACCTTCGAAAGAGCTGGAGGTAGGATTCCTTCTCACTCTCCATCACAGCATCACCAATCTTTATTTGTTGGAGACGATCATCAACTTCTTCTTCAGATAATTTTATGGGGTCCTGGGTTGGTGTGACTGGAAGAATATCCATGACTGAAACATCAACCTCACTTTCTTCATCTTCAGTGTCCACTTCACTGGTACTAGAGTAATCACAGGATGTCCAATCATCAGTTTCATCACTTGAATCCACAGGTTCTGCTTTATGATGTCGAGGGATCACGTTTATCTTCACCCTCTCTCTACCACATCCAAGTGTCATGAAACCTTCATTCCAGTAGTTTCTTGCATGAACTCTCCTTAGTCATGGTCTTCCCAGTAGCATTGGGTACGCAACAGTACCATTTTTCATCACCTGAAAGTCTACCACACATACAACACCCATAACAGATATTGCCACATTTGAAACTACACCTTCTGGTTTAGTTTTTCCCTTATTTAATGACCTTAACATAAGTGTTGAAGGGCGATCAATTTTTAAACCCAACATATTCATTACAGACTCGGTCATTACATTAACTGCAGCACCTCCATCAACTAAGACATCATGAATTGAAATACCATTACATAATACCTCAGCTTGTGGAGCATAGGGATTTGCCTCTGCCTCCAAAACAGGGACCTCAACCTCCTTCCTTCTTCGAGCATTGAGTCCACCTCGCAACTCCCGCCTCTTCTCAGAAGACATAGCCAAGAGTTGACCATATGTAATATTTGCAAGCCTTTTGGACAGATCTTCCAAGATGGAGTATGGTCCTTGCCCCTGTGAAATCAGAAAATCCTGCACACCCAACTTTCTTCTCCTATGTTTCTTACTAGTTTCTTCTTTCATCTTCTTAGGATCATTTCCATCTTGATTATCTTTTTCTTTCTTTCTTTTTGTTACAAACACATCTACTTCATTATTTTTGCTCTTATCTACTACATCAAAAGAATTCACAGGTGCTTTTCCTTTATCATTATCTCCCTTACCAGATGTAGAAGCTCTATCTGGACAATTATACTTATAATGACCCTTTTTATAACAACCATAACAAACAACTTCAGAAATATTTCTTTTTGGACCTCTATCTCCTCCCTGAGAACTAAATTCCTTTCCTTGAAGAAGATTAATAGTTAACTGACCCATCTTTTTGAGCAGATCTTCATACTCAGTAGATGTATTAGGAGAAATATTTGTGCTCATCGAGAGTGGTTATGGATTCAGGACCAAAGGTGCTGGTGTAGGCTCTACTTTAGCAACAATTTCTTTGGGCTCCTCTTCCATGCTTTCTTCTTGCCTTCTTGCAATCTCCTTTGCTTGTTCAATGGTAGCTGGGCGGTCATACTTCACTCGTTGTCTGATCTCCGGCTTCATCCCAAGAATGAAGTGCTTACAGAGGAGATTATCCATGCCATTCATCAACCCATCCACTAGTCCTTCCTTCCGGATCTGGGCATCGAGCTTCCGCCTTAGCTCTAGAACACGAGCATGATAATCCCTTATCTTCTCCTTCTCTCCTTGGGATAGCTTTGTGATCTCGATCATGAGATCTGCATATTTCTGTTGTTTACCAAATTCTTCAAGAAAACTTTCGGTTAATAAATCCCATGAATTTTTCACATTATCACCTAGTGTTTCAAACCACCTAAGTGTTGAACCATCCAAAAAGGTAGGAAAAAATTTAGTCCATTGTTCCCTTATTATAAGGCCATTACAAATACAAGATCGTTTAAACTCTTGAATGAAAGAAGAAGCATCTTCATTAGATTGAGCTGAAAAAACAGGAATCTTTCCCATTTTCAAAAGTAACCACCGTGAAATACCAACCCACAAGTACAATTAACAAGACTTATGTGCACAAATAATTGGAATCACTATACTAGAAAGTGACTTTACACCTTTCTACAGTAAAATAGAAATGACCACGGTAAACTATGGTAAAACTTGACTTACTACGGTAAAAACTGACTTTACTGTGGTAAACACTATTCACGGTAAAAAGTGAAGTTACTGCGGTAAATACTATTCACGGTAAAAAGTGACTTTACTGCGGTAATTACTATTCATAGCAAAAATGACTTTGTCATGGTAACTACTATTCACGGTAAAAATAACTTTACCACGGTAACTACTATGCACAGTAAAAACAAGGTTATCCTCCAATTGATTTTTGACTAAGTGGGAATATCTCTCCAGAAAATCCACCAACGAGGAATGGTCCCGGCAATGGAACCAAAATGTCATCACCAATCCGGCACTATGATAATTCTTCACCGAGAACTCCTTGTGCTATGATTATTTACTAATGCACAGACTTTAGTTTGGTGGATGTAATCTGAAAGCAAAAAAACAACCGAACACAAGAATACCATTGACTATGATAAGACAGAATGACAACAAATCTGAAATATCAAAATAAATTATAATATTAACATGAAACTGTTACAATCTCACCCATGAGATACTTCAACAAGACTATGGGAGAAACTTTACAATTACACCTCTTGATGGCTTCTTCAACACACCTTTAACTGATGGCTTCCTTCGCACACTTCCTACAATATTTCTCACTACTTCTTTCTATGCTAAATGAGGGGGGTGGCCTCTCTATTTATAGAACTTCCAGGCTTATCCATCCTATCTCTAAGATAGGATAAGAAATCCACTCTGACAAACCATATTCCATAAGCTTATCTGTTAAGATAAGATAAACCTTATCATTTTACATGGGTTCCACATTTTTAGACTTTTTACAAATAAAATACACAAAATATTTATGACCTCACTCCTTGTCCTTATTACCAATATAATATTTCTAATTCCTAATCATGTAGACCCTATTTCTCTAATTACCCAAACTTTGACATTTTAACATTACCGGACCATTTACGACAAATATTTACTTTTTACAACATTCCTATTGTACTTTGACTGTTACCGTACTCCACATTATTGGCGGCACCGTACTGACGGCGCCGTTATCTTCTATCGGATGCTACCACTAATTACACTTAACAACATCCTATTCCTAATACATACATTAATGAAATAGAAATTTTGGAGGAAAATTTTAGTGTCGACATACCCCTATGACTGTTATGTCTTCCATATCCATTGCACCCGCCACATCCACCATACCTTCAACAACCACCCAAAACACAACCTCATCCTCCCCTATTGTCTCGCATATACCCGTAGCTACACAACCACCCCCGGTGTCGATGACCCCTACCCATTTTCAAAACATGTTCCTTTCTATTCCACAATCGTTGGCCCCCATTACCACTAGGGTCACCATGAACCTTCCACCTCCATATGCGTACTATCAGTAACCTCCTATTTCATCTGTTATTCACTTCGGGTATGTAGCCACTATTTCAATACCTTCTTCTTAATCTACCTACACGGCAGCACCATATACTGCAATGCCACCCTTGTTACATGCCCAACACCAACCCTCTTATGCTACAGGAGGCACCCAACCATCACAACCTACCAACGACCTAATAAAATTAATGATGGACAAGATGCAAACATTGGAGGCATCGGTTTCTGGCTCCCACAACACTTTCACCTATGATGAGATTTTTAATGAGCCTATGCACCCATCCATTCATATCCATCCATACCCCATGCATTGGGAAATGCTTAAATTCAACCATTTCAATAGCAAGGAAGACCCGCAACAACATTTGTGATCTTTCAAACATGGGTGCTACCTAATCACCCACAATGATGCTTTGCTCTTGAGGACCTTTCCCATGTCTCTGACTAGACCTGCATTAGATTGGTAAAGTGGGTTACCTAGACACTCTATATTTTCATTTAATAAGGTACCCCAAGCCTTCTTGGATCACTTCTCCATCAATATCATTAAGAAGGTCACCATGAATGACCTATACTCCACGTGTTAGTATGATGAAAAATCTATCACAGACTTCATTGCTCGCTGGCATAGCCTGATTAATCAACTCACGTTCCCATTATTGCAAACCAAACTTATTGAGCTCTTCATGTGGGCTTGCGCTAGACATATCTTGCCGACCCTGCAGGTCCAAACTTTCCGAACCTTCGACGAAGCATTCACCATGGCACGAAAGCTACAGATTTAGGCTATCAAAGAGAAGAAAATTCAATTACGTAATAAGAACTCAACATTCAAGTCGAATGATACCTCTTCTTCTTCCAAACTCCAAAACAATTATTCAAAGGCCAAGGACACCGCTAACGCAATGGTACTCAAGGCCGGCCTAGCTCATCTATCAAATCAGGCTAGCCCCTCATCTAATATATCACTTGTTTAGACTTTTCAATTTAGACGAGAACAACAGAAATACACCCCAATTGGGGAACCTTACTCTTCTGTCTTAGAAAATCTCTTCAAAGTTGGGGCCATCACCCTTCCTCCTATAAAACCACACACTGGTTTTAACCCTTCTCACCCCACACCCATATGGTATAAAGAACATGAATTTTGTAACTATTATCGAGTAAAGGGTCATAGTGATGGCAATTGCATCACTTTCAAAAATATTGTCCAAGACATGCTCAAGAAAGGTGAGTTAACCATGGATAATCCTAATGCACCTGCCAATCAGAACCTACAAATCTTCATGAAACCCTTTCCCAATCATGCCCCTTCCTCTGATCAAACTAGTGAGATCTCAACTCATGATAGCCATACCCGGGAGGTCCACGCTATTTTTAACAATGCACCCATTTCTTCCCAATTACCTCATATTCCTTCCATAGAGGAAATTCTAGCCCGAAGTCCTCCATCTGCATTGGAACCCACCTCACCTATTCCTCCACCCACAGAGGAGAACCTTTCACCTCCTTCATCATTTGTGGAGGAGCCCTTTGTTAATATCAAGGCTATTTCACCTTTGGATTCACCACTTAGGGAGCCGTCACCCACAGTACTTCTTCAGTCCATGGAGGATACTTGTTTATCTCCTTCAACCACAGAGGAGTACCCATCATCTCCTCCACCTACAGAGGAGCATCCATTTTCTACTCCACCTATCAAGGATCCAGTAGAGATACCTTTACCTCTAGGTGACCATTCTCCATCAGCTACCCAAGATCCTGCAGACTTACTTTCGGATCTCTTACCCACGGAAGTTGAAGCTAGCCAATTCACCATCTCTAAGACACATTTTATGGGAATTTCCATTAGGTCCTCGTCAACATCACCTACAGACGAGTCGTTCTCACGTTTTTCCAATCACTTAGATTATGTGGACAGAGCCTTATTGTGGGGACGCTTTCTACTTCCTGTCTCAATGCAAATGCAGATGTCACTTGCTGATACTTCCAATATCTACTCAAAAATATTTTGACCAATCAAACCGGACACAACCACCTTTACCACAACTTCTTCCACGACACCCATCATATCTCAACACACACCCTTACCCATAACCCAACATACATCTAAATCCAAACCCACACCTAAAACATCTTTCTTGACTAAACCTATTACTACCTTAGGGGTCACCCCAACCACTAGCCTTACTCATCCACCTATCAAACTGGATTTAGCTACATCCTCAAAAGTCAACACCACACCTACTCTAGCACCCAAACAGAGGAACCAAGCCCATAGAACTCATACCCCAGCTACACCTATCATACCTGCATCACCTTCACCCTTTCCGTCCATCTTAGGACCCCAACCTCCCAGTGTAGTTAAGAAACCTCCACCCGTCAATAAACCAAAAACACAACAGCCCACTCCTTCCTCGCAAACCTCTAACATACCCAGGAGCCTGACATGGCTTACACCCGCACCTTTAGCATCTTTACCACCCATACCTCAAATACCCTCTACAAATTCTTCACTACCCACTACACTTCAATCTTTGTCCCTCACTCCCCTTGTATGACTTGATTCATCTACCTTCACAGCACCTCCGTTATCCTCGTGTGTAACTTTCCCTCTTCCCCCATCTACTTTTCCTTCTAGATCTCATACACCCATATCACCTTTGCTCAAATAAGGTGCAACTCAAATACAAAAATATGATACCCTCTAATAAGGTATTCAAAGCAACCATACACCCCCCTTCCCGTTCATCTACCATACACCTCCCCAATCAAACACGACCAACACCCAAGACCACTCTAGTACCGAAAACCATCGCTCAACCCACTCCCCCTCCTGCAAGGACCATTTTTTCAATAATCAGTCACACCTGCACCCAAACCCACTTTCACTTCCTGTTGCGACCCACTAGAAGGGTCCTATGCCAAAATCTTAACCAATCTCCTTGGGACATCTATCATCACATTACCGCCACTCAGACCTTATGACCCCCTCAAACCCAAGCCAAAAGGGTTTGATGACACTAAAATTTTTTCTTACCATCATGTGTTAGGGCACGATGTGGAGAACTGTAAGGCTTTAAAAACCGTCCTTATGCAGTTCTGTCCTCTCGAAGCAAACTTTGACGATGACGACCTTCTCAGTGAGGACCGCATTTCACCAACACCCATTTTCATAGTCCTTCCCTCACTACCTCCTCAACAACCATGACCTCTACCCCCTCAACTCTTAGAGCCACCTCTAAGATTCGAAATTAACATCGTTTGCATCAGAGAACTTGCTACACCATCACCCAAATGTTGTTGCACCTAGCTCACCTCGTAAGGTTTTTCTCCTCCGTTAGGTTTTTTCCTATCATGTTGTTACACCACTCATCCTACACCTTATTCATTTGACAACTCCCCTCAAATCAGCATGATTCATGTTGCTACCCGTGCTTAGAAGGAAAAAGGCAAGGAAAAGGCAACTGACATGCCAATCAATCCTATACCCAACATACCATCTGCACCCACACCTAATATTACTATTCGCGGCCCCACATACCCTATTTCTAATGGGGTCACACATCGCACCATGCTCAAACAACTACACCAATCTCCCCTCAAAATATCCCTATATGACCTCATCCAAACCTCAGAATCCCATCATCAAGCTCTCATGGAGGTTCTTCAATCTATTGAGGTTTTACCCAATGACCCTACACCTGTAGCTTCCATTATCACACCCCATCATGTAGCCTCTCTCACCAAATTGCCACCTTTATCCACACCTCACCCTACTCACCAAATAGCCTCCCTTAGCTTCTCAGAGGAAGAGATCACACCACACCAAATGGATGACCCAGACCCAGCCCTCTTCATCTCTATCCACATCGATGATATACGTGTATGATGTGTAATGATTGATGGGGGTGCTAGCATTAATATCATTTCATCCCATGCATTCACTCAAATGCGCATACCTAACAATTGCATGCATAAACATCCAGTCATGTTGTGTTCATTTAATGACGCTATCACCTCTACACTAGGCACCATCATCCTCCACATTTGCATGGGCCCCCACACTATTCTAGAGTTATTTTAGGTCTTGGAGGGGGAATTTCAATATAACCTGTTGCTTGGCAGACCCTGGATTCGTGTCATGGGTTGTGTTCCTTCCACTTTGCATCGTTGTGTAAAGTTTGAGCATGAAGGACACACCTATACTATCCCAACTGATCCATCACCTTTTAAAACATGCAACATGTCTACCGACCCAATGATGTGCTCATACCCATTAAGGCGTCTACCTCATGACCCTTACCACTTCACCTACACCTCCACTTACCAGTATAGTCACTACCTCAACCGCACATGCCTCCTCCATTCCTACCACTGCCACAACCTCCACGGCCAACCCATCAGCCTCCCAATCCATTAGCTCCACCTCCGCGTCAACTCCTGACACATCATCTATTCCAACTACCCACATACCAACCACCGATCCCTTGGAGGGAATTTTTCAACACCTCACTCTGGGGGAATATCACCTATATAGTGTTAACACATTCCTTACTCCACAAGAGTATGGAAGTCTTCACCAACACCCTCGCTATGATCACCGCATAGGAGAATGCCTCCTTTATGGTCCTCCTCATCTTTGTACCAGTCTCACCTATGGGGGACTTGATACTACCACTTACACACCCAAACCACCTGTCACAAACCCACCCATTTTCTTGCTGACTTCCAGTCTCTCACCAATCACCATTTCGCTCACACCTTCCTGCACCGATGTGCATGGAAGGGTTTTGGTTTTGGATTTTATGAGCAAGGCCGCCATACTATTATTCCATGTACTACCCTACAAACATAATGACCGTAGTGGTACTACCCGGGTTTGTCTGAACCACCTACCAAGTAGGCCTACATTGAACTCATCAAGGACATCAACCCTTCTCCACCTTCTTCACCCGCTCCACCTTCATCACCACCTTCACCAACGGAGTCGATGGATCCTGAATCTATCCCTCCTAACTTTTTTTTTCATAAACACCATTTCCTTGGGGCCTTTGACTTATCAACGTGAGGGTGAGGCCCTTCCTCTCTTCCCTTCCTGTATCTGAAATGATCGATGATGATACACCTTCCATTAACATCATTCAATGTCAGGATGATGAATCTATACTCACCTACCTTGGTGTAGAAGACTCATATATTCATCGGTCATTACCCTCTAAGACACAAACCATGTTGAATGAATTGACTATCGAGATCAACATTCATACTCAGGATGACCCGCACATCCTAAAGATCAGTCAATCTTTAGATGCTGCTGAAAAGGAAGCCATCACTTCTTTTCTCAAAGATCATAACCACGCTTTCACTTGGTCTTACACAGACATGCCCAGTATTGACCCCACCATAGTGGTCCACAATATCGTAACCATTCCTAATGCCAAACCATCAAACAAAAACTAAGGAAAATGCACCCTCGCATTTCCCTTCTCGTCAAAGAAGAACTTCAGCACTTTCTTTTGGTTTCCTTCATATTACCCATTGATTATCCTCATTGGATTTCTAACATTTTCCTTGTCACCAAGGTGACAGGGGGACTTCACATTTACATGGATTTCCATGACCTCAACCTTGCCTACCCAAAATATGACTTCCCTCTACCCAGTATTGACCAACTGGTTGACCTTACCACTGGTCACGAGATGCTATCACTCATGGATGGCTTCTCAGGTTATAACCAAATCTTACTTGCCCCAGATGATCAACACAAAACCACATTCATCACCCCTTGGGGGACCTTCTGCTATTGAGTCATGCCTTTTGGCCTTAAAAACACTGGTGCCACATATCAGCGGGCTATGACTTATATCTTCCATGACATCATGCATCATATATTGGAAGATTATGTGGACGATCTCTTGGCCAAATCTAAATGCCACTCCGAGCACCTTGCCATCCTCAAAACCATTTTTGACTGCCTCATTAAATATTGCATTCGCCTTCAGCCAAAGAAGTGTGTCTTCGCAGTTCTCTCAGGAAAGCTCCTGGGATTTATCATTTCCCTACGTGGTATAGAAGTTGACCCTACTAAAGTCAAGGCCATTTTGGAAATGCCTCTGCCCACTAACCTTAGGCAACTTTGTAGCCTGTAAGGTAAGTTACAGTCTATTCATATTTCATTTCATAATTATCTGATCAGTGTCAACCATTTCATCATCTGCTCAAGAAGGATATCTCCTTTAAATGGGATGATGACTGCCACAAAGCTTTTGAGGCCTTAAAATAATACCTTCTCCAACCACCCGTACTCATTCCACCTAAATATGATCAACCTTTCTACCTATACATCTCATCTACCGATCACTCCTTGGGAGCCATGCTCACTCATCGTGATGAACAACACAGGGAGAAGGTAGTTTATTACATAAGTCATACTCTTTTGGACTACGAAACCAGATACCCATCCCAAAAAAAATTTTTTAGCCTTAGTTTTCGTTGCCACAAAACTCCGCCATTACCTACTCAACCACAAAACCTATGTTGTGACCAACACTGACCCCTTACACTTCATGTATGCCAAACCTTATCAAAATCAAGCATGCTACACGATGGCTTATGCTTTTTTCTGACCTTGACCTTGAATTCATTCATCAAAATTCCATTAAGGGCCAAGCTATCACTGACCAATTGGCCGACGCACCTATTTCCTGGGATCAACCCTCTAATTTTGACTTTCCAGATGAGTCAATTGCTACCCTTTCCTTAGATGAACCCGCTTACCAAATGACACTCTTCTTCGATGGTTCCAAGTGTCAGCGTGGGGGTGGGGCTGGTGTTATCCTCATTCCGCTTGATGGTGAACCCATGCCTTTGTCTTTCAAACTATATTTTGATTGTACAAACAATATTTCTAAATATGAAGCACTCATATTAGGTCTCCAAGCCGCCTATGCCCTAGATGTCAAATCAATCAACATCTTTGGTGATTCTCAATTGGTTATAAACCAAGTCAATGGTATATACCAATTTCGTAATGAGATACTTCAAAAGTATAAACATCATGTAGACATACTTTTGACCACCTTTGACCGTTACACCCTTCAAACCATCCCCCGTTCAACCAACAAATTTTTACAGATACCATGGCCTACTTGGCTTCTCAAATACCCGCTTCACCTACCGATTCTAAAATCTTTGTCACCATACAAAGACTCCAATCACCTTCTTATTTACCTCGTGAAGTTTACTCTATCAGAACCTCTACCCTAGACCTGAGTGACCTTTGGTATAAACAATACTTTGACTATCTTTCTCTCTCCATCTTACCTCCTGATCTCACTTGTAATGGACAATGTGCCTTCCTTAAAAATGTCTCTCATTACGTCATCATGGGGGGCCTCCTCTATAAGTGTGGATTTGATGGTATTCTCTTATGATGCCTCACGAGTTCTGAAATTCCTTATACCATTAAGGAAGTTCATGATGGCATATGTGGAGGCCACTTCAGTGGCCTTATCTGTTGCTAAGTGTATTCTTCACCTAGGCTATTACTGGCCAACACTTAACCATGATTGTTGTGACTACATCAAACGTTGTGTAAAATGCCAACAACATGCCAACCTTCATCATACACCCAGTCATGCCTTACAGGTAGCCCATGACCTTTGGCCCTTCTCTCAATGGGGTTTGGATCTTGTCAGAGAGATCAACCCCCATTCTTCCCAATGCCATCAATGGATCATCACCACTACCGAATACTACAAAAAATGGGTTGAAGCCATACCACTCATCTCCACGAAAGCTGAGAAAATATGTGAGTTCATCAATCATCACATCATTTTTCGCTTTGGTGTTCCTCATCTTCTCATCACTGATAATGGAAAATAATTCAAAAACAAAACATTACAAAAACTTTGTACGATGCCTTCAGCATTCAGCTAAGTTTCTCATCACCTTATTACCCATAGACCAACGGCCAAGCTGAATCCACTAACAAAACCCTAAACAAAATTCTCATGAAAGTGGTTAATGATATTGGGAAGGACTGGCATACGCACATTCCTTTTGTCTCTATGGGCATACCGCACTAGTATCTCACTTCCACTACTGCCTACACTTTTTCTCTGGTCTATGGTACAGAGGTTATTCTACCTCTCGAAGTCCAGATCCCTCACTTTGCATTTCTCTCCATGACATGCTCAATGATGATGAATTTCGTCAAGACCGTTTAGCACAACTTGAGTTATTAGATGAATGTAGTCTTAACGCTCTTGATCACCTTCAAGTTTACCAAAAATGTATCAAACATGCCTATGAAAAATGTGTCCATGAACAGACCTTCCAAGTTGGTGACCTTGTCCTAAAAGAAAATCAACATGTAACCAAAGCAGAAAAAAGTAAATGGGGAAAATTTTCTCCTAATTGTCTTGGACCATACATCATAACCCATACTTACGGATCAGGTGCTTATCGTTTATCTTCCCTCGATGGTAAACCTGAACTATGAGCCCCTTAATGCCTTGCATCTTCGACCATTCTACTTGTTGACTTTTAGTCCTACATCACTTTTTACCTCTTTCCATGCTCATCCCTTGAGCACTATCCACTTCCTACATCTCACCGATGACTAAAAAGAATCATGTGAGTACCCAGTCACTTGTTATCTTCTCTTGAATATGTGTACCATGGACGTTGCACATAACATGATTCTCATGGATACTTTTCATCTACCTTTAGATGAGATCCCATGGTCAGTTTCACCCTGCTATCTGAACAAGAATCTTATTCCTCACCTTGGTCTTGTCCATGAATTTGAAGCCCTCACTTGGGACACAACTCCTTGAGTCAAACTTCTAATAAAATATGACTCCCTCAAAAGGACATCTTCCTCTCAACAATCACTGCTATAAATAGACTGCTCCCTCAAAGGACAACTATGTAAGTGTTTCAAAACAAAAAATAAAATTAAAAAAAAAAATAATAAAAAAGTGAGAGAATTTGAAGCTTCCCGCATCGATCAGCTTCACGAAGACCTCAAGGAGTTAATTTCCTCATCCCATATAGACTTCCTGCATCGATCAGTCTATCTCAAATACAAGTCAAAACAAAAGACTTTTTCGTCATGGACTTGCCCATTGTGACCTTAGATCTCTTTCCCAAAGAGCATGCTACCTCATACCATATAAAAATTACCCACCTTTCACCCCTCTCACCATTCCCACTCCCATTTCCTACTGCCTCAAGGGACCTCTTGGAAACCAAGACATTTGGTGATCATGTGACTACTTTTCACCCTTAGAACAATCAATCATGCAATGTCTTTAGGGTCTTACGTTCATCACCTCCTCCAAGGTATGATCTACTCAGTATGATCCTAACCAATCAGGTGGCTTTATTTCCCCCTCTTATCTTTTAACCATCTTTATTTATGTTTTGATTACCTTATACAGGACTTGGTCCTTGACACGTACCTTTGGGGTAATCTTCTTCTTTTACCACAATCGACATCACCTATACCAATTTTCCTATAACCCACCCACACCTAACAGACCTAAACCCAAAACATGCCTAAAACCTACCAACTCATTTTCATACCTCCTCATATTCTTCCCTAGCTTATGGGAGAACTACATCAGCCTGAGGTCCTTTTTCTGGGACTATGTAGGTCAAGCACTCCAAGGGCATGGGGCCCTTGGAGGTTATCTCAAGCCACTCTCTACCCTAACCAATTCATCTTTCATTTTCCTCAAATCACATTCTACCCTAGTTAGTTTCCTTTTTATATCAAAATTGGAAATTAAACCAAACAAACAACAGTTTGCTTAACATTTTCATCATCATCACAACATACATTTCTACTACTATCATTTCTCTACCATCATCATGCATGTATTTAAACATGACCCATATCACCATTCATTACACAAATTAATGAATCAAAACTTTAACCAATTTAACTCAATCCATGCCTAGACCACAACCTGACTCAACCATGCCTATAACCTGACTTGATCCATGCCTAACCATAACCTGACTCCAATGCCATGCCTGAAACCATCTATGCATAACTACAAGTGGATTTTTTTTTTTATAATCCATGACCTAAATGCCGGTTTTACCTTCACCGGCATTGGTCTGCCCTACCTTAACTGTGGTCCACTCATTGGTTACCCTTGACCGGCATCGGTCACCCTCTCTCACACCTAAATTTTACCTTATTACCCTACCTATCACTCTTTTTTCACCCAACCTTTACCCTGACCATTCCCCTCACCCTCTTGCCCTCATCATTTATTACCTAAACACATCCTCCTTTGGGGACTC
Organism: Taxus chinensis; assembly: GCA_019776745.2. Lineage (NCBI taxonomy): Eukaryota > Viridiplantae > Streptophyta > Pinopsida > Cupressales > Taxaceae > Taxus > Taxus chinensis. The sequence goes on from CM034153.1 coordinate 609,699,209, forward strand.
ATTATTTTACCCATACCTCAGCCCTACTCATGTCGTGACCTAGATTCTTGGACCTAGAACATTGCTAGTGATCTTTGACCCCATGTGTTCACTATACCTTGCGACAATAGTTACCTATGTTGATTGACCTAATGACCTTACCTTACCTCTTGCAATGACCGTTTATCCTGACCCTACCTTCGGTGTACTGGAACACACCTAAACATTCCTGCACCTGACCTACGTCGTGTTTCTTGACCATATCCTATACCTTGGATACCAGAATCACTTTAACCTTGTTTGGATAAACCTATCAACCTTAGACAATGTAGAGTTTTCCTTCTCTTCAACCTGGTAGATGTGCTACAGTTTATACGTGTGTGTGTGTGTGTGTGTGTGTGTGTGTGTGTGTGTGTGCATTTGACTGTTACTACCTTTGACCCTGACCCATTACCTAGATTACCTAAGTAGACCTTTTTCCTTTTTCCCCTTGTTCCCCCACCTTCCTTTTCATCACATTTACCGTTTTTATCAAACCACTCACCGATTCTTCCTTCTGCCTCATCAGTTCCTAGTTTGAGGGGGATCACCTGCACCCACACATGGGGCAACCACATCTTATTTTTTTCAGCGTCACTTACCAATACAAGCTACACAACAAAAAGGGCCAAAATGTAGACACCAAAATTAGGTCACACTCCCCTTGGTCCCTCGACAAATAAATACCTTGAACACATTCACCTAGCCATGGCCCCCTTCACCCCACTATAATATTAATTTAATTATTTAAATTAAATTAATTCATTATCCTCACCATATTTATTATTTAAATATCCTAATTGAGATAATGCCCACATATCCACCTCACCTACACACCTCATCTAGCCACCTCACCCTAAGACCTATTCTTAGTAAGTTGTCATAACTAACTAAGACCTACCCAAACCCTAAAAATCAATGCCTACATTCCCTCTAACCACATTCTTACATGCTTAAAAGAAGCTTCCATCCTAATCCACAGGGCCAATGAAACGAGATCCCAGAAAATCAAGGGGATCTACCCAGTTTAGTAAACCTAGGAAATCCCACCCTAACCGATGCCTGGTTACCCTTAACCCGCCACCGCTTAAGCCGAAACCGCCATCAGTCACATTTTAATTCCCAAAGCAACCTTATTTTTGAGGTTGGAAGATTCTTGAGAGATATCACATCTTTTGAGAACAAGTTTTAGGGAGAACACACATGCAAAGAAGGAGATCAAGTATTTTCTCTTGCACAAACATCCAACATTCACCCAAAAACCATCCAACACTCACCCCAGCATAGATTTGATCCAATCAGGAAAGAAGGAGAGCACATGCAGCCCATGCAAGAGCTCCCCAACGTTTGGTGATCCTTCTTCATTGCATTCAACCTCTTATCAGCACCTTCATTCCTCACTCACAGACGTCCAAAACCAGATTCCAAGTAAGTAGAACATTTTACTCCTCTGGTTCACTTATTTCATCATTGTATTTTCATCCTTTGTTCTCCTAGCCACCCACTGACCTCCATTAATACTCACCCCTCCATATCCCTATTAAAACCTCACCAAATCCCATCCAAACAACTTAATACCTCATTCCAACCAGCCTAGTCCTTTGTGTAGATCATAAGGGAGATCTAAAGCTTATTCTGTGACATTCCCAGTATCCCACAGTAACCGGCATCAGTTCTCCCAAACCGGCGTTGGTCACCCTTAACCGACATCGGTCTCTATATCTACCAATACAACCCAGAATAGTAACCTACCTACCTATTCCCACATCACCCTTACTCACCTGTGACCTACCTAAGACCTCTGTCAAACCTGCAGAGACCCAGAACCAGTTACTTGACCTTCGGATCTTATTTTAACCTAGCCTATTAGATTAGATCTTTCTTATTGTGTTTTAAATGAGATACCTAAATCATTTTAACTACAATAGGATTTACTTTATTACCAGCATTAAATTTTTTTAAACAGTGGATTGACAGCCATCTAGGAAGTATCACACTTCCGGATCTAGCATACACTAGGTAGTCCACTGCATATACTATTTAACTCTTTCTAATGGTCTTGCTTTCTATTTCAGGTACTTCCTCCCAGCCAAAAGGAAGCTCTCACGATCAATTTGTGGATTCAAAGTCATATGTGCAACAACCTATCAACCAACATTTCAATAAGTATTCCTCCTACGCCCATTACCCTATTTGTTTCATCATTAAATTTCTTTTGCAAACCAAGGAATTGAAAACAATACAAGATTCAATGATCCATGGCTATAGAAAAATTGACAATTTCATTAAAATGAGCACAACAATAAAAATTTCACGCATCCAGATAGGAAAATGGAAAATTTATCAAAACGTGCAGACTAGAGAGTTTAAACAACTTAAAAGAATGAATTTCTCTATCTTTTCGAACTTCAACCTTTACTTGAACACTTCTGGAGGGTGTGATCTCAAAAATTTTGAATTTCAATTAAAAAATGAGGGGGGGATTTTGAGGGTGATAACAACATCCTTAAGGCAAAGAGACCTGTTGTAGGATGCTATAGCCAAGTGGTCAACCTCATACCAACCCCCCAACCAACAAGATAAGGTGCTTACCGATGCAGCTTGGCCTGAAGGAAACCATGGAGGAAAAAAAGGTAAGAACTTGAAGCCCCCTCCGTTATATGTTTCATTGATCATTGGAGACAAATTGGTACATAATTACATGATTGATTCGGGGGCAAGTAGCTTTGTAATGCCAAAACAAATAGCCGATCAGATGGGTCTTCAATACAAAGTCATATCCAGGGGCATAGTACAATTAGATGGGACAACGGTAACAACGGTTGAAGTCATTAAGGATTTTACCCTCACATTACACACACGCCCCAATGTGAGTGTATTGTAAAACGAATCAGTCATAGATTTTTGGCCACATTTTTCATTTTGTTTGTCGAGAGAATTCACTACTAAAATCAAAGGCTATTTGTCTGCTGATTGGTCACACATGCTTTTTAGAACAAGGTATGGAACTAAGGCTATGGTCATATCTAAGCCCATTGCGGATTACCATATTGACCCTTATGTACCCATCTCAATCAATGTCAATTGTTCATCCTTTGATTAGGAGGGCCTCCCAAACGTTTGTGAGACAGATACCAAGGTTGGGTGTATTCTAGACTTGACCCTCGATTAGTGGGTGAACAAGAAGCATGCTTTTGACCCCTATAAGGAGATGGAAGAATCTGAACTAGGATTCTATTGTTTTCATGAGGAGAACCATCCTCTTCCTGACATCATTAAGCGAGACCACAAAGATGATAATGAGGTATGGCAATTATTCTTCGATGGGTCAAGAAGTAGACAAGGAGCAAGAGGAGGAGCTATACTTGTTTCACCTCAAGGTATGAGGTATTACTCAGCTTTCCATTTCCAATTTGCTTTCTCAAACAACACAACGGAGTATGAATCTTTGACCCATGGACTGCATTGGGCAAGGAAAAGAGGGATTAAAAACTTTCAAGTGTTTGGCAATAGTGAGCTAGTTGCGAATCAAGTCTGAGGACAAAATGTTGTCATGAACGATCTATTAAATAACTATAAGAACCGGGTATGGGATCTCATCAAGGATTTCAAAGCATTCAACATCATTTCCCTCCCAAGGAAGAAGAATGAAGTGGCGGACAAACTGGCAACTATTGGGGCAACATTTGATGTTGTAGAGAATATCAAGAGTGATAAGTCTCAGCCCTATATCAAAGTGGTTGTGAGACCAGTTATCCTTGATAATAACACAAGTTGGCAGGTCTTTGAGAATGACCAGAAAATTTTCAACTTTCTACAAGAAGAGGTGGATTTTTCCTCTAGAAATCAAGACAAATTGAAACAACAATATGGCGACCAAGTGGTGCAGCTGAGAACTAACAAACTACCAAAGGGTCGTGTAACTTTGGAGTAATATTTAACCCAAATGATCAATTCCGAAAGAAGAAAGAAAATTTTCAGGTAAAGGGTGAAGATTCAGAGCCCATTTCCATAGAAGAAAGCAAAACGCTGCGAATCGGCAAGGTAAGTACCCAACAAGAAAAATCTGAATTCATTCAAATTTGTCAAGAATTCTCAAATGTCTTTTCTTGGACCTACAAATATTTAAGAGGTTTCAACCCAAAGTTGGAAAAACACACTATCAAGTTGGATCCAGGAGCCAAGCCTTTTAGACATAAGCAAAGGATAATAAATCCTCACATTGAGCCTCTCATGAGGAAAGGGTTGAACAAGCTAGTTGAGGCCAACATCATCTTCCCTATCAAGCACACAATATGTGTTGCAAACTTGGTGCCCATGAGGAAAAGAAATCGAGAAATCAGCCTATGTGTGGACTTTCATGATATGAACAGAGCATCACTCAAGGATCATTATCCACTTCCATCAATGGAACAGATCCTACAGGTTGTAGCTAGCTCTAAGAGGTTTTCATTGCTAGATGGATATTTATGCTAGATGGATATTTAGGCTATAACCAGATAATGGTGAAAGAGGAAGACCAATTTAAGATAGCCTTCACCACCAAATGGGGTACATATGCTTATAAGAAGATGTCATTTGGACTGTCAAATGCCAGAAAAACATTTCAGTGAGCTATGGACATTGTATTCAAAGGCTTAATCAACAATATTTTCTTGGTGTATCTATATGATATCACCATCTTCTCAAATAATTTTGTAGACCATATCTTCCACCTCAAATAGGTATTCCAGAGATGTAGAAGATTCAGAGTGTCATTAAACCCAAAGAAGTGTGTATTCTTGGCACATGAGGGGAAATTTTTGGGCCACATTGTCTCAAGAGAAGGGTTAACAATTGATCCTAAAAGGGTTGAATCCATCCGAACACTTCCATTACCACAACACAAGAAATCTCTCCAAAGCTTCTTGGGGAGAATAAACTTTGTTCAAAAGTTTGTACCTGATTTTGCCACTCTTGTGAAACCTTTAACAATGATGTTGAAGAAGAGTCGTGCATTTAAATGCACAACAGAGGGAAAAGAGAGTTTTGAGGCCATCAAGCTCGCAATATCACAGGCCCCAACACTTATTAACCTATATTTCTCAAAGGACTTCATGTTATATTATTTTGGAGGGTCAGACACAATCTTAACTATCTTGGTTCAGCACAACAAGGAAGGTTTAGAACTTCCCATAGCCTTTTTCAGTCAGATCTTGGAGGATTACAAGGTAACTTACTCTTTCATTGAGAAACATGTCCTTGCTATCATTAGGATTTTGAATAATTTCATACACTTAGTCTCGAACAATAAGATTCAACTACTAGTATATCATGTTGGTGTCAAGGATTTTCTCCTGAACAAGGAATTGAATGAGAAGAGAGCTGGTTGGATCGCTTGTGTAATGGAGTATGACATTGGGATCAAACAAACTGGTTCATGGAAAGGGTTTGTGTGATCAGTTCGCTTCTAAGCAACAAGATGAGTCAGTGGATGAAGAAGGGGTTGTCCTATTACTATAGAATGATCAAGAACAACAAGCTAATGATGCACCTATTCCGTGTTGGAATCAATCCTTGGTAAATTATCTCTAGACAGGTTTGTACCCTCTGGAATGGAACAAAGAAAAAAGGAGATACATCAGACTACAAGTCATCCCATATGTGCTTGTTGGCAGAGTCTTGTTCAAAAAGGATATCAATAGTGTCCTATTGAGGTGCATTAGGAGAGGAAAAATTGAGAGAGTGTTGAAATGAGTTCCATGATGGAGAAGCAAGAGGCCACTTTTCCCCTCAAGTAATAGCTCTCAAAATCATGAAAGCTGGTTATTATTGGCCTATGGTGTTTAGGGACTGCTACTCATGGATCAATAAATGCAAGAAGTGTGCATTCTTCATGGGGAAAGAAAATTTAGCAGCCCTACCCCTTCGCCCAATTTTAGTGGATCAGCCATTCATGCAATGGGGATTAGACTTCATTTGAGTGATTAACCCAAACTCAAACCAGGGCCACAAGTGGATACTTACAGCAACAGACTACTTCACCAAGTGGACTCAGGCAGTGGCACTTAAGGAAGCAAATGAATTCAACATCTTGGATTTCTATGAAGGAATAACCACCAAGTTTGGAGTCCCAACCACTATTATATCAGATAATGCATTGGCATTCCTTGGTACAAGGATCATTGAATGGGCGATCAAGAATGGTGTGTACCTCAACACTTCATCAAACTATTACCCTCAAGGTAATGGCCAAGAAGAGTCCACAAACAAGAACCTACTAAGGATTATCAGAAAGACTCTTAATGAAAATCAAAGAACTTGGCATACAAAGCTCAAATCAGCTCTATGGGTTAATAGGATCACATCTAAGAGGTCCACATGCAACTCCCCATACAAGCTTGTATATAGAAAAGAGGTAGTATATCCCATATCATTGGAGTTGCCCGCTTTGGAGCTCATGAAATAGTTGCAACTAGCTGATTTTGAACCTATGGAAATCAGGTATGTAGAGCTTATGGAAGTAGGAGAGGCAAAGAGAGCATGCAATTCAAATCATGGAGAAGGATCAAGCATTGATCAAGAAGAGTTTTGATAAGAAAGCAAGAACGAGGACCTTTCATGAGGGGGACTTAGTTCTGAAGTGAGATGCAGATCAAGAAAATCCAGGAAGACATTCCAAGTTTGATGCCATTTGGAGCGGGTCGCCCCTATATGATCACAAGGTGCAAAAGTAGCAATCCCTTCTAGGTAGCTAAATTAGATGGCAAAGAGTTGTAGATTCCAGTCATCGGGATCCATCTCAAGCATTGTTATTGAAAAGGAAGGTTCCACCCTTGTAAATATTAGCGTAGGAATTTAATTTCCCTAAGTTCTCTAGCACAGGTTTTTTGTTTCTCCAGGTTTGTGTCGTTATACAGTTCGATGCGCCTCATGGTGAATGTGCTAGGCCCTTCAGCATTTACAACAGGGAGACCCAAAGTTGTCATAACAGTTGCTCATTTTTAAATTGAACAAATACAGAGTAATAAAAAATTGGGGCCTCAAAGGGTCCATATCCAAAAAAGTAGGATCAATGTCAGACCACCACCCATGACTCAATGCCAAATGGATATAATAAGGCAACTGATCTCTTCATCTAGCATGAAGATACCCCTGTGAGTCACCAAATTGTTATCTCAATTTTCACCCCCGGGAAAAATTGGATTGACCATGACTCTGTCCAGAAAGAAATCCAAGGGACAACTCCATCGTATGAGCCCACGATTCGGATCGAACAGACAAATTACAGGTGGGATTTACAATGGAGTAGTAGGGTAAGGGAAGGGCCAAACAGTGCCATAATAAACTAGAGGCTAAAAGGAGAGAAACAGATAAAGGCTCAAAGTCTTTGAGCTTTACAAATGATTCAGAATGAGCCCAAATTGACTAAGTATGCAATAATCAGCGAAAGCTTCCACGTGCCTTCATCGGCGCTTCTCCAAAGGTTAAACCCAAAAGTGGAGGCTCGAACAAGCACAAAGCTTCCATGTGTCTCAGATTCTGAAAAGGGACAGAGCCGGCCGGTTGAAACTTTCAAATGAACAGAAATAACCATGTGTCAGCTCGGCACAATTTCAAAAGGGGAAATATCAAGGTGGAAACTGAAACTAGCGCCAACTCTCCATGTAGTCAGGGTCTAGTAAAAGTCAAAGAGCAGCGGACCCAAATCACTTAAGTGTAAGAGTGTCGGAAGAGGGCGCCAAGTGTCTCAACAGTGCACATTCAAAGGCATGGCCCAAAGTGGAGACTTAGACAAGTGCTGGACTTCCACATGTCCCATGTCCCTAAAAAGGGACAAAGTCAGCAATTGAAAAGTCAAGATAGGTCAGAATCAGAGGAGGGTGCCACGTTCCTCAACTGCACAAATCAAGAGAGGTGGCCCGAGGGATAGACTCAGACAAGTGCCAACCCGCCACATGTCCTAGAGTCCAAAGAGGTAAGAATAGGTGTTGAAAACTCCAAAGGCCTGCGGAGGTCTCCACGTGTCGTATCCACACAAATCTAAAGGTAAAGTCTGGGGGAAGTTTCCAAACATGCGCGAAGCCGCCCATGTGTCTCGGGTCAGACATAGTGCCTCTGCTAGAGGAAAGGACTCAAGAAAAATAAAAAAGAAATTGGGGATCCCACGGATGATGCCACATGTCTCATGGGGTGCAATTTTAAGAGCGAGGGCAAGGGGTGAAATCTCAAATGAGCGCAGGGCTACCACATAGACTTGTCGACACTAAAATTTTTCCTCCAAAATTTCTATTTCATTAATGTATGTATTAGGAATAGGATGTTGTTAAGTGTAATTAGTAGTAGCGTCCGATAGAAGATAACGGCGCCGTCAGTGACAGTGCCGCCAATAATGTGGAGTACGGTAACAATCAAAGTACAATAGGAATGTTGTAAAAAGTAAATATTTGTCGTAAATGGTCCCGGTAATGTTAAAATGTCAAAGTTTGGGTAATTAGAGAAGTAGGGTCTACATGATTAGGAATTAGAAATATTATATTGGTAATAAGGACAAGGAGTGAGGTTCATAAATATTTTGTGTATTTTATTTGTAAAAAGTCTAAAAATGTGGAACCCATGTAAAATGATAAGGTTTATCTTATCTTAACAGATAAGCTTACATGTACAGATAAGAGTTAAGGTATGGAATATGATTCGTCAGAGTGGATTTCTTATCCTATCTTAGAGATAGGATGGATAAGCCTGGAAGTTCTATAAATAAAGAGGCCACCCCCCTCATTTAGCATAGAAAGAAGTAGTGAGAAATATTGTAGGAAGTGTGCAAAGGAAGCCATCAGTTAAAGGGTGTGTTGAAGAAGCCATCAAGAGGTGTAATTGTAAAGTTTCTCCCATAGTCTTGTTGAAGTATCTCATGGGTGAGATTGTAACAGTTTCATGTTAATATTATAATTTATTTTGATATTTCAGATTTGTTGTCATTCTGTCTTATCATAGTCAATGGTATTCTTGTGTTCGGTTGTTGTTTTGCTTCCAAGATTACATCCACCAAACTAAAGTCTGTGCATTAGTAAATAATCATAGCACGAGGAGTTCCCGGTGAAGAATTATCATAGTGCCGGATTGGTGATGACAGACCCGGTACGGACAGACTCTTTTAAATATTGCGCGCCTATGACCCTGATCTTTAGAAAACCATATCTTTTGATTGGGAACTTAGATTTGGGTGACAGAAGACTTTTTCTAAAGGTCTCAACATCCTCTACACCATGGAGGTCTGAAACTTTAATTTCGATGAGGTTAGGTGGGTAAAAAGTGGAAAATGTCTTCATGCCATTAATATAGGATCTGATTACTCCAACAACCAGATCAGATTTGAATTGATCCGCCTTTCTTCCTTCTTCAACATGCCAAACATACATATCAAGGTGGATTCGATAGATTATGGGTGGGTTTTTTAGGAGAATTGATGGCCAATAGCTGAGTTTCAAATTAGTTTTCCCACCTCTCTCTTTCTTCTCTCTGTGTTGCATCTATAAAAGAAGGATTCGGGCTCATTGTAAAGGGTTGGATAGTTCTTTTTTACACCCTCCCTTCTTATCTTGTTCTGTAAGAGAATTTGTGGAGCTTTCAAACCTCCCATTCGAGTTGTAATACAAAGTTTTACCTCTTGGCTACTATAGTATATTGTATCAACTCTAGAGTAATAATATATGTTTATGGATGATTCTCAACCCTTTCATGTGTTCATTGTTATCTTCTGATCTCTCATTATTGTTTGGTTATCTATGCAAGGTAAGTAGTATTGCATTTCTATGGTCTGTGTTTCAATCACAAAACAGGTGTTTAACATTCCTTTGGTGCATCACCTTGTTAGCTTAGGTTTATTTTCCTCGTATCTTCTCAACCTTGTCTCCTTGGTAAGATAGACTAGGTTTTAGAGTAGACCCTCTACAATGTATTTGTGTGCACCTAAACAGAGGAATAAGAACCGGCCTTTATCCGGAAATCTCTCTTGATTTCAAAGTCCCACACTTTGAGAGATGCTCCATGTTGTGCAATCACACTGAGAGTCTCGACTCATCTAGTTGCAGGCACTCAGGGGTGTTGTGATTCTGCACTAAAAAACCCCTAGTTTTGAACCTTACATTCCTTTTTTGTTTTTGTGTATTCTATGACAACATGAAGTTAATCTTAAAATGGGTGTAAACATTTAGTGAACCCAACTCTTGACTCAAACATTTTCGTGAATGTTTCTTTTTCATATTTTTTCTAGGCATACTTCTTCTAAATTTGGGCACATTCATGGCTTCTTCTATTGGTTCCACTCATATCCTTTCTTGATTTCATTCAAATGAATCCCGCATGTAAGGATATCATCGATGAGGTCTTTCAAAATTCTTTGATTCATCCTCACACATCTTATAGGTCTATCAGATATTACCTTTAAGAAGATTTATATTTTGACAAGGATGACGGTTCTATTGTAACTCCTCCCCCCGAGGTTACCGATAAAAAACTTACCCTATTTTTTCAAGTCATTATGCATAATGCATTATTGAAGTGTTTTCTTATTTATCATAGATCGAGCCTTAATATTTGTAACATTTATTTTCTTCACCATTTATGTATATCTACTAAGGATATATCCCCTTCTATTATGTGTATCCATAATTTTACAAATACACCTCATCAAGTACTTAGCCAAATTACCCTACCAATTATTGTAATTCCTAGGACCCTTGACACTTTATGCTATGTTATCATGGATATATCCTAATTAAAATATTCTCTGAGGGCAACCCTGGTTTATAGGTTATGAATATAACCCTTGTATTAGTTAATTTATGGGTCTCATCATCATAGTTCTACTAATGTTTGTCCACTAGATCCCTCCCCTTTAAACTTTTTGTTCCATCTGCACGACAAAAATTCACGTGTTTACCTTTTCCTCCACACATTTATGCTCAAACAATTACCTGAGTGCAATCTTGTGTCTCTCCCTCTACCACTTGAGGTTGATGCGAGCAAGACTCTTAGTAATAATTTTGAATGTTACTGTTTATTACAACTATCATATATGTATTGTTCATCTCACAAATTAATGTATCGGGCTTAAACATGGTATCCAAGATCTTATCATTAAAAATACAATTGAACGGGATGAGCCCATTGGATTCTTTAATCCTACTAATATTAATCAAAATCTAAACATCTTCAATGATCCAACTTCCTAATCATAACACTAAAAAAATCTACTTTGGGAGGAGCATAATTCTCATCATGGGGTACCACCTTTGTCTTTTTATGATCACCCCTTATATGCAATCATTGGCACTGTTGTCCCTATGCCTTCTACACTGGTTATTAATTTTCATGAATTTAGATATGGATGGTACTCTTATCACAGATAATTTTTGTATTTATGCATTTATCAATCGAAGTATCTATACATAGTGTTTTGGTTGATCCACGTAATAAACATAATCTATGTACTGTCAAGCTACTTCTTTCTCTTGGCAATTCTAGAAAAACATCACACCGAAATTCTAATTTTTCCTGATGAACATATTATTCTACCTATCACCATCAGCGTTGTTACTACATAGGTCAAATTTCTAGTGGCTTTCACTCTTATCTCAGGTGACATGCATTTAGGTCTCCATTGTTTATGTGCTCCCTAACGTTATTCATTCTATTCTACACAAATTTGTTAAGTGTATTCATCAACAACAAGTTGTCAATATTCAAGGTATCCCTTTTGAGGCTCCTCTTCCTATATTGCCTCGTCATAATTTTATAGTTCTTACTACAAATTATATGTCCCCAAATAAGCCTTCTACTTCACTTGTTATATATAGTGGTTCTTACCCTCCTAGGTCTCCATATATGCCTTCTGCTTCACAAGCTACCTCTAGCAGATCTCACCCTTCTAACTTATGATGCAAAAGCATAGGAATATATCCTATGATAATAATGTAAACATTATTATTTATGAGAATTCATAGCATAATTTTGTTCTAGGAGGTTTGCATAGCCAATAAGAAGCCTTGGAAGCTTCATTTGTATGGACATAGGTTATACTAGCTTAATTGGCAATTTCCCTCCAAAATAGCTAGATTTGAATATTTGAATGTAGTAGGCATGGACATATGGAGGTATTAAATTTTATAAAACTATTTTCCAACTGTGAAACACTCCAACCACCTCAAGAGAACAAATTGGGGTGAAGAGATAAGCAAGTTTGACAAGGTAAAAAGGAAGTTGAGAATATCTAGGAAGTTGGTTTTAAGCACTTCTAAGCTTGGAAATGGTTTTAAAAAGAAGGAAGTCAACCTCATAGGGATAGAGATGACTATTTAAATAAAGGATAATCTTAATAATGAAAGGATATTGTGAGTGAGGTTGTATAGCGGTATCAAGCCTCTAGCAGGCATTCTTGACAAGAAAAGAGTTTATTTTTGTATGAAATTCATGTGATTAAGAAGAAATATGAATGGACTGAGAAATTTTATCGTCATTTAAAGTTTATTTGATGTTGGATGATGTGTTTTGATTTCTCAGAGGTTAATATTCCCATAATTATGCTTAACACTCTTAAATTTGGGTTGTAATCTATCTAATTCTTGTAAATTGCAAGTGTTTTATGTGTAAAGCTTCATGTACAAGAAGAAGGGAGCACTTTCATATCAAGGTCCCTGAAAAATAAACATGTAAGGATTTCTTATAGAACTTATCCAATTTTTTTTAGGTGATACAGAGATTCCTAAATCAAGATAAGTCATTTTTCCTCCGATCAGGTTCTCAAAAACCCTCAACTAAGGTCTGATTTGAAAACTTCATAACTTTTGATCAGTATAGATTTAAGGTCTGAGATTTGAAAAAAAGATGATATGAGGAGTATAATTAATTTTGGAAAATATTTTGAGTCATTTGGATTTTTTACATGTGATTTATTGATGAAAATCCTAAGAGGGCAGACTATGTGATTTAGAGGTCTAATTGAGCACAAGAGGTAGATGAGAAAATTAGGTTTATATTTGAGACTTGAAACTTTGTGAGATTATAAAACACAATAAAGGGTATCTAAAAATGTTTTTAGTTTTATGAGAAACTTCAAAATTTGCATTTTATGGCCAAAAATCAGTCATTTTCTGATTTTGGGTGAATTAGAAAACACTATTTTGTGAACAGGGGAAAAATCTCTTAGGAGTTGAGCTCTAAAACTTTATGAGAAACCTAAATAAAATAAAGGGTATCATAAAAACTTACCAGAAATATTTGGATAGGATTTAAGGAGAAATAAGGCCTAAATTTTTCTCAAGGCAGACCTAGTGGACTTTGAATAACAGGGTTAGAAGTGAGAAAAGGTATAAGCTTTTCTAATTGGTTTAGAGATAGTTATTAAAGAGATAAAACATGTAGATATGAATGAAATTAATATGTTTACCCATTCATTCATTGTTTAACAACTTCAAGTAACAACCACCAAAGAAACATGTATGCGACAACAAAGGCCTATGACTGTTATTAAGTATGATATTGTATGTTGGTTTCATAATATGAATTAGTGTTGAATGTATTGATCTAGAAGGTGGATCTCAGATCATATGGGGAAATACATACATGGTGGATTCATATGTTAGAGAGGTAAAGAAAAATTAGTTTATGTAAGAAGAGAAGAAGGGAAAAACATAACACCTAGAATAGATGTAGAGAGAAGAGGATTGGGAATAAAATGCAAGGATCTCAATGTCATTAATAGAATGCATTTATGATATTGTGCAGATATGAATACATGTAGGTACAATACAAAAAGGCACTAGAGAAGATACTCTAAAAATGCATAGAGAAGGTATGAAAATGTAAGTAAGTGCTCACGTATACTAAGACCACATTCTTACCATTTAGCAATAGTTGAGAAATAGTGTTTGAAGGTCTTTGTAAGGGGATTTAATTTGGTTGAAGATACCATCCAAAGGTCAGTTCATAAGACCAATATATTTATTAATAAACTATCCAGCTCAAATAGACATAGTTCCATGATAGTGATCCTCATTGGCACCTTAGTTGGTTTAGTTCCATTTGAATATATAAGGGAGTTCTAGATCTGAATATTCAGTCCTGGCATGCAATTAGATGTTTGGGAAACTTATGAAATTGTATTTGTATAGTGAGAATGTGTAAGGTGCCATCAACTTCCATCATCGATCCTTCTAGTGCACCACATTAAATCTAGTGGTTATCCCCCTTTTAGGCCTCCTCATTGGTCTTCTAGTTTACACATTATCTCTAGTTTATCTCACTTTTCCAGTCCTCCTCATAGGTCCAGCCCATCACACATTGTTTCTCATGGATCTAACCCATCTAGTTCTCCTCTCAGGACTTATAAGGCAGATATTACACCTTTGGTACAACTCGCACATGGACATATTTCTTTGGAACAATTGAGGACCGAGCCTCTTATGTTTTCAAAATCTAATTTTCCTCCTCATGAGGCTCTCATTGGGTAGCTATTATGCTACCCCTCTCTTTATACATTGCTTAAGTTTAAAAATAAAAAAACATTTATAATTTTTTCAAAAATACAAAACTAGGACATATGCAGCATGTCTTGATTTATTAGCACTCTACAATACATATTTTGTTTGTCATTATGGTTTGATTGATAGCATATATTTTCTACTCTTTACACACGTGTTCACAAGGTATAATGAGTTTGATGAAATACAAATCATTACATGCTAATAGGACTTGGCTTGGCTTCTTATATTCTTCTCTTGGGGGCATCCCTCCACATTATATAGGTATTATTGTTTCATTATAGTTCCTTTATACTTCCTCATTAAACACTTGATTACATATATTGTGTACATTTTATATTATGAGCTAATAGGACTAACACATATCTTGTGCAACACCAACATATCTTGTTTCATGTGCTTTATTGTTTTTGTCACTATTTGACATCAACGTTTGTTATACATGGTTACTACTTGTTTGTTTCATTATATGTGGCTTGAGTGCCTTGCTTGTCTTTTGACACCATGGTTGTCCCATCTTTGTGGCTCTATGCCTTTATTATGTGACATTGTTTCTCTTGTGCGCAACCAAATTGCCTTGATTGCCTTGTGACACCATGGATGTCCCATGTTTGCGACTCTATATCTTGATATGACTCTTCACTACATGTTATTATTTGTTCACTTGATTTTTGTTATGTCTCTATACTTACATATTTATTGTTTTTATTACTATTTCTCTTGTTATTGTGATTTTTATCATTGTTATAGCTATGGTTGTTTATCTCTTTGCATGTCATGTTCTCCACCATGCACAACCCTCTTTTCTATAGGTATGGGTTCTTAAAGGTGGAAACCACTTCAACATTACACGCTCTCCTACAACTTATCATGTATACAATAGATGGGTGTACACCTATTATTTTGAGTTACGCACCTCTATTGCTTTATCACACATGCTTCAAAAGAGGGGGAATTCTTCACAATAAATTCTACATCTACATACAAAATTTTGGGTTTATGTAAACGTTTTTACAGGGAAAAAAGTCCTCATTAACATATCTAGAAACCTAAATTTTTAAATAATTACACATGCGCAAAACTGTACAGAAAGGTCATGATCATATGGGCATTCATGACCCTACCATAAGTTTTTGCCCTAGGAGGCAGTTACATTGGATTTTCTACAGTTACTTATTTCCACTTATGGATATAGGGTTTTGGCATAATCTCATATTCAATTGATACAATTTAGAGCATTTTACAAGGGGCATGAATATTTCACTCATTTTCCACTATGTATGTAGTTCTAGTTGAAAAATGCAGGGTCTTTGGGGGATTGGGTTTCCTTCTCCTTCATCATTTTAGCATCATTACACACTTCTACTCAACAATGTGGCACATGGGAAGGGCATGGGGGGCACCAATTTTTTTTAATTCCTTGTGTCTATATATACAAAATTAGGCCTCAATCTATCTGCAAAAATATGGCCAGTGAGGTTATGGAGAATATTGAAGCAACTAAGTTCTTCGTAGGTAGTATTTTCTATCCTTTTTCAAATGGAAAAAACATCAAGGTTACTAAAAACTTTAATACATGTCCTTCTTTCACGGGGTCTCTCTCTCTCTCTCTCTCTCTCTCTCTCTCTCTCTCTCTCTCTCTCTCTCTATATATATATATATATATATATATATATATATATATATATATATATATATATATTCTATATGGTATTGGGTTGCATACACCCAATACTTTGACACAATTCAATCCCCTATCTCTATATATGGTCGGTGGTCAAGCTATGGATATGGATACATCCATCCATATCCATATATTATTTATTTATTCATTCATGCATTCATGTTGGGGACTGATCACCCCAATCCTTCAAAAAGTTGAACAAGAAAATCCAAATATCAAAATACGAGCAAAGAAAATGGGAGCTCTTCTGTACACAAAAAAACAAGTGTATTCCTTCCATGTTTTGCATTTATATATTTCACTTTGTGCATTTTTAAACTCAATATTTACATTTGAGTTATAATTCAGTTTCTACTATGGACATTAACTACACTATGTGTTGTAGGTCTCACTATGGAGCATGCCACACATCTCAACAACGAAAACTCCGAGAAAAGACAAAGTGTGTCTACACACTTAAGAATGATTTTCCCTTTAAACATGTAATTTTCATTTCATACTTAAATGGGGGAAAATGTACACACTCAAATTCATAAACTTATCATTTTGACATTGCTAGTTATAATTGTTCTTCTTGGCTAAGACGGACACCCACATCCTATCCCCACTTGGTACATGTTTTTATCTTGTTCCCAATTTGTTTATTCCTACACACTAATGTGTCAACACTTTTTGAATATAAATGCATTCAATCAGTAATTAACATCTACCCGTCAAGAGGTAATTTCCAAATTTCATCCACCATCTCCCTATCCAAAACCGTATATAAGGGTCAAGATGTAATTTTCGGTCCTGGCCAACATGTATGGTCTTGGAACAATGTATCTTTAACTCTTCTTTCGATTGAATTATCTTTATTGCATTTTTTTTATCTTCTTGGGTTGGCCTTTACATTGACAAATTGCCTTCGAATCCTTATATAAGCAATTTAACATCACCTCGTTTACACACCCTCGAAAGCATATAAAAAATCACTTGGCACACTCATTACAAATACATACAAAAGGCATTCAAGCCTCCCTAAATATTTCCAAAACTAATGCACGTCCATTAGGGTAGCCACTACTACAGTTTTGAAGCACTCAACTAGGCCAATGATTTCATCTTACCTCATTTCCAAGCATTCAAAGATGCCTACTCAATGTCTTAGCAAGAACACAACCATCTCAAGCATGTTCAAAGTGATTCAGGGTTGTTAACTAGTTGCATTCATCTATATCTCACATGTTAGGTGGAGAACTGTGTGGTTTGAGGCCTCTTCAGAGTAGTGTCGATCTAAATGGTGTGTGGATTAGGTTTCAACCCAAACACTAACCTTCTTGTAGGGTCTTCTATCCATATTTATGTTGAGTTCCATTCATATGATTTCAGATGGTTTCGGGATTGTGTAACACTTAGAGTTTGACAAAAAAACATATTTTTTGACCATTGAAGGGCATAACACATTGCAGAACCCCATTCCAAGCAGGTTCATGACCATACAAACATTCATCGCAATTCTGTATAGTTCTGTACCAAAGTACTTTCCACCCATAATTTCCATAACAAAGCATCTAGAGGTTCATAAACTCTAATGTGCCCACTTTGTGCATCTAGGTCTCTCCTTTACCATCATGTCTAGCTAAGTGTATCTCTTCCCTTGTGTTTTTCATCTTGTAACATATTGTAAACATAGTTGCAAGTACCAATACATTATTATGTTATTATATGGTTAATGTTGGAAATTAATTAATCAGAACAACCCCCTAGTATCAAACCTGATTCTTTTTAGTTATTGTGCATTTTATAATAATATTAAGTTAATCTTAAACAATTGTGTAAACACTCTCTTAACTCTATATTGTTATAACTTCTATTTGGAATTTGGTTATTAAAAAATGCACGAGGTTCAATTGGCAATATTAATACGACTTTTATGAAAAACATTATGGTATTATTGATGGTATAGATCTTAGTTACAAAGATTATTTATCGTTACAGAACAATTGAACTTGATCTTTGTATTCTATATCGTACACTTAGCTTATGGCATACATATTGAGTATAGATTGTAATAGTCCACTTGCAATGCAAACCTTTTTATAGACAATATTTGGAAATACATTCATGCAAAACTTGATAATTCACGTCGTTATAAAATGGTCAATTCTCATTATATTAAAATATACTCTTGCATGGTATAAGTAGGAAATTGGAAAAAAAATGGCCTATACCACATTGACTGGCTTGGAAAATAATGATAAACATAATCATTAATTTAGTATTTGTTATTTCAAAATCACAACACCCCTTAATGCTTGCAATTAGAATGATTGGGTAGTCAATGTGATTTTTCAAACATGGAGCTATCCTAAAGTGTGGGACCTTGCGCAATGGGTTAGCTCTCTAGAGAAGGTCGGCTTCCTGTCCTAACCTAGTACCAAACTACTCAAAAGTGCAGAGAGTTGCAAAATCTAACCCTAATCTATGCTTTTCCAAGGGGATAAGGGTAGAAGGATGCATGATAATAAAACCTACTCTAATGGAAGGTGATGCACCAAGAAGGAGTGTTGGACAACCTACAATGCATGAGAATGAAAACAAGAAAATTGGGGAGGGTGATCAAGCACCACAAATCCAAACACCTGCTACAAACTCACTTTCCAATAAACACAACACCATTGAGATCTTGCAATGACAATTTAAGAATACACAATAACCTTAACTGTAATGAAATATCATATAAGATATAATAAACACAAAAGAGAGTTGAAAACATCCAAAATTTTGTTTAATTGCTCCAAAATTTGATGCAATACATTACATGAGGGGCCAAAGGTACAAATCTTGCATTACAATGATCAATAAAGAGGCTTGAATCTCCACAGATTTCACATGGACAAGAAAGAAAGGAGGGGCAATTGCAAAAAATCTAACCTTTTGAAATGAGCCCCCTCTTACAATTTATAGAAGAAGAATATTTTTGAGGAGAGAGAAGGGGAAGAAGTCTGAAATTTATTCCAAGCCCACAAAAATCATCGTTATTCTCCTACAATGGGTTGAGGGAATATCTGCAACTCCATGATTTTACTGTGCCTTGTGCAAGAAGAAATGGGTTTGTTGTTTGCTTCATTCACCAAGGTATGGCCTTTAGCTCTTGTAACTTCACCAAGCTTTCTCATCCACCTAACTCATTAATTTCCCCTCTCTGATCATTCCATGTTGTAGATCTCTGAAATACCTTTCTATTGACTGCAAAATTGTCAAAAATGGTGGAGTATAGAAGAAGTAATCATCATTTTTGCAGAGGGTTTCTTGTATGGCTAAACCTTCACCTACACTCCCAATCTCTGAATTTTGGCACCCTCCATTGAATTCCTCGCTGAAAATCCTTTCCAACAAGTACAATTTCATAAAAATTGGCCAAGGGATGCCAAAGTTGTGCAAGGTTGAATTTGGGTCACCATTTTGTGTTCAAAACCCAACATACCGAGATCCTCTGTGAATGCAGCTCACCTCTAGCATGACACCAACTTGGTGTATGGCTCGGAACTCAATATCCTAACCTACCCACCTGACATGCTGACTAGCTCGGTGACAAACACATTCTCACCTACCTGCTCGATTCCCTAAATGGTTCGATGACTCTAATGCAATGGACTTCGGGCTCAATGTTTTCAGGTTTTCGGAGTTTATTTCTTCGGACATTCCCATTTCTCAATTTCATAATTTTTCCGCCCAAAACTCCGAAGCAATCCCCCGAAATTGACTTGTCATTGAAACCCGAAATGCCACATCACCCAACTCATTGATTGTTCGCCAATTTCGGGTTTCGGGTTTTTTTTCATTTAAGATATTTTCTTCTCGCCGCTTCGGACTTTGCATCGACCAAACCCTGAAATTGTGTGTCTTGAACTTCAAAGGCGAGTTGATCCTCAAAGCCCCCATTTTGGAGTTCAGAATTTTTTGCCTCGCTGACCATAAAAACTCCAAAGCGGGTTTCTCTAAAAATTTTAATCAGAATTCCCTCATCGTTCGGGCTCACTCCATAGCTCGTTTACCCAAGATCCTTGTTGTGCGTTCTCTGAACTCATTAATCAAATTATCTCCATGTCTTCAACCACGCGAACTCAATGGTGATCCTAATATCTTCCGAGCTCATCTTTACTTGTGTTGAGTTGTCGAGCAACTCGATTGATTCAGCATGTGATGCAAGGTTCTAGCTGTAACTTGAACTATATCTTCCTTGTTAAAGGTTTACCATTCACAATGTTGGTCTCTCAATATCAAGAGCTCAAACCTGCTCAAATTGACTTATACCAACCCCTACATTGAGGATCTCCCTTTGAGGTTCTATATCACCTTTTCCTATGCTCCTAACACCTTGAAGTACATTGTTCCCTTATACCTATTCAAATTAGTGCTCATAGCTATATGAAAGACAATCAATGAGAAAGAGCTACTATACCTTGGCCTTTGGTTACACCTCCACTATTTAAAAGCCTCCATCATCTTTCATTACTCTCCTCAAGTCCTTAAGGTCACTGCACACAATGAGTTCTTCCTGCAATTGGGCATGCATGTAACTTCTATATACCCCCAAGGTTGGACCTAGATAGGTCTTTTGGTTTTAGGTACTCAAGGGTCTACACAGGATCATGAATCACTCCATGACATCTTAAAGTACCTCATATATACTAAGACAATATGATTTGACCCTTCATTTAGTTGTACCTTGCATCTTATGCTAGTTTCCTTTATTAGAACTCAATAACTACTAGCCCTCCTTACATATGAAGGCTCAATTATCACAGTCTTACCTGAGACTACATATAACCAAGGATTTTAGACTTACTTCAATCATTTCTTAAGCATACTTAAGCTTCAAGGTGTGTTCCTATGTACAAAGTTATACCCATATTTTTTAGGCAAATTAGGCCTAGTTTGACCCTACAACTATGACAGTAGATATCTAAGTTTGTATTATCACCTGAAACTACATTGGAACACCTCATTAATGCCTTCAAGATTCTCCTTGATGAGTTTGGATCATCAATTCACTGATTAGCACTTTCATGTATCCAATTTTCCCTCTCCACTGTACATTGTGTTTACTCCATTAAAACTCGAAATGACTATTATCGATAACTCTAGTTGTGATTGTCCAATCACTTTGAAGCTTCGAGGATATTTAATTCATCCTAAGAAAGAGATTATTTGAGAATTTAGGCAAAATTCATCTGTACACTCAAAAGTTATGCTAAGCCCTAGATCGAGCCCGAGAGGCTACAATTGGTTATAACAATCAAATCCTGTAATTTCAATACACATAAAAATCATGAATACCTTCATTGTCACTCGTGAAACCTTTTCATATTAATAGTCAAGAAAAATTCAATAAATAAACGATGATATGAGAGTGTAATTAGGTTTGGAAAGTATTTTGGGTCATTTGGATTTTGTGCGTGTGATTTATTGATGACAATCCTAAGAAGGCAGACTGTGTGATTTAGAGGTCTAATTGAGCACAAGAAGTAGATGGGAAAAATAGGTTTAGAGTTGAGACTTGAAACTTTGTGAGATAATAAAACACAGTAAAGGGTATCTAAAAATGTTTTTAGTTTTTTGATAAACTTCAAATTTTGCATTTTATGGCCAAAACTCTGTCATTTTCAAATTTTGGGTAAATTAGAAAACACTATTTTGTGAACTGGGCAAAATCTCTACGGAGTTGAGCTCTAAAACTTTATGAGAAACCTGAATACAATAAAAGGTATCATAAAAACTTACCAGAAAGCTTTGGAGAGGATTTAAGGAGAAATAAGGCCTACATTTGTCTCGAGGAAGACCTAGTGGACTTTAAATAATAGGGTTAGAAGTGAGAAAAGGTATAGGCTTGTCTAATTGGTTTAGAGATAGTTATTAAAGAGATAAAACATGTAGATATGATTGAATTGAATATGTTTACCCATTCATTCATTTCTTAACAAATTTAAGTCACTACCACCAAAGAAACATGTATGTGACAACAAAGGCCTATGACTGTTATTAAGTATGATATTGTATGTTGGTTTCATAATATGAATTAGTGTTGAATGTATTGATATAGAAGGTAGATCTCAGGTCATAAAGGGAATTACATACATGGTGGACTCATATGTTAGAGAGGTAAAGAAAACTTAGTTTATGTAAAAAGAGAAGGGCGAAACAGAGCACCTAGAATAGATGTAGAGAGATGAGGATTGGGAATAAAATGCAATGATCTCAATGTCATTAATAGAATGCATTTATGATAATGTGCAGATATGAAGACATGCAGGTACAATACAAAAAGGCACTAGAGAAGATACTCTAAGAGTGCATAGAGAAGGTCTGAAAATGCAAGTGCTCAGGTAGACTAAGACCACATTCTTACCATTTAGCAATAGTCGAGAAGATTGTTTAAAGGTTTTTGTAAGGGGATTTCATTTGGTTGAAGATATCATCTAAATGTCATATCAGAAGACCAATATATTTATTAATGAACTATCCAGCTCAAATAGACATAGTTCCATGATAGTGATCCTCATTGGCACCTTGGTTGGTTTAGTTCCATTTGAATATATAAGGGATTTCTAGATCGAAATATTCAGTCTTGGCATGCAATTAGATGTTTGGGAACCTTATGAAAAATGGTGGAGTATAGAAGAAGTAATCTTCATTTTTACACATGGTTGCTTGTATGGCTAAACCTTCACCCACACTCCTGATCTCTGAATTTTGGCACCTCTATTAAATTTCTCGCTAAAAATCCTTTCCAACAAGTACAATTTCATAAAAATTGGCAAAGGGATGCCAAAGTTGTGCAAGGTTGAATTCATGTCACCGTTTTGTATTCAAAACCCATCATATCGAGCTCCTTCATGAATGCAGCTCACCTCTACCATGCCACCAGATCGGCGTATGGCTCAACTCTCAAGATCCTTACTTACCCGCCTGATGTGCAGACTAGCTCGGTGACCAATGCATTCTCACCTTCCTGCTCGATTCCCCAAATGGTTCGACGACTCTAATGCAATAGACTTCGGGCTCAATGTTTTCAGGTTTTCGGAGTTTATTTCTTCGGACATTCCCCTTGCTCCATTTCAGACTTTTTCCACCCAAAACTCTGAAATCAACCCCCGAAATTGACTCGTTATTGAAACCCAAAATGCCACGTCACCCAACTCATTGATTGCTAGCCAATTTCGGGTTTTGGGTTTTTTTCGTTTAAGATATTTTCTTCTCGCCTCTTCGGACTTCGCATCGACCAAACCCAAAAATTGTGCACCATTGACCTCCGAAGGCGAGTTGATCCCCGAAGCTCCCATTTTGGAGTTCAAAATTTTTCGCCTCACTGACCCTACAAACTCTGAAGATATTTTCTTCGAAACTTCGAATCGAAATACCCTCGCCGTTCGGAATCACTCCATAGCTCGTTCACCCGAGCTCCTTGTTGTGCATTCTTTGAGCTCATGAATCGAGCTATCTCCATGTCTTTAGCCACATGAACTCGATAGCGAGCCCAATATCTGTCGAGCCATCTTTACTTGAGTTGAGTTGTCGAGCCATTCGATCGATTTGGCCTCTGATGAAAGGGTCTAGCTTGAACTTGAACTATATCTTACTTATTAAAGGTTTACCATTCACAATGTTGGTCTCTCAATATCATGAGCTCAAACCTGCTCAAATTGACTTATACCAACCCCTGCACTGAGGATCTCCCTTTGAGGTTCTCTAGCACCTTTTCCTATGCTCCTAACACCTTGAAGTGCATTGTTCCCTACATATTCAAACCTTAGTTCTCTTGTAGGAAACTATATGAAATACAATCAGTGAGTTAGAGAGCTACTTACTTGCCTTTGGTTACTGATCCAGATTCTAAAATACTCCATCTATCCTTCAATTCTGCTCCTTCAAGTCCTTTAATCACTCCAATCACTTATGTTTTCGTTCACCCAAGTTCTACATACCTTTAACCATGCATTCTTCTCATATACACTAGGTATAGACCTAATAGGTCTTAATGGGTCATATGCCTCAATGCTTGGCCTACAGGATCATGAATCACTCCCTACACTCTTAAAGCACCTTATATATCCTTTGTTAAGGTGATTTAGACCTTTTTTTTAATCTCATAGACATGCACTTCCATTGCAACATGGTTCTCTTTATAGGTCTTTTGACTACTAACCCTCCTTACCTCAAAAGACTCAATTATCACAGTTCTTCATGTAAAAACCACATGCATTTCAACAAAGAGTCTATAATCACTTTAAGGAACTCTTAAATATACCTAAGCTTTAGGGGTTGTTCCTTTGTACAAAATTGTACCTCTGTACTCCTGATTCTAGGTATTTTTAGGCCTAGTTTGACCCTACAACCATAACAATAAACACTTATGAACATAATTCTCACCTAAAATTGCATTAGATCCACCTCACGAATATCAATAATATGTTGTCTACAAAGTCCTTAGAGGTTTGAATCAATTCATTACCCTCACTCATGTACCTTATTTCCTTTTCAAACTGTGCACTGTTACAGTTTATCCTGTAAATCTCGACATACTGCCTATCGATAACGCTATGTGATTGTCAAATCATTGAAGTCTTCAATAGGCATACCCCTAATTCATCCAAGGATAGCTCACAAAATTTCAAGAAATTTAGGACAAGATTCATCGAATTGAAATGGCACAATGTTAAGCCTAGTTTTACCCTGAGAGTAAACAAATTGAGCTACAAGACATCAAATCCTGCAAATTCAAGGGCTATAAAAATCATCAATACCTTCCTTGTTAGTGCTACCCCTCTTCACAGTTTCAATAAAATTTCACAGTTCTCCAAAACCCTTCTTAGGGTTTGACCGTCACTGTCTGACAGGGTTCATCATCACAGTCCATTGACAACATGTATATTATTCAAACATAGCTCATTCAATAGCTTCATAATCATCATGCAAATTACTCACAACAAACTTAAGAACCATGTAATGTCCTTCCATTACCTTTGAATTATGAATCAGGTGTATATGCTCTCATTATAGACTCCTAGCTAACTTCAACAACTCCCTAAGAAGACTCAATTTCCTTTCTAGCTTAAGTGCCATTCGAATCCGTACAACTACTCTAATCCCACTTGGAACTAGATTCCTAGTCTTATTTATCCACTCTTACATATTTTTTGGCCATTATCCCATAATAAGCCTTGTTACAAGCTCCCTAAGAAGACTTCAAATCTTGACAAATTTGAATGAGTGTTTTTGGAGGTAAGACTACGTTAATAGACCTTGTAAATCCATAAAAATACTCTAATCCCACCTGGAAATGAGGATTCCAAGTCTTATTTATCCACTCTTACATATTTTTGGCCATTATCCATATATTAGGCCTTATTACAAGCTTAAGAACACTTATTCAAATCTTGACAAATTTGAAAGAGTGTTTTTTTGGAGGGAAATCAACATGACTAGACCTAGACCACCCAGAATAACATGTTTTAATGGTCTCATATGACCTTATTACACATGTTTTAGCATTTTATGCTCCTGCATCAGAGTGCCCTTGTGGAAAAAAGATGAGCTCCTGCTCAAATAGCTCTTCCTTTCTTGACTTCCAATTCATTCTTGTTGCTTTTGCTTAACTGACATTTATGTTTTGTCTTCCATGCTTCTCTCTACACCTGCACTTGTATTGTCTCTTCTTAATTTTGGTCTTCTTGTTTACTTCTTGACCTTATTCTATGTTCTTCATCACGAGCTTCACCTCTACCATGTGTTCCTCATAATTACATGTAGTCATAACTTCTTGAACATTACTAAAGATGAAGTCATAAGACTTGATAAATTCCTTCACTTGTCTTACCACCATTTGCTTCTCATGTTCATATTTGGTCTATTTATAAGCTAGTTTCACTTGATCAATTAAATGGAAATATTCAAGATTGAAGCTCAACTTGTTTGCATGTTTTGAAGGTTCGCATGTCTCCTCAACTGAAATCTGACTCTTTTATAGCTTGGTGTAGTTGTATTTATATATATGGTCTTCAAATATTGCACTTTTCAAGGCTTGTATTTACTATTGCAGTTGCTCCAAGCTCATGTACACAAACTGACAATTTAGTGCTTCTTCATCTTCAAGTTTAAGTGCCTCAACTTGTCATTCTTCCTCTATGCCCTTTGTACCTACAAACACCCACTTAGAGAAATAGTTAAAAGTAAACTTTTGAGACTCATTAGTCTCCATGGATGCCTTCTCCTTTGGCATATCTTCTCTTCCTTGTTGCATTTCTTGCAAGTTTCATTCTTGGTTACTCCTTGAGAAACTCTCCATGTTACTCTTCTCCTGAAAACATTTCTTCTCTCTTATATTTTTCTTCCACTCAACTGCTCTATTTTTTCTTCTTCTCTCTACAAGTTCCTGTATTGGCCATTTAACAACCTTCCTTATGTGAAAGTTCCACCTTTTTGCCTTGCAGATAAGGCTTTTTATTCCTTCCTGCATTTGTTTCATTATCTTTTCAAGGTCATCTTATATAGACTGTACCTCTTGTTGGAACTGAAACTGCCTTCTCTTCTCAATTTCATTTTTCTCTTGCCTCTTTGGAGTCATCTGTGAACAATCTTACAGCTTACACAATAATGATTAGATAGACAAATTGAAATGCTTTCCAAAGGTCTTAATCTCTGCAATAATGCGAATTAAATTAGAATATCCTAACAGAGCTCAAATCTGATACCAATTTGGTGCAGGGGTTATGAACTTGCATAATACTATTTTGTTTGAAGGCTTATCATTCACAATGCCTATCTCTTGTTACAAAAACTCAAAACTTACTAAGGCTGACTTACCTCTCTCCTACATTGAGGATCATATGTATGAGCTTTTGTACCATCATTTGTATGCTCATTACACCTTGAAGTGCATTGCTCTCTTAGAAACCTTGTTCTCATGTAGGCAAGCTATATGGATGAAACAAAAGTTGTAAAGGTTACCTATGGCACCTGATCCTAGATTCCCTACCCTTAATTTGTCCTCAAGACTGCTTCTTTACACCTTTAACTCTCCAATCCTCATGCCTTAATTCACCCAAGTTCTTAACCTTTAACCATACATTCTTCTCAAGACACTAGGTATAGTCTAACTAGGTCTCTAATGACTTATATGCCCAAAGCTTGGCCTAAGGTGATGTATCAATATATACACTCTTCTCCCACCTTATATATCCTTTGTCAAGGTGATTTAGACCTTTTTTTATCTCAGAGACATGCAATTCCATTGCAACATGGTTCTCTTCTAGGTCTTTTGACTACTAACTCTCCTTACCTCCAAAGACTCAATTATCATAGTTCTTCATGTAACAACCATACATTTCAACAAGGAGTCTAGACTCACTTTAAGGAGCTCTTAAATATACCTAAGCTTCAAGGTTTATTCCTTTGTACAAAATTGTACCTCTATACTCCTAATTTCTAGGTATTTTTAGGCCTACTTTAACCCTAAACCATAACAATAAACACTTACGAGCATAATTTCACTTGAAATTTATTAGATCCACCTCAGGAATATCAATAATATGTTGTCTACAAAGTTTAGAGGTTTGAATCGTTCATTACCCTCCTCATGCACCTTATTTCCTTTTCAAACTATGCACTGTTACAGTTTACCCTGTAATCCGACATATGTCTTCATCACATGTGCGAATTGAGTCTCAATATTTGGAAACCCCTAGATATCACTTGGGCAGAGATGCTAACAAAATTTCAAAAAAATTGACAAGATAGAATTGAAATGGCACAAGGCCCTAGTTTTGCCCTGAGAGTAAACAAATTGAGCTATAAGACATATTTCACAAATTCAAGGGATATAATAATTCAGATGTGTTAGTGCTACCCATCTTCACATTTTCATGCTTTCACAGTTCTCCAAAACCCTTCTTAAGTTGACTGTCATACTACCATCATTCGATCAGAACAAAGTATATTATGCACAATTCATTCAAGAGCCATAATTCATGCAAATTACTCACAAAATCTTACCTGCAATGTCCTTCCACACCTTTATTAGTCATGATCTGCTCTCATTACATGTTTTTAGGATATTTCCTTGACTGTGCCATTCGAATACATCTCTCTTCCTCTCTTAACTAGCCTAGCTAGGTGATATATTTGACTCCCAAATAAGCTCAACAACTCCCTAAGAAGACTCAACTGCCTTTGTAGCTTTAGGTAAGACCATTAATTCTTGTAAATCCATACAACTACTCTAATCCCACCTGGAAACGAGGATTCCAAGTCTTATTTATCCACTGTTACATATTTTTGGCCATTATACATATATTAGGCCTTATTACAAGCTTAAAAACACTTATTAAAATCTTGACAAATTTGAACGAGTGTTTTTTCGGAGGGAAATCAACATGACTAGACCTAGACCACATAGACTAACATGTTTTAATGGTCTCATATGACCTTATTACACTTTAGCACTTGATGCTCATGCATCAGCCTGCGTGCCAAGCTCAATGCTTCACCTCCGTGCCTATGCCAAGCCTCCATCCACCAATGTCTCGCCGAGTTATTTGCATGGCTCGCTCGGTGTCCTCAAGACCTCAGCCTCCATATCATTTGAGATCCTGCCGAGTTAACCGACCTCCTCGCAAGTCGAGTTGACTCCCTACCTCGAGCTGATTTGGTTTGAATGTCCGTTGATTTCCTCGGCTCGTTGTGGCTAGTTCCCTCCGTGCCAAACCTTGCAACCTTGCTCGAGTTCCTCCCTCGGCCATTTTCCGACTCGCCTGCGAGCTAAAGGGCTCATCCCTCTAAGTTGTTTCCTACATTTCCAAATGACCTTTGAGCTCGATCCTTTTCCCATGTGCCGAGCTCAGCCATGCCGACGATGTATCCTTCGTTGCAACCCCGATTTGAGCCCCTCGGGAACTCCACTTTGCAAACTCGTCGAGCTCCGCAGAGCCGACTCAGCTCAACCGACCACCAACACAACTCGGCTTGCCAAGCTTCTCGGCAAGCTAGAGGACTCACACCTCCAATGCAAAACTTCAGTTTGTCGAGCTACCTTTTAACTCAGTGCCTCATCAAGGCCCATTTGGGCAAATTTTGATTTTTTCTCAATTTCTTGGCAAATTTTCTTGGATGTGGAGGCTGAGGGGGAACCAATAGGGTGTCCCATGGCCATTTTTTCACTTTTTCGCTCCTTCATCCATTTTTCCCAGATGTAAGCCTACAAGGCCCACATTTCATCATTTTTAAATTGATCTTAAGGGTTAAAACCTAGAAGAGGAAAAAAATCATCAATATGATTTTCACTCCTGAATTCACTGAATGTGCTCCTGAACACTTGATTTTGTTTTGTACCCCCGGGTTTTGCTGTGAGGTCCTACTCCAATGCCTAGGTCCTTTTAGGTCCCCGTTGTCCATTTTGCCCGAGGACACAAAATGAATAACACTAGTTATTTAAGAAGAGTGAATCATGGGTTCAAAAGAACTATTACTCATTTTAGAATGTGTTTCATAACAAATGGAATTCATTGACCATTTATAAGGAAACATAAGTTAGAGGTTGTGAAAATAACACTTCCTTTTGATGAAACTCAACCTAGTTAAAACACAAAACAAAGCACTACGACTTGTCTAGGTTAAATAGAAAAGTTAAAACCAATGTGGTTGTTAAAAATAAAACTCAACAAAGCAGTAGACTTTGTACTTAGGTGGAGTTTCACTACAAAACCTACCCAAGTAACCATTTTGCCAAATTATTTTTAAGTTTGGGGTAAAATACCTTTGCTTGTAGCTTATCAATCTAACCTCACCTACAAAAATCATAGCTATGTCAACTATCATTTTCATTTAGGGTAAGTGGTCTTGCAAGTATGGGCTAAGGTGGATGAGGCATCGAGTGCAGCTATAAAAGTTGTTCGCATCATCCCCATTCAAGACATCATCCACCTTTGGGATGACATGAATGTATTTATCACTAGAGGAGGGTTCAATTATATGATCATCAAATAGCTTCATAACCTTTTAGCGCTAGTAACTCATCATTTGGCATGTGGAGCTATGTAAGACATCATTTAACATGTGGAGCTATGTAATGTGAAATATGGATTTGTAAAAATATTAGACTTAAATCATTTCAAGCATTGTTTTAATTTTAAGAATAATTGACGGCACATTTATTTAAGAGTAAATGATTTAAATATTTAAGTGTAAATGATTTAAATATATAAAACTTTCATAAAATGATATTTTCGAATGAATGAAAACAACTAGTAAATGCTTGAATGCTCTCCAAGTGCTTAAATTATAATTTTGGCATGGGAATACACTTAGAACAATAAATTATTGATCCTACAACTCTTGTGTGAATCACTCATTTATGCTTCAATACCGTTCTTGTGTGAATCACTCATTTACGCTTCAATGCCACTCTTGTGTGAATCATTTGTTTATTGTCTAATTGTCCTAAATGCACTAATTCACTCATATTTATATACATTTTGAATTTTAATTAAAAGAATTTATTGATGTGCAAATAGACACGCAATGGGCTAGAAAGCTGACAAAAGAAATACAAAACCCCAGGGAATTCGCAAATAGGGATCAAAGGCGCCCAAAACGTACAAGCATGATTCAGACAAAGTGTCCAAAACCACAGAGTAACACAGAGGAGAGAAAATTAGAGAACAAAGGCAAAACAAGACAAACAACGAGAACAAGGAAAGATTAGGAGTCAATAAAAAGAAGACAAAGTCGAAAGGAATAATATAAGATCGAAATTCGCACAAAACACTCAGTGGCCATGTCGAAAGGTGAACGTAAAGAACACATGCTAGCAAGAGCCTACCTTGAACCAATAATCAATAAACATGTGAATATACTAACACTAAAACAATTGACAAGTTTAGTACCAAAATGAGGTGTCTACAATTTTAATCTAACATTATTAATCCAAATATAAGTCAATTTCATCAAAAAGAAAAAAAAACGAGAATAGAATGATCACTAAATAAGGAAATAGAAATTGTACAGGTAATATGCAACCCAGTCTCTGCAACGGTATTCTATGAAGCACATGATTAAAAAGACAAAAGAAATCGAAAAAAAAAACCTAGCGTGCATGAATAATTTTAAAATACACGCCTCCAAAAGTCTCAATAACCAATCCTCATAATGTACATTCCGACAGCTATATTTCAATAAATGTTCTGCCTTCAATTCGATCCAATATCTGCTCGTGTAATCTGTACACAAATTACGAACAGTTTGTTAATTTATTCAATAAATAGTAAATACACTGAAGCATGTATAAATAACAATTTAATTTGATGTAAACAAACATTAAGAGAGGATATCTACATAGTTGTCTATGTTTCCAGATGTATTATAAAAATGTGAGAAGAATATCAAAATTCTAATATTATAGAGTTGACAGTCCGGCATGTAACCATCTTAGCAACATATTCACGACCACTTGGCTCTGAGTTCTAATCCTAAAGTGTCATAAATGCGTGACATGTTTTATCCTAGCTTGGGGTAGCTTACTCAGTCTTTAAAAAGAGAGTTCTTTTAACTTATGGAATTGGTTTGGTTTTTTGGTAACAATGGATTCAAGTTTCCATGGATATATATAATATAAAAAACTAATTCATTTTCATAGATAGTTTTCAGTGTTCGTCTTAGTATTAGGTTGTTTTTTTTTCCAACATGATAATGAAGAATTACGAGGAAACTTTCAGGAAATATCTATAAACTGATAAAATGTTGGTTGTGATAATCTCACATTAAAAATAATGCGAGAAAAAGAAAGCTTATAAGATATGTTGCACTGACCTAAAGGCTTTTCCTTTTTGAAAAAAATGGCAGCATGTTTCTGTTGACACCTAAAAATGACTCCTCAGCGGTTATTAGTTATTGAATTGCATGATTTAGAATATTCATGTACTTGTCAATGGTTAGTCCAAATTAGGTGTTATTGGCACATTTTGTCAACCTTTGATGGTCCCCGACTATTCTCTCAGCCCCTTTAAGCTATTATCTCCTTTATCCTTGTATCTCCCCCTAATTTAGGCACCTTGTTCAAAGCATCTACATACTAATGGGATATGTCAAGAGCATCCAAATGCTCTTGGCAAATGTTTATGTGACCCCTTTCAGGTTGCGGCCCGTCAAGGCATCATCCTTTCTCCTGCGTTTTCTGTTTTTTTTACCATTGGGGGTTAGTTTGGGTGCCAATAGGATTCTTATTTTAATTCAATTTGTCTACAAATACATAAGCACCCCAAGTCATTTATCATCTTAATTCTTTTATCATCCAGAACCCTAAGGAGAGTCCAAATATTTAGAAAGAATTAAGGAAGTGTTGACCATTTGTTGAAGCATTTTAGATCAAACAACCATTAAAGAAATCATTGGAAAGAGAAAGATCACACTTTGCATAACATTGGATTGCCTAGTTGATGAATTAATGCAATTATTGGCATGTAGTTTTTGATATTGTTACTATCTACGTTCCTGACAAATATCAAGATGGTTATGCTATTCTACGTTCCTGACACATTTTTGTTTTCCTTAACTTTTTACAGACATTATTGCTCAATTACAAAGAGAAAAAATTGTCTGTTTTGTCGTTGATTGGAGTGAAAGCATATAATCTAAGAGAGGGTTTTGAAGATCAAAACCAAGTGAGCACAATCATCAAAAAAGTTTAGACATGTCAGCACTTCTGTCCAAAGCATTTGGATGCTCCATACACTACATCGAGAGTACAAAATGCTTTGGACAAAGTCGTTTTGTTTTCATAGATTTTCTAGGTTATCCCTCTCTTACATTTAGATATGCATTTCCATTGTCAAACCCTAACAATTGTCCTTAGATCCTACAATATTTAAGATACACTTCCAAACCTTGCATGTCACTTCTCTTTCTTTGGTTTAAGAATAATTAATTAGGCCTGATCATTATTTTTGTATGCATTAGATCTTTGTATATATTTGATCTGATTAAAATGGTATAGGTATTTGTATTGCAGATTAATTTAAATCCATTTATCGATAAAACACTAAAAAATGCTTAAAGATGTGTGTGCTTTGTGGACCTTTGCCTTGTGCTTATTCCCTAATGTACATCGAGTTAAAAGTCATAAAGAAATGGATCCTCATTTAATAAAAAACCAACAAAAGATAAAATACCTACATAATACTACACTACATAGGCCCCATTATTTACACTTTGAAAATTGTTAGGTTGTGTCAAATAATCTCAAATACTTATGGATAGTTATAATCTCAAATAACCAAACAATATTTCACTATGGAAGCTCTCACTATGTGTAATTAACATTGGGTTGTGATAACCTCACATTGACAATAATTGTGAAAAAATATAACCTTACATTGGTAACACTTGTGAAACAAGATAATCTCACATTGATAACAATTGTAGATAAAGGCTTATAAAGCATACACTCGTCAAACATTTTGCCAATTTGGAGGCTATAGATCAATTCTAAATATCACCGCACAAGGCAAAGGTCCATACTAACAAATGCTTAGAGATACTCGTGTTCTTTGTGAGTCCCCTTGCTATGGAAAAGAGTATCGTGGTGATGACTTGAGCGTTAAAATGGTTAAATGTGTATTTTGGACCCCCTTGCTATTACTAACAGTCATTGTGGTGATGATTTGAAAATTAATAATGCTCCCACTTAGAAAACAAAAACGAAACTAATAAATACATAGAGGTACTTGTGTGCTTTGTGGGTCCCCTTATTATAGAAAATAGTGTTGCTAAAATGGTTCGAGTATTAAAAATGCTTAAAGGTACTTGTGAACTTCGTGAATTCACTCACCATTGAAAAACAGTCATTATAGTAACTTAAGTATTGAATATGATCTCACTTCACGAAAACCCCAAAAAAGGGAAAAAAACAATCCTAAATATTGCTTACCCTTAATATTGTACAAATTTATTTAATATATTTATTTGAGGAATGAATTTGTTTAGTTCCTCAAATAATCAATAAGACATATGGGACGAAGAGATATACTAAAGGAAGGCCTCTACAATAAAAAAACATTGAACATCTTTATATGTAGAGAAACTTTCTTTCAAAGAAAAACTATATATTTAATGTTACAATTTTGGTAAGAAATACAACCATATTTGTTATAATTTATAGGCAAAATAGTAAAAGAATATTTGGGGGCTCTAAGGAGCTAGGCATGTGAAGATTTTGCTTCTACTATACAAGGATTCACCTGGCTTACAAGATTTTCCTAAACAATAACAGTACAAGGATACTCCAATATACATACAAGGAGGCACTTCCTTGTAGGGCCATTATGGTGTCAATTCTCATCTTGGGTTTTAGACCTACATAATAAATAATCATTGAACTAATGTAGTTTTATGTGTCAATGCAAAGCCTAAACATGAAAAAGTGAAGGCAAGGCAAGGGAATTTCCTAATGAGTAAATTCCAACAATTCTTTGACAATTTGAATTGCATGCCCACGGTAATTTGTGGTGACTTCAAATTCGAGCCAAAGTGCTATGTGTGTAGGCAGCTCAAGCCTGGAGCTGTAGAGATTAGCTATTAAATGACATTGGATGGTGCTTATTAAATGTGATTTTGCCACAATGTGAACCATAAGATTGATTGGAAGAATATATGGCATTGAAAGAATCCCATGACACGGTGGCCATAATTTACTACTTTCTTATGGCTACTTGGTTGATGATATGTTCTCATTGTTAGAGAGGAGTTACTATTAATGCAGAATAAAATATTGTCATAAGGAAATGGAAATAACTTAATAAAATGGTTTTAATTATGCGCAAAAGACCAAATGGTCTATGGGACCACAAAAAACTCTAACCATTTAAAGATTTGCAGGTGAAGTGGTATCTTTTAGAAGGTTGCTCCTCTTGTTAATTTGAGTTAACATCTTCACCAAACCTTTTAGTTTGTTTTCCTCGAATAGTGCTACCATGGAACCAACTCTTAAAATTTCCTCATACTTTGCTTTGATGTCCTTGTGCCTTGGACGTTCAACGATGAAATGTTCCTCCATTTCGACTGTCCCTATAGTGCATAAAACACAAGTCCTCTCTTCTTGCAGTTCCTTAAGTGTTGTCCATCCTCTTGTCTCACATTTATGCCTGTAGGAGCTAGTCCTTAGCTGAGCAATGGTCATATTTTCCCTCCATTTAATTTCAGCCCCTGTATATGCTTTTTCACAATGTTCATACATCGGATTGAACTTTGTAATATAGTGTTGATGCTTCCTACTTGTTTTCCTCCTCCACATCATCGATCTAAACTTTTCCTTCGCATAGTTTTTTGTCTTTGTTAAGATTTGGGCATTCATCTAGGTTGATATCTCATTTGTTCATCCATTTTTGGTTCTATTTCATCCCTTTACTCTTCCATCTATGCAACTCTTTGCCTCCTGCAAAAAAAATTGTATCTTTTTTGTTTTTCCTCTATAAGTATTTTGACTCTTTTGTATAGACCTTTGTAAATATTTTTCTGTTAATATATGAAGCATATATTCAAAACTTAAAATAAAAAATTGTATCTTTTCCATGAGAGAGAAAGTAAGATCATTTTTACTAAGTTTGGATAGCTTTTGTTAGGTTGTGGAGCCTGTTTTCATGTGAGAAAGCGTTGAAGACTGTACACTAAGAGTATTGTATACTTTCCATAGTTGTCTCGCCGAGGTTCGGGGGCGCAACCCCCAAGAAAAAATGTGCCTGATATATTGGGAAACGTGTTTTTCTCATACGGGCAGGATTTTTGACCCTTAGGTTTATGAAACAGTTTTGGCCCATGTTTTTGATACCCACAATTTTGTAAAACTGTTTAAGCAATTGTCTACTTATGTGGTTTTGTGCATATGGTAGGGTTAATGTAACATTGTAGATGTGTTTTGAATTCGAGTGTGAATTCTGTAGAGTTTGTTGAGCATAGCTCCAAACAGATATGGGTATTGTATTGAGAGAGTGGTGGCTTGTAATAAAATCTGAGCAAGTGATTCTTGGTGGACGTAGCCCAAATTGGGTGAACCACGTTAAATATTGTCTCTTTGTGTTGTGTTATTTTATTCTGTACTTTTATTTGAGATCTGTAATATTTTCTGCATATTAGTTTCTACAGTTGCGATTATGTGAGGGATTATTCTGCATATTTTATCCCTTATTTCCTAACAACTTTCACTTGTATCAAAAACAATAATTTTGAAATAGGTAAAATTATAATGTCATAAATGATTATGTAATCCCAGACAATGTTATCCTCCCACACAATGTTATCCTCTTTCTCTATGTTCTAGTCTGAATATATTTCCCGAGATTGTCCTCCATTGTCACCAAATTGAAGTTATGATTTTATTATGAAGTGGAAGTTTCGTTTGGGCCATGACAAGTCGATTCATGGAGTTGGTCTGAGCTTCCGAACAGATGGGATGGAAAATGTTCTAAACCATTATGGAAATTTTGAAAAACAAAATGAGAGAGTGGACCATAATCTAGATGTTTTCCAACATATAGTCATGCAAGGAAATGCAATCCAAACATGAAATTTGATCTCAAGCTACTAATGAGAGTGCCTATCATCATAGTTAATTCTCTGTCAAATAAATGTTGTTTTAAGGAATTTTGTTTTGTGGACTCTTACGATAAGATGCATAAAATTTGGACCTATAATATGGTTCCTAGACTATAAAATTTGTATCTTGGAGTCCTTAGTTTTCTTAGGTTGCTGACACAGTAACATTTGTGTGTTCTCAATCTAATTTGGTAGCCTAGTTTTTAGCTATTGTTCTGTGACTTAATTTGGATAGGTAACATACAAAGCAGTGCTAACCATGTCTACCAAATTTTTGAACCAGGTTTCCCCTCTCACATTGTATAATACGATTTCTCTTTTCCCTTCAGCAAAAGAGAATTGTCAATAGGCTAAATTAAGAAATTCATATCATTTTGTACTTGATTTAACTCAACATAATTCTAATAAGTTCTCCATTTATGCTTGTTTTATAATATATATCCTTTTTGAGAAATTGCATACAAAATTCCATTTTTTGTTAAAATGAGGGATAAATTTGGAAACTGTATTGTAACTTTCTAGAAAGATAATATGAAACCATGCAAATCAAAACCTTAACAAGTTAAAGCTAGACTTTAAGGGATGGAGGATTACATTTGAACTATAAGTTTACATACATTTCACCATAGTCACATCTTTAAACTTCAACTATAGGTGGCATTCTAACCCACGTAACACTGTTTTTCCAGGTACTAAAGTATCTCTACATAGCAAACTGCTGAGACTGAATACCATTTTAAGAGTTCAGATGTGGTCAGTATTTTTTTTGTGTAAAAATAGAATAAAATAGCATAATTTTGGCCTAGCAAAATTGAGTCTAAAATAGTTTTTAAGAAAGCAATACATTTAAAATGTTCACTTGCAGACCATAGTCAAATGCAAATGGAAATTGCCTGTTGATGATTAATTAAAGAAAGAGATCATGTCCATTAAGAAGTCAAAATGGAAACTAAGGTCTATAAGACTAAGGTTGTACCTCAAGTAGAGACATGAAGCATGTTTCCTGGCTTTTTCCTCATCAGTTCAGCTTGAAATCCTAACATTTTGTTCAAAGCATATAGATATGCATCCACGCCAGAGACAACTATATCTGATCTTCTACCTGTTCCACTGTGTAAATACTGAAGAATTACTTTCATGTGAACAAAAATGTAATTTGAATTTTTGTTAGGGTAACTGATTCTCATCACAAAATAGGATGATAGCACAATGCAGAGCATAAGTCACACCTGAAGGTTCTATGATTAGTTTCCTCGGTTAATGCATGTGTTGAAGAATGACCTTGATCTCCTTGTATTAAGACTTTTGTGCATGCAATTGCATCAACGCCTTTTGTAGTAGAGCTTGTGGAATACTCCAAGAGGGTCACAGGTACCTGTATGGCACAACTGCTTAGATTTTCCCCGATCCATAAAAAACTTACAAACATTATTGTGAGGTGAATCCACATGATACAGCCTACCAATATGTAAAGAATGTAACCATCAATTCATAGATCACTTTACAGTTTACACCAAATTTGATGAATGATAATTACATGTAGAAAATATTTAAAACATTAGCAATCACATTGGTTACAAATTGTCTATGCTTACGAATAACAAACAAAATAGAATTGATTTAATCTTGAAAATGAAAAAAGAAAGATCTCTTAGAATATGCTCAACAATTGCTTTCAAGCTTACACATTGAGACTATCTTCAGGCTTACTTTCTACATTCACAGACTCAAATCCTTGGGGGACTCAACTTCTTGTCGTGAGAGGTATCCCTACTTAGCACTTTTCTCTTCAGAGAAGATTGCTTCACTATTCCCCACTAGACATCAACATTGTTGGTGATTTGAGATTAGGCTGCTCCTTTATGTAGTCATCTCTATTGATAGGCTACCCACTTTCATGTTCTCTCTGGACACCCCGGGCTCCTTCTCACAAAGGATGCCAGCACTAGAGCTGCCTGGGAGGACATTTACAAATAGTATACCCAAACCACATGGATCTCCGCCCATGAGCTGCTTAGCCCCAAACTTGCTTTTTATGCCGAGCATTTCTTACAGATGGTGGATAGTATTATTCATCGTCCTTATTATCTCCAGTGCCATTGGTCTCACAGCCTGAGGTTTCCCCTTGGCCAAATGAGAGTATGTTCCTGTCAATTACAGGTTGAAAACTTGAAACTGATCATCACATTCTCCGTCAAGACCAGATCTATCGTCTTTGCTCACTCCAAGAGGTGGAGACTTAAGACCACTTCATTTTCAGATGCCGCATTTATTATGAGATCCAGTGAAGATATCATTGTCTTTATAGGGACTCTGACAACATTGTTAGTGCAAAATCACAGCACCCCCAAATGAGTGGTCAGGTCTGCTTTTCTAGGGCAGAGTCATTTGGTGTGATCCGCATAACATTGAACTTTCCCCAAGGTGTGGGACCTTGCAAATGGGAAAGCTCTCCAAAGAAGGTTGGTTCCTCTTCCTAAACTACCTGCCACGAGCTATTCTAGTGCACACAAGCTAATCTAATCTAATCTAACTATCCAAGGAGACAGGGAGAGAAAGAAAATAAGAAAAAACAGAGCCTACACTAAAACGGTGATACACCAGAGAAGGAGAATATTGGTCATCTAACCAGACTGCCTGAAACGAAGAGAGGTGAGCAATGGAGAGGATGGACAACTGCATCATAGGCCAAAGATCAGATTCACACAGAAAACGTTTCAAACCCAACAAACACAGCTCCCGGATCTGCAAATGAACATCAAAACATGCACAGATACCCTGCAATGAAGAGAGGCAAGAAGAAACAACCAAAAAATGAGCAAGGACGAACAAATGCATCACAAAACACGTTTTTTATTGCTTTAAAAGTTTGCACAGAACATCATCTACGAGAAAGAGGCAAGAAACGCCATTTATAGAGCAGGGGAGGAGGTTTGAACTCCATTTCGACCCTAAGGAAGAAAAGGAGGGGAGGCGGAGAGGAAAATGAACAACTTTACAATAAGCCCCGACCCTTCTTTTATAGACTCAGTACAGAGGGGAGAAAGAGAGAAGAGTGAAAAAACTAGTCCAAGCTCAACCACTACCATCAATGCCCTCCATGAAGATCTACCCCCAAATCTATCTTGACTGTCATCATTTTCTTATTTGGTGCCTCGAAGAAGGAGGAAACGACAGATTAGATTGAGCTCTGATCTAGTTGTTGAGGCAAGAAGATTCTGCATTAAAGGCCCGAAGATGTTTCTCCATTTTTCACCTACCAGGGCCTGAGAAAAATGATTTTTTATCTTTCCATGGTGTAGAGGACAGTTGAGACGTTTCCAACGGTGTCAGATTTGCAATATTTTGAGCCCTGAGTCGAAAGATATGCCCCTTCGAAGTTTGTATCGGGTCCGTACAAATGGAGCGGGAAAAACAGTTTGAAAAATGGGTCCCCTTTTAATATGGGACACGTGGCAGCCAGATTAGAGCAAAAATCGGGTTCGTGGGTTGTAATTTATCCTTTTCCCTTTTTCCGCAAAAATTGCAAAACTCATAAAACTCCCGCGGCCCCGCCGCTCCGCTTGGACACATGGCACCCTTTGGTTGGTTGGGGAGATTTTTCCATCTTTATCTTTGTGCCTTTTTGACAAAAGGAAAATTTTCACCTTTTCCTCTGACTCCCCACTTTGGCTTGACTCGGGCTCAAACGCTGACTTTTTCCTTTGGGCAAAGTTGCGGCCCATTTTGCAACTTTTATCGCTTTTGGAATACAAAGGGCAAAAAACCAACTTTTCCCCCGACGGCCCGCCTTAGCACTGCTAGTTTAGCTTGCCACGTGGCATTTCCTCTATTACCTGCTCAATTCCTATGTTTTTTGGCTAAGTCTTTTGCATCGGCGGGCTCATATTTCTTGACCTGGGACACACGGCAGTTCTAGCGCTCATTTGGAAACCCTCTCTCTATTCAATCCTTGAATTAGCACCATTTAGACACTTGGCAGCCTCCGCCGGCCTGCCCCCATGCATTGACTATTCAACCGACTCTGCCCCTTTTGAGACTGGACACGTGGAGGCACCGCGCTCGCTTGAAATCCCGATTCAAAATTTACCTTTGAAGGAGCGTCGAGTTGACACTTGGCAGCCTCCGCAGGTCTTTGGACTTTTCAACGGCCCCTCTTATCCTTTTGGACTCTGGGCTATGTGGCGAGCTCGCACTCATTTGGGTCTCCGCCTTCGGACTAACTCTTGGAAATGTGCCAGGCTGACACTTGGCACTCTCCGCTTGCACTTTTATACTTAGCCAATTTTGAGGCCCGCTCTATCCGCCTTTGACTCTGTTTGACCATTTGACCCTGCCTCCGTTTCAGCCTGGGACACATGGAGATGCGTGCTTGTTTGAGCCTCTCTTTTTGGATTCATCTTTAGAGAAGCGCCGTTAGGACACCTGGCTCTCTCCGTTGAAGACTTTCCATACTTAGTGATTTTGGACTCTTTTCCTGGAAACTGTTTCGAGCCTCAAAAACTTTGAAACTTCATCATTTTTCCCCCTTCTGACACCTGGCTCTCTCCATTGCCTCCTTCCATGACCCTTATTCCATTTTGAGTCTACCTATAGCTTGCAAAATGAATTTAAGACATGGAAAAAACTTGAAGAGTGTTTCCCCTTCTTGCATAGGGTCATTTAATCTTTCTCAGCCTGCCACTACCATTGTCGAGTCTTTCTGCTACCCGTTAAATAGATTTAAGACATAGAAACGCTCAAAAGGGGCAGTTTCTTCTATTTCTCCCTGTGCAGGGTTGAATTTGACTCTTTTGGACCATCTGGTATTTCCTTTGCCTCATTCTGGAATGCGAGCTCATGGGTCTGAAACGTTTTCCCTTCATATTTCCTCTATGTGCGGGGCTCGTTCTGACCAAATTTTCTAGGGGGTGAATTTGGGATAACAATTTGGTGACTCACAGGGACATCTACTTGCTAGATGAAGAGACCAGTGGCCTTGAAGCATCCATTGGGCATGGAGTCTACCTGATAAACATGAAACTGATCTAAACTTCGAAGACTTGATCCCTGAGCCACTGCGAGCTTGACTGCAAGCCTTTTCTATGTTTTGTCTGACCCTGAGCCTGCCTACATGTCTGCACTCTCAATTTTCATAAGAAAATCTTGGGAATGGATTTTCTGAGAGTAGAAAATTGTTTTGACCCAGGGCTTCAATCTGTCCCTCGAATGGACTTCTTGAAACAGCTTTAGTTGCTCTGCATTTGTTTTCTTTTTGGAATTTGCAACTGCTACAGGAAAATATGATCTTCCTACCTTGAATAGTTAAGAGCCTGGCTTTATGCCCCTCTGGAGCAATACAAACAAAACTTATATACAAAGACCAAATCATACATGCCTCAAATGAGACATGCAGAGTGTGCATAAGCACTTCTTCTGCTGAAAACAAAGCCTACTCCTACTCCTAAACTAACACAGAGAAAAAGAATGCTAAACAAAGCCTGCAACTGGCAGAGAGAAGTAGCTTCCCTTTCTCGAGAGAGGCAGCCATGTAAATGATTTGACACTAAATATAGCTACCAGTATGAGTGAAAAACTGACTCTAACCCTGTCTTCCACCCAAATCATCAAGGTATCAACATTAATGGGAAATACCTCCTCAAGCTGACTTGCATTGGACTCCTGGAGGTGTTGATGATGACCCTTGGTACTTTGATGCTCATCCTCATGCCCTGGAGTAGGCATGACTGGTTTTGGCTTCTCCCTTGGCTCTAATGAAGCCAAGTACCTGATTGGGCAAGGTCTGATCCTTTGGATGTGCCCATAACTCTGAATTTCTACTCCAAGAATGGAGTCTTCTTGTAGACCTTCTTGAATGGATGGTGTGGAAGCAATGGTGGAACTTTTCTGCCCTTTCTCTTCTTCCTTCTGTGAAGAGCATGGAAGGTTTAAATCTCCCAAACTTGATTCCAAAGAGCTGCCATAATATGCAGGCTGTTGCAATTGAAAGTTCTCCTCCATGACAACAGGCTCATGTGCTTGGAAGGTGGATGATGAAGGAGAAAACAATAGAAACTCAACCGGTTCTTCTCCATCAAAACAGTCCTCCAAATCAGACAAATACATTGCCTCATTGTTGTCCTGCTGCAAATGTTCAACCTCTTTCATGGTGTCTTCTTGATCTGTAATTTTTTCACCATGTTTTCCTTCATCCTCCAACATTGAGTTTGAAAGATCAAACTCTTCTTCAACATTAGAGTTCGAGAGAGATGAGGTGAGAGGAAGAACTGAAGGTTCTTCTATGGCCTGTTTTGTGCTCAAAGCTTCTGGATCTACATTTTTCTCCTTCACAGCTGGAATGCACTTCTCCTCTTTTGGATTTGGAGCAGCTTCTCTTTCCTCTACTGCTTGAAGACAATCTTGCCCTTGAGTGACCTCTTCCTCTAGCATGGAGTTTGACAAGTCAAACTCTTCAATCTGCTACTCTAGAGGACTAGTTGGGACTGCAAGATCTCTTTTAGAGTTTTCCTCCATGATGGATTCATCAACCAAATCAGGCCCTTCGAATGAAAGCAAGGAATCTCCAATGATGCTTTCTTCTTCTGCTGCTACAAACTCTGATTTGATTTCTTCCATCTACTCCTCTTCAATGGGACTTAGAGCTGATTGTTCATCTTCTTCCATGGCTGATTGTGCAACTTGAATTGGATCAGTACTTTCTTCAAATAGAGTGCCAACATGGACACTACATTCTGAGAAAACTGATGACTGATCTTCTTTCTCTTGTTCTTGCTCTTCTCCTGCTGCAAACTCAGCCTCAGCCACCACTGGCTCTTCAACCTTGACCTCCTCTATTGGTTTGACCATCAAAGGGATCTTTGTAAACCCAAATTTGGCAGCCCAACTCTTCAGATTGTCTGTCATTTCTTCTCTGTTGGGCTCCTCTTCTTGTTGTTCTCCTTGATTGGATTCTTGAGTCTCTTCCCAACATGGACTTGGGAGAGCAAGAGGAGTGGCAGGTTGGGGTTCAACCAGTTTTGCAATTGTTTGTGGTGTGGAGGGAGGAGATGAAACTTCTTGTTTCTTTAGAGGGGAATGATTTCCTTTATCTTGGAAAGGAAAGAGGGCAGAA
This sequence comes from Taxus chinensis, assembly GCA_019776745.2. Taxonomy (NCBI): domain Eukaryota; kingdom Viridiplantae; phylum Streptophyta; class Pinopsida; order Cupressales; family Taxaceae; genus Taxus; species Taxus chinensis. The sequence continues at coordinate 609,743,163 of CM034153.1, forward strand.
GAATTGAGATGGGGTGGAAGACTAGGGAATGGAGAAATGAAACAAACACTTGGGGCAGCAACTGGGAAGCTTGACTCTTGGAGCTTGGTGAAATGATAAAGTTTGAGATGGAGAAAGAGAAAAAGAAAAGCTATGAGATGTTGGACTTACCCATTGACAAGGTTGATTGACTCCAACTTTTCTCATAAGCTTCAATCTCCTCAATCCATTGTGCAAGTTGGGGTAGCATTTCAATCATGAAGTCAAGCTTCTCTTGAGGGTTGTAATGTCTTGGAAAAGGGCCTTCCCATGGACAAGGTGCCCTGCAACCAATCTTGAATGCCTTCATTTGTGCTATGCCCCTTGACTGAACCATGCCCAGCCTCCATTTTTTGGATCTTCTCCAGCAAACTAGCATCTCCACATTAGATTGTCTTCATTGTTTGCATCCCCTTGTGCTCTTGGATAAGCTCCATAGCCAAACTGATTTTGGCACTGCTGCTCATAGGGGTAGACATATTAATTTTCCTTTGCTCAAAATGTTGATTTGAAGGAGTTGTAAAACATATTGGAGGTGGATTGCTTTGCTACTGTAAGTGTGAGTTCCAAGAAGGAAATGAAGTCATGATTGCACAACCTCATGGAATGGGAGAAAATGAAAGAGATGGAAGAAGAAAATGGATGAAAATGAGTGGAAATGGATGGAAAAGGTCTGCAACTCAGAGAATGGGTTTTTGACTAGATGGAGTTCGCCAGATGTGCTTGCATGTGCCTCAAAAGGTTGAATCCCACCAAGAACACATCAACTTGATGAAATAAAGTGAAGACCTTCTGGTCCCACCGGGCATGCCAAAACTGTTAGTGCAAAATCACAGCACCCCCAAATGAGTTCTATAGATCTACTTTTCTAAGGCAGAGTCATTTGGTGTGATCTGTATAACATTAAACTTTCCCCAAGGTGTGGGACCTTGCAAATGGAAAAGTTCTCCAAAGAAGGATGGTTCCTCTTCCTAAAATACCTGTCACGAGCTATTCTAGTTCAGGCAAGCTAATCTAATCTAATATAACTATCCAAGGAGATAGGGAGAGAAAGAAAACAAGAAAAAATGGAGCCTACACTAAAACAGTGATGCACCAGAGAAGGAAAAATGCTGCTCATCGAACCAGACTGCCTGAAACGAGGAGAGGTGAGTAATGGAGAGGATGGACAACTACATCACAGGCCAAAGATCAGATTCACATAGAAAACATTTCAAACCCATCAAACACAGCTCCCGGATCTACAAATGAACATCAAAACATGCACATGTACCCTGCAATGAAGAGAGGTAAGAAGAAACAACCAAAAAATGAGCAAGGATGGAAAAATGCATCACAAAACACGTTCTTTTATTGCTTCAGAGTTTGCACAGAACATCATTTTCAGGTAAGAGGAATAAATGCCATTTACAGAGTAGGGGGGGACGTTCTAACTCCATTTTCAACCCTGAGGAAGAAAAGAAGGGGGAGGCATAGAAGAAGAATGAACAACCACCTTACAATGATCCCCGAGCCTTGTTTTATAGATTCAGTACAGAGGGAAGACAGAGAGAGAAGTGGGAAAATAGCTCCAAGCTCAACCACCACTATTTAATGCCTCCCATAAAATCTGCCCCAAATCTGTCTTGACTTCATCATTTTCTTATTCAGCGCCTCAAAGGAGGAAACGACAAATTAGATCGAACCTGATTTGGTTGTTGGGGCAAAAAGATTCTGCGTTAAAGGCCTGAAAATTTTCCTCCATTTTTCACCTACCAGGGCTTGCAAAAAATTATTATTTTTATCTATCCATGGTGTAGAGGACGTCGAGACGCTTCCAACGGTGTCAAAGATTTGCAATATTTTGAGCCATGAGTCGAAAGATATGCCCCTTCAAAGTTTGTATCAGGTTCGTACAAATGGGCGGGAAAAAATTTTTAAAAATGGGTCTCCTTTTAATATGGAAGGACATGTGGCACCCTTTGGTTGCCGCTAGGGAGATGCACTTTTATTTTTCATCTTTGTGCCCTTCGGCAAAAGGAATTTTTTCACCTTTTCTTCCTGACTCCCCGCTTTAACCTTGACTCGGGCTCAAACGCTGACTTTTTCCTTTGGCAGAGTTGCGGCCTATTTTGCAACTTTTACCCTTTTGGAATAACAAGGGGCAAGAAACCAACTTTTCCCCCGATGGCCCGCCTTAGCATTGCTAGTTAGGCTTGCCACGTGGTGCTTCCTCTAGCTTCCCACTTAATTCTTATGTTTTTTGGTTAAGTCTTTGCATGGTGGGGCATATTTCTAAATTGGGGACACGCGGTAGTCTGATGCTCATTTGGAAACCCTCTTTGTACTCAATCCTTGAATTAGCGCCATTTAGACACTTGGCAGCCTCCGCCGACATGCCCCTTACATTGAATATTCAACTGACTCTACCCCTTTATGAGACTAGACACGTGGAGGCAACGCGCTCACTTGAAAACCTGATTCAAGATTTGCCTTTGAAGGAGCGTCGAGTTGACACTTGGTAGCCTCCACAGGTCCTTGGACTTTTTAATGGTCCCTCTTGTCTTTTTTGGACTCTAGGCTACGTAGTGAGTTTGGGCTCATTTGGGTCTCCGCCTTTGGACTAACTCTTGGAAATGTGCCAGGCTAACACTTGGCATTCTCCACTTGCACTTTTATACTTAGCCAATTTTGAGGCCCGCCTGTCCGCCTTTGACTCTGTTTGACCATTTGACCCTACCTCCATTTTGGCCTGGGACACGTGGAGATGCGGAACTTGTTTGAGCCTCCCCTTTTGGATTCATCTTTGGAGAAGTGCCATTAGGACATGTGGCTCTCTCTAGCTGGCTCCTCCATACTTAGTTGATTTTGGACCTTTTCCTGAACTGTTTCGAGCCCAAAAAATTCAAAACTTCATCATTTTTTCCCCTTCTTACTCCTGGCTCCTCTAGCATCACGTGCCCCTTCTCCGCTGACCCTGAAATTCCATTGTTGAGTCTGCCTGTAGCTTCAAAATGAACTGTTAAGACCCCATGGAAACTTTGAAGCTTGACAGAGTCGTTTCCCCTTCTTGCATCCTGGCTCCTCTGCGGCACTACCCCTTTTCTTAGCCTCCAGTGACTACCATTTTCAAGTCTTTCTTCTACCCGTTGAATAGATTTAAGACATAGAAACGCTCAAAAGGGTCGTTTCTTCTATTTCTTCCTGTGCAAGGTCGAATTTGACTCTTTGGCCCTCTAGTTTTCCTTTACCCTCGTTCTGGAATGCGAGCTCGTAGATTTGAAACGTTTTCCCTTCATATTTTCTCTATGTGCGGGGTTTGTTCTGACCAAATTTGCCGGGGGCGAATTTGGGATAACAAACACTATAGCTACCTTCTTCAGATATACGGACCAGGGATGCATGGCTCTTTACCTTTGTGAGGTTGTCACCCTCCAACACAAATTCCTACACGAGAAGCGTAGAGGCCCCAAAGCCCCCATGTTGATCACCTATTCTTCCAACACATCTAGGTAGCTAGAAGCACTAAGCATCCTTTATACGTTGGTACATAACACGTTTGAACTAATAGATCAGTTAGGCAACACATCTCTCAGGAAATCATTACTTCTCAAGCTACTCAGATCTTAAAGCGTGTTATCTCTCTACATCATGGATTTTCTCCTTCCCGTCCGCATGGCTCACCCCCCCTTCGGTGACATGTATCTACTACTGGCCAGCTGTCCCCCAAACCACAGGGGCAAACAAATATTACGAGCTTCTTTTTTACTACGGGAGTTACACAGGCCTTGGATGTAAGGGGTGATTCTAGAGAAAGTATCTTACTTCCTCCTAAAATCCCCCAACCTAGCTCCTCCAGTCCGATATACTCCTCAGCAAGCATTATCGGATCTTTCAAAGTGATCGATAATGGTTAAGATGACTTCTCCACTTCATGCATAAACAGAGACATTCGATGAGATTTGTCTCCAGTCTTTTTTGGCACATGATTTTGGGTCTCTTGTTCGCCCTCCATAGTTATTTATATTGGTTTCTTTACCGCTTATGTTAGTGGCGTGCAACTCTATTTTGTCTATTTTACTTTATTTCTTTAGTTCACTTCTAGGGTTCTTCCTAGAACTTTCTATTTCTAATTGTTGTATCTTTGGGTCCCATTGACCTACTTTTAGTCAACTATGAACTTTAATATAATTTCTTTCAATCAGCACTGACAACAAAATAGAATTTTCAGTTTAAAGGTGCATGTTGCTCAATACATGTTAAAGATTGAACCTTCACGCTTGAAATACACGAAGATGATATAAAACATTATAGAATTAGCGTGGATTCAATCCTACTCCACTCTAATAAAGTCCAATATCCTTTCTGCTGTTATATGGCTAGCCTAACCAGATATTTATCGTCTTGTCCTAGTGTATTAGATTGCACTGACCATAGTGATAGCTTGCATGTCGCCCATACTCTTCACCATATATGATGATGATGTTTATCGTCCCCTACAACCAACAAGGTATAACAGACCTACAAACACAACCAATGTTTTTCTAAGTTTCCAAGAGAGAAAAAAATCCTGAATTATAGGGACAGCAGGGGGCAACAAAATATTATTAAAAAAAGAGTTTATAGACTTTTAATTGTAAAGTTAAACTGTTAAACATCATTCAGCATTCCAAAGAGTTGAGATTCAAAGAAAAATAACATCTATGACATTGAACATTGAATATTGAACAAAGAATACTCAACATTTGCCATTAAAATAAAAAATCGACTAAAATATTGAAGTACAAACAAGAAATAATAGATATGAATATCTGATATTTATAACATCAATAATCATAAAATAAATGTTTGAAAGCGTCAAACCCCTTCTTTCTAAATTTACACCTCATTTTTATTATGTTTTTTTTCAGTGTTCCATGGGGACGTGTCCCCCCTGAAACTGTCATCCCGAAGACTCGGGACGTCTCCGAGACTTGGGGACACCAGGGAGATGTCCCTCCGCCATCCCACCAGGTCCACAAAGATGTCCCCGAAACATTTCCCTCAGAGAGGGGACATTTCTGAGACGTCCTCAATTTTTGGGGACTATAGGACGTCCCGAAGACTTCTAGAAGTCTCTTGACCCGTCCCAAAGACTCCCAGATGTCTCCAAGACTCCCAGCCGTCCCTAGAGGCATAAGGTTGTGAAAAAGTTCTTTATTTATTTTTAAATCATTTTGTTTTATAATTTGTCCCCCAACCCTAACCATAATACTCAATGGGCCCCACCCACCCCCTAAGCACTCCAAAAGAAAACTATAAATACGAGTTACACCTTCACTCCAAATCACAATAAAAAATTCAAAGCAAGAGTAAAAGCATTAGCAAGCAAGAGTGAAGGGGTGAGAGCATTAGCAAGCGATAGTGAGTGGGTGAGAGCATTAGCAAGCACGAGTGAGAGCAATAACATTAGCAAGCAAGAGTGAGAGCATTAGCAGGAAAGTGGAAGCAACAAGTAACAACAAGAGTTAGAGAAAGTGCCAAGTCTTCATTGCATTGAGCCATTGGCCAACTGTATTTGAATTTTGGTTGTAATCATCATTTGAATATAAATATTAATATATTGATATTTGGCATTTTCATTGTTCAATGGAATGTGTGTAGTATTTCAAAGTTTCATTTGTTGTTCCTTCTACATTTTTTTATAGCTAATTTTTCAAGTACTATATATATTCACGCCACTATCTCGTCATCGTCCCCCTGCCATTCCCAAACCTAGGCCCTTGGTCCCCCCCTCTCCGAGACCCATCCCTCATTCTGAGAGTTCGTCAAAAACTGGTTTTTTTCAAACACCCATTAATGTGGGAGGGATCATGACATACACAGTACATCCCCAGCAGATTGGGGGCATCCCTGAATGTCTCAGGGACATAAGGATATCCCCAAGTATCCCCCCTAAAAGAGGAAACATAGCTGGGATGCCAAAAAAGTTTTGAAGCATCCTCGGTACATGAGAAAGAACTTCTGAAAAAAGGGGACGTTGAGGGAACACCCCCTCCGCATCTGTGAAACATCCAAGATGTACGGGATGGCCCCACAAGGTAGGGAACACATCCCCATGGAACATTGAAAACAATCAAGTTATTTAACCCCCAAATGTCCCCAAATGGACTATTTTATCCCCAAGCGAATTTTAGGCAAATCCCACACCCAAAATACAGCTTATAAAAATGAAATCAAATTTTTAGAATGCAGATCTGATTTTATATGGAAATGGCGACTTGCATAAGAGAGGGAAATCACTCAAACCTGATGCAATACCACTGAATATTAAGTGGGAAAAATCAGCCATTTTTGCAAAGGTGGAATCATGAAGAAAGTACCATATTTGATCTTCAAAATAGGCTGTATTTATTTTATAAAATTCCTGTAGACATCTGCCTAGACACGGCTGAAAATAGCACTTCTTCAACACCAAAAATTCTGACAAATAGATGATCTAATTTATAAAAATCAGGAATATGAGCACCGATCAAAATCTGATCCTAGACAGCTTTGAAACTCCACAAACTAGCTCTCCAAGTGGGTTGCTCCTCTTAGAAAAGGGCTGGAAATAAACAAAAAACTCAGCTACAACTTTCCTCTTCAAACCCTTGTGAAAATCTGCAACGTTACAGCCTTCAATACACTGGAAAATACTAAAAAACACAATTTACTCCTTGATCTGCAATGGAAACCCCTGGGTGGAGAATTATCTCAACTAGGATAAGGGTTTTCGTCCTTCTACTAGATCTCTTAGAGGGTTTTCGTCCTCAAGAGTGAATCTCTATGGGTTTTCGTCCTTAGATGATTATTGATGCAAGCTAAAAGCTCAACATACAAATCAGATTTTATAAAATAGACAAGGATGCTCTCCACAAGCAAGTCGACTTGCTTTTATAGAGGGAATGGGCCAAATAGCCACCCTCAACGTCCAATAAGCTTTCATCCCCTCATTTAATGTTTTTTCACTTTATTCCATCCAAAAAGGGGGTGGCATTTTCTCTAGGATAAATAAACATTAAAAAATGCCTTTTTTCCTTTTCTAATTTTGCTTTATCATTAAGTCTATAATAACTTAATATAAGTGCCTTTATAATTTTTCCTTTTATATGCACTTTATAATAACTCTACGTTGCATGGATACGCCAAACCCCCCCCCCCCTGAATCCCCTTGGAAACGTATCGGATAAGGATACATTATGGATATGATACGGATACGTTCCTAATACGCACGGGGTACGTCAGGATACGTCACGGTTACGTACAAACGTATCTTGACGTACCCCGTACATATCAGGAACGTATCTAGCAGTACATACGTTTTTTTAAAGTTCTATTTCATTTTATTTATTTATTTACTTTTCTACTCCCTAAAACCAAACCCTAAACACTAAATGAATAAAATAATACACCCTCTCCCCCACAAAAAGTTATAAAAAGCACCCACCCCTCTCATTTGAAATCACACAAACAATTTCATTGTCTTTTTGCAAGTGAATGAGCAAAGAGCCAAAGAAGAGTTGTTAAGAGCTTAGTGGAGGCAAAGATTGGAAGGAGGTTTTGCAAAGAGCTTAGAGGAGGAAAAGATTTGAAGGAGGGGCAGTGATTGCTTCTATTGTTTGGAGTCCAGCATTGCAAGGAGGAGAAGGAGAAGAAGCCATTGTTGAGACTTGAGAGGAAGAGATTGTTTTAAAATTTTAAATTTAGTGTTCATTCAAGAATCAAAACTAGAAGAGTAGACTTGAGAGGAAGAGGTAGCATTTGTAATTTTGTTTAGAGGCAACCAGGATCTACGATTCTACACTACAAGTATACCGTATTTTAATTTTAATTTTATTTTTAATTCATCATTTCGTTTTATTTTTTTTCGATTATTTATTTACTTATTATGTTGCATTTTTTTTAAAGTTTATAATTTAAACACATCCTAAATTTGTGTATGCTCTCACCTCGCGCCTTTATGGCGATCTTGGTGATCAAAAACAGATTAGGATGGCATAGTTTAGGGTTATTTAATTTATTAGTTGGTAAAAAAACATTTTTTAATTTTAAATGCATTGTTCAATGTTAATGTATTTGTTTTTTATTTTTTTAGCTTCCTAGATCTGTGTATGCTCTCACCTCGTGCCTTTATGGCAATCTTGGTGATCAAAAACAAATTAGGATGACATAACTAATTAGTAATTTATTTATGTTAAGGCAAATTGTGTTTGAATTTTTTAAACATCCTTAACCTGTGTATGCTCTCACCTTGCGCCTTTATGGCAATCTTGGTGATCAAAAACAGATTAGGATGACATAACTAATTTATTTATGTTAAGGCAAAATGTTTTTAATTTTTTAAACATCCTAACTTTGTGTATGCTCTCACCTCACGCCGTTATGGTGATCTTGGTGATCAAAAACAGATTAGGATGGCATCAAATTCTGCTTCAGGTGGAGTGCAAGGCCAAGCTGAAAACACATCAGTTCCTATGAAACATGATCGTAATTCCCCTCTTTGGAGACATGTGACAGTGGTAGACAACATTGTTGGTGGTGAGTGTCGGGTTTGGACATGTCATGGTTGCCAAGCTCAGTACAAATCCTCATATAGTTGAATGAAAATCCATTTAACTGGTGTTGGAGGTGTGCAGATAAAGAGGTGCCCAAAAAAATCAAATGAAAAAATGGCAGAATACTTAAGAGAGCAAGAGGAGGCTGATAAACAAGCTGAAAGAAATAGAACTAGAACAATTCCTTCGCAAAGAAGGCCTTCATCACTACCACCCACACCTAGACCTACTTCTCATCCTTTCATTCAAACTCAAAGTCAACCATTTGATGAAGAGAGTTCATAGAGCTCACGTAAAAGGCCAAAAGGAGCATTGGAGAAAGCATTTAATATTGAAAAGAAGGAGGTTGCTGATGAGGTCGTTGCTTGATGCATTTATGCATGTGGGCTGCCCTTTACTGTATTGAGATCTCCATATTGGCATCAAATGGTGAAGGGTATCAATGAAGCTCCACAAGAGTACAAATCCCCAAGTTACGAAAAAGTTCGAACCACACTCTTGGGAAAGGAAGTGGAACACATTCACAAGACTTTGCAGCCAATCAAAGACTCATGGAAAGAAATAGGGGTTTCCATCATTTCAGATGGATGGAAAGATGCTAGATATAGACCCCTCATAAATGTTGTTTTAGTATGCCCTAAAGGGGCAATGTTCCTTAAAGCCATTGACTGTGAAGGGAAGTCAAGGATGCACAATTTATTGCTGACATTTTAATAGAGGCAATTGAGTCGGTGGGCCCCCATAATGTTGTCCAAGTCATCATGGACAACGCTAAAAATTGTAAAGCAGCAGGAATGATCATAGAGGGTAGATATGAGCACATTTTTTGGACCCCTTGTGCTGTCCACTCCCTTAACTTGATGCTCCAAAAGATTGGGAAAATCCCATGGATTGAGCAAATTTATTCTGACGCAAATGACATTCAAATGTTTATCACAAACCATCATATGTCACAAGCCATTTTCAGGAAATTCTCAAGGTTAGAGTTGTTGAAGGTTGCAGAAACTAGATTTGCCACTCACACGCTTGTTTTGAGACGGCTTGTGAAGGTGAGAGAGGCTTTAAGCAGTATGGTGATCAGCAGTGTTTGGTCAGTGTGGAGGCAGTCAAATACAGAGAAAGCTACAAGGGTAAAATCATGGGTCCTTGATGAGGATTGGTGGGCCAAGGTTGAGTAATTGTTGAGTTTTACAGAACCCATTCTCTCCATGATCCGATATGTAGACACTGATGAAGCCTGCTTGGGAGAGATATATGATGGCATAGATTCCATGCTTGAGCATATCAGAGATATAATACAAAAACAGGGCAAGATCCAGAAGAGACCTACGGTGAGGTCAAGACTGTGGTCATGAAGAGGTGGAATAAAATGACCACCTCATTACATCTCCTTGCTTATGCACTGACCCCAAAGTACTATAGCTCTGATGTAATTGGGCTACCAAACAGGCAAGCACCATTTTCTGACTCCGAAGTTGGAAATGGAACCAGGGCAACATTCAGAAGAATTTTTCCTGATCCATCTATAGCCAGTGTGGTCAGAAGTGAAATGGGCATGTTTACTAGTTTAGAAGGCAACATGGGATCGATTGAGGCTCTTTTCGACAAGAGCAGCTTGACTCCAACCACACAGTGGCGTGTACATGGCAATGATGCCAAGTACTTACGTCCTATTGCTATAAAAATTCTTTCACAGGTATAACATTTCTAAATTTTAAAATTTAGAATCATTTCGAATATTTTAAATTTTATTAAGTTAGAACTTAGGATACTAGCTTGTCTTTGAATTTCAATTTTCTAACTTTGTTGTAATAGGTGGCTGGTAATTCTTCCGCAGAGCGGAATTGGAGTACTTATAACTTTATCCACTCAGCTAAAAGAAAGAAGTTGGCATCTAAAAAAGCTGAGGATTTGGTATATGTGCACTCCAATTTGCGCCTCTTGTCACACAAGTCTGAGGAGTATGCTAGAGGGCCTCACAAACTTTGGGATCTTATTCCAAAGACCACAGACTTGGATGCCTCCGTAGCCACGCTTGCCCAACTTTCATTATTTGATGGCGAAGATGACGCTCAAGGGAGTTCGCAAGGAGTGGAGAGTGGAGTTAATGAGAGTGGAGCTAGCGCAAGTGGCACACAAGAACTTGATTTTGAGGAAAATCTAGATGATATATTCTAGATTTGTTTGTATTCCTATATCATATGTATGGCAGCCACATGAACAATGAAATGTAAAATCTTAAGTATATTGTATGTTTTGAAAATTTGAACATGGATCCAAGTATATTTTTCAAATTTCAAGTTTTGTTCGTATTCGTCATTTCATGTTAACATGATATTCGTATATCATATGTATGGCAGCCACATGATCTATAAAAATGCAAAGTCTTAGGTATATTGAATGTTTTGAACATTGATTCAGTTTTTAATGGACTAAAAAATGAGTAAAATGAGTAGATGTACATAAAAAATTATATATATATATATATATAATTTTATATATATATGTACGGACGTATCCAAGACATATCATATCCAAGGGTTTTTTAAAATTGATGTATCCGCATATCGTATCCGTATCCAAACTGATACTCGTATCTGTATCCTAACAACGTAGTAATAACTTATTATGACTTAAGTTCCCCTTGTGTTCATTCCTTAGCCGTCGGGGAGACAACAATGGCCAAGGGTCTTCGACATGTTATTTTAGAAAGAGGGACATTTCAAAAAAGGGGGCGTTGAGGGAACACCCCCCTTGACATCCGCGAAACATCCAAGATGTATCAGATGGCCTAAGGTAGGGGACGTGTCCCCATGGAACATTGAAAACAATCACGTTATTTAATTTTTAAGGTATCACTTTGACATCAATGCTTTAGAGCTCACTAGCACCAAGCAACAACGGTGTTATAATACAAAGAAGGCCTTCCTTACAACGGAAGCCAGAGGCCAAAGATGCGATATTAGACCCAAGAAGAGTATCATAACATCTCATTTCAATCTATTTATGAGATGATCATTGTATTTAGAATGATGGTTGTAATGTTTTTAGTATAAATTTGAGTACTCTCTCTTCTGCCAGACATGGCAATTTTGAATGAAATGATTTTTAAAAGTTGGTTTGTCCAGCCTGTACAACATCAACCCTAAAATGACATTAAATGCATGTAAATAGGAATAAATGAGCTTCATTTAATAACCGTCTAATCTGTTTTGTCAATTGACCAGCAAAGACTTGGATGATATAATAGGAGATTAAAGGGTAATCTATAATGCTGAAATTAGTGTTGCCATTGGTGACATCAATACTACCTAGAATTGACTCACACCCTTTTTTTAGTACTTTGATTACTACTAGACTACAATCTAATGTTGTTTCGCTTGATTATCTGCAGTTAAGTGCAAGCCTGTTTCAATGTGCAAACTTGACTGTTTTCAGATAGTACGTTGAAAGCTAAGTTTTGTTACCGTACTGAAGTTGAGTAAAATGGGTTGGACACATTTAAGTTTTCACATGAGAGACCATCCATGTAAAGATGCCCGTAAATCAGTTCCATGTGTTAAATGTATGTGAGTCATATTTATAAAATAATGGGTAGAATGAAAATCAGCTTAGGTAATTGCACTATTGTGTATGCAATTACTATCTTAACATATGATGCTATGGGCTAGACAGAGAAATAAGTTCGTTGGAGTCCTAGAATAGTGATGATCATCAAGGGATGGCCATCTTTTGACATGCTTGCATGATGGTCTTCATCCTCCAAGACCTATCACATTTTGACTTTTAATATTACTAGTGCTATTAGGTCTTGGTGGGATGGTCCCTAACAGTGGTATTAGAAGTAGCAGCATTTTTTAACCCACCCACACAAAAGCAATTTTAAAAGACATTGCAGCACAAAAACTAAATAACTTAAATGATTCAATTGTAGTCAAAAGTATAAAAGCTACTTATAGGCTAGTGATCTCCTACAAAGAAGGAATCGAGCCTTATCACAACTACCCTATTCTAAGTGAGATGTTGACAAAACTCATGTACGGAAAATATCTCCTGTTAGCTAATATTAACTAATCACATAATGTGAGCACTAACTAGTTATTTCCAACATTCCCGCCCTTCATATGAACATAGAGAAAAAGAACATTACAGATGTATTAGTACAAAGTACAAACACGCATTGATGGATGGGAACACATCAACTAATCCAACAAGCAAATACCAACATGTACTTCAACACATACTTTGATGGATGGGGACATATCAAACGATTCCGTGGATGGGAACATATCACCAATTCAACAAGGGTAGTGGGTGATCAAAAACACATCACTATCCAATACCTTATATCGGATGTGGATAGGGACATATATCACTATCCAATTTTTCAAAACGTGAACAATGTCAAACAATTGTTTACAGTTACACCACAATCAACAAGTGTGGCATGGGCCTTCACTTTTCTTCTCAAAATTTGTTCCTCCAATTGTCTGGACCTCAATGAGCAAGTACAAATCAACATAGTGGCGCAATGTCCTCACCATACCTTCAATGTGTGTTGGCCACCTCACTAAATCTCACATTTGCAGCAGCTACATGTGATCACTGCCACTTGATCACGAATGGCAGAAATGATCTCCACTTCCACTAGACACCGTTCTTTTCTTCTCTTTCTGGAGCATTCATTTTTTGAATCTTTTGTAGCCAAAGTCATCATCACTGAAAGTGATGACTAACAACTCTTCAACAGCATAGTCATTTGGGCTCACTCTGTTTGCAACTATCACACTATGCAACCCCTGAGTTAGCAGTGAACTTGAGGTTGCTGATGGGCCTCCTCTCTTTGTTTCCTCCAACCCCCTATAGGCTCGACTCACTAAGCAAGTTTGAGCCCAATGGTCTTGTGGAACACAAATCCTTCCATGATGCTCAATGGTTTTAGAACACAATACATGATCTTTTCCAAATACTTTTCCTCCCCTCTCCCCTTCCGCCCTGCCACTCTCCCCGCAAGAAAAAATGCTTGTATGGGTGTCGGATACAACCAACAATGCACCATGTATAGATAATTCCTTTTTTTACTCATTCATTTACAGAAAAATAATTATTTGTCATAAACTGTGAATGGTTTGGTGAAATTTTTTTGCCAGTATGAATGGAATACAATTTTGCACTATGTGAAAATTTTTGGTGAAATTCTTTTGCCAGTATGAATGGAATACAATTTTGCACTATGTGGAAAATTTTCACATGAAACTGACTCGTGGTTTACTGGCTATTGAATTAATACAGTTTCTCTAAGAAAACTTAAAGAAATTAAATTTCCTAAAGTTTTGACTAAAGCTTTTTTTAAATAAACAAAACTTTTTAATAACATACAAGAAACAAATCTGCCCTAAAATCTAAAAAATCAGAACTTTCTGATAAAACTATATAAAAGCATTCATCTTTCTTAATTGTTGCACCATTGTTCTTGAAGCTTTTCACTATACTTCTCTCTTAATGTCGAGCTTTTTCTGAACTAAAGATTTTCTTCTGCTCCAAATGTCTCTCATTTTCTTCTTTGGAAGAAGTGCGGAGATATAGGATAGAATTTGTAAATGCTGCACTTCTCCCGCACACAAGCAAAGATGTAAATGTCTTACTTCTTCTAAGCAACAGATAACTTCTACTCATATCCTTTAGGGGCACCGCTTTCAATAATAAGACAGCTTCTTTATGCTTATGTTTTTTACAAAAAATATTCACACAACTTGCATAGTGATTTCGGCACAATACAGTGTTGAATCTGAAGATGTTGTAAACAGAAAAGTTGAAGAGCTTGATATTATCTTTCTAAAAAAAATAATGGTCTCAATCTGCTATCTTATGAGGAATATATGTCTATCTAAATCATAGGTATCTGCTAGAATTTTCTCACTGGATTTCTCAAACTTCTTTGTTGTTGCGCTTGCATAGGGTATTAATTCTTCACCACTCGAAACTCTCATCACTCATGAATCACAAAATGAAAGAGTAATAAAATAAACTAAATAATAATAAACTACAAACTGATCTAATCAATAAATACAAACTTTAGTACATAAAATTCTCCATGAATCCGGGAAACACACAGACATGGAACTGGACCTTGACTACTTTTTTAGCCCTCTATTTTCCAAAGTATATTGGATATGGCTCTTACAAGAAAGCACAATGACTGAGGAGGGGGGGGGGGTGAATCAGTCCTTTAAAACTTTTACTTCAATTGTTATCTTAACTTGCATACATCATTCAAAGCATCCATTCAACATTCATTAATCAATGTGTGCTTATTAATCATGAAACAACCATTTACAAGAACATGAAGCAAGACAGAACACATGAACACAAGATATAAAGTGGGAAACCCTCAAGGGGAAGAAAACCCATTGAACCTTTGCATATATTACTCAATACAAAGGACTCTTGTGAATATTACACATCACAAAAGATTTGTTTAGTGAGGCACCAACCCCACAAGGAGCACCAACACCTATTTAGTAAGGCACCAACCCTACAAGGAGGCTACAACCCCCTAAGATGACCAAGCACCCACTCTAGCCACCTGAATATGAAGATCAACTGATGTCCTTGTTGCTTCAACAACTGATTGTGATCACTTTTTCAGCTCTCTTCACTCAAAACCCTCTCAAACAACTCTCTCACCTTCTTCGCTCATGAATGCACCTATAAATGCTGATTAGGTCATATGACCTTGTAGCTCCTCTTCCCTTCTCAGCTTCTCATCCTCTTCTTTTCTCTGCTCTAGAGCCCTTCACACTCTTCACATACTTCTCTCTACTTCGCTCACATCTCCATCCATATCACTAGCTCAAATGAGCAAATACACTTCACCTTATATACATGACTCTTGCCACAAAACCATCTTAGGTCGGAAAAGGACCATATGACCATGCCTAAGGTCGGTCATAAACAACATAAAAGATCATTATAAACATTAAACAAATGATATAAGCATGACCTTTTAGATCGGCATAGGCCTAAACAACACAATACTTCTCAATTAGGCCTAAAAACTAGTCTTAACACTCCAACGGTCACAATTTGAATTTCAAGGGCATAAGGTAGCTCCATCATGACTCCAAAAGCTTTGAACATCTCATTAATCCTCTCACAACCTTCAACAAGCACAAGCTCTGCAACCTTCATCTTCATCATGACTCACTCCATGACAAGCTCACCAATTAGGTCTCAAGCACCTAATTTAGACCTCAAAAGCGAACTGGTTCTCATCAAACCATGTTGTTAAGACTTCTTGGGCACATGTACTGATGCAATGATCCTATCTCACTCTCAGATCCATGAGACACCATCAAACAGGGCACAAGGCCTCAAATCTTCCATCTCTCTTACTCGCTTAAGCATGCTGATAATGCTCAAGAATAGGTCTTCAAAAACAAGCTGGTTTCATACATCAAATCACCTCTTCATGGCACATGTGGCACATCACTGGAAAGCTCTCATCCTTGAAACTCACACAACTCATAGCAAACTTCCAAATCAGGGCACAAGACCCCAAAATACTTCCTATCTCTTAAACTGCTCAAACCTGATTCTAGGTCTCAAGAACCAGTCTCTACTCATCAAACTCCAACACCTCCAAGGCAACTTCCAAGCACTACCATCACTTGGAACACTTCAATGGCTTCCTGACACCTCCTCAAACACTCATATGCATATGTCACATGAAGAATTTCAAACTTGCATACCTGTTCCTATCACCTTCTTGACAAGCCTAATAGGGCTGATTAGGCCATTAGGGCTTAAGCATGACAACACCTCATTCTGATCACACAAGGGCTCAAACACATCATATCAGACCTTTACAAGCTATCCATGCTCATAATAACATTGCTACACCATGCATTTCATTACAAACACCTTTAGACCTCCAAGACTAGTTTTGACCTCATTAGGCCATTAGCAGTAGGTCAACTTGGAAGAGGGTTTCACCCATTTCTTGCACTGAACCTATCCCAAACTTTTCATGAGCACTTAGCACACATCCCAAGCTATCTGAAACAATTTGTTTCACTTCATGAAACCTACAACTCATACTTGTACCTACAAATCTTCACAAAACAAGGGTTTTGTTGTAGCTTCTCAATATACTGGAGCATGCAAATGCCACCAAAATGAGCTCTGAAGAGTCCTCTACATCCCTGAACCATCACACTAGCCTTCCCAAGCCATAACATGGACCAAACACTTCATATTTTCTGCCATTGCTATGAAGACTAGGGTTTACAGGACGGTTTAAACCCACTTGGCTTCTTAACAATGGTTCATAAAAGTCTGACAACCAAATGAACCCATTCCACTTGAAAACCTTCTTAGCTTCCATGCCCTAACATCCACAAAAGGCCTAGGTCCCCATGTAAAGTACACACATGTGGGTGAGCATTCAAAGTTGACCATCTAGCTGGGAATGACTGTTTTGAGAGCTCGGTAGAGCTCAAAACAACTTTTCATGTTTTTCTTCAACCTCCTGACCTGAAACTTTGATCACACCTTTGTAATTACCTCCTCCATGATATCCAATGTTATCCATGCTTAGCTACCTCTGAAACTCACCATGCTACCAAGGTTTGCCCATGCATTCTTGCCTTGTCTTCTATGCATCTTGCTTCAAAGGACCTTGAACATGCACTATACACCATGAACCATGACCTTATACACCTTCCACACCTGCTATGCAATGTCAAAACACTCCTCACATGCTTCATACTGACTTACCTTGGCTCTTCTTTGCTTCATACCTCA
This sequence comes from Taxus chinensis, assembly GCA_019776745.2. Classification (NCBI taxonomy): domain Eukaryota; kingdom Viridiplantae; phylum Streptophyta; class Pinopsida; order Cupressales; family Taxaceae; genus Taxus; species Taxus chinensis. The sequence goes on from CM034153.1 coordinate 609,760,541, forward strand.
TGCCATGCTTGCACTAGGTCTAGGACTAGGCCTAGAATGGCTTGTTTCAACACATGCTTCAAGTAAACTGACTTGTTCTCCATCTTGCAGACACTCACTAACACCTCTGACACAACTCCCTGAACCTGCTAGACATCATAGAAACCTCATACAACCTCTATCTTTGAAGCTCATACACAACACCTACTTGCTAGAACCATGCATCAAGAACATGCATATGCACCAAGACACCATGCCACTACAACACTTCATGACACCAAAACACCTCACTACCAATCAACCTTCACTCATTTCACCTTATTTGACATCAATGATCATCAATGACAACATCATGCACTCACCTATGCACACCAAGACACCCCTTGACACAATGCTACTTGACATCAATGACAACAACATGACACATGTCCAATATCTCCTATCAGTTAATACTAACTAATCACATAATGTGAGTACGAACAAGATATTTCTAGCAAAAAATAATGTGCACTATAAACTACAGCGTTGAAGCCACATTGAAGAAAATGTCACAATTCAAATGCATATTGAAAGTCAATCACAAAATATAGAAATAGATAAAGAAATCTGGAGAGATATGGAGGCTACAGATACAGAAGTTTAGACCACCTCTCAACACCTATTTTCATAGAAAAAGCTAAGGTAGGTTATCTAAGTCCTTCAACCTCAAGAGTATTCTCACGTATCAAGCAAGGATCACATTAGTATTCTTCCAATAAAATGAAATCTCAAAAAACAATGTGTTCTAATTACAAGCAAAGAGGTGCTCTAAGTATAAGCAAATTTGTTACCAATTTTTTAGGGACCTAAGTGTGGAATTTTCCGCTTTTGGAAAAGGTCGAAAAGGAAGAGTAATATTAACAGCATTAGGAAGTTTTCTTTGAATCTATTGCTTTAATATATTGCATGATAGGGTTCCGACCAATTATAAGCCTTGTGCAACTCTTTCATTAGGAAGTTACATAGTTGCATGACACCTGGAGGAAAGTAAGATCTGGCTTGAAGAAAACATTTTCCACAGAGAAGACAAGTGGATACAAGTTAAATCTCATTGAAACCAACTTGGCTCATTATTATGTCAAAAACAACTGAAGCACTGGAGATTACATCCCTTCTAGACCATCACATTGGAGGGAAGACAAGAAGTAAAAAGGTATTATGCAATGAAAGAAAATTGATTTGGGTTTAAAAGAACTAAATAAGGAACTTTAAAAAGATCCTCAACAAGAATCTATAAGGATATGGAGTACAGTTAGAAAAAAAAAGAAAGCCATTGTAGTCCATTTGTATCATGAAGTCACGGTGTGGGTTGATCCACACGAATGCAAAACTTTGCATCTCAATGGTAAAGTGCTCTAGGGGGAGTAAAAAGGTTTGGAATTTTGTTGGAATTTTTTACCTTTGTGGGATTTTCCATGTGAATATTTGTAATATCCCCTTTTAAATCTGAATTACATAAAACTGGAAACTCCACAAAAATGAGTTCTAAAATGCTAGACTGCACGGATACGGGTATGGGTAAGGGTACGCTGAAATGGCAATTTTTTAAAAATCGCGGGTACAGTACGCTTTTGGGTACATTTTATACATACATACGTATATGTATATGTACATACATTTTATACATACATACATTTTATACGGTATGTATATGTATATGTATATATATATGTATATATATATATATATATATGTATGTATGTATGTATGTATGTATGTATGTATGTATATGTATAAAATATATAAATATGTATATAAATTATAATATTTAAATAAGCATTTGCATACTTATTGAAATTTAATATTAGTCATGGTGCATTTACGTATATAATATATAAATATGTATATAAATTATAAATTTAAATAAGCATTTGCATACTTATTGAAATTTAATACTTAGTCATGGTGCATTTACACCTATATTTGGTGAAGTCTTTCTTTTCACATTACATCATGTAGTAGCAGAAGAGGTCTTTTACCACTCATCTATAACAAATCAATTTACAAAGTATCAAATTACTGATACATTGCTTTTCAAAATAAATAAGTATTTAGATTGTACATTCTAAGGAAATGATCAAGAAAACAAGTGTGGTAATAAAAATTATCTAAAAGGAAGGAGTTGAACATGGCAACTCCATTTGCTTCATATTTCTCTATCACAGTTATTTATCTTAGTGACTGTGATAAGATTCAAGGAGTTTTGATTGTTCATGGTGACCTTCCTTAATCCACTCAACACGATAGTATTGTCTGGCATATTTCCCGAAACATCATAACTAAGCAGGAAAAATATGGATCCAAACAGGCAGCTGGGGACGATTAGTCCGAGCACGGGGAGAATACTCGCCCAAGTTTTGGAAAGCTATCCAATATTTTTAATTACTAATCTGTCTACAGGCAATCAAAGCTCATGATTCTTTCAGAAAATTGCAAGAAGTTGCTTGGTCTAAAAAGGTGCAAAAATGGATTTTATGAAAATTAGAAAAATATTGCCATCAATGCGTAGAGCTCGAGAAAATATAACACTTTTAGAGAAAACGACACTTGAAACGGAGCCACGGAATGAAAGTTATGGCACATGCAAGTTTTTGCTGCTACATCTTCCTGGACCCTTTCCAAAAATGGCAAATTTTCTTCTATTCTTGTGTTTTCTTCACCAAAAATCCAAAAAAGGAAAGAATTGCAGAAAAAAATAATGTTGCCTTTGGCGAGTTTTTTAGTTTTGGCGAGTTTTTTTGGACAGGTACATCCAAAAACGTACCCACAGACACAGGGTACGTTACGGGGTACGGAAAACTGTACCCGTAACGTACCCTGTGTCTGTGGGTACGTTTTTGGACGTACCCACAACGTACCTGTCCTCGTACTAGTACCTAGTACATTTCCAGGCTGGTACGAGGACCTATATGGCATTTCCGTGCAGCCTAGCTAAAATGATATCAACTACAAATAAAAGCAATAATGAACAACAGACTGAAAGTAGCTTTTATTTATTCAAATAAGCACTTTCCAAGATATCAACAAGGCCCAAAATGGTGACCTGGGGTCTAAGAACAACCCACAAGTGAAATCTGAACTTTTCTACACATGAATTTACAAAAATAATTTAAGAGCTAGAACAATGTAGAAAATAACGGTAATGATTATTATTGAAATTGTACCAATAGAGGGCTGGATAATGATGTCAAAATTCTCTTCAATGATGCCAAAAAGGTTTCCAATCACCTACAGTCCATACAACAATGAAATACCCTTCCCAAAGGGGTCGCACCACTCTCCTAGGTGGTCACTTTTAGCCAAAAAAAGTGCCCAGAACTTCCTAGCTGAAAATTGCTTGGAGATAACAATGGTTTGGCTGATCCAAACCCCACAAAATTCACAAATTCATATTTGAATTGAAGCCTAGCTGATATAGAGTGAAAACAGCCCCAAAACATGCCCTAGATCTAAAACACAGCCTTCCAATAACTGACAATCTAAAGTGTAGCACAATTGTGAACCCCGGGTGGATCCACCTCACAAAGTTGAGGAGTTTTTGTTCCCCAACCTTCAAACCTTGGAGGTTTTCGTCCCCAAAGCTTCTTCTCCTTAAGGATTTTCATCCTTAAGAGAATTGATGCAAGCAAAATAGCTTAACATGCAATGAGAGAAAATAGATTGGCAAAAGATGATCCCCATGGCTCCCCACACCTCTATTTATCTTTTTTCTATCACAAACCCCAAAGAAGGGCACCCTGAAATATCCCTTTTAGGATATCACTCTAAAACTCAGAAATTAATTAAAAATCTGCAGACGGTAATCCTGATCTTCCAGGACAACAAAGTACAGAAATCTAAAAATATATCTTCCAAAATAATCACTTCAACAATACCCAGAAGCTTCAGAAGATGTAGAAAAATATAGAGAACAAGAATATCCACTAGGTTTCAGAAATTCTAATAATTGAATTTTTAATGATGAAAATATAGTTGAAACTTACAAAATTAATAACTCTAGAAATACTTGGGATCTGATTACAAATGATAGCTCAAAAGATAGATAAATCTAATATCTATCCAATGCATATTCAAGCACAATTTTCCAATGGGTGGAAGGCACCCAAAACTTCTCCTCAAATCTAGAACTGGGTAGTTAAACCCTAGAAAATAGTTGTTCCAAATCTGAACTAAAAATTTGAATGTAGAAGGCTAGAAATATGAAATATCCCCAAATACGAACAACAAGCTAGGGATATGGATCTGAAACCCTCACCAAAGAATGCACTACCAACTAGGGATGGATCTCTCACCACCGAAACTAGGGGTCCTACAAAATTTGACCTCCACAAGCAATTAACTAAAAATGGCAATAGCTCCAAAATGATTGAATGTTTGAATGCCCCTCCAAAAGACCCCAAAGGATTATTTATAAATTTTTTCCTCCAGAAACCCAAGTCACATTTTCCTTGGGGAACTTAATAAAATAAAGTGACTTTATCATTTATTTCTTTTTATTATCACTTTATCATTTTCTTTTTTTTATTATTTTAACTTTATCATTAATAAATTAATATAAAGTGATTATAATAATATTTTATATTGCACTTTATAATTAATTCATTATGACTAAGTTTCCCTTTTATTCCTCCCTTAGACATTGGGAGACAATGAATGGGCTAAGGGTGCTTCGACCAACTGCTTCTGAGAAAAAGGGATATTACAATCCACCCTTCCCCAAATTGCTTATCCTCAAGCAAATGCAAATGCAAACTAGGATGTTGTAAAATCTGTTCTAATACCACTGAAATATCCCTTTTAGGATATCACTCTAAAACTCAAATTTATCAAAAACTACAAACTGTAGTTCTGATTTTTCCAGGACAGCAAGGTACATAAATCTAAAATATTTTATATCTTCAAAAATATTCACTTTCAACAATACCCAAAGGCTACAAAAGATGTAGAAAATTATAGAGAAAATTAAACAACTGAGAAAAAAATTTAACCAGATCTGAATTTATTTTACTTATTTTATAACAGAAAATGGGGGAAAGGTACAGCTGACCGCCACTAAAATCCTTCCAAATTGCTTGCTAAACTTCCTAAATAGGTAGCTCCACTTGGGGGAAAATATCCAACAGCCCTGAATCTAAAAATAACTGAATCCCTTGATGAAGAATAGCTACCCTCTATCTCCGAATCTGAAATTTTTGATCACTCTCCAAATCTGATCCAAAAATTTGAATAGCAAGCTAGGGATATGGGTGGAATACCCTCACTGAAGAATGCTCTACCAGCTAGGGATGGATCTCTCCCCACCGAAGCTAGGGATCCTATAGAATCTTACCTCCACAAGCAAAAAGACTAAATAGCAATAGCTCAAAAATGGTTGCATGCGTGAATTAATCCCCAAAAGACCCCAATGGTTTATTTATACCCTCTTTCCTCCAAAAACACAAAAGACCCCAATGCATTAAGAAATTGATTAAAGCCGAACTCTACCCATAGGATACAAGGAAGATCAATTTCTCGAGTGGTAGTGATTTACGTAGAGCAAGGCAAAATACCCATGTGTATCTGAATTTCAAAAGCAATCCATTGTAGTGAATATTTGCCAAAATGACCCAAGAATACTTCTTAAGTACCTTGGATGTGTGCATAGTCATATCTGGAAGGAGTTGGCCCTTTTCAATGTGAAGAGGATTGATGATACCTACAAAAAGGCCTTGTACATTGAAATGAAGTGAATCCAAAGAAACCTCAAAAGGGACTCTACTTTCTCAACATTCCAAGAACCTTTGAAGAAGAAGAAGAAGAAGAAAGGAAATGGCAAGTAGAATGTCACTTCTGTTAAGAAAGCAATGGCTCCATACAGAAATATTGTAAACACTATAAGAATTATGGAGATATAGAGGCCAACTGTTAAACGTTTTATCCTAAACTCTGTCCTCGGAATTACAAACAAAAGATCAACCAAAAGAGACCATGACAACCAAGGTAGACAAGAAGGAGGTGGAGCGCAATTCCCAACCCAAGGAGAAACTAGTAGGCACCATCATCCCAAAAAAGTAGTAGAGCCACAAAACATGTGAGACAAATGACAAAGACTCTTCTTTATGGACATTCAAGTCGAGATGTTTACAATGAGTGGTTGCTTTAATTCATGCTCTATAAGGAATTTGATTTAGGAATCATTGATGTAGAGACTTGGGATTAAAACTCAAAAGTATTCAAATCCACTACAATATCTGTAGTGTTTCCTACACTAAAACAGTGAGTTGAAAGTGACTAGGAAATACTTAATTGGGTTTTCCATGTCATAAGATAATTCGGTTTTCCATGTCATAAGATTACAAGGAAGAATTGGAGATATAAAATTTAGTTTTCTTGACATATGCGACATTGTCTTTGGAAACCCTCTTATAAGATATTGATGAAATATTACTTCAACCGAACAACCAACACAATTTGATTAAGGATGGAAATCTAATCTTGACCCCTACTTGTAAAGAGAAGTAAAACTTTTCCCTTGTTTCTACTAGGGAAGAAATAGGTTCATTAATGCCATTAAGAATTGTGTATTGTTGAATATCAAACCTAAAGAAGAAAGAATGGATATAGAATCAAATACTTCGAATGCAGGCTGCAACAGGAAGTAAAGGAAAGGGAGGACTGTTAGGTTAGTTAATGTAAGAGTTAAGAGCCAAAAGGTTTACCTCCAAAGCGATAAGTGAAGCAATATATTCCATCTACACCCAATTAATTGTTGCCAAACATTGAATTATATAGACCAAAAACCTTGGAAGCTAACAAAGTCAAGAAACAACTAGAGGAGCTTTTAGACCAAGGACTGATACGGCCTAAGGACTGATACGTCCCAATACATCCCCTTGTTGGGACCTAAGAAATATGGTAGATGGAGAAAGTGTATCAATTACCATTCTCTTGATAAAAGAACCGCGAAGAATAGATACCCTCTACATCGGATTAATGATCTACTTGACTAATTACAGCATTGAAGTACTTCACCAAGTTGGATTTGAAATTTGGATATAATCTGTGATCTCGGGCTTTCACCGTTTATCAGGCTCTCGCAACTTGGCGATCAACTCAATCAACTTGGCCCATATTTTCTAATTGTTTGGGTTCCCAACATTGCACAACTCAGCGACTTGTGACCTGGTTTTGCTCAAGGCCTTAGTGACCAAACTCAGATCAACTCGGGCTACCACATGTTCTCAGGGTATCAAGATCACGAGATTTCCAACCTTAGCCGCTTCAATGCTCGGATCCACGAATTCCCAAGATCATGGATTTCCATGATTGGTCCATGTGGACCAATCACAACATTCCATGATCTCAAGTTCATGCCAATTCTTGGGCTCAACAACTCATTTTCACCGCCCAACTCGGCCCATCCAAATCAACTCGGTGAACCTAGCTCGGCTCGCTAACTCCAAAACTAACTCGCCATTTTCCCTATGAACTCATGCAAAAGGGTTGAGTCCCAAAGCGTTTGTTCCACTTAACCAAGTGACCACCACTATCATAAACGCAACCCTAATACTTTATCATTGCACATATGGGATTAATACCAAATGAAAAACAAAGTGAAAGCAATCAAGTGAATGCTTGATTGAACAGTTTAATGACAAGTGTCCCTTGATCTGCTGGATTAATTTTGACAGTTTGGAGATCAAAGGAAATCAAGTAATTTGAATGTCACCAGCCCGTCACGGGGCCAAAACCCACGGATTTGATTTTAAAAAATTGAGTTTTCAAATTATATGAACCCTGAGCTAGCCTGAGGAAGCCTATGCGACAAGTTTTGAACATAAGAATCCCCTAAAATGTGAAACTTAGCCCATTAAAAGACTCCAAATCTTTTAATTAAAACCAGTTGTCAAAAATGGAGCAGGGTGCTGATTTTGACAACACAAACATTAACAAACAAATGTAGACAAACATATAATATTACTACGGTGGTTGTCAAGATGATTCTAGTTTCTCAACAATAAAAATCATAAGATAGTGGGACATCTACTTCTGAGTTGTATGCGTGGATGAAGAAAGATACATGGAAGATTGTACTCAAGGTTTGTATGAATGATTATGTCATATCAGCCGTCTTTTGACATTTTTCTGTATTGATAATTGCAAAACTTTGAAACTACGTTTATTTGTTTAATTAAGTTAAAAAAAATTGATTATTCTAGTTTTTGAGAAAGATGCAGTGTTGTCAATTGATGGCACTGCATTATAGAATCATGTTTTTCTTTTTAGTGTTATGTCATTAATCACTTTGTATGAGGTGCTTATGATTTTTTACGGCATATTTGATTTAGGCCATGATTATAGCCTTTCAATTCTTTTGCATTCTATTCACTTAAGTGTTTCCACTACTTGCTAAGTTAGCACCTACAATCGGTATCGACACAATCCAACACATTGCCAAGTGCCATGATATTAAAGACTAGTAGGTCAAACTCTACCCTAAACCTTTATACCTAGCCATAACATTTTGAAATGACACTAGATTAGCAAGATTCGACACTAAACCTTAGACTATGTTTCTTAGAGAAATCACTTACAGCCATAGAATTAGTAATTGTGTTATGAATCAAAATGATTGGAGGATGAGGAAGCTAGTCTTTAAACATTAAGTAACATAAATTGATTCAATTGGGAAAAAATGCAAAATTTTGAGAGCCTAGCCTAGCGTATATATACTAGACAAATTCTAAACCATGGTCTAGACCACATGAATTTAATAGAGTTCATTTTCATTGATTGGGAAAGGTTCGTATTAAACTACTTGAGGTGCCATTTGGTAGAATTTTTGTTTTTTTTTATATAGTTGATGTCATATTATGTTAAATTGTTTACGAATTCAATGTTCCATGTAACATCATAATTATTAATATACACTGAGGTGCCCTTTTATGGTATTAAAAGTTGAATTAAAAAAATATAAAACTAGCATTAAAAATAGTGTATGATTATTATATTTGCATAAAAGTGAATGAAGACAACATTCCGTGATAAGGCCCTAAGGAATATTCTACAATTATTTGGTCCAAAAATTTATACTTCTTGAAATAATATATCGTTTCAGACCTTTTCATTGGTCAAAGGCTAAAGCTAAAAAAATTAATTGATTTGGGTGAATGCTATAGAACCCTGCCTTGGCAGGGACTAATAAAGTTTCAAATATAAATGAGAAATGAAATAAAAATTAGTGATATAATAATTATGTTTTAAATTAGAGTGGGAATCGAAAAACCCACATAATTCCCTTTGGTAGGTATGGTACAACATTAATCGGAACTTTTAGTCTTTTACCCAAACTTATCGAGTGCACTTGGTGGCATTGATGAAAAATAAAACTGAACTAAAGAAGAGAAGTAGAGAGGAGGAAAAACAGAAGCAAATGGAGTGGACGAGTTATGGCTTGGGGGATAAATGGAGTAGAATGAAGAAGATGAAGGGGACACAAAGAATTAAGGATGAAGATGGTGAAGGAGAAGGACGAGAAAACAAGTAACGGGGTTTTGCAGTTGTGATTGTTATAAATCTGTAAGTTATCACCTTACCAACTCTTACTTATCTCTGTCCTTACTGTGTCAAAACTCTTATTGCTGAAAATTGTTTTGTAGTTTATTTGTTGAACAAGGAAAAGAAATGTGATAAAAGAGTGTTGCTTTACGTTGAAACTATGTAACACAACATTATTTGATGAAGAGAACTAGAGAAAACATGTAAGCACCTCTTTGTGCTTGTGGAAAACTGTGCTTAAACTTAGCATAACATACTACAAAAAAGTGGTGTGAGTAGGAAAGAGTTGCATGTTGTGTTTGTTATTATAGACAAATGACTTGTCGTTCATTATACAGGCCAAGGCAAGGGAAATTGTTACTGCCTCCCATGTTTCTTGGACCTGAAAACCTGTAACATTATTATTGTTCTCAAACCTGTGACAGGCACTTGAAGAACAACTGTGGGGCTTGGAATCCTTGTGAGACATGGGATCCTTGATTACTTGGATCTTGCTTATCTTCTGTGATACAGGAACCTTGATTTTGGAGCTTGCACACGTGTCTTATCTGGGTTTGTAGTAGCATACCCCTGCTTCCACCATTTAACTGCACAAAAGACAAAACTTAACTTGGAAACACAATGGAAGACTAAGGTTATAAACTCGTAGTTGTTGAACCTCTTGATACCTTTACCACTATTCTTTGCCAGCATAGTACCTCATCGGGATGTTGTGATTCATGCGGATGTTCATGCTAACTGATGGTTGGGGTGGGAATGGACCACCAATGGGTTGTTGGTTCATTCTCCCTGTCTTGTAGTCATTGAATATTTGATGCATGGAGACCTACTCATAAGTAGAAAATCTTTTTACAACTTGATTGCAGTTAAGTTTCACACATCAAATTCTTTATTAGCTCATTTTTTCATTGAGTATTGCATAAGTTTGAGCTTGTAATCTATGTCTTGACCCATCTATCAATATTTCACTCTTGATGAACTACTTGTTCATGTACTTTTTTATGCCTTAAGCATACATGTATAATATGGGTACTCGCATTACTGCAGTAGATTGTTACTCGTTGCATACTCAGTTATCATATGGTATTGACCCCAACAGAGGGTTCATGATAGAGACGCATGATTGGAGACTGATAAATGGTTTACTTATAATTCTATTAGCATATTATGTGACATTCTCTTAGACACATGAAATAAAACCTAGAAGGTGTGGCTTGACAATAAAATTTGTAGATAAGATTATGACTCTGTGTATGCTTGCAGCATTGATGCAGTCACAGTAAGGGGGTCCAAAGAAAGACAACCTTAGACCATGCAACCCACAAATTTTCACACACAGTCCATACACAAATAGAAAACAACCACCCTTATCTTTATTGCCATCAATGAGGAAATTACCAAAAAAACACGTGCAGACTACAAGCTATGCAGTATTATAACCTCAGTCCACTCATGGACATGATTCACTCGTACACTCTACTCAGACATGCACTTTCCTTGGCAAGTCTCCTCTTGCAGTTCTCTAACTGCTTGGAGAATAAATCTATCTCGACAAACCCCTAGTTGTTGAGGCAACTCCCTAAGCTAGCTGAGTTGAACCCCGGGCTAAATAATCCCTCTGAGTTGAATCCCTGCACTAGTAGAACTCCTTTCCTTATCAAGGCATTGCTTAAGAACTCTTATAGAAGCCCAGCCGCTTCAACTTCCACCAGCAAGTTGATTTACCTTCATAATGTAACTTTTAAGCCTCCCTAGCTTATGATGCATCTCCCACAGTTGCATGCCACTCTAGCAAGTCTACAGTTATACCGCGAGCCTTAGATCTGATACTATTCAGGCCCCATCCTGATAAGAAGTTTCAAGGTGACCGAAACACATTTTTGGAGTTCTAGGAAGATGCATTACTTTGCGCCATGTTCTGTTTTGGCAGTTCACTTCTTGACAATAGCACAATCATGTTTCCAAATTTTGAGATGGCAGGAAGCATCGTAGCTATTTTACATTTTTCTCAAAAAGTGCATATGTGTGATGGTCTGATTTAGCATATCACTCCCTTATGATGATGCAGATCTGTACGCCTGGCGCCAAATCATGGGGTACATTGTAGCATATTTTGCAATTTTCTTGAAAAGGGTTCTTTGTAGCATATTTTGCATTTTTTTCCTCGAAAAGTGTGTCTCTGAGGCAGGTTTTGTAAATTTGCACCACTTCATGATGCCATCTAGAATATGCATGCAAATTTTGAGATGGCACAAAGCACTGAAGTTCATTCTAGAGCTTCATCATGAACTTCTCCTACATATTAGGGTTTCGCCTATTGCGTCATTGAGTAAGAGGACACTCCAACTAAGAATTATAGTCTGATGATCAGGAAAGTACCACAAACCTTCTGAGGTGACTCAAGAATACTGCAACTCAATTCACCACCAAAGACTTGAAAACTCTATTTATTACTACTCATATTTTTGGGTGATGGAAGATTTCTCATTGACCCAGGATGCTCTTGAATCACATTGTGTGCAACTAAGACATGTACAGGGCAGACTTAGAACTACAAAGTTTTGTAGAATCATGCCAAAATGCGTTGCACTCTATGAAGTGTCTTTTCTTGAATGTGGACTCGAAGTTTTGAAGGGTTCTTAACCTGCTTCAAAAGGGGTTTTCACTTTGATTGCATTCTTGAAATCAATATATAGATATTCATGTATACTTGGACTCTGGATTTTAGAAATCAGTAGCATGAATAAAGTTCACTCGGACAAATGAGATTCTTGTTCCTTTACCACTTGTGGCATGAAATATTGTTGAGTTGGTTTTGTTATAAAACACATGCTTCATTCAGGACTGTAGTTAGCTTTGAAGATATGTCTGAAACACAGGTTGTTCACTTACAAGATGATATAGGTCAATGTTCAGTTTTGGTATAAATGAGCTATAAGCTTTGAGAAAGGTGGGCATGAGTGAACTGTCTCAGTTGGATATATCTATGGGGAAGAATACCTGATTGTCCTGTTTTGTACCTCTTTGGTAGCTTTTCGTAAAATCTTACTTTTTGCATTAACAACCTTGGAATCGCAACAGTGAAAAAACTGTCATCTTCATATGGTATAATGTGAATGAATGGACCAGTCACTGATGAGAAATATGGTAGATAAGAAATTAGAGCATTTAAATATATATATCAAATATTTTCTGTTACATATTTTCATCTATTAAGTTAGACTTATATAAGGCACCACTATCCAGTCTGCCTCTTTCATGCTGGTTTTTGGGAAAGTCTCGCGTGGTTGTGGCTAATTAGATGGAAGTGGCTGAATCCTTAAGACACCATTTTCCTACTTGTCTGTTCCTTGCCATGGTCTTGAGAAATCTAGATTGGTTGTGGCTGAGTTGATTGAAATGACTTGTTTTATTATAGAATAATACTTAATTCATACATTTAAGTCTAGAACACTTCTAGTTAATAGAAAGTATTTCTATATCACTGTTGCAGAAAATATACTTGAATCGTAGCAGTAGGATTATAATATGTTCAAGTCACTTACTAGACTGAAGCAATTGACTTCTTTTATCAGTTTGGGTATAGATCTTCAGACGGACATTAAGGGTTACCAGTTACAATGAAAAAATGACCAATGGATGTTGATAACACAATTCCCTAACATGAATTCTTTTCTTACATTAATTTGTCAAAATTGTCAACCATCTATAGCACTGGATGAAAGTGGATGATTGATTTAATGTGGTATGTGTTTGCATGACCTTGAACATACTAAATTTTGCACCAAATCGATGAAGCTCAGTTTTTAGATACTTGCAGTTATCTTAAACTAATAGTCTGATTAGTAGGTGTCCCTTGATAGGTGGATTTTGTTATGAGAATTGTTTACTAAGAAATGTCTTTATTTAAAACGACTTGGCTAGGTCTGTTCCTTAGATTTCAAACAAAAAAGGCAACCCTGTTTTTTTTTTCAAGGGACTGATTAGAATGATCTCTAAATGTTGAGTGTTATATCTTGAAGATGTTTGTTTGGCAATGTTCCTTGATTAGAAGACAACTTGGTTGGTTTATAGGCATGTGATACTATTTTGTGATATTGGCTGATTTGAAAAGATTGTATCTTCAACATGGACAAGAGGGGAGCTCTATTTTAGATCAGAGCACCCATGGCCCCCGTTCTAATAACCATTTTAATCAATACTAAGGAGGGTCAAGATGGGATCTTGGACCGCCCCAAATAGTATGGATGGTGACTTGTGGGTATGTCAAGCATGTGTTCAGAATCCATTGGGTTAAGCCAATTGCTTCATATGAATGGTTATCTATTCAATCAAGAAAAGAGTAAAAAAGAGAGCCTTGTATAATGTGAAGAAGTTTGTGTTGAAACATTATTTGGACCACTCTTGCTCTCTCAATTCATGAGTTAAGTTTTATTATGAGTATGGAAATGGATGTCTTCCCTCTCTCATGTATTTTTTATCCAAGGTGGAGCATGTATACACTTTACTTTTCATTCTTGCTGACTTTTCTCTTTGCAAGCACCATTGATGCATTAACCCCACAGAGTGATGTCTTACAAGGCATTACCGAAAGTAGGGATGATCAGAAATAGTCAAGTTGGTTAGTGATATCTGTGAGAGAGCCCTGATGTGCAGTCCTTGATACCTTAGATATCATATCCTTTACATCTTGTCATTTTTTACAGCCTCTTTCGACATCACCTTACTATCCTTTTACTATCACCTACATATCTACTTACAATATCTCTATATCTCTATCAAATCACCTTTTTTAACAACTCCCAAGTCCTTCTTCCACCTCTTGATCTTCCCCTTAGGACCCCATGATTTGTTATTAGCTAGATCTGATGGTACCGACCATGGTTGATACCATCTGGCTATATTTTCTAATAGCTGACGACATCAACCATGGTTGATACTGCCAACTATGAAGACTTGTAATAACTAATATTTGATGACATCTTATAAGCATCTTTTGAGAGCATTTCTCTATCATCACATCATCATCTATCGGTCTACTTAGGCTCGCCAAGCAGATCCTAAGGTCTTTAAGGTTTAAGAGTTAGTTTTATGTACACTTGGAGGACTATCTTTGGAGCATTAGGTCTAGGACACTCAAGAATAGAAGTTACACTAGCAAGGTCTATCAAATATTTGGAGACCCCAACTATAGTTTACTTAGGACTTCTTTCCATCCATCTTGTGGTCCCCCACATCAACTCTCTCATAAGCTACTACTAATCTTGGGGGTTTAATGCGCCAAAGGCGTCTTCACAAAGGTAAGGATTGTTGGAAACTAAGACACTGAGAGGGGGGGTGAATCAGTGTTTTATTAAATTTACTTTCTCAAATTAGCTATGATGAACACATAAAACCACACACAAGCAATTAACAAGAGAGTACACACAAAGACACCAATTTTAATGTGGGAAACCCAAACTGGGAAAAAACCCACTGAAACTAAGAACTAGGCTTGAGACAAAATTGTCCTGTAGTAGTTACATTGATTTCATGGTTGAGCTTCAACTCAACCTGGAGCTGCAACTCCAAACACTTAACTAAGCTGCCACATAGTCATTGACAGGCTTCAACCTATTTGGAAGCTTCAACTCCCAATTTTGGTTCAGCTACAACTAACCTTTAGTGAGCTACAACTCACAGGGAAGCTTCAACTCCCCAATTGCTAAGCTACCACTTAGACTTGTTTACAAAATTTGTAATATCCCCTTCCCAATTGAAGACCTTTGGCCTATTTTGTCAATCCGGCGACCAAAGGGTGAACACAAGGGTGACTTAAGTCACATTAAATTAGTATTAAGTGCTTAAAAGAAAAATGAAAAATTATTAAAGCACTTATATTAATTTGTTTGCTTAATAGAGAAAAGCACTTACAAATAAAAATGGTAGTCTCTAGAAAGTGCAATTTGCCTTGGAGCAAATATTTGAGGTTAGAGAAAGGTGCAATTTTATGTTTATTCTCCCTAGGGAGAAATGGCGACTTACCTTGAGGAGGAATAAGGGAAACATAGAAAGAACCAAATCCCATTTCATTGTGTATTCCTTCTAGGAAAAATGCAACCAGCTTTGGGAGGGAAAATAAGTATTAAATATCCTTTTGTATTCTCCCTAAGGGAAATGGCGACTTGTCCTAGGAAGGGAAAATGGAGGGTAGAAATTGCATAGAGAAAGTCGCTGCATGTTGATTGAATATTGTGGAGGTTGTTTTGGGTCTCCTCTCCTTAAAAGGAGAAGTCGACTTAAGGAGAGGAATTATATGCTATGCTTTTGTCTATTTGATTTGTGTCTTAAGCTTTTAGCTTTTGCATAAAAAAATTCTAAGGACGAAAAACCCTTAGTATTTTCCCTCTTGTGGACAAAAATCTCAAGAGTTGAGAGGAATTTCTACCCAAGGAATTCTATTGGGCTTTCACAGATTTCTTTTGTTATTCCAGCAGTGTTTTAATGAAGATTTGCATCAGATTTTTGTAAGGAAGGTTGTAGCAGTTGTTTATCAATTTTCACAAGGTGGAGCGACCTACTCTTTGGCTGTTCTGTGTTGTTTGGAAGACACTATAGGTCTGCAATTTATTGCTGTCTATGGTACTAAATTTTGAGGACCAAAAATAAGTACTTTTAATATTTTTGGAGGGTTTATTAAAGCTGTTTCAGTCCACTTCCATCTGCAGATTTCTGCATTATTTTTCCAGTATCTTATGGTGCTAAAAATCAGTTTTAATTCATGTTTGGGCTGATAAGATTGTAGGGATCGGCTGATAAGATTGTAGGGATAGGTTTGGAGTTAAACTATATGCATTTACCTACTGTTTCCTCTAACTACACTAATCGTCATTTTTGCTAACTAATGGCAGCAGTTAAATATATGAATTTTGCATGACTTGGTATATGTGCTTCGATCTGTGTTGGTCTCATAAGTTTTGCAATATAAATTAGAAGTGATTAATAACAAACTGTGGGCTGTTTAGTGGAAGTTTTATGCCAAACCCAAGTCGCATTTTTCAGGATAGATATAGGTCTACATCATTAAAATCTGATTGGTTTGCGGTAGACTTGCATTTTGGTTGTGGGCTTTGCCTAAAATCCAGTTGGAGTCAAATATGTCCATTTGGGGACATTACAAAATTTGGTCACACTTAGTTTGCTATCTCATACAGCTGATACTGACCTCTAAATTAGCTCTTCTCTGCTTCTCAATTCTGCGCCTTATTCTCCTTTCTTTTCTGATCAATTCAATATCCAGTCTGTGTCATACTAGGCTCACTAGCATCTGCATGTCATGTTTTCACTCTCTCTCCTCACCTGCTCACTATCAACTTCTGTCATACAAGATTCAGCTCAATCAACCTGCTTCTGTCTAGAGTTATATACACTTGAATTACACAATCAAACCTATGCTCCTAATGTATTCAATTCTGATTCTGATACAAACTTACCTTGCATCATGACACTCCTATCAAGGCTCTCTTCTTCCCTGTTGCATACTCTGAATCACGTTTGTATTTTCACAAGGCTTTTCCCTTCATATACGTCTCAGACAGAGAAAAACATCTATATGCCTGTTTTATCTTTTACTAAACACTATTCTTAGTCACCTTGTTCTCTGCCCTATTCTCTGTTTTCTTCCTTTTTACCTCAGCATATCAACATCTCTCATCAAAATCACTTTGTTCAACCTTGCTCTCATTGTTTCATAGTCTCCTACCTAGACTTCAAGCACTTCTCAATTTCACTCCCAACATCATCTCTTTACATAAATGTTTTGCTTTCTTATGTGCTACTGCCCCTGCACCTTATCTTAGGTTCTCACACCTTTCTCTATATTGCATCACAACACTATATCACTGTTACTCATTCCATTTTCAATACTACTTTCATTTTCTCTAGCTCATCTCATGGAAGACTATCTCTTCCATTTCTTGTCATTTTCTTCACCTGAAGATATCTATTGCTTCCATAACTTCTCAATCCACTTTCACAGTTACATGGTTTTCTTTTATGTATTCAAAACCAAAAAATTTCAGTTATCAGGCTTTTCACATTCTATGTAACACACTACCTACTCTCTTGCTCGTACTATATATAACATCTCCATTTTTAACTTCAAACATCTATTCATATTACTGGTTTTTAGACTTTTTCACAATGTTAGACCTTTCATATTCTTGGCTTTTTGGTTTCATAAGCCCTTTGAACTTTGTTCATTGTACTTTGACCATGAAGAGACTTTTCATGTTCGTATTCGAGCTACCTGAGAAGATCATGTGATTGAAACTGACAAAGAAGACCATTAGACTTCTCCTTCACTTTGAGTGAGGGACAATATTTCAACTTTTTGTTCTCTTGAGATCACAGGTTCACATGGATAAAGCATGCTTAATACCACAGACATAGAATCAAAAACCTTGTCATGATACAGGAACTACTGAGGCTTTGAGCTACAAACATTTCAACCATCTACCTTGGATGTCAAGTGTACCATACTCTACAATTGTGGTCATTTCTTGAAGATAATAAGACTTATGCAGTCTCCTAAGACAGTATTCAAGTGACCGTTCACAAACTTTCCAATGTCATATATATAACACAAGCTTTCAAATCAATTCAACCGAAATTGAGATCAACCACACATGGATGTGCTCTATCTTATCCATTTGAATCTTCTTATGAAAACTCAGGTCCTTAAAACGAAGAAATAATACTCACAATTGATTGAACGTTCTGTGCAGGACTGAGAAACGAACCTTCAAGCAACTGTCAGAAAATTCTCTTTCGTGGCTTGATGAAATCATTTGAAACTTTTTGCAATGTGATCACGACCCCAATACAGACCTTTGCTCAAATTTTCAGGAATTTTCGATTGATGGAACGTGTGTTTCGACCATTTTTGTCTTCAAAACCATAGTTTCAGGGTTATAATCACTGTAGACACCCGAGACCCTTAAAACATGATTTTCTTGGCTACTTCTTGATGAAGCTCAAAAATTCCACCTCCTGTGGACTTGTGGGAGAGTGTGCAATCTTCTTCATGCAGTCCTTGATCTGAATCACTTCAAATTACTTCCCAGAATTCACCACAACAGTGCACAGAATACTGAAACATATGATAATGTCTTACATGCAAAGAAAAAACCTGACCTTTGTGCCTAAGAAGACATTCTAAAGAGTGAAGTGAAGAAATTCAGTATTCAACATTGAGGGTTAAACATTCTTTCAGTGCACAGAGCATGCCAACATTCCAAGTTGACACATTCTCAGTCCAAGACAACCTTACAAGGTAACCTACAACCCATACTCAGTCCACCAATGAGCTTTGCCAATACCAAATGTAGCACTGCCATATTCACACTAGCTTGGAAACATGATAAAGAGCATGAGATCCATCAACTTATCCACAAATTCTCTGAAGCTAGGCAGAAAGGATGTCACAGACCTTGAAATCAGTTTGGACAGATCAAACTTCAACCATGGAGGATGCTCCTCCTAGAAGGCAGAGGTTGAGACAAGATGAAAGATACTCCACTTTACCATATGAAAATCATTGAGACACTTTACATGTTCTTGAAGAGGAAAAAAAGTCAACTGAATCTTCAGAAGTTGGTGTAAGACTCTTCTTGTGACTGAACTCTCTCTGTGTCCCTAGAGAGTGCAACATGTGCCATGAAAGAGCTTGAGGGAGAGTATCATTCTTGAAGAACCTCGAATGTATTAGAAACATGATATCACCATTGACTTACCATGAAACATGTTAAAAATGCTCAAACACAAGATTGAGGCACTACAGACCACTTTTACCTCCATTGATTCAAAGATGGCTTGGGACGAGAAAAAAACAAGGCTAGAAAGTGCTCATAAGTTCTTTGAAGCTTTGCCCAAATTGGCTCAAACTTTTTGCAATATTTCAGGCTTGGAATCCTCTCTAAAAAGTTCTTCTATGATTTATTTGAAGGAATCTTCATATTTTTGCTTGGGTGCTAAGAAGACAGACAGCTTATTTTGCATTTTTCAAAGAACCAGTTTTGGAAAAACTAGCATAACTTTCACATACCTCTTCAAAACTTGATGAAATTTGGCATGGAGCACTACAAGACACCCCTCTAACTCTCCATAGGTTGGTTAGCCATAGTTTTACCTGTACCTCTCATACCTGACTCGTTTGCATCAGCCTACACTGTCAATCCTCAAGGCCAACTTTGGTGAACTTTTGAAATTTGCCTCCAGGCGCTAAAATACACCTTGTTGTTGCTCATACAAACCCTAGACAACATTCCTAGGCTCCTCCCATGATCACATTGCCTTGTCATGACCTGTACCAACCTTTCACACCTCCTTAGGCTCTAGAAACAAGCCTAAATGAGCTAGTTTCAATTGAGACTTCCACCAAATGACCTAGACTTCACTGGGAGAGCTTTTTCCCATGCTAATATCATCATATCTGACCTGTAGTTCCTTTGAGCCAAGCCTACCAACCATGTCCATGCTTCCAATGGACTCCTATCTCACAAACCAAGCCTGCAGAACACTGAAATTGTCCTAAAACCATCCTGAATGCTCACTAAACCACTGAGAAGGCACTACCAATCAACCTTCATGTCTTTGACTGAGCTTCACTTCACCATTCACTCATTTGCCATCGATGCCACTTGACATCATTGACAACACCAGTGACCAGGGTTCAACAAGGATATCTAATTTTCCGTTTCCTTTATGTTACTACCATGATTTGTCACATCCCCAAATTAAAAAAAAAAAAAAAACATGTTTTGGAAACATTTAGATCAACAGGTGGATGTTGCCACATTTACTATAGCATGATAGATTGTTTTGATTTGTTTCGGTTAGCATTATAACATGTTTTAGGATTAAATCATTATTATCCGTTGATTTAGTATCTGATAGTGTGGATTTACATTACAGTTATGGATTACTATTTATTTATGATGTTTTGCTTCATTTCGATTGATTTGACTATATTGAATAGATAATGCACTGAGTATTGTTGTCTACTTGTGTGCAGATATTCTCCAGGGAGAGAAAGGGTGTCATCAAGCAGAGATAGGAAGATGGAGATAATGGGTATGGACAGAGAGGTTCCATGTGTAATTTAGTACTTGGGAAATGGTGTTAAAAATTGTAAGTTGTTGTAGATTCCCTCTTGTTATTTGGTCTTATTTTATACGTCTCACTTTGTGCGATAGGATTGATATAGTCGCATTGCAGCGACGAGTCAACATTATGCACTCTCGTTATGACGAGAAACGCAACACCACTTAATGACACTTGTCATGTAACGCATTGTCACTATACAACAATAACACACATCGTTATTGCGACACTTCATGCTCACTTACTTGGTCTGCGCGTAAAATGATAATTTTGACAAAAAATATAAACAAGAAAAAAAAATGGCATTATTTATTGCTAGTTCTAACAAAATGGTGTTTTCGTTACTGGGGTAACATAGTTGGATGGTCCTATGGGCCTTATGCATTATCTAAGTTTATTCTCCATTGTAGTCCATTGACGATCCAACCAAGTTTGCATTTGCATTAAAACCTTACCTTGTAACCAACTGATTTTCATATCGCATTACTTTAGCAAGATCATGCCATGTTGAGCTACCTTGCATTGAGTTACCTTGTGAACCGAGCTACGTGGGCTCGTTACACACTCAACTGAGCTCATATATTATTGAGCCATTTGTATTTGCATCACATTATATTACTTTACATCGCAGTGTATGGCCTTACGAATCGATCTTCATACAATTCGTAACCAAATCACCGCATTGCAAAATCACATTTATTATACTTAAACATTGAAATGCTTTAAAGTATATATGCTACAAACCTCTCTCGCACATCACATATTTGGGACTAATAATAGTTGAAGATATATGCAAAATTATATTTTTTTAGATGAGAGTATTTTAATACTCATAAACGAAGACATGTTTTTATATAGGAAAGAGAGATTTATTAATAAAAATGCAATGTAATGTCCCTCTTTCTCGAATAAATTTATTGAAGACCTTTGGCCTTTTTGTCTACCCGACGGCCAAAGGGTGAGCTCTAGGGTGACTTAAGTTTTATTAATTTTATTATATTGTGCTAAAGTTAAAATATAACATTATAAAAGCACATATAATAAATTAATAAACTTAACATTAAAAATAAAACTTAGGAAAGTGCATTAAAAATAAAAGCACTTAATTAAAATGTACTTCCTAAGGGAAAATGCGACTAGCTCAAGGGAGTTAAAAAATTAGAAAAGTGTGCCAACTTCCCATTAAAAAAATGTGACTTGGCCTATGGGAGTGCAACGGAGGGAAAGAAGCTCATTGGATGTGATGGAGGTCATCTTGGGTCCCATTTCCTATATAAAGAAGAAGTCGACCTGCTAGAGGCATTCCAGATTTTTAATTGATATTTCTCTTTGCATTGGAAGCTCTGAGCTTTTTGCAAATAAATCCAAGGACGAAAACCCTTAGGATTTACCTCTCTTGTGGACGAAAACCCCAAGAGCATTGAGAGGGATTTCTACTCAGGAAATTCCATTGTTCTTCACAGATTTTTATCATTCCAGCAGTGTGTGTTGAAGAAATAAATTGCAGCAGCTATTATTATATTTGCCAAGTTGGAGCGACCCATCTTTTGTCTACTGTGAGCTGTTGTGGAGTCATTCCAGGTCTGAAATTATTTACTATCTATTGTACTGCATTTTTGGAATCAGAAAGAAGTAATTTCAGAATTTTTGGAAGGGTTTTAAAAGGTATTTTCAGTCAGATTTATATGCAGATTTCTAGACTGTTTTGCAGCCATTATTTGCCTCTAAAAATTCAGATTTAATGCATATTTGGGCTGCTAATAATATAGAAATCAGTTTTGATAGAAATAATATTATTTGAGTGAGTATTTGTGGAGGTTTTCCCAAAAACCCTAGTCGCCATTTTTAAAGTATAATTGCAGCAGTTGGTAAAGCTATTTTTTTTGCATGATCTTTTGAGCTATTAGTGTTGGTTATGCTTTATTGTTGTTATCTAACGTTGTAAGCAAGGATCCAAGCCCTAAGCCAATCAAAAAAAATTAAGGATAGCATAGGTGGGGATCTTTCAGTGGTATCAGAGCAATGTTCCTCCTACCTGCAGGGTTCTGATTTGATTCTATGCAACCACGAGAGATTGGTCCACACAAGTATTACACACATAGACGAGCACGACTAGAGGTTGGTCTTGAAACAGGTGTTAGAGCTGAAACCATGGGTGATAGACAGGAAGGTCCTCATAGCCCTCCCCGGGATGAGCAAGCGGATCCGAGATAGAGAACTTTTTAGGACAATGGTAGCCACCCAACAACAGTTGATTCAGTCCATGGAACGTATGGGCTCTACTCTGGACAGGTTGGCATTGGATAGGCCAAGAGATAGATATGACAGGAGAGACAGATCCATATCAGTTGCCAGTAGTCACAGGAGGCACAGTAGATCACCTTCGGAGATTGGTAGTGTGAGGGGATCTCCTCGCCATGAGAGGAGGCACACTCATACAGATGAGAGGAGGCCTACCCGGACAACAGATAGGCCTATGCAGCCCAGTTTCTTGCCTAGAAATGAACCACCGGAGGTTGAAGATCCACTTGAGGAAGTGGCCTTCCAGGACAATGTTATGGCAGCTAGTGATGAGTGGAGGAATCTACCACAACATGTGAGGGATGTTTTTCCCCTTCCGCAGTATTGTGCACAAAGGAGAGATAGTTTGAGGGCCAGACAGGATAGGAGGCCTAGATCACATCAGAATAAGGGAGCTGAAGCAGGCTACCAACAAGGTGACTCTTTCCACCTTTGATGGGAGTGGGAAGATCAGTGCCAGAGCTTGGATTCATAAGCTCGACACGTATCTTACCCTTAAGCCTATGCAGGAGCAGGAGGCTATTAGTTCGCCACTCTACACCTTGAGGGAGTAGCATATGATTGGTGGCATCATGGGCTGGTCACACAGAACCATGATCTTTGCGGTCTTACAGGGAGTTCAGTGAGAGATTGATTGCGAGATTTGATCGCAAGGACGTGGAGCTATACTACAGAGATTTGGCCCAGCTCCAACAGACTGGACATGTTGATGCCTACATCAACGAATTTCAGCGCATAGCAGTGATGGTCCCGGAGATGCCGAGAAAAGGGTAGTGATGCTATTCATAGAGGGGCTTCATGATAGGATGAGAGGATTGGTCAAGGCTCTTAAGCCTAGGACGTTGCATGATGCCATTCAGACAACATTAGATTTGGACACATCCCCCACTTCTTATCAGCCCAATAAGAAGTTTTCCACGAGCTCCAGACCATTTCGGCGCTCTACTATTCAGCAGAAGAGTGCACCCCCTCCTAAGGTGGATCAGGATACTCGTAATGAGTTGAGGAGGAAGAAGCTTTGCTTTCATTGTAAGGATCATTGGGAGCCTGGACATCGCTGCCTTGGTAAAGGCAAGGTGCACCTCATTGAGGTGGTTTCAGATGAGGATGATGAGCACTTACCAGATATAGATGCAGAGGGCAACGATGGCGGTCATGATGCACATGAGGAGCAGCCCCAGATAGAGCTTGGAGAGAATGAGGCATTAGGTTCATCCAATGTTACTATTGCTTCACTTTCAGGAGTCCCTAGATACCATCCTTTTAGGCTGAAAGGAGTAATCAAGGGGCAACGGATGGTTTGTTTGATAGACAGTGGAGCTACGCACAACTTCATAGATGAGGGGTTAGCTGCGAAGCGAGGATTACAGGTTGAGGACTTTGAGGGGTTTAATGTACGAGTTGCAGACGGATTTGCTATGAGTTGCACTAAGAGGATTCCTCAGCTTAGCATCCAGTTGGGAGACTACACATTGACCGATGATTTCTATGTAGTAGGTCTTGGTGAGATTGATGCAGTGTTGGGTATTTAGTGGCTACAGTCCCTTGGTAGGTATGTGCAGGATTTCAGGAGGATGGAGTTAGAGTTTATGGTGGATGGGAAGAAGATTGTGCTTAGGGCTCTTTCTGATGGTGGGCCTAGAGTTGTTTCAACACATAGGATGGAGTCCATTGTCAGACATGGAGAGGTTGCATGGGCAGCCCAATGCTTCATTTCATCCAAATCTTCTTCAGATAGTGGACAGCCCTTTCATGTGGATATCCAGTCAGTATTGGATAAGCACGACCCAGTTTTTGGTGACATTCCTCCAGGTAGACCACCAGACAGGGGATTTGAGCATGTCATAGAGCTAGAGGAGGGTGCCAAGCCCGTGATTACTACACCTTATCGCCATCCTAAGAAATTCAAGGATGAGATAGAGAAGGCCATCAGAGAGCTCTTGGATATGGGACATATCCGTCCTAGTTCTAGCCCTTTTGCTTCTTCAGTTGTATTGGTGAAGAAGAAGGACGGGACCATGAGGATGTGCATTGACTACCGTGCTCTCAACAAGAAGACTATCAAGAACAGGTATCCCATTCCTCGCATAGATGAGCTATTGGATGAGTTGCATGGAGCTATCTATTTTTTGAAGATTGATCTTCGATCAGGATACCATCAGATTCGTGTTCGTGAAGAGGATATTCACAAGACAACATTCAGATGTCACTACGGGCACTATGAGTTTTTGGTGATGCCATTCGGCCTCACTAATGCACCTGCTACATTCCAATCATGCATGAACCATCTCTTCAACAGACAGTTGAGGAAGTTTGTGCTAGTATTTTTCGATGACATTCTGATTTACAGCAGGACATGGGAGGAGCATTTGAGGCATCTTGATGAGGTACTTAGCATCATGGAGACACAATCTCTATTTGCTAAGATGTCCAAATGTGAATTTGGACTTACAAAGATTTTGTATCTTGGGCACGTCATTGGGGCCAACGGGGTCAAGGTTCATCAGGAGAAGATACAAGCTATGCAGGATTGGCCGCCACCTAGGAACATTTCAGACTTGCGTGGATTCCTAGGATTATGTGGTTACTACAGGAGGTTTGTTAGAGGCTATTCCGAGCTTGCAGCTCCATTGACAGATCTTACACGGAAGGGGGCATTTAGATGGACAGATGAGGCACAAGTGGTATTTGATAGGCTCAAGGTGGTTATGAGCACTTGTCCAGTTTTGGCTCTTCCGGATTTCTCTCGGCCCTTCATATTGGAGTGTGATGCTTCTGGTTTGGGTATTGGTGCAGTTCTTATGCAGGACCGCCATCCTATTGCCTACGAGAGTAGGAAGTTGAGAGACAATGAGAGGTTGTACTCCACCTATGATAAGGAGATGCTTGCCATTATGCATGCCTTGGCGAAATTTAGACAGTATTTGGTAGGTGGGAAGTTTGTGGTGAGGACCGACCACAACAACTTGAAATATTTTTTGGAACAAAAGGAGCTCAATGAAAGGCAGCAAAAGTGGGTCAGTAGGATCCAGGCGTATGATTTTGACATTGAGTATGTCAAAGGTAAAAAGAATGTAGTGGCTGATGCACTTTCTAGGAAGCCACATCTTGCTGCCCTATGTTCTTTGAGCGAGATTTCAGCAGATTGGAAATCTCAACTATTAGTTGAGTATTCCAAAAATTCTTTGGCGTGTGAGATTATGGATGGTAAGATTCAGGATGAGCGATACAAGGTAATAACTGATTTGATTTATTATAAGGGCAGAATTTATCTAGTTCCTGAATCTAAGCTTAAGGGAAAGATTCTACATGCCTTCCATGATGCACCACTTGCAGGACATCCAGGGTATTTCAAGACATACAGGCAGGTTAGAGAGAGATTCTCTTGGAAGGGTCTCAAAGAAGATGTTCTATGCCATGTTCGTGAGTGTGTGACTTGTCAACAAAACAAGTCAGAGCATACTTTTCCAGCAAGTTTATTGCAGCCCTTGCCAATTCCAGAGCAGAAATGGGAAAGTATTTCGATGGATTTTATTACAGGTCTTCCCATAGTGCAGGGGAACGATCACATTTATGCAGTGGTTGACATGTTGACAAAGTATGCACACTTCTTCGCCATCCCAACCAGCTTTAAGGCACCACATGTGGCTGATTTGTTCTTCCGAGAAGTATTCAAATTGCATGGACTTCTGAAGAACATTGTTAGTGATCGGGATAGCAGGTTTTTGAGCATCTTTTGGCAGGAGCTTTTCCGACTGGTTGGTACAAAATTGACTCCGAGTACGAGTTATCACTCTCAGACAGATGGACAGACAAAGATTGTGAACAAATGGATAGAGGGTTATCTTCGCAACTATGTTTCGGGGCAGCAAAAGGCATGGGTGAAACGGATGTATTTATGTGAGTATTGCTATAATACTACTTACCACATGTCTATTGGTATGACCCCTTCCGAGCATTGTATGGGTATGATGCGGCATCATTCGTTGATTTGGCTTTTGGGGACAGTAGAGCTCCTAAGGCTCGGGAGTGTTTACAGGATAGTCAGGATATCCTTAAGGTACTTAAGGACAATATTCAGCATGCCCAGAACCAGCAGAAGATGTATGCGGACCGGCACAGGATTGAGAGATCATTTGAGGTGGGAGACATGGTATTTTTGCGTCTACAACCATATAGACAGAGTACTCTCAAGAAGAGTGGTGCAGAAAAGCTTAAGCCTCGGTTTTATGGTCTGTACAGAGTGTTGAGGAGAGTTGGAGAGGTAGCTTATGAGTTGGAGTTACCTTCTGAAAGTAAGATACACAATGTTTTTCATGTGTCTTGCTTAAAGAAGGCATTGGGGCAGCACGTGGTATCTTCTGCTGAGTTGCCACCCTTGGATGAGGAGGGGAGATTGGATCTAGTTCTTGAGGAGATCCTGGACAGGAGAGAGAGGAGATTGAGGAGTAGAGTGATTCAGGAGTACCTGGTTAGGTGGAGAGATTTGCCATTGGAGGATGCTACATGGGAAGGAGAGTCTATACTTCAACATCCAGCTTTACAGTTGCTTGGGGGACAAGCAATCCCGGGAAGGGAGGACTGTAATGTCCCTCTTTCTCGAATAAATTTATTGAAGACCTTTGGCCTTTTTTGTCTACCCGACGGCCAAAGGGTGAGCTCTAGGGTGACTTAAGTTTTATTAATTTTATGGTATTGTGCTAAAGTTAAAATATAACATTATAAAAGCACATATAATAAATTAATAAACTTAACATTAAAAATAAAACTTAGGAAAGTGCATTAAAAATAAAAGCACTTAATTAAAATGTACTTCCTAAGGGAAAATGCGACTAGCTCAAGGGAGTTAAAAAATTAGAAAAGTGTGCCAAAGATTCCCATTAAAAAATGTGACTTGGCCTATGGGAGTGCAACGGAGGGAAAGAAGCTCATTGGATGTGATGGAGGTCATCTTGGGTCCCATTTCCTATATAAAGAAGAAGTCGACCTGCTAGAGGGCATTCCATATTTTTAATTGATATTTTCTCTTTGCATTGGAAGCTCTGAGCTTTTTGCAAATAAATCCAAGGACGAAAACCCTTAGGATTTACCTCTCTTGTGGACGAAAACCCCAAGAGCATTGAGAGGGATTTCTACTCAGGAAATTCCATTGTTCTTCACAGATTTTTATCATTCCAGTAGTGTGTGTTGAAGAAATAAATTGCAGCAGCTATTATTATATTTGC
This sequence comes from Taxus chinensis, assembly GCA_019776745.2. NCBI lineage: Eukaryota > Viridiplantae > Streptophyta > Pinopsida > Cupressales > Taxaceae > Taxus > Taxus chinensis. The sequence goes on from CM034153.1 coordinate 609,788,764, forward strand.
CAAGGTGGAGCGACCCATCTTTTGTCTACTGTGAGCTGTTGTGGAGTCATTCCAGGTCTGAAATTATTTACTATCTATTGTACTGCATTTTTGGAATCAGAAAGAAGTAATTTCAAAATTTTTGGAAGGGTTTTTAAAGGTATTTTCAGTCAGATTTATATGCAGATTTCTAGACTGTTTTGCAGCCATTATTTGCCTCTAAAAATTCAGATTTAATGCATGTTCAGGCTGTTAATAATATAGAAATCAGTTTTGATAGAAATAATATTATTTGAGTGCGGTTTGTGGAAATTTTCCCAAAAACCCTAGTCGCCATTTTTAAAGTATAATTGCAGCAGTTGGTAAATCTGATCTTTTTGCATGATCCTTTGAGCTATTAGTGTTGGTTATGCTTTATTGTTGTTATCTAACGTTGTAAGCAAGGATGCAAGCCCTAATCCAATAAAAAAAAATTAAGGACAGCATAGGTGGGGATCTTTCAATTAATAGAGCTGTATTTTTTTGGTAAAACGGAAGGAAAGTATTTATTAAAATGTATGGAGGATTTGTTTGGAGAAGTTTCAAGCGGCCATGAGGAAAAGCTTTAATAAAAACCGCAGGAAAAAATTTAGAAACTCCCAGATTTGGACAACAAGGTGAGTTACACGGAAATTTAAACTGGAAGTTTACACCAGGGATCAAGGCTTAGAGATACCCGACACAGAGAGTCAAAACGGTTGAGGCCAGGATTGTTCCCTGGGTGACTTTGATGGCATGGATGCCCCTTACTTGTAGCTGCTTAATTTGAAGGTGATCACTAGTTTAGTTGTATGCTTACTCGTAATTGTAAATCCGCGAAGCATGAGCAGAGATGCCAACAATCTATGTAATCTAGTGCCTAAATGAGTGCACTACTCATAAAAAAAACAATAAATTTAAATTTAGAAATAGCCAGATTTGAATGACAACGCAAGTTGCATGGAAATTTAGAACCCAAGTTTTAAATTTAATAAAATCTAATTATAAATGGAAGTGCATGAGAAAGTATAGGAGAGGGCAAGAAGAAAATTGATGAAGAAAAAAATATAAAACGAAGGATACATACACGAGGAAGGAGCATGCACAAACCTGAGAGACATGCACTTTAGGAACACAGATATACAAAGTTCAAACTATGGAGAAAACATGCAAATTCAAAAAGATTATGAGATAAGTTGCGGGTTTATCAACAAGGAGAAAATATTAAAATTTAATAGGAGATTGGAAGAATATGTCACCGCCAAGATATGCAGACTTGAATAAAGTAAGGATACTTCTAGGAAGCAATCCAACACTAGAGGGGAAAGAAAAATTGACAGGAGGTGGAGCACGTAAAGTCACAAGTTCTTCTTCATCCCTTGTATGTCTTCAAACAACTCACGAACTAGCAGCAATAAGTTTTCAACAGCTGTTGGAAACTAATGGAAAACATAGCTAACTCCTTGAATTTTGATGCTCAATGGAAACCCCTAAATGGAGAATCCTCATAACATAGAAGAAAAGTTTTTGTTCTCCTTCTAGATCTCGAAGAGGGTTTTCGTCCTCTAGAGAATACTTCAATGGATTTTCATCCTTTGAAGTATTTTTGCAAAGCTCTCAAGCTCAGACAAAAATTAAAATTTGTATAAAATAAAAGAGATATCTCTCCAAGCCACGTCGACTTGCTTTTATAGGAAAACTTGGCTTAGTAGCCACCCACAAGCACCAATCACATGTTTTTCCCCACATTTAATTCTTTTTGGCCTTGTCACATCCCCAACATGGGTCACATTTTTCCCCTAGGGGAAATAAAAATATAAAGTGACTTCTTTCCCTTTTCTTTTCTAATTTCACTTTATCTTTTCTTTTCTCTTTATTTTAATTAAGTCATTGATAAATTAATATAAGTGTTTTTTATAAAGTTTATTTTTTTATGCACTTTATAACGATTTATTAAGACTATAGTTTCCCTTTCTAACACCCCTTAGCCGTCGTGAAACAAAATTGGGCTAAAGGTCTTCGACGGGATTATCTTAGGAAGTGGGCACATTTCAACCAACTGCTGTGCTATTACAAAACCCTGAAAGTGCATTACAATAAGTATAGGCTAGAATAGGGAGAAAAGGAAGAGAAACTGTTTGCAGTCATTACTCCACCTGTCCTGTTACTTTAGGTGGAACTGCAACCATAAGAAGGACGAAATTGCTATTTCCCACACCGTCGAATAAGCAATATTGTGGTTACAAAACTGCAACTAACAATTATACAACTGCCACCCTGCCTACTGATGGTTTCACAACAGTCAGCTTTATAATTTGTTCCACTCTGTTTTCCAAGGAACCGCTTCAACTAAATTCTGAATCTAAGGTGTCTGAATCACCTTACACCTTCCTAAGTCTCTATAGACACTTGTACCATCTGTTCTTACTGTGTTTTTTACTAATTCATCATGTTAGGAATGTATCAGAGTGTTCTCAGGTCACATGCTCAATTCTATTAGTGAGTGGGAACAGTGACTTGGCTAAATTTCACTTTCTTTCATAAGCCGATTTGGATCATCTTTAACTTATTCCCATACAGAAGTATATATATACTTGTAATGCAATTTCAGAATCCAAAGTATAGATCATTCATATCTAATCTTTCTCATAGCACACACTAACATAGCATTGGCTGAGCGCTAGAATAATCTTACAACAAAACAAAACAAAACAAAAAACTAGCAGCATCAAAAAAATGGTTATTCTTTCAGCCTCCAAGAGGTAAGCTCTTAAAATAATTTTATTGAATGATATGTCTGACCATGCAAGTGCAAACAGATGCTAAATTCAAGATGTAGCCCATCTATTTATTAACCACTAGGTTGTAAAACAGTCCAAATAATTTTCTTCATTTGTATGCACAAAGCCTAACTCTTCATTCAACATGTGTAAATTGTTTAAATGATATGCATGCGCTTCGATTAAAATGATAATGAAATGGAAAGGACATTCACAAATGTATATCCACCCTAAATCAAATTGAACCAAAAAAACAAAGAAAAGAGTTGACTAGGATATAGTACCCCACACAACATCTACACAACAATTACTTAGAAAATGAATAAAGAAGCATGATGGGGAGGAGGATCTAGTCACACTAAAACCAGAGTAAAGGGCGTGTTCCAATATCAAGAGAAGTAGCACACCTTAACAATGTTATCAATTGCCTTGTATGCAGCGCCTACTGGGCCAGCTCCAATACCATGTGCAGAATGCTCTTTTCCATCTGGACCTTCCAATTTTACAAACACTGTAGAAATGCCCCATGTTCCACAAGTAACCTGCATTTCAAAACTGCTCATAACTATTTCAAGCTTTGGTGTACACACCTCTTATTATGACTAGCTCTCACATTCTAGTTTACCAAGAAAAAGTATTGATATATGAAAAAATCCTTGAAACAAAGAGTACCTACCTGCAAATCAATGAGTGACCAGGTAACTCTAGGTCGGAGAACTTCATCCAATATTGGTTTCTTTGAGTCTTCCTCAAAGTGTGACTGCAACAAATAAAGAAACTTAAGAGTCGAGTACTTATTATTCAATGAAGTCCTACACCTATTATAATTATATGCTTAAAGACTAATGTCCAAATCAAAACAAGACTCAAAGATGGAATCAATAATAACCTAATCAGAAAAAAGATAACGCTGTAAAGAATGTTGACAAGAACATTTTGAATATTAATCACTAACAATAAAATTCTTGCCATGCTTACCAAATGAGTTTAACACAAAGACTGCCTAAAACAATTAAAAGAATCTCAAAACACGCTCCAAAAGCTGAAAGATAAAAATGAAAAGTTGTATTGTTAGAATCATAATGACCACAGAAGCCAAAATTTACGGACTAAATAATTTTTAAATCATAGGCTGTGAATCTTTCTATTTCATAGAACAAAAAATCAAAACCTTATATCCATATATTCCAATATTTGTATTAAAGCATACGATTTACAGTTAGTTCTTGTATGTAAAATAGAAAATCCAGTAAATTTTATATAGAAAATTTGGAAAATTGTACCAATTGGCAAATCTATATTTTCATCCGGCAGGACATGGTCTAGCAGCAAGGCCAGAGAAATTGCCATGATCATGACACGGGTTCTATCCCCCATTGGACATGCCCTCACCACAGCTCACTGCCTGTCCCCATCTCATCTGACAGGACATGAAGTCAGGTGATAAACCGCACCCCATCAAGATGAGGGAATGCAAGTTTTGGGTGAATTCTAATAGAATAAAAGAACCCTTGAACTCCCGCTTCTAAATCAATAAGTTTCCCAACTTTGATGATGCACTATGAGGTCTCGAGAGAATAGTGTTTCCAATTTACCTAACAAAAAAACAATCTAATGTTTGAAAAAGTGGTAAAAAATTAGCGTTGGTGAAGATTAATTGTCTAATACCCAAGCAAAATATTGTTTCTTAGACTAGCATGTCAAATGCATATAAATACATTAATAAAGTATGCCCTTGACTATATAAATACATTAATACATTAGAAATGTTGGTTATCATGCATGCCTTGACTAAATTTAGACAATATTTGGTATGTGGAAAATTTGTGGTCAAATCTGATCACAATAGTTTGAGATACTTTTTGGGGCAAAAGGAATTAAATGATAGACAACAAAAATGAGTGAGTAAGCTCCAAGCCTATGATTTTGATATTGAGTTTGTTAAAGGGAAAAACAACATAGTTGCTAATGCTTTGTCTAGAAAGCCCATGTTGTGTTCTCTAACAGAAATTGCAGTGGAATGGAAGGATCACATCATAGTGGAATATGCCAAGAATGAGTTCACAACCACCATAATTGAAGCTACATTGAATGGTGAAAAATACAAAGTAGTGGATGGGCTAATTTTGTATAGGAATGGTGTCTTTTTAGTACAAGATTCCAAGGTGAAACACAAAATTTTGAAGGTTGTCCACGATTCTCCTTTGGCAGGGCACCAAGGCTTCTTCAAGACCTACAAGCAAGCAAGAGAGGTATTTTTGGAAGGGCCTCAAAGATGAAGTATTGCAGCATATTAGAGAGCGTCTTACATGCCAAAGAAATAAGGTTGAGCATGAGTTTTCAGCTGGTTTATTGCTGCCACTACCCATTCCCAATTAAAAATGGGAAAGCATATCCATGGACTTCATCACGGGGTCGCCCTTAGTCCGAGGTACGAGTTGTTTGTTTTAGTGGTTAATAGACTCACAAAATTTGCTCATTTCATGCCACTTCCAACTAAGTATGACGCTCCATTGGTGGCTGATATGTTTTTCAAAATAGTGTTTAGATTGCATGGGCTACCAAAGAATATTGTTTGTGATAGGGGCAGCAGGTTTTTGAGTCAATTTTGGCAAGAAATTTTCAGATTGGTAGGTACAGAGTTGACTCCAAGCACTAGCTATCATCCACAAACAGATGGGCAAACCGAAGCAGTCAATAAATGGGTGGAAGGATACTTGAGAAGCTTCATTTCCGGGAAGCAGTTCTCATGGATAAAATGGCTATATATGTGTGAGTATTGCTACAACACTTCTCATCACATGTCTAATGGCATGACTCCTTTCAAGGCTCTATATGGGTATGATGCTTTTTCATTCATACATGTGGTTCTAACCGATAGTAGAGTGCTCGGGGCACAAGATTTGGTACAACAACATCAAGAAGTGTTACAAATGTGCAAAGAGAACCTCCAACATGCCCAAAACAGCAACATGTAGAGGGGAGTTTTGAGGTAGATGACATGGTCTTTTTGAGGCCGTAGCCTTACAGGCAAACTTCTATCAAGCAAAGTGGTAAGGAGAAGCTCAAGCCTCGTTTTTATGAGCCCTACAAAGTGCTAAGAAGAGTTGATGAGGTAGCATATGAGCTACAGCTACCAGAACATAGCAAGATTCATAATGTATTCCATGTTTCATGCCTTAAAAGAGCACTTGGCCAACATATAGTTCTTTCTCCAGATTTTTCACCCATGGATGATGAAGGAAAACTCATTTTGGTTCCAGAAGCTATCATTGATGTAAGAGAGAAAAGATTGAGAAACAGGAGCATAAAAAAGTATTTGGTTTGTTTGAATGACTTACCAATGAACAATGCCACTTGGGAAGATGCAGCAATTTTGGAGCATCCCAACCTACAATTGCTTGTAGGCAAGCAATTTCGGGAGGGGAGGACTATAATGTCCCCTTCTCAATATTAATTCTATGAAGATCCTTAGCCCAATTCTCTTCCCGGGGACTTAAGGGGTGTGAAAAAGGGGAGAAAGGTGGTGACTTTTATTTTAAGTTGCTAAAGTCATTTCTTATGTTTGTTTTATAAAGCAACTTATAAAAATGTCACTTAAAGTGATTAAGAGGAAAGAGGTAAAAGTCAATGAAGAAATAAAATTGGCAAATCATAAAAAAAATTAAATATAGAGTGGGGCGAAACATATGGGTGTTTCCCTTGGAGTTTGTGATAGGAAAAAAGATAAATAGAGGTGTGGGGAGCCATGGGGAGCATCTTTTGCCAATCTATTTTCTCTCTTTGCATGTTAAGCTATTTTTGCTTGCATCAAATCTTCTAAAGACGAAAACATTTAGGAGAAGAAGCCTTGGTGGAAAAAACCTCCGAGGTTTGAAGGTTGGGTTCGAAAACTCCTCAGCTTTGTGAGGTGGATCCACTCAGGGTTCACTATTGTGCTACACATCAGATCTGCAGTTAGTCGAAGGTTATAATTTAGATCTAGGACACTTTTTGGGCTGTTTTCACTCTATATCAGTTGCGTCTTCGACTGAATTTGTGATTTTGTGAGATTTGGATCAGCCAAACCTTTGTTATTTTCAAGCCATTTTGCAGCTGGAACAGTTCTGGGCACTTTTTGGCCAAAAACGGCCACCTAGGAGAGTGGTGCGACCCCTTTTGGAAGGGTATTTCATTGTTATTCGATATGTGGGTAATTGAAGACTTTTTGGCATGATTTAAAGGCAATTTCGACATCATTTTCCAGCCCTTTTTTGGTACAATTCTGTTAATAATCACTGTTGTTATTTTCTACACTGTTCTAGCCCTTGATTTATTTTTGTAAATTCATACAAGTGTAGAAAAATTCATGTTTCAATTGTAAGTTGTTCTTAGACCCCAAATCGCCATTTTTGGCCTTGTGGGTATCTTGGAAGGTGATTATTTGCATCAATAAAGTTATTTTCAGTCTGTTGTTCATTATTGTTTGTATTGATAGTTTGAAATCATTTTAGAATTAAATTTTTGTGGAGTTTTCAGTTATATAATTCAGATTTAAAAAGAGGGATATTACAAAGGAGATGCAGTGGGGTCATCGTTTTATTCCAACTCTTCATGAACACACTCTTCACTTCATTGTAGAAGTTTTCTTTAGGATCTTGCCCTTTTTTTGTATAACTTTTGTAATTTTGCCAAGCATGGAGTCAATTCTATCATAAATTTCTCCCATGCAGGTATTATTTGTATCTTCATATCTAATCATGGATAAAATAAGCTTTTATAAAATTGAGAAAATACTCAACTTTGTCCCACCAATCATCATCAAAGATCAACAATTTTATCCGATGAAATCTTTCTATATTCCCTTGCCTCCATGTAATCTATATGTTGTTAATCAACATGTTGTTTAGAGTCTCTTTTACCTTCACAAGTCATCTCAAGACGAGCATGTCACAAAAATTTCATCTTAGCAAGCTATAAAAAAGGAATTAAAACAACTTTATCAGTACAAATTTAAAACAAATCTAAACTATAAAAAGTTAGAACTTGGTAACGAATAATTTGTCCCCTTACCTTCAACAACTTCAACCTCGAGAATCTCCTAAAAATGGCCTAGGACGTGATAATTTGTGACAAACATCTTAATGTTATTTGCCTATGTATAAATTTGCTCTATCCATGGGATTTTTCCATTTTTTTGCAAAGCCTAATTGAGGGAGTGTACTACACAAAGTATTCAAAATATGCGTTCTAAATTTTCTTACATTGTTCGTGATAACTTCGACAACATTTTTGGGGGCCACTGACTAAATAGCCTCAATCAAACAATCAACAATTAACTGAACATCTTTTACATGGCTCTCACAATCAACAGTTTTTGAAATCATTTCCCCTTTCAGTGAATACTACAACAATGTTGATTAGGGTTTTATTTTGAGCATCTTTCCATCTATTTAAAATAATAAACACCCATTAATCCTTCAACGAATCCCTAATCAAATACAAAGAAATTTGTAGATAATTTTTTTTTCACCAAGAGTGATGTGTAAAACTTCTCGTTGTTAAGGCCTTTGTACCCTTGTGTCACCTCATTAATGGCTGTCACCATTTGTTGCCAATATGGAGACCACAACACATTACAGGTCAGCCCAAATGCATCAAAAAAACCAACTCATTCGCAATATCCCTCTTCTCAATGTTGAATGCTTGTTTCAATGGTCCTTTTGGTCTCTTTCATGAGGTGGTCTCTTCATCCAAAGGGAGTTTCAAGTGTTTAAGTTCAAGCTTCCGAAATTACCCTGCACTAGTAAAATTATTTTTATGGCATCTTCATCCAAGGGAGTTTCATGTGGCTAACAATGCACTAGTGGAGCCTCATACAATTACATTTACTACTCAGTACTAGTGCAATGTCTATTTTTGTTTAGAGGCTATTAATATGCAAAGAACCATAACAATTACAACAGAAAATTAATCAGCCTACACAATAAGTCATATCACAACAACAAGAATAAACAATGCAATAGATGTCTAGATTGATATAATCCGAATTTCAAGAACATTTATCATCATCTTGTAACTGACTATGCATCAACAAAATTATTTTACAACATTTTTATTTCATGCTTAAACTAGCAAAGTGTGAGGGAATAAACACTTTTGATTGACTAATGTTACAAGGGATGACCTCAAAACGAGCTACAAATAAAGTTATATTGAAAAATCAAAAACTGCTTCAAATAACTTTCTTAGAACCATCAAATGTGCAAGTGTACCTCCATTGCACTACAAAGCTTCTTTCTTTGCTTCTTTGCTTTTTAAGGGAATGTTTTATCAGAAGGGTACCCACATACTTATAAAATATATTTTGAAAGAGCCATAATAAAAGTTAAATTGCTGCTACAAAGCTTTGACACATGTCAATCCATTAAAACTAAGGATTTCTTAGATGTCAATCCATTAAAACTAAGGATTTCTTAGGGCACAAATTCAAGTATACAAGTGTATAAAAAAGAACAATGACACAATAAATGTTACTCATAAATACATTTCTATAAACCATAAATATTACTTACTTGATGAATAACCCTATTATCTATAAAAGCATTAGCTCCAACAATAGCTTTATGTGGTTGCACATGCATTCCTGTACACTTTGCTACCTGTTCTCAAAAGGTACATTTATGTTAAGAATGTAAATAAGAGTAAACCAGCCAAATTACTCAAACATAAAAGTGCTATTAAAACAATGACTAAAAACAAATCCTGGGCATACCATTTTGCTTGTCATGGCAATATGTTTTGTATTGATTCCGGTGTAAAGGCCCCCTAATTGTTCTTCACCGTGATATTGTATAGCCATGACCACCTATAAAAAAAACAATATCAAAATAGGAGAATGCATTGTTACATGAAAGGATAATGAATGTGAGGCATAATACAAATCCTTCCAAAAAGACCATAAAAAGCAAGTATATAACTTGAACAAAACATTTTGCATGGCAATCATAAATTTCCCAAGCAAACAATAACAAAGTGATTTCTTTGACCTATAATGGAACTATTGACCAATTTAGAACTAGAATTAAAAAATAAAAGTTCACTTTATAAGGCTTGCAATACTTAGTGGCAAATATAAATACAAGATTTAGTTCAGATTTAATATCCAACTAATGCTTTAGAAATTGTAACAAAGAAAAAGAAAATTTGCTCTTGTTTTTATGTCATAACTGTGAGAAACAAATATATTGTGGTGGGATAAGCAGCATATTTTCTCATTGCTGCCTAAAACAGCCTAATATGGCAAGGTGGATCCAACCCTATATGGAAATAGCCAATGCCTCACATTCCCATTTGCACTCTATAAGCAGAGTTAGTGAGGATGGCATCAAGAAAGAGAGGAAATTTGTTTATGAAATCTTCCACAAGGCAAACATGCTACTGTAGAAATTTAATAGACTCAAATATTTACAATAGCTTGCTTCCTAAATCGGACTCCACCAAAACTATTTACATGTTTGTGAGTCAAATCAAAATGGAAACAGCATGGCTTGCAACAATCTACCACATGCAGTCCAAAAGAGGATTAGTTCTTTTTTCAGTTTTTGGTCTTATCCCAAGGTGCCTCAATGTTCGCTTAAGCTTTGTGTCTAGTTTTGAAAGCACGAAATCAAAAATTGTGTACTCGTGGCTCTTTCCAATGTTCTGCCTAGTTTGAATTTTGGTTATCATCTAATAACTTAAAGCATATTTACTCTTCTTGGGCTAGATTTTGGTTTTGCTAAAGACACCTAGGGAGAGAGTCCTATCCTAGGAAAAAAGGCATCAAAGCGCAGAAAACTGTTAGCGAAAATCTCAACAGCTTGACAAGTGAAAAGCATATTATCATGCAATACAGGAGAAGTCGAGGAGGACAATGACAATTTTGCCCCCTTGTTTACCACTCCATTCAACACTTTTAATCATCTAGGAAAGATTATAAAAGCCCATTTTTGAAAAGGGAGCCCATCACCACCTGCTTTTTCCCCGGAGTGTGTAGTTTGAGCAAACATGACATAGACTAATCAACTGAGTCCCAACCATTGTGCTTCCAACTGAGATAGATAGACTATAATTGCACCGGTCGCTTCTTCCTCCTTGCTCGAGGATTAAGCACAACATTGGGAGAGCTCTGCTGTAGCAGCCCTAGAGAGTTTGACACCATTTTCTTTTGTTAGTTCCCTTTGCCCCTGCATCAACGTCCTAATTCCATCCAAATCATGTGTTACAGAAAGCTTGATTCCCCATGAGTATAAAACAGGGGCTTCTCCATGGTTGTATGATCCTCATTCAAGAGGTATCTACCAACAGCATTTGAAAGCATATTTGCTCCACTCAGTCTCTGTGCCATATCAAAAACATTTCTGCACCCAATTCATTGCCCTGGATCCAGAAGTAAGTTCCTCATGTGCAGCCCTATATCGTTAATCTCTACATCATCAATCTCTTTGGAACCATCCATACTCACCACACACAAGTGCATATGGAGATTCTTAATCTCCCTATTTACAAATTCTGAGAACAAGTCCCTTGGTGTTTCCACAGAGACTCTGTTTTTCTTTACTTCCACCAGGTGTCTCTATCTTCACCTGTTTACCCCTCAAACCAACAAAGTACGCCGTTGATGCTTTTTGAGGATAGGAGTAGGCTTGGAAACATGAAATGGCCCAAAAACATAAGGGTAAAAAGAATGGCACCTCACGTAACCTTTAAACCCACTTCCTGCAATTAATGATTTGTGCCACAACCCCTAAACTACCCATTCACTCAAACCACCTCACCATGCATGTAGTGCGAAGGTCACCCTGTTATGATGGTTCCTCAATCATCAATGCATAATTTACAAATCATGCTTCTTGTAAATTACTATCATCCCGCCTTTTTTATTTCATTTCCTTCGTCCCTTTTTAATTTCATTTTAACTTCTTTGCCTTTTATTTTTTTCCTTAGGTAGTCGTATGTCAGTACTTTGAGAAAAAACTCTGTGCATCTGTTACCACAATGATGCAGATGCAGTTAGAGTGTCCAATGAAGGTATGTCTGATACCATGCAGCCTAAGTACTCGCACATAATATCAATGGACCCCCACTACAAAATTCCTTGCACAGCATGAAAACAACAAGTTTCACTGTATTCAGTCAATGGAGGAATTACAAATTCAATCACAACAAACAACAATCTTATTACAGTCATGAAATCTCAGAAAGTACAATAATCCCAAAGCCATGTCTCAAATAAAACACTCCTAACTAGACTTCCAAACTTCACAAATCTATGCACAGCTATGAACCAGATTTGGTTCTTTCTCTCACACAATTGCAGTTGACTCGCAATCTTTCTCTCTTCTACAGGTTGCCAACTCCTTCAATACCTCAACCCACCTATTTATAGATACATGAACAGTTACGGAATTTGAAATGGTTCACCCTTCCTGTAATACAACTGCTTCCATCCATCCGTTATGCATTTCTAGCCATCAAGGTTGTTACATCTTCCTTGTATGTTGACACATTGTATCATTTGAGAAACACTGATCAGATCATGGCACATGCATTATAGATTCCACTGCAAGAGTGTTTGTACAACCAGTGTACATGCAAGGGTCTTCCACTGATTGGCAGCATAGGTCGTGTAGGACAACGCTCGGTGCATTTAAGCAAGACAATGCATTTGTGCAAGCCTTCCCATTACACACAGCTCCATTCCTTTTGCACAAAATGTGCAGAGCTCTCCAAAAATTAGTGCCCAAGAAATTCACACACAGCTTTCCACACTTCGTTGTGCAGAGCTTGCACAAGTTTCACACCTTCATGTAAGAAACGAGCCTTTATTCTCCAACCACAAAGGGTTAGTGTACACCAAAAGGCCGCACAAAACTTATTTTTACACTAAGTGTTCTTCGGTGATGCAAGATTGCTTGTGAACTCGGATGAACCTGCATCACACAAGCTTCCGTAAATCGTCAGGAAGATCCTTTACCCAAAACTGATCAAAGCATCATTGGATGCAAATAAATTAACTCCCCTATTAGCACCTCTATATGCCACTTGATTTCCTTCTCATTTTATCTGAACAAAGGAAACTTCGTCACATTTTTTAACTAACCACTGAGCCTCATCAATAATCATCTTTAGGTGCTAGGAAATTTTTTTACCCACCTTCATACCATTTATCAAAATTTGGGAGTGCCCTTCTACCTGCTTCTTCCATCTTTTTATCATTGTTGTTTCAATGCTTTTAAGCATAGCAAACCTTCTGCCTGATTATTTGTATCTATTCCAACATCTACACAGAAGATTAGGGTTGGTGTCCCAATTCATCCCTGAACACACATCCACCACCATTTGGCCGTGGATTCCCTTTTGCAGTCCAATCTAATTTTAACTTAATGTATCCCCTATAAGGAGGATGCAAATATAGAGTAATCTTTAATCGCGAAGACGACCCTACCCCATTATCAAGGACATCCTTGTACTATATATGATTTAGGAAAAATAAATGAATATATAAATACATACAACTAAAATAAGGGGGCACCTACATGCTGAGAAAGATAAGGTGGCCCCTGCTTACCACTAAAGAACAAAATATTAGTACTTAGTAGTAATGCATTGGATTGTATTCAAGAACTTGATGCTATTGTATTGGTAGATTGATCAATTAAATAGACTTCAAATGAGGCTGTCTATAATCAACAAGGCCAAGAAGCATATCCCTTCAATTTACATGATTAAATTCTAACTTAAAAACTAATTACTAGGGAGTTCGATATTTCTAAGTAATTTTTAGGAATATTTAGGCATTTGACTATAAGTTTTGATACCATATGGCAATCCTATGCCATTTGCTGCATTGGAAAGTAAACATTTCAAGTTTACCAACAATGAACTACAAGACATTTTTCTTATTGAAAACTAGGACCAAGTATATATAGCACTAGCTTATACTCTATAGTTGGTACATTAAAAATTACGAAGCTTTTCTTCCCATACGGAGATGTATTAATAAGCTTATGAAGACACTACGATAGTTTAGGACATTTCCCAAATTGGAAAGCAAGCATAGAGTTAAGAGTCAAGACCTCATTGATGCTATAGACATCCAGGTTAAATATAATCTGAAACAGGCCACTGTCAATATTAGGTTACTTCTTGAAAATGTCTTCACCTGTCATAACACGTCACAAGATCAAAAAGTCCATTGGTAAGAAAAAAAAATCCAATGAAGGAAATGCATAGCATACCAGTTGAACCTTAATACTAAGCTAAGGAGTGGGCTAAAATCAATGAGCAAAAACTCAAAGGTAAATCTACAAAATTCTTTACGAAATGTGGCATTTCGCAGTCAACCCTTATTATAGAGATTCAAAAGAGTGGAACACAAGACAACTTCTCAATCTAGACATGAAGCAAAAGAAAAAAGACCAAATGGCAAAATCCCCACCTTTGATGTTATAAGCCCCGTCTCAATAAGAAAAAGGGAAAGGGAGTTACCAGATTTCAATGGTTATAGGAACTCTTTTACATTGAAAGAATACTAAATAACATAAAACAAATGTCGATGGATATGGTGGGTTAATAGATCCTCATACAACGAAAAGGATATTAAAAAAAAATGGTCATCTAAATCTGTATGAAAAGTGATAAGGAAGCTGGAGTCCCCCATAGTGCCTCTAGATTACAGAGCCTTCAAGAAGTTAAAAAGTGGTGGGTTTCAAAGTTGAAAGTACCTCATGGAGCACATAGCATGAAGTTGGATCAGTATTTCAGCTTGCAACACAAAGAAGGTGAAGTTGGGACTGTAACACTTTATCCAGGTCCTATGTGCGGACTTGGGGCAACCCCGCATAAAGAATTTTTTGAATTTAATTGAATGTAGAGATTTAGTTTCTTTTGCAACAGAAATTCCTATTTAGAAACAGGAACTTGAAGCAGCTTCACTACTTTGCTAAGACTTGAACAAGAAGGCAAGCAAATCATGAATTTTTCTTTAAGTTGCTAAAAACGGCATTCATTTTTTCTTACCCAGACTAAATGTTATGATGATTTTCCCTTTTTCCTAGGGTTTTACGTAGTGTTGCTAGTAGACACATCTCGAAGACAAAGATGTGTCTCCAATACCAGAGACCAGTATCGAGATGCCTCCCAGTACCCAAAGACTTTGTTTCAAATCTGCTTGTGTCTCCTGTACAGTCACCTGACTTGAGCTCCAGTCTCCTAGTTGAAAAATGGAAAAGAAGATGTAAAAAAGATTTAAAACAGGGCAAAGTGATCCTTGTCACTACTACCTAACCTTGATTGACAAAGTTCAATGCTTCAATCTCATTTATGTTAAAACTAGAAATCGCGCGATGGAGCGTGCAATGTGGACGCCGTAAGGGATCAGAGCGTGTATTGTTCCATACTGTGGGCTATATTGGCATAAGGAGTGGAACACAACGTAGGTAGGAAATGTATTAGTAACTCTATGTGGATGGGTTAGGGGTTGATTAGTGAGGATCATGTATATATGAGTGTATGAATGAACCAAAATGAATATTTGTTAAGCGATGGTTACAAATATCTAAACGTAAAGCACCACATTTAAAACTAATAGTTATGAAATCCACGAAGTAACAGATACATTGCCTTTTTTCAATTTACATTGTCAACTATTTGCTTTGTCAATCAAAGTAACATGGTTTGTACATAGTTGATCCTATATTCATTCGGTCTCACTCCTACTCGCATATGGAAGTTACTTTACAAAAAGGAAAATTCAAAAAACAGTAGACAAATGTCTTTGTTATAAGGTTTTGCAAGTCACTTCTCCATAGCCTTTAGCGTCTCCACAACTCGATCAAAACCTGCAGTCATGATTGCAAAAATGTGAAGTAAAGTATGATGTAATTTTTTGTTTTGTTTTTAATTTTGCAATTGTCACCAATTTTGTTTTTTTGAAAGAATACTTACGTGCATGACAGCAGAAGAAGAGGAATGGGGAACGGCACTGTGAATGAATATGGTGGGAGGAGGGGGGAAAAAGGTAGGGGCGGTTTATGTTACGGAGCGGGAAACTAAAGATTTTGGAGTCATGTTTCCTCCTTTCTTTTGAGGAGGTGTCAGGAAAGGGACATTCTGGAGTAGCGTTAGAAAGAGAAGGGGGGTGAAATGCGCAAGTCTTGTAAGGAGGGGACTTTGGACATTGCGGTGAATGTAAGCCCTGGTCGTTCTAAAGAACATATATCCACAGTTGCTTTATGTAAAGTAAGGCCTTGAGATTTGTGGATTGTAAGTGCCCAAGCCATTTTTAAAGGAAGTTGTCTGTGGTTTCCTCTTGAGATTGGGGGTATGGGGACATGGGTGGGGAAATGTGGATTCCAGGGAGGGCTCATTGTATTTGTTAAAGTCAATTACAAATAAAAGCAGAAGAGTTGGAGGGGACGAAGACGGGGTGTAGACAATGTCAGCGATGGTGCCAATGGATCCGTTCACAAGGCTAGCTTTAACCCAAAAATTTGCGGTGAGCATAACCTTTTGTTGTTTATAGAGGAGAATAATTGGTTCTAGTTGCTCTTCATCATGTTCCTCTGAACCCCCAATATTTTTCCTATCATAATACTTCTCCTCCCTCAATCCCCTTCTCAGTCACATCACTCTTAGTCACGTCACTTCCTCGTGCAATGTTTTACTTGTAAAGTTTAAATTCTTCAACACATCCCTTCAACATTTAATGTTTTGAATAGTTTAAGTTGGCATTAATTCTCCCAAAATAAATGGATGGTGAGAGGGTTAGATATTTCTAGAAACCAAATTCTTGCAAAGCCTTACTTCCACCATGATTTCAGTGTAGGTGTGTGCAAAATAAAAAACATACGCAAAAAAACAATCATAAATAAATTAACTGATCATATAATAAGAATACTAATTTTTTTTTAAAATGATATTGAGATTATGACTTTTAGTGATTTTCCGTGAAGTAATTCCTCAAATCAATCATGTAGTGATTGTTTGATTAAAGGTTTCAAGCCTATGTACGGGCATATTAAAATTCCTTACCGAAGTTGTCCCTACTGCAAATTTATGACCTTGTGCCCACACAATGTAATCAAATCCGTTCAGATTCCTCCTCACCCACATCATAGACGAGTCCATGTAGCATGTATATTTAGAGGCTTAAGGTAGGCGTGTCCATTGGCGAGATGGACGCAACAGCTCGGGAGATGGACATAGGGCGTTGGCGAGGAGCAGGGAGGTTGAGGGGAGGGCACGCTGTTGCACGCACCAGTGGCGGGGTTTGAGGCCCATACAGTGGTTGACGAAACGGCCACGCGCATTGCCCTGGGCACCGACTCTCCGCATCCCCAACCCACGCAAAGGGCACAAGCCTCTCATTGTATGCCACCGTGTCATGGAACCCGCAAGAGCTTGTGCAGAACCTCTCCACGCTGACATCCTCCGAGGTAAGCACGAGGCCACAAAATTTAAACATTAAAAAATGACGTAACAAGCAGGCCTTCCTGATTTCAACGAAAACGGAAAATAAAATCCCAAGCGTTGAAAATCTGACATTTGTCAGAGACCCCAGGCCATGCTTCACACAGTAACGCCTTACGGCGTAAAAAATTATCCTTTTATGCATTGTGTCTTTTTAGAGTTTACACATGGTATGATAATATTTTTTCCCAATTTTTATATAAATATATATATTTTTTTAAATTATTGGAACCTCTCCCATAACAGTCTCTTATTTTTCTAAAAAATGGTGTCCCGGTTCCAATCCGCATCTCACCTACCAATAACTGGTTACCATCTCCTCGTAAATATGGTTTTGAGGTTGTTCCAGAAGGTCGACTTCAAGAGGCCGTATCTCCTTTGATTTTGTTCAAGATGCTTATTATTATGATATCCTGGAAATGGCACAATTTTTTGTTCAAATGTCGTCCTCATCTGAAACTCGCACATGACCTACAAGAAAACTATGTCACAAAACACAAATATGATTTAGAGAAAAACATGATTGTTCTTGAAGGTTGATTTCACAAGGTCACCTATAATTATGTCTAGAATATTTGAAATTCTTTCTAGGGGGGAGGTCACGATGAAGCCAAACAGCAAGAAGATAGTTGGCTTGTTGGCAAAGCAAAATGCCTTTGAGGACTACTGCAAATGTCATCTAACCTGGGAGGATTTTCACAAGATTATTTCATAAGTGAACATGTATTCAAAGAAGCACCTTTTTAAGTGAAATGACAATCGCTCTTGATCTCATTTATTTCCTGTTGGTCATCCAGCATACTTGTATGGTTGGCACAATATATGGGTGAATTAGTGTGAGGTGTAGGGCACATGTGTGAAAAGTTTTTGGCTGAGAAATTACAGAAGTTGATGTGCATGATGCACAAGGGTTTTTTCATAACTCCACAAAGAATTGACTCTCTTCTAAATATAACATACACAAGAAAGGTTGATTTCACTAGCAGTCTAGCCCCAGATAACAATTAAAATAGTTAATCACCCACTATTTACAAATGGGAAGATATGGGATTCACAATGCCTAGACCAAAGGCAGCATAATGGAATAAGGCAAACAAGCCTTGTCCAACAACTAAATCATTCACTGCAGTCAAGACCTCATGGTCATCAAAGTATTCCACTACAACCAAGCTCTCTGAGATATCCCTAGTGGGATATCACTTATAACTTGACAAATTAATAAAAATTTGCAGCAAATGATATTCTGATTTTTCTGGAATAAAACCCCAAATAGGGCAGTGAACTGAAAAATACATATAACTTGCAAACCACTTGCCCAAATCACACGAAATTTTACAGAGAGATTGTTGATATGATAACAAACACTAGAAAAATATTTTTTTATTTTTCTGAATAATAGATAACTGCCAGTAAATTTCAGAATGCCCTAAACTGCTGAAATATTTTAAAAATTCATAACTACCTAAATACAATTGATTAAAATCTATGATTTTCTAGAAATAGCATCTACAACACATATATGGAAATGACTCCAACCTCCAAATCTGAAAATGGGCGCCTAGAAACCCTAGAAAACCCAGCTGCTATCTCCTAGGGCTGACGTCTCCTTATGGAAGGGGCTGGAAACCCTCCAACACTTCTCCAAAAGTTGCCCAAAGCGTTGAGAAAATTCTGAAATGCAAATGGCTGAAGTATATGGGCAAATGATCTTCCTCAACCTTTGAAATCATCCTCTGAAAACCCTTACCTGAAAACCCTGTAGAATCTGCCTAAAAATCTGCTCTAAATGGGCTCCAAAATAGCAAACTAGGGTGGATCTTTCACCACCGAAGAGTGCCCTGTTAGCTAGGAGTGGATCTCTCACCACCGAAGCTAGGGTTCCTGTGAGATTTTACTCGACAAGCAAAGGAAAATGCAAACAGTAGTTGCTCCAATATCAAAATATGTGTGAGTGTAAAAATGCCCCTTCTTCTCCCCAACACCACCTTTTATAACCTTCCAATGCAACAAAGGGCCCAAAAAACCCTAATCAACCCCTTAGGGAAGACCCCACATGAACACAAAGTAACTTAAGTTACCTTTTCCCCCTAGGCGCCAAAGGTGACTAAGTGACCCCAACAAAGGAATAGAATAATAAAGTACCATGAGTCCCCCCCTCAACAACAAAATATAATAATAATTCCCACCAAGTTGCCTAATACTAATGTCAATGATAAAATTCACATAAAACAGGTGGTAATCAAACATCCATACCCAATAGCCTCCAGTGTCGTTAGCCCCTCGGGTATGACCAAGGCTAAGATTGAAAAATGGTTGTTAGGCCTTCGTTGAAGGAATGGGAACATTACAGTCCTCCCTTCCCGAAATTTGCTTGTCCCCAAGCAAATGCAAACTAGGATGCTATAAAATATTCTCTCCCTCCCAAGTAGCATCCTCCAAAGTGGCAAGTCTCTCCACCACACTAAGTACTCTATGATCACCTTGTTCCTGAGCTTCCTTTGTCTCACGTTCAATGATGGATTCTGTTCCAAGACCATCTTCCCCTCATCGTCCAATGGTGACAAATCCGTAGAAGGCACAATATGTTGCCCTTAGTGCCTTTTTGAGGCATGAAACATGAAAAACATTGTGTATCTTGTTGTGCTCGGGAAGCTCCAGCTCATATGCAACTGCCCCAACCCTTCGTACTATCTTGTATGGTCCATAGAACCACGGTTTCAGCTTCTCGGCACCGCTCTGCTTAAGTGAGGATTGCCTATAGGGCTGCAAACGTAGGAAGACTAAATCTCCCACCTCAAAAGACCTCTCTACCTTGTGCCTATCTGCATAAATCTTTTGTTGATTCTGTTCTTTCTGAAGGTTCTCCTTGAGGGCCTTCAGGGTGTATTTTTTCTCTTGTAACCAATCACGAGCTTTGGGAGCTCAACTATCTAATAATACTAAGTTTGTGAATGATGTAGCATCATACTCATACAATGCCCAGAAAGGAGTCATGTCAATGCTCATCTGGTAGGTGGTATTGTAGCAATACTCACTCCCATGTGTAGCCATCTAATCCATGCACACTGATGTCCTATCACATAGCTACGCAAATAGCCCTCTATCCACTTATTGACTATCTTCGTCTACCTGTCTGTCTGTGGATGATAACTAGTGCTAGGAGTCAATTTCATACCTGCAAGTCTGAAAATCTCCTGCCAAAAAGTGCTCATAAATATTTTGTCCCTGTCACTGACAATGTTTTTAGGAAAACCATGAAGCCTAAAAATACCTGTATAGAATATCTGAGCCACCTGTGGTGCCTTATGCCCCTTAGGCATAGAAAAGAAATGGGCATACTTGGTTAACCTATAAACCACCACATATATACAATCATGCCCATGTACTGAGGGAAGCCCTGTGATAAAATCCATGGATATGTCTCTCTGCTCTGCTCTAGAATAGGAAGAGGCTGTAGTAGTCCTGCTGGAAAGGAATGCTCGGCTTTGGTTTGCTGGCAAACCACACACTCTCTAATATGATTAAGGACATCATCCTTCAACCCCTTCCATACAAATCTCTCCCTGATGTACCTATAGGTCTTAAAATACCCAGGATGTCCCGCTAGGGGTGTATCATGCACTGCTCGAAGGATCTTCTCCTTCATCTTGGATTCTGGTACAAGGAAAATCATATCCTTGTAGTATATGAGGTCATCCAAGATCCTGTATCTATCATCCTATATAATGCCATCCATGATCTCACATGTAAACTGATTTTTGGAATACTCAACAAGTATGTGAGCCTTCCAATCTGCTGAAATCTCAGACATAGAACTAAGCATAGAAGTAAGGTGAGGCCTCCTAGATAATGCATCAGCAACAACATTATTCTTACCCTTGGTGTACTCTATGTCGAAGTCATATGTTTGCACCTTATTCACCCATCTCTGTTGGCGGTCGTTGAGATCCTTTTGCCCTCAGAAGAACCTCAAATTGTTGTGATCCGTATGAACCACGAATTTTTGCCCACAAGGTACTGTCTAAATTTGGCCAAAGCATGCATAATGGCCAACATCTCCTTGTCGTAAATTGAGTACCCCCTCTCTACAAGGCTCAATTTCCAACTCTCGTAGGCAATGGGATGCCTATCCTGCATAAGAATTGATCCAATGCCCTCACCTGATGCGTCACACTCAAGTATGAATGGACGAGAGAAATTTGGCAATACAAGAACGGGACATGAACTCATCACCCCCTTAAGGTGATCAAAAACCTGTTGTGTTGATTTGACCAAGCAAAAGCCCCCTTCTTGGTCAAATATGTCAATGGTGCAGTCAAGAAAGAGAATTTCTTCACAAACCTCCTGTAGTATGTGCATAGCCCCAAGAACCCTCTCAAATGTGTCAATGTCCTAGGCGGCGGCCAATCCAATATTGCCTAAATCGTTTCCCTGTCAACCTTGACTACACCTCCACCAATCACATATCCCAAATACAATAACTCTGTCATACCAAACTCACACTTAGAAGCTTTTGCATATAGCGAGTTAGCTTCCAACATACCCAACACCTCATCAAGATGTCTAATGTGATCCTCCCAAGTTCTATTGTAGACCAATATGTCATCGAAGAAGACCAATATAAAATTTCGCAAATGGTGGTTGAACACATGGTTCATACAAGACTCAAAAATGTGGTTGGTGCATTAGACAAACCGAATGGCATCACTAGAAACTCAAAGTGACCATAATGGCATTTGAAAGCCGTCTTATGCACATCCTCCTCTCTGACCTTGATCTGGTGATATCCAGATCACAAATCTATTTTAGAAAAATAGATTGCCCTGTATAGCTCATCTAATAACTCATCAATGTGTGGCACTAGGATACTTATTTTTTATTGTCTTCTTGTTCAATGCACAGTAATCTATGCACATCTGCATGGTTCCATCCTTCCTTCTTCACCAACACTACTGAAGAAGCAAAGGGACTGGAACTAGGTCTAATATGCCCCATATCTATGAGCTCATGTATAGTCCTCTCGATCTCATCCTTAAACCATTTGGGATGATGGTAAGGAGTAGTAACCACCGGCTTGTTGTCTTCAAGCTCAATCACATGCTCAAATCCCCTATCTGGAGGCACGCCTGGAGGTATATCACCAAAAAGTGCACTATGTTTGTCCAGTAGGCCTTGGACATCCATGTGGTACTCTGGTCAACCATCCTCTGAATTCTTGGTCGAAACCAAGCACTGTACTACCCAATCCACCCCATTGTGCCTATAAATCCTCTCGATCCGCTTGGTCGTGACCACCTTAGGTGCATCTGTAAGATAATCCCCTCAAGATCACATTCCTCCCTTCGGACTTAAACTTCAGCTCCATCAGTCTGAAAGTTAGTCCGGAACTCTCCAAGAGAATGGAGCCACTGCACTCCAAATACAAGGTTGGTCTCTTCAATACCAACAATATAAAAGTCATCAGTAACTGTATAGTTACCCATCATAATGATCAATTGTGGGACTCGTGTGCACCTCATAGACTCTCCATTAGCTACAACCACGTTGAAGCCCTCAAAATCCTCTATCTCCAAACCTCGTCTCTCAACCAACGATGCATCAATAAAGTTGTGGGTAGCCCCACTATCAATGAGTACCCTACTCGTTGACCCTGCAAAACTCCTCTGACTCTGAATGCCTTGTACCTCGGGGTACTAGACAAAGTGGCAATAGTCTCCTGAGGGAAAGTCTCGTCCTCCTGCTCAATACCAGCACTACCCAATGCATCTTTATCTCCATCATCCAATCCCTAAGTCTCCTGCTCCTCATCTCCATCACTGTCATCCTCCTCAAAGACCTGAATGAATTGGGCCTTTCCTTTCCCTGTGCAATCATGTCCTGGAGCCCAAGGTGTGTGGCAATCGAAACATAGTTTCTTTCACCTCAACTCATCTCTAACCTCTTGGGATATGAATGACTTCTTAGTCGTATCCTGCCTGGGTGGAGGTACTTTCTGTTGAAAACCATCCGGTCTAGATGGAGGTACCCTTGGCTGAACTCGAGGGTGGAAACCTCGACTTTGGAATAGATAACTCCAAATCTCGTGCTCTCCTAATAGCATCATGCAATGAAGAAGGCTCAAATGCCTTCACAAGTCCCGCTAGTGCATTTGTCAACGCTGCTATGAAGAGTGAAGTCAACCTCATCTCTGAAACATCAAGAACCATGACTGATAACCTCTGAAAGTCTGCAATGTACATGTCTAAAGAACATGTCTATCTCAAATGAGTCAACTCTCTAAAATACCTGTCAGGATCCCTCCTGTCAAACCTACTCATCAACCTCTGTGTGAACTCCACATAGGTACCAATATGCATGTGCCCCTGTGTAATAAGACCATGATGCCACCCGTCATGTGCATCTCCCTCAAGGATGTAGGATTGCAAACTTAATTGCATCCTCTTCACGCATGGGATTCAAGTCAAAGTATGTCTTCAACTTTTGAATCCATGATTGCACTGTACACTTCTTAGAACCATCGAAGTGTGGAATGGAAATTTGTCCCAATCTCCTCTGTAACTCTGGAACCTGAGTAATGTGATTCCTCTTGGGCCTACTACCAATCTTCATCTTGCAATACTCTAGGTAAAAGGCATGTTAGCTTTAAACCCTTCACTCAAGGATTCATATTTCAGCCACCAAGTCTCCTCATCAAAAAATTCTGATTATTGTCCCATTTGTGTATTTTCCAGATCTTTAAAAAATGTGGGCTCATGCATGCTTGAATGTGCATTATGGGAATGGGGAGTGCGCTGCCCTCAATTGCCATTTTCACCTTTTTGACCCTGCTGCCATGTGTTATTGTTTTCTCCTTTTTCCGAATGATGCTCAACTCTGCCCTGTGCTAATCTTTCGTGAGCTGGCTCAAATAAAGATTAGTGGTCTCCTGTTGTTTAACTTTATTGATAAATAATTTTTTCATCATCTCTTTGTTCAGCTCATCATTGTCACCCATTTTCTACCCTTATTTTTGCAATGTATTTCTCCTAGAATAAACTTTCATTCACACCCAACAAGCTAGAGGAAAGCCGGCTCTGATACCACTGAAATATCCCTAGTGGAATATAACTTATAACTTGACAAATTAATAAAAAATTGCAGCAAATGATATTCTGATTTTTCTGGAATAAAACTCAAAATAGGGCAGCGAACAAAAAAATACAGATAACTTGCAAACCACTTGTCCAAATCACACGAAATTTTATACAGAGATTGTTGATATGATAACAAACACTAGAAAAATATTTTTTGATTTTTCTGAATAATAGATAACTACCAGTAAATTTCAGAATGCCCTAAACTGCTGAAATATTTTAAAAATTCATAACTACCTGACTACAACTGATAAAAATCTGATTTTCTAAAAATAAAATCTACAACATATATAGAAATGATCCCAACCTCCAAATCTGAAAATAGGAACCTAGAAACCCTAGAAACACTGATGAGTGCATTATTTGACTTGTTTATATCATCTATGTGCTTATTGATTTGTCATTAAACATGATTAATTAGTGCATGGGGATGCTTTATGTAGTTATATCCTAGTAAGTTCAATGCATTTCTCTTGTTTTGTTTCATGCAACTTGTTTACCGTAGAACCTCCCACTAATCACCTCTGTGAGTGAAATGTGGTGACATGTGTAGGATAATAGTGGGCATTTACTGCCAATGCTGGGAATTGTAATCAAGGAGTCTGAGTTTGGAGCCGATCGTGCAGTCATGGAAGACTTTTTCCATTGACAACCTATAAACATGGATCTTGTTTTTAGCAGTTCGGTAGGATTTAATGAACTTTAATAGGGTTGTTAGTGGAAGAACTTAGTGCCTACAATTTTGGCATGATGTGTAACAAACTATGTCTATATAGACATCTCCTTGAAGAACAATTTAGTATTTAGTTGATGTTGGTAATCTACAGTACGGTTCATAGAGCAGTTAGTATCTATTTTCCAGTTATGTACTGAGTATGTTATGGAACTTTTCTGAATCAATATATTAGATGTTGTTTTGAATATCCTGTGGTGTTGAGATTACCTCCTGTCCTGAGGAAGAGCAAGGGCCCACTTGACCAAGGTGACTGGAGGCTTTTACATTTATGCATGCTCGTGGTTTCTGATAAGTTACAGTTTGAATGCAATTACTTATTTCCTTTACTGCAATTTCTATTCAGTGTGTGTTATTTCCTTTCATGCAATTTCAATTCTGAGTGTGTCATTTCAATTCTGCAATTTCAATTCAGTGTGTGTTATTTGAATTTTGTTATATTGATTTGGTGTGTGCATTCCAATTCCAGCAAAGTATTTCCATTAAATGCATTTCATTACAGTAATGTTGTTTCAATAGTTTAGCATTACATTTCCATAGATTAGCAGAGACAGAGAGAAACATAACAACCAAAACCCCCAAAAAGGAACCACCGAACAATTGAGTTGCATAAAGCTTCATTGCATACAGCCTTGGACACACAGCCCTTGTTTTATAATGACACTAGCAGAAGAATTTGTTAGTTAAATGATTGGAGAATACAATGACCCATCATTTTTGGTGTCGTTGTTGGGGACACCATAAGCACAACATGCCATTTTATTCACTTTACATGTTATGGGTGTTAATGAAAGTTAATCTATGCAACCAGTAGAAGTCCTAGGCCTTGTTTACATAACCAACCTTGATGCATAGGCCACGAGACATTCAAGGGAGATTTATACCACGTAATATCCAAAGAATATCTCCAAACAGAGTACAAGTAGGGAACACTGAAAGTGACACTGAATCTAATCCAACGCCTAGAATCCCTTCTGAACATTTTGCATCATCCTATTTAGAACCAAAACAACCTTCAGAAATGGGAGACAATGGGAATAATGAGAACCGACCTTTGGGTAGAACCTTTACCTATCCCATTGTCTTAGATGAAGATGAGGATGCACCTATGAAAAATATCTCACCATCCATCCTCCCTATCTTCTGAGGAATGTCTAGAGAAGACCCAAATCAGTTCCTGTTTGAATTCAAATTTCTTTGCCAGACATATGACTACAGAACAGACAATCAAAAACTCAAACTATTTCCTTCCACCCTCAAGGACTCTGCTATGAGGTGGTTCATGGGATTGTCCCCTAACTCCATTCATTCTTGGGAGAACATGGAGACAGCTTTTTTGGACAAATATCAAGACTACTGCAAGGGGAAGAGATAGGAAAGAAGAGTTCTTTCAGATAAAGCAAAAAGAAGATGAAAATCTAGAAGATTATCTGGATAGATTTCTCTTTCTCCATCAGAGGAGTGGTTATGAGTTACATGTAGAAATCACTAAGACATTTTTCCTTAAAGGACTTGATGAGGAAACCAAGGATTCCCTCCATCTTATGGGAGGAGGTGATGTGCACAAACTTAGTATGGAAAATATCACTGAGCTATGCAGAAGTTACTCTAGAACATGAGGAGGTATAAGGAAAAGAAAAACATCCAAGATTGCCCTAGGTACCTCAGAACTTCTGGAGGAAATGGCTAACATGAAAAGCAGACATCTTGTCGTAATTAACATCAACCATAGATGGGCTGAAAGCCAAGACTAGTGCTGCAAAAGAACCTCTAGACATATACTGCCCTAAATGCAGGAAGAGACATCCTTTGAGAGAGTGTCCTTTGGATGTCACAAACATGTGTTTGATCTGTGATGTCACTGATCACGATACTAAGCATTGCACTTTCTTACCTCAGTTGAAAGAAAGATTGAATGTCATGTCTCAAGTAGATGCAGAGGTAAACTTTGTTCAAAGGCCAAATAATCAGGTTGTGTATGCCCCTAGACCTGCTCAGAACCCCTGGAGGATGTCATGGCCCAGTTCAAGATCCTCAGCCTACTTGGGGACAACCTGAGTGGACACCACCAAACTAGATGGTTTACCCACATCCACCACCATGGATGACTCCCTACAATCAGTAGGGTTGGACACCACCAGCCAATGCAAATCCATGGACAAAACCAACAATGGGCACCTCAACTCAATAATCAAAACCAACAATAGAAATTACTCTGGCACCTCAATAGAATTGAAATCAACAGAGGAGATTCCAGCAACCACAACAGGATTTAATGGCCCCACCACAAAACTATCAACATACAAATGGGACTAAGATAGCACAAACTCAAAACTTCTAACTTCCCCAGCCTGTAGTGAACCCTAAACATCAACAGACAACTTCAATTAATGAAGCAGGGCAAAGTGATACAATGCAGGTTAATACTATCAATAATATGTGACTAAGGTCTAGGAGAATAGTGAATCATCCTCCTATTGTTATCACAGAAATACCTGAGGAAAATGAGAAAGAAGAGACACCTAAGGAAAATGAAGAAATTGAACATGTTCCACAAACGCAAGACACACTAGGAACGGTCAAGGAAAAGATAAGAATGCACATGCAACTCCTTTTCCAGAACGATTACAGGAAACTCGAACTGCAGAAGAAACAACACTAGTTCAAGAGTTGAAAAAGATGAACATTGAGGTCCCACTTTTGAGAGCAATAAGGGACATTCCTGAATTAAACCAGACCATTAGAGACTAGTGTATAAAGACACCAAGAAGAAATAAGAAATACCCAAAAATGGTCAAAGTGGAAGGGAATCTAGCTGATCTTGTTATTGGAAAGCTTATTTCACCAAAATATGGGGATCCTGGGAGTCCAGTCATTACTAGTTTTGTAAATGGTCAGTCAATATCTAACGTTTTGGTGGATCTTGGTGCTACCATCAATGTTATAACAACAGATATGTTCAATCTGTTGTCTTTAATAGGATTGCAGCCAACCAATACCATTCTTCAATTGGCAGATCAATCTATTGTTGTACCAAATGGAGTGATTGAGGATGTAATGGTCACGGTTGAATCATGGGAGTATCCATCGATTTTATGGTCTTACAGCCTAAAGCTCAGAAGTTGGGATATCAGTCATCTTAGGAAGGCCCTGGTTGGCTACTGTTGCTGCATATATTGACTGTAGGTCGGGAAAAATGACCATTTTAAATGGGCAAAAATCAAAGAATATTTCATTGTATCCTCCTTCCCAACCATATGTGGATGTTTGTGAACATGTATGGGTAGATTATTTAAATACTAATCATCTGAGTTCTTCTTATCTGGCCACCATTGTAGTGAAAAATCACATGGAAGAAATTGTTGAGTCATACACAATGTCTGATGAAGAAGACACTGTGGCTATAAAAATTAGAACTAAGGCTACGGAAATTGGAACTGAGGCTACAGAACCATCTGTTTTGAACACAACAGATAATATTACCTTGGTAATTGATATTTCCAATGAAAATTGTAAAGAAACCTATGCTTATAATGAGGAATGTGCAGTCACTGATTTCTATTGTCCTTTAACCAAGGTTATGTCTCTTGAAAATATGACTATTTTGCACATGCTTCAGCCTCATGTTTTCCCTTGAATTCTTTAATTTCTGATGCAGAGCTCACTATTTTGAAAGATACCAAGCAAGTGATTGTTGACATAGGAAAATAGCTTGACCATTGGTAATAACTTAGAGGTCAGCCAAGAGACTAGGGTTGTAGAAATCTTGAGGAAGCATTCCCAAGCTTTTTCTTGGGATTATACTGATATGAAATGGATCCATCCAAGCATTGCACTCACCATATCTACATAAAGGATGTTAAACCTGTGAGACAGCCACAATGAAGAATTAATCCAGCACTTAGAGACATAGCAAAAATGAGATAGAAAAATTGTTGAAGGTAGGATTCATCTATCCTATATCTGATAGTCAATGGGTATCACCACTAGTTATAGTTCCCAAGAAAAATGGTAAATGGAGAATTTATGTAGACTATAGGGAACTTAATAAAGCCACCAAGAAAGACTACTTTCCCTGCCCATTATTGATCAGGTTCTAGACAATCTTTCAGGTAAGAAATATTTCTCCTTCTTGGATGGGTTTAGTGGGTATAACCAAATTACCTGTTGTATTGCACATGTTGAGTGGTCAGGAGTTTAAAACGAGGCACGATCCTCCCTTCGCCACTTGCTCCCTGACACTGGGTACATTTTGCTCCATCGATGGTGGCTCCTTCTCCTCTCGCTCCTACCATGCTCCGCTGGGCTGCTCCTTGTAATGCACCTGCTACTTGTCTACTAGATCTTGGTGGTATAATTGCGGTTTGTCATTCGGATTCATGGTTGTATTGATCTCCCCTACAACCATGATTGTGTTGAATTTACATCAATATTACCCTCAATCCAAAAAAAAGATAAAACCACCTTCACTTGTCCCTGGGGTACATTTTCATATAGTTCCTACCATTTGGGCTTTGTAATGCACCTGCTACTTTCTAGAGAGTAGTTTTGGCCATTTTTGCAGATCTTACAAATGACTGTGTTGAAGTTTACATGGATGACTTCACTTTCCATGGTTCCACTTTTGATGAATCTCTGAACAATCTTGAAAAAGTATTAACTATATGTGACCACCAACTTTCCTTGAGTCATGAAAAATGTCTGATTATGGTTGATCAAGGAATTGTCTTAGGTCATCATATTTCTGCCAAAGGAATACAGGTTGACCCCAAAAAGATTGTAGTAATTACTCAGCTGCCTATGCCAAAAAATCAGACTGACATCAAGAGTTTCCTTGGACATGCAGGGTATTATAGGTGGTTCATCAAAGACTTTAGTAAAATTTTGCACCTATGTTTTCTTTGCTGACAAAAGATTGTGTTTTTGAATGGTCTCCTCAATGTCAACAAGCTTTTGAGATTATCAAAGAGAAGCTAACCACCGCTCCAGTCTTGAGAGGACCCGACTGGGGGAAGCCTTTCCATATTCACACTGATGTGTCTAATACAACAATGGGAGTTGTTCTTGGACAAAAGGATGAAGAAGATCATATGTATGCCATTTATTTTATCAGCAAGAATCTGACCCCTACAGAGAGAAACTACACCACTATGGAAAAAGGAATTTTTAGTTGTTGTTTACTCTCTGAATAAATTCAGACATTATATTACTAGGTACAAAATCTTTGTTTATACTGACCATTCAGCCATAAGGTATTTGATGAATAAACCAGTAGTGGGGGGCAAAATTATCAGATGGTTACTCTTGTTGCAAGAATTTAACTTAACAATTATTGATAAGCTAGGAAAGACTAACGTTGTTGCTGATTTCCTTTCAAGATTGAATGTTTCAGGAGAAGAAGAAGCAGTCCAGGATCATTTTCCAGATGAACACTTGTTTGCAATATCAACTCAGCCTCCATGGTTTGTTGATCTTGTGAATTACCTAACTACAGGGAAGTTTCCAGCTTACTTTACCAATAAGGAACAAAAGAGATTAGTTAAAAACAACTCAACATATAAATGGTGTAACAAAATTTTATTTAAATGTTGTCCTGATATGGTTCTTCACAGGTGTGTTCGTGAGGATGAAGTATATGACATACTGAGAGCTTGTCATGATGAGCCTGGAGGAGGACATTACTCAATGAAGAGGACAATTCACAAGGTCCTTGGAGCTGGGTATTACTG
This sequence comes from Taxus chinensis, assembly GCA_019776745.2. NCBI lineage: Eukaryota > Viridiplantae > Streptophyta > Pinopsida > Cupressales > Taxaceae > Taxus > Taxus chinensis. The sequence continues at coordinate 609,819,629 of CM034153.1, forward strand.
GCCTTCTCTTCACAATTCTGTCAAGAAGTACGTGTGGCAGTGTGATGCATGTCAAAGAATGGGAAATCCTACATTGTCCATGGAAATGCCTCTCAATCCTTAGCTGGTCTTAGGACCATTTGAGAAGTGGGGTATTGATTTCGTTGGACCTTTTGATCCCCCATCCTTTGGGAAAGAGTACCTATTGGTGTGCACTGATTATGTCACAAAGTGGGCCGAGGTTCAAGCATTGGCATCTGCCAATGAAGATGTTGTAGCTGAATTTTTGTACAACAAGGTTATGCTGAGATTTGGCACCCCTAGAGCTATTATATCTGATCAGGGACCTCAATTTGTGTCTAACATGATTGAGGATTTCCTAGAGATCTACCGAATCAAGCATTAGAAGTCATCACCATATCACCCCCAATCCAATGGGCAGGTAGAAGTTACAAACAGAGAGCTGGAGAATATTTTAACCAAAGTTGTCAATGCAGACAGAAAAAATTGGGTACCAAAACTCCCATAAGTGGTTTGGGCCTACAATACAACCTGGAAGACCACTACTGGTTTCTCCCCATATGAACTGGTGTATGGGAAGAAGCCATTGTTACCCATTGAGTTTGAATTACAGACTTGGAGGACAACAATGGAAGTTGGCATCGATTTGGATGAAGCACAATGTGAGAGAGTAATGCAACTGAACGAGCTGGATGAAATGAGGATGGAGGCACAACAACAAACTGAGATTCTTCAACATCAAAGAAAATCTTGGCATGATGCTCGTATCAAATATAGGAAGTTCAATGAGGGAGATTGGGTCTTACTTTTTGACTCAAAGTATCAACAGTTCAAAGGAAAGCTGAGGACAAGATGGTTGGGACCATACCAGATCAAACAAGTGTTTGATAATGGCTCTGTGAGATTGTTTCCAATTGATGGAGATAGAAGAACTCTTCTGGTGAATGGACATAGATTAAGGATGTATCAGCATCCTCTGGATAAAGAAACCTTCAACAAAGATATGCTGCTATGTGAGGAAATGGATTCAGTGGAGGATCCTGGCTCTTCCCATCATGAGTAGTCATTTTTAAATTTGAATAAAGAAAGATGATCATGCTTTCGATCTTCTTTCCCTTAGATTGTAGTTGTTTTGTTTGTTTCATGCTTTCAATAAAGGTGGGCATGTCTATTGTTAGAATGTACACTACTCACATTTTCTCTATGAGCACAGGATGTGGAAATCTACAGATATCGGGAAGCTGAGCTGGCAAGGGTAAGTGCATTTTACTTCGCTACGGATATTAACTTTTGAAGCACTCCCCCATTGCATTTACTTAGCATGATTAAATCAATACACAATTTTCAATGCATTTATTGGGAATATCATTCAAAATCTTGTGACGTGGAGTGGGGTGTCATAATGAATCATAATTAGCAGTGATACCACATGTGTCGAATTTCTAAGAAAGGGATGGGATGTTTTATAAGAAGGACAGGTGGCATTATTATTCAATATGATGGGGTGTGTGTCATACCATGCATTAAAACTTCCCACATGAGAACTTGGTCCTGTCAACTTTTCACGCCGCCAATTTTGCACCGACCTAAGGCAATTAAAAAAATTGTGGTATATTTCAAATTGTCACTCACCAAACACTTCATGTCATTGCTCTGTGAGTTTGAACACAACATCGTTCTTCTGCACAACTGTCTAAATTCATCTATACTATGGGGCAGAAGAAGAAATCCGAACCAGACTCTCCAGACCCACTACTCAGAATGCTACAATTTCCCAGGTATTTTATGATGTTGGCTGGCTAGAATTTATTAGGAAATTTGAAGGCTTCGATGAAAATTTAGTTGATGAGTTTCTGATAAATTTTGAAGCCACCTGCTTGTGAATTGGGGGAAAAAGAGTAGAAATAAGTAGTCAAGTTGTTTCTGACCTATCTGGTTTACCAGACTTTGGTCTCAAGGTTATGAAAAATGCTCCTCTTAAAGACCTAATTCCCCTATTTCATGAGGATGACGAAGCTCTTCCAGAAGTAATCCTCACTTCATATGGTACTCAGAAGGGGATTAAGTGGGAAAGTTTTCCTGGTATTTGGAAGGAAGTTGCTAAATGGGTCAACAGGTACTTTATCTGTGATGGACAACCATCTGTGCTTGGAGGGGATTCACTGAAGATTTTAATTCATTTGAAGAAAGGCCACATAAACCCTGCACTCAGGGTAAATTTACCTGAATATTTAGTTGATGCAGTCATTAAAGTGGGACAAAAATATAAAAATGGAGGTGGTAAGGCTGCATTGAAACACCCAGGGCTTATTCAATTGATTTGTTCACATCAGGTTTTCTACAGACCCAAGAGAAGGATCAAACAAATAAGTGCAGGGGAGAGTTCCAAACAAAATAAAATCAAGAAGGGACCATCTCCCATCATTCGACCTAAGCTCGATTCGGCTCCTCGCCCTTCACAGGAGACTATGGAAGAACCTGGTAGTCAGGATAGTCCATCTTCTATGCCACAAAATTCTAAGGGTAAAATCACTTTACCAGTTCCTTCTTCTATTTCGTTGAGGCCAAGAAGGTCTTGTACTTTACAGAGACCTGAAGTTTCCCGGCCGGAAGTTTTTCATGAAGATTCTACTCCCATTGTGGAGGAGAAGGAAGAGGCTAGTACCTCGACTATCCCTGATGAACAATCTAAGGATGATATATTCACAACAACTATCCCTGCAACACAGAGTCTAGATATTTCTGCAGCGCCGGAAACTGAGTCAGGAGCTCTGGAAATGCCTTCAGCACCAGATATACAGACCCTGGTGCCAGAATCTGTTGCAATGGAGATTGGTGGCCAAGAATCACATGGAGATGATGTACTGAGGTGTTATCTGGATGAAATTTCCTTCCTGAAGGAAAATTTAAAAGGTATGCAAGAAACCAACTTATCTTTGCAAACTGCATTTACACAGAGAACTGTAGAAAAAGTGAGGGAAATTACTGCTTTGAAGGTAGAGGTTAGCAGTCTCAAGAGACAAAGAGATATAGGCCTTAAAGTATGGGATGATTTAAATCTGTTATCTCTTTGGAATAAAGCATTAAAAAAGGAAAATAAAAAGTTAAAAGAGGAGATTGAGGCCAGTGCAAATAAGAATAAGAAGTTAGAATCTATTTTATACTTTGTTTGTCTGTTGGCTTGTAAGCTTCTGGCCTGTAGGAAACCTTCTTCTGTCTATAGCATGTTTGTCCAAGAGAAATTCTATGCTTGGAAATTAATGAGAATGTGTAGTCAAGAACCTCATGAAGCTCCTGATGGAAAAACCTTTTTGTCAATTTATCAAAATAGTACCCCTGAGATACAAAATCAACTGTGTGAATTTTACCTCCACAACATGTTGGTCACCAATGTGCCTGATTTCTTTATTAATCTATTTGTGGGAGATTTTCAGTTGAAGGCCTTTCAGTCCTTGCTTAGGAACCAAATTACATGGGGTGAACAAACAAATATTTTCACTCAAACAACTCGCACCATAGGTTTCTACATTAGGCCTACCCATCACAATGATGTGGCCATGAAGAAAAATTTCTGATCTCTTTATTATCAGGCTGGTGTTGGGGAAAATACTTCAAATATTCTACTGAAATGTGTGCAGGATTTTGAGGCCTATAGTCAGCAGCATTTTGGTGAAGCAAGGAAGGCTTGTGATAGAAGATGGGATACCTTAAACTTTCCATTAAAAAGGAGGGAAGTTATCTCCCCTCATAATCTCAGTTGGTGTATGCGGAGGGGTGATGCATTGGTTACAATAATTTGGCAGTTGTCTGAGAAAAATGACAAGGAATACAGTGATGAGTGGGTAGGAACATAGGTGAGGCCACCTCTTCTCCTAAATCTGATTACTACCTGGAAGAATAACGCTTCCCAGTCACATGATAGTTTCACAACTTGGGTGGAAGTTATTTCAAACAATCAGGGATGCAAAGGAACCATGAAACAATATGCAGATCAGTTTGAGGAATATGATATGGCACAACAACTTGGCCTTAGGGCAGGGAAAAGATGAGATGCATAGGGACATGCAACAGGTAAAGTGTAGGGGAGATGATGAGTGCATTATTTGACTTGTTTATATCATCTATGTGCTTATTGATTTGTCATTAAACATGATTAATTAGTGCATGGGGATGCTTTATATAGTTATATCCTAGTAAGTTCAATGCATTTCTCTTGTTTTGTTTCATGCAACTTGTTTACCATAGAACCTCCCACTAATCACCTCTGTGAGTGAAATGTGGTGACATGTGTAGGATAATAGTGGACATTTACTGCCAATGCTGGGAATTGTAATCAAGGAGTCCGAGTCTGGAGCCGTCGTGCAGTCATGGAAGACTTTTTCCATTGACAACCTATAAACATGGATCTTGTTTTTAGCAGTTCCATAGGATTTAATGAACTTTAATAGGGTTGTTAGTGGAAGAAATCAGTGCCTACAATTTTGGCATGATGTGTAACTGACTATGTCTATATAGACATCTCCTTGAAGAACAATTTAGTAGTTAGTTGATGTTGGTAATCTGCAGTACGGTTTATAACAGTTAGTATCTATTTTCCAGTTATGTACTGAGTATGTTATGGAACTTTTCTGAATCAATATATTAGATGTTGTTTTGAATATCCTGTGGTGTTGAGATTACCTCCGTCCTGAGGAAGAGCAAGGGCCCACTCGACCAAGGTGACTGGAGGATTTTACGTTTATGCATGCTCATGGTTTCTGATAAGTTACAGTTTGAATGCAATTACTTATTTCCTTTACTGTAATTTCTATTCAGTGTGTGTTATTTCCTTTCATGCAATTTCAATTATGAGTGTGTTCATTTCAATTCTCAATTTCAATTCAGAGTGTGTGTTATTTGAATTCTGTTATATTGATTTGGTGTGTGCATTCCAATTCCAGCAAAGTATTTCCATTAAATGCATTTCATTACAGTAATGTTGTTTCAGTAGTTTAGCATTACATTTCCGTAGATTAGCAGAGACAGAGAGAAACATAACAACCAAAACCCCCAAAAGGAACCACCAAACAATTGAGTTGCATAAAGCTTCATTGCATACAACCTTGGACACACAACCCTGGTTTTATAATGACACTAGCAGAAGAATTTGTTAGTTAAATGATTGGAGAATACAATATCAAGATATGTGTGTGTAAGAATGCCCCTTCTTCTCCCCAACACCACCTTTTATAACCTTCCAATGCAACAAAGGGCCCAAGAAAACCCTAATCGACCCCTTTGGGAAGACTCCACATGAACATAGAGTAACTTACGTTACTTTTTCCCCCTAGGCGCCAAAAGTGACTTAAGTGACCCCAACGAAGGAATAAAATAATAAAGTACCATGAGTCTTCCCCTCAACGACAAAATATAAAAATAATTCCCACCAAGTTGCCCAATACTAATGTCAACGATAAAATATAACATAAAGCATGGTGGTAATCGGACATCCATACCCAATAGCCTCCAACGTAATTAGCCCTTCGGGTATGACCAAGGCTAAGATTGAAAAATGGCCGTTAAGCCCTCGGTGAAGGAATGGGGACATTACATTCTCTCACTTTCCCAAGCCAAAGGGCCAAGTGCAAACGAAGAAGAAGATATGGTTATCAAAACATTGGATGATAAGGAGTACCATAGCATTTGACACAACAGCTAGGAGAGATGTAGCTTGAATCATTAGAAGTGTCTAATGAACATTGCTTAAGCAATCTTCATGCCATACACAGGTACACCTTGAGGAATTTCTCTCCTCAAGGGGGATCCCCTCTTATTGATCATGTTAATTGTTGAGATGACACGTGTAATTGTGTTTGTGTTACTATAGAGCCACCCATCACTATATCAGATAATACATCAGTCGTTGCATAATCCTTTTCAACCAATCTACCAATTAGTACCTCATTTTCATGTTCCTTGTTTACAAAGTTGTCAACTACTATATTTATGTCACTCTCTTCCACGGTTCCAATTCTTCTACAAAAGGAGAACCTTGGAGATGACATTAGCCTACACTTTACTTCGGGTCCATTTTTCCAGACCGTCTTTTAATATAAGGCCTCCTTGGTCAAGCCCTTACAAGGGATATGGCTCACAAACTATCTTGGGCACCGATGTTTTCATATCCCCTTTTCACGATGTCCCTTTGAATATGCACCTCTTCAATGCAATCATCAAGCCATGGTTTGTATGGATCCGAGGTTTGGGGACAAAATTTGGGGTCCATTGATTGGACTCATATTGAGAGGGTCCAAGCTCTCATGATTCAGCATATGATCCATTGCAAACGGACTGTTCCTATGTGCATCATCCAAGCTGAATTTTCCACCCAACCCCTACGCCTTAAGACTATCTTCAGGTTTACTTTCAACATTCACAAACTCTTAACCATGGGGGATTCAACTTTATGCCATGAAAGGTATTCATACTTAGCTCTATGTTCTTCGAATAGGATTGCATCATTGGGCCCCAATATACGTCAACACAACTGGTATTCTAAGACTAGTTTGTTCCCCCAATTTGTTGGCCTCTCTATTGACAGGTATTCATACTTAGCTTTATGTTCTTCAAATAGGATTGCATCATTGGGCACCAATAAACGTCAACACAACTAGTATTCTAAGACTAGTTTGCTCCATCACGTTGTCAGCATCTCTATTGATAGGTTACCTCCTTGCAAGTACTCCTTTGATGCGCCTCATCGGCTTCTTATCAGAAAGGTGGTCATCATTAGAGCTATCAAAGAGGATACGTACAAGCACTACATCTAGATCACTTGGACCTCTCCTCCTCAGTCGCTCAGCCCCAAGCTTGCCTTTTACGTTGAGCATTTACTATCCTTGGTGGACAGAGTCATTCATCGTCCTAACTATCTCCTATGTCATTAGTCTCACAATTGGAGGTTTCCCCTCAACCAGTTGAGGGCGTGCTCACACTACTTGCAGGATGATAATGATCATCATATTCCGCATGGGTGGAATTGTCCTTTGTCTATGCTCCCTCCATGAGGTGGAGACAATGAAACACTTCATTTTCAGATGCCTCATTTATTACAAGATTCAAAGGAGATTCCATTGTCTTTATAGAGACTCATGCGACTCTCTATCCACTTTCTTTTACAATGCAATGATGCCCTTTTTTCTTAAAGAAGTTGTCACCCTTCGACACATGCCCCTACAAGGAGCCCCTAGATTCCCAGGTTGATCGCCTTTTTCTTTCAACCCATCAAGGAGGTTGGTAGCAATAATTATCCTTTGAATATTGTTGCTTCACACATTAAGGGGGATAGATGGATAAGGTGGGGCTCATCTCTGCACAACACTACTACTAATGTTTCCCAGCACACTATTTCCCAAGGATTTTCTCCTTCTTAGCGTCATGGATGTGCTCCTCGACATCGTGGATCTACTACTCAACTACTTCTCAAGCCGTCAGGGATAGGCACACATTACGATGTTTCTTCATCGTCATGAGGAGTTTCTTCGACCTTAAATGTTGGGAGGGATTCTAGGAGGGGAATGCTTTACTTCCTCCTGGGATTACCCAGCCTAGCCCCCCCAACCCATAGACACACTCCTCAATGGGCATTATCAAACCCCTGCATTGGCCTTTTCACAATGATAGATGTTGACACAAACGATACCTCTATTATAGGCATGGTCAAAGATGTTTGATAGGACTATCATCCAGTCTTTCCAAATTTCATCATGCCATGCTTTGGGGGTTCTTGCTCCCCTCCATGCGACTATTTGTATTGGTATCTTAACCACATGGGGTTTCACATAATTTGGGATTTACTACTTATTATTTTAAGTCAATCTTGCTTTTGTTTTTTAGTCTTTGATCCTGGGGTCGTTTTACCCTAGCACTTTCTATTGTAATTGGATGTGTTACTCTCAAGTCCCATTGACCTTCTTTTGGTCATTCATGGACATTAAGATAATTTCTTTCTTTCTTTCTATTTCCATCTCTTTGTTCAACCGTATCATCAACCCCTATAACATTGGAGTCAGTCCAAATCACCACAAAGTCGGCATATTTATATGATATACACTTGTTGGGGACAGTAACTAGTCAGGGTGCTGGAAAGGATATTCATATGTGAGCTGTAGATACCTTTCCAGTCAATGTCCCCAACACAAGCTTTACACCTGCCACCTAGAAGTCAAGGATGTTTCAAATAGAAGGGCTTAAGGATGCATAGATGGAGACTCTAGCGGTCATTTGAAGGCCCTTCATGAGGATATTGAGACTGACCAGCCTGAGATTAGTCATGACTCGGAGGCATCATATGAGCCTTGCAAGGATGATGCTGGCAGCAAGGAGGAGCAGGGCCATGGCACAAAAATTGATGGATAAGAGGATATGGATGAGGACTCCATCCGTATTCATATTTCACTATCTAATAGATGCATGCCTTAAAATACTTTGCACGAATTTAATACACATATAGCATCACTGGACTGAGCTTTGCAGGTGGGCTTGATCTAGATTGGTTAGAAGAACAGGTCCGCACTAATGAAACATGAGATTCATAGACTCCGTGAGTTTGATGGGCTTGGTATAGATTGGTTGGAAAAATAGGTCACCGTTATTGATAATGACCTTGTTGGAGGCAAACAGGAATGATTGTTAGCGGTATTGGGGGGAGCTGGAGCAATTCTATGGGCAGATTGTTGCAGAGAAATAGAGCTCAGATGTCCAACTTCGAGATCTCTGCCACAAGCTACAAAGGACCGCAAAAGTGGCATTGTGGGATGATGCAGCAGGAGCAAAGAAGATGAAGATTTGAAAATAAAACAGATTGAAGGGGTGATCTTACAGATAGAGCTCAAGCGGTTGAAGACCTTAGTCACAGAGACACCCAGGAAACATCATTTTCAACAATGTATCACTGTCAGCCCTTGTTATCTGCCATTGCATTGACACCATTTTCAGATCCTCTAGAAGATGCTACATGCTAAGGAGTTGGCAGAGGCCAAGACAGGGTTAGCCAGTATGCTGGAAGTAGAATAATTCCTTGTTGAGAGAATTCATCGAAGAGGGAGACACTCCTAGCGGAGAGATAACAATTACAGGAGAAATTACAACCGTCAAGGGAAGAATGCCCAAGATTGTGCCGTGCTGGAGGCAAATAGGAGTGATTGTTGGCAGTACCTACAACTGCTTGGTTTATATTTGCATATCATATTTCTGTCCTACACTTCTGTCTCACATTTAAGTATTAAAAATATTTGAGGTTTCTTCCAATGATTACTCAATCCAAATGAAAATTCCAATAGGCCCGCTAATAGGGTCTACTTTAATTAAAATACCAAGATGAATTCTATTTTTTCCTTTCTCTTTTCCATCTTTTGACTTCGACACATGATCCTACTTGACATAGCCATCCCCAAATATGGGGAAAGTATGGTAGTCAATAATATTCTTTCACATGAAATATCAAAGCCTTTTCCTGGTCAATATCTAAGTGATTATTTTCCCCACCTTCATCTCAAAAAAATCAACCACCAGTTGGTATATTTCACACCTAAAATCAATTGCTAGTTAGTGGATTTCTCACCAAGGAAATCTATCACTACAGATCACCCACACAATGTGTCAGTGATGTGGCCAATTCACATTCCTTGGGTATCCATCTTTCATATTGAGCTAGAAGTGCCTTATATTTTGCACCAAAATATGTTAGGGGCAAAGGGAAACTTGCCAACTACTCTCAAAACCATTTCTAACTCTCCAATGAATCCCTATTCTGGATTCTTGTATGAAGAATCTAGTGTCATATTTAACCTATTTCCAATATTTTGATAGTGGTAGGTATTTTATCCAGGTTTTCATTTTCACCCAAGACCTTGGGACACCAGCTACCTGTCATGTACCCTCCTCACCAGTAGTGTGCAAGGCCCACTTTCCTATTTTGAGGCATGATTCTGAAGGTCGGATTGAGATGGAACCTATGCCCGGTGGGTCCTCATGGCATGTTATGGTAGACTATACAAACAGAAAGAATATTGCTATGTTCATTTCTGAGATTTTAATGGGACATTAACTGTTAAAATGACCTTTGGAAGGCCATACTCTACTTTCTAGGCAACTTTCATGGGGCAACATGAGCCAATCTTAGCATGCAGGCAGTGTATGGATTCACATGTGAATCTAGTTTCGTTGGTGCTTGTTCTTTTGAAGATTGGATTTTTCTACACCAAGTTGTGATTGCTTCAGTGGACGGAAGACTTGTTTTAAAGGAGATGAGTGGTTGGTTAGTGTATTTAGACTTTATAACATACTTTTTCACTAAGTCATGGTTCTTAAAGAGGTGTTTTAAATCATGAAAGGGAGTAAACCACTCAGCTAACATCTGATTCTATCATATGTCTAGAGAATTCAACTCAGTCGCAGATTATTATTGTTTATCACATTACTAAAAAAATAGATCAATTACAAAGTTTTCTTTCCAGTTTTAAGAAAACACAATATATTCTTTATTTTATGAATGTTCATGTTGCCTTTTTTATTAGTAAGCACAAAAGTACAGATTGTAATAGACAGCACATCAAAGATATGAGATTATGTAATCTAAACTTATCTGATAATATGAGGACTAACTTGTAATTCATTAACATTCTCAGGTGGGTTAGAATGCCAGAGTGTTCACCTATTGAGAAATATTCTAATCCTGATGCTTTATGATCAATATATTACCAGTGTTTACTAACAAACATATAAGGAAGATTAAAATTTAAATATGAACTTAATTCTATGCTTTGATATTACAGACCTAATTGAAAATTAGCTTTTAAGAGAGTTGCAGCTACCTAAGAAGGGTATTCTAAGGAAGGGATCCAATGTAAGGGGCTACAGCTGTTACTATTTTCCTAAAATAGTCCTGTCACCCCTGTGCACCATTTGACCGCTAAGAACTGCTGGAAAATAATAAATATACCTTAAAATGAGGAGCAGCTATTGCGAGGCTGAAGATTTGCAGCGTCCGTTCCTAAATTTTTGTTTCCAACTAAATGTCTATATCAAATCAAGCATTTTTAATTGTATTTTTAAAAGTAATTTTTTCCATAAAATACTGCTAATTTTTCTCAGCAGCGTGTATTGCACAAAATTTAAAGAATCGTGGAACTGCTCAGGCAAAAAGGCTCCTAAAATATTTGAGCAGAACCTCCAGAAAATATTATAGGAATGCCGGTTCCAAGGGACCATGATGGTCCCAGCACAGCATTCAATTTTCAACTCAGCAGAAGCACTGGCAGCTGCTTTCACTCAGATTCTTGGACATTCCACCGGGATTTTGGCATCTGAAGGGCAGAAATTTTCCAGCTGGTTTGCTGTTTTCACCCTGGAATCGCATTTGAGGTCTCACAGATTTTAGTGCAGGCATTGGATCTGGTTTCAGAAGGCATACGGGCTGTTTTTGTGAGGTGAACTGGCAGGGGAATATTCCTATCTAATTCCTTTTATTGCAGGCCAGCATCAGATTGAGTGCCAGAAAATTTGTATTTCAGAAGGGTTTATCTAATGTTTTCCTTCGAAAGCAGTTGGCTGTACTTGGGCCCTAAGTTGCCGCATTCAAATTCGTGTTCGAATTCGCCGATGATTAAATTCGTGAAAAATTCGCCGGTAAAAAAATCAGCGATTAAATTCGTGATTAAATTCGACTATGAGAAATATACATTTTTATTAAATATATAAAAACAAAAGATAAATTCACATTTCAAAAGAGAGATAATATCACATTTCATTGATTTCATTACTAATCTATCTACAGGCGATCAAAGCTCATGATTATTTCAGAAGATTGCAATAAGTTGCTTGGTCGAAAAAGGTGCAAAAATGGATTTTATGAAAATAAGAAAAATATTGCCATCAATGCGTAGAGCTTGAGAAAATATGCACTTTTAGAGAAAACAACACCTGAAACGGAGCCACATAATGAAAGTTATGGCACATGCAAGTTTTTGCTGCTACATCTTCCCGGACCCTTTCCAAAAATGGCAAATGTTTTCCTATCCTCACCAAAAATCCAAAAAAGGAAAAAATTGCCAAAAAAGGAAAAAAATGCGCGATTTTCAAAGCGCTGTTAAAATTCGGCGAATTTCGAATTTTTTCCTTTAAGTTCGCCGAATGCGGCAACATAGGTTTTAAGAGTCCTCTGTCTTTATGAGTTGTCCTATGCACAGAAGTTCAGCAACAATAATGTAGAGAAGACCGGGCAACCTTGTCTCAAACCTCTAGAAAGTAGGGGAAGTTCAGCAACAATAATGTAGAGGAAGGGGAGAACTTGGCAACCTTGTCTCAAACCTCTATTTTTAGTAGGAGCTACTAACCAGATGCACTTGGGGGCAATCCAAGGATAATCAAATACAAGCTCTTATCCAGTCCACATAAAAAAAATCCCAGCTTATGCAGTACGATTGTGGTTAGATAGCTTGATGATTTAGTCCTGTTTTAGCCATTATTTTTTTATTCGCATGTGTTACCTGGAGTTTCTGTCTTCTTGGGTGAGGAGGACGGGGTATCTCATCGGAGATGTCTATATGAGGGACAAATCCCAGTTTGTTCTTTTGACATTGAGTATCCCCAGGATAACACTTTTTAATCTCTCAGCTACTAATCTATTGTAACAATTTTGCAGAAAGCGTTACTTGGAAAGAGAATGAGTCGTTTTGTGTCCTTTTGATTGCCAGATCATAGTTACCAGTAATCCGTGTCCGGATATTGCACAAGGATCCATTTCCGGACCCGAATACTTTTAGGTAGCCCGAATAAATTCAGTTCCAGGTCGGCCCTAGTTTTTTACCTGCGGAAAATTTGTTTTTTTAATTTTAATTTTTTGCCCCATTAGAAAGACAATTTCAACACTGGTTTAATATTATTGTAATAATAAATATATTAACATTCCTATATGACCATTAGGGTTAATCCAAAAAGTCTGTATCTTGGTCTATTTTTGTCACTATCTGGCAAATTATGCTCATAAATAATGGTGTTATCATTATGTCCACATGTGAAATTTTTCCGTTTCAAGAGCTCTGCCGATTTGGTCAGATTCTTATCCCCCTCGCGAGCAGTATCTGGATTTCTGGACATAGGTAACGTATGATGCCAGATAGGACTTCGCCAGCGGAGGTTTAGAACTCAATGCAAGAAAGGATGAAGTCGTGCTCCAAGAAGCTTCATGATGCAGCCTAGAGCTTCGCATATGCTGCATATCAAAAGATTGGCATTGAAGTGGATCATGGGATCTGGGGACTCTGCCCCTAGGTGGGGATTATTGAACTTGCCTAGCAGGGTACTTTTAGCTCCTTCATGGATAGAAGCAGTTTGCTTACAGTCACAATGTTCTGCTTATCAAAGACAGCAAGCAGGTGGGGATGTTGTCTAGAAGCTGCCTTCAATTGAGCTAAAAATGTCCACAGGGTCTTCCTGAAATAATTGAAAATTCTCTGTTGAGTTTTTCTGAAAAAGTATTTTGTATTTCAATTGCCTTCAGCAAGCCAAAGCATCTCATGAGCTAAAAGTCTCCAGACAGTTTCTTCAGTTGATCAAAAGATTTCAGTAGCTGCTGTGTTGGAGTGATTCATGCTGCCCTTGAAAGAATTGGTTTGCAGAGGATGGACCTTCCTCTATGCCAATATTCGTTTGAACCCCTTTTGGGAAGGAATGGAAGCTTTCAATGGATGGAATTAACTAATTTTCTCTCCAAATTCTGGTTGCATTCAAGCTTGTGGAAAATTCCCACAAAGAACATAGTTGATGGGTTTGATTTAGGATTAGACATTCTAAAATTGATGGATCACCAACAGTTAAGCTTATCATTAATGCAGCCCCTTGATGTCAAGAAGTGCGCTACATTTGTGATCATGCGGGTCACATTTGTATCTCTGCAAGTATTAATTGAGTTCTGATCCAGTAAGTCTTATCTTCAGAGGAATCTGAGGTCAAGAACAAAATCTGAAGACTTACAGTTAGCTGGACGTAGAGCCCCTAAAGTAGCCCCTGAACAAGCACGAGATAGCCAAGCTTTCACCGTTTGAAGCCAAGAGCTTTATTTGCTTCCACTATTGCTTAATTGTCCTGCTTAGCTTAGTTTCTTGCATTAATTAAAATACCTAGAATCCTGAAGGTTATATAAGCAAAGGCTGCCATTTTTCAGACATGATTTTTTTAATTTTGCGCTCCCCCCCAGAAGTGCAGCCTTATATTCTACAAAAGTGACGCCCCATTTCTTACTTGGTTTAGTTTTGCCTCTAGATGACATGGGTCAATAGATACTTGTTTGACTGCTTGCATATTTTCAGCTGCCTAGGTTTTACATGCATCTCTTCATTTTTCGTCCTGCCTAATTGTCCTGCATTAGTGATTTTGGAGGGGCTCAGGCTGGAAGTTCTTTGTAAAATTCATGTTTGCTAGTTGCATATCACATTGGACATGGGATATTTCTGGACTTCCAGCTGGGTTGTAGGTGATATGAACCATATTTTCTATGATTCTAGGCCACTGTTCATGTTCTGGTTGCCATAACTGTTGTCTGAGGTAAGGTTTGCACGAAGGGGCCTGTCATTGGGCAAAGGCTTTTTTGAATATTTATGACGGATTAGCTTAAATCAATTGTCCAATACATGTCCGTCCCTATTCCTACTGAATCCTGAAGAAAATATCCAGATTTGGGCAATGGTCTCTGAAAATTCTCATGCTCGCAGCATAAAGATTTATCAATTGCACAGACAAAGACAAATTCGGCCATAGCAAAGGGGGAGGAATGTTGAAGGATCAACAGAATCATGCATAGCTTCCAGATTTGGGCTGAAGTCAATTGCCCTCTAGATCTTGATCCTCTATAATTGGCAAAGGCTTTTGGCAAGGGCAGTAGTGTCATCCTCTTGTTTCATGACAGTAACCTATGTAGAAGTTAGCGCATTTAGAATTCCTTACACATATGTGATGCGTGTGCATTTTGGTCCCAAATCTTTTAGTAGGGGGAGCCTTCATTGAATTTGCATCCACCCGATATGAGCTTTTCAGACGTCTAGCCTCTAATTGCTCATATGCAATTGCAAGGCTTTTGGTGAGTGTAGTAGTACGTGCCTCATAACATTGCACTGATGCTTGTACTGGACAATATACTACAAAAGCTCCAATCTTAAATGATACTAATTTTCTTTAACCGTTTTTTTTGTTTTTGCATTCTCCGAGGACCCGCCTCCCAGTTTGGTAAGAATCAAAAGGCAAAAGAATAAGCTTGCCCATAGCCATGTAATTATGAAAAAGTTGACAAGACTGCAGGTTTTGCTTTAGGCTCTACTTCTTTCTAATAAGTTAAATAGAGACCTGGCCACCTATTTAGCTGGTTGATTTGTATTCAAGTGGTAAATTGAATACTTCTAAAGGTGACTGTGTCATCTAAAAGCAAAGTGTTGTCTCAATCAAATACAACTACTTGGAGATTTTTTGCAGACGTGCATTGTAGAAGGTTCTACTTGTAGCAGTTCCAAGAGTCATGCATGTTTTGGGAAACAATGGAATTCCAAGATGCAGATAAAAACAGTTGTTTCCCAAACAAATACCACTTTTGACAGTTCACTAAAAGCTTCAGTCTTGTAAGTGTACATCTACATTGTAGTGAGTCCAAGAGGAAGAAATCTCCAAATTCAAGCAATCAGAATTGGAAAATATGCATTCTTGTGTAACAGACTTTGTGCTGAAACATGCGAGAGCCACTTGAAGCAATGGAATATCACACCTGCAGATTTCTGATAAGAACTTTGTGTCACAAGGTGCATTTTGTTTCT
Source organism: Taxus chinensis (assembly GCA_019776745.2). Taxonomy (NCBI): domain Eukaryota; kingdom Viridiplantae; phylum Streptophyta; class Pinopsida; order Cupressales; family Taxaceae; genus Taxus; species Taxus chinensis. The sequence goes on from CM034153.1 coordinate 609,835,468, forward strand.
GGCTTTTTATCTCAGATCTACTTATCAGACTTTGTGTTATTTTAAAATAGATCTGGAGATGCCTTTGCTTATACTTCTGTGTGTCCCTAACTATTGGTTCTCCTCTATGTGCAAGCAATCAAATAATGTTATCTATGGATTGGAAACCTCAAGTAAAGATAATTTTGATTCTCAAGTGTGGTATCATTCAAACCTTCCTAGCTAGAGTATTGCATATCTTAAGTTAACACAGTTGCTTACTTGCTACAGAGCTATACAGCTATGCTTCTTTTAGCTGAATAGTTAAAGTGGAACCCCCATATATTTTCTAGCATTTGATATTGACAAATCTGACACGTTGAGCTTTACCGGTAAATGCAGGGAGATTTACCTCAAGACTGCTGGGACCGGGGATGGAGTTTATGGGACAACAAAAAACTAGCCAAACTTTTGGGACAGACGGAGGGCATGACTATTAAAATAATATATAACAATTAATATTTAGGGATTTAAACTGTATTTAATGTATTTTAGCCTTTACGTACTTTCCAAATTATAATTCAATTATTATTAAATTATACCTATAATAATGTGTTAATACATGTATAAATATATATACTTATACATAGTTCAAAATGACTTTCAAACTTTCAAGATAAACATTTATCAATCAAGCTATTAAATTTAGGCTTACGGAACAATTTATATTTCCAAGTTAGTAATATTTTTTAATTTTTATATAGTTTTTGTACTGCCATATCCAATGCCGTAGCCGGGGTCAAAAAAAATATTTCCATTTCCGTGTATCGGATACTCTGCTCCCGCTCCCGTATCCAAAACATTTCAGCTACTTCGGTAAAAATAACAGCTTTTTAGAAGTAAAAATATCAGAAAACTTTGGAAATATTTAAAAACAATAGGAGACGTTCCCTACAAGTCCCCAAAATGTTTGGGATGTCCGGGATGTCACCAAAATCCAGGGGATGCGTCCCCACATAACACTAATATTTTCTGGTTAAGTATTTGCACTATCAGTTCATGAACTTCTAATGTTTGTTTTAAATCATGCTATGGTCCTCTGTTTCATTTGTACTGCAAAGAGCGCCTTCTTAGGTAGTCCTTAAATGAATTGTTTGGCAATGGTATTTCTTCAAGGATATTCGTCTTTTTCAATCTTCTGAACCTCTTGTTGGAAGGTCAGTCTACCATACCTTTGTTTAAGAATCATTTTATTTTCTTCTCTTCCCTCGAGGCAGTGGATAATGATGCAATGAGACAAAACACGATTTCTACTTCCAAGCGGGGACCGTGCTCTAAGCTTTCTTTGTGGTGTCTCCTATCTTGCATACCAACTTTCAACACTCAGGTCCACAAGAAGTTGCTTTTAGGAGCCATATTCTGCTGAAGGATTTTGCCTCATTTTCTTATACTGTGCAGTAAGTTCAACGTTCTTCCTAAATGCAAATTATTTGGTATTGTCCACTTATAAAATCTGTCTCTTGAATTTCACACTTGACTTTAACTTAGATATCAATGCTTTTGCTAATTCAATGATCTTAGCAAGCCCTTTCAAATGACTCTTCATTTCTTGTGAACCTCCAAAGAGTCCAAACTATATTTCTCCTGCTCAGGGGTCTGCTCTACATTCAAAGTCTTGGCACTGAGGTTTCTCCAAGTTCAGTTCTGATTATGAGTTTTGCACTCGGGATGGTTTTGCCATTCCATGTAAACAGACTTGAAATTTGAGTTTGTTTCACTGTCATGAAATCCAGACAGAACATGGAACATTAACAAGTCTTTCCTGGCCATCTTAAATTTGAATTTCACTTTTACAACAGCCCCCTTGTCCATGGTCATTGACAACATACACATTACCCCTTGTTTTTGTTCTTGTTCTTGTTCTTGTAATCGGTCAATTTTTTGGATTTTACAGATTGGACTTTCTCTGTACCTAGAAATTTGATCATAGCTAACATGAAAAGGTGTGACTTAAAAATAATTATCCTTAAATATCTTTCTCCAACTAGATCTTTTATTTAAACTTGGTATTTTATTATAGGATTATGTGTCTTCAACGTCTGTATTCTGCTTCATGGAATTTATTTGTTTTTCTTTCTTTTATTGTTTAAGTGCCAATTCTCTTGCTCAAATTTGTAACATAATTTTGAAGTTTTCTAATACCTTTGTCATGATATTATGAACAAAGACATTGAATTTTTTAAGGAAAAATGATCAATGAAGGACCAAGAAATTACCATTGACCAGGTTTCATTCGTATGGGTTCATGGGCACCTAAAATTGGCTATGGGAACACCTGAAGGCAGGGCTAGAACTTCTCATTATAAACCTACATAGAACAGACTTTTCGATATTGTGGACCCAAGACCATCCCCGTATACACTTCAAGCTCTGCCCGAAAAGTAAGCTTAATATTTCAATTATGCACCCAAGCCCATCCCTGTTTACATTTCAAGCTCTGCCCTAAAATTGATCCTAAAAAATTATTCTCTGATATTATCGACCAAAGCCCATCTCCATGTACACTTTATGCTCTGCGCTAATATTTAACCTTTACATTTTGCCCAACAGGCTTGAGGCTAGTGGGTGGTTTCACACCATTAATCAAAAGGTTCCATTCCTACAGGCTCTTGGACACCTAAAAGTGGCCATGGAAAAGCCTGGAAGTAAGGGTCGCACTGCTCATTGCCACATGGAACACTTTCTGATAGTATTGACACAAGCCCATCACCGTGTAAACTTCGACCTCTGCCCTAAAATTTTAACTCGAGGGTTGTGGTTCAAGGTTGTTTCAGCAGGGAAATGTATCGCTCCATTGATTTACAAGTTAAAAGTCGCAAATATGGCTCCCTAACAAATCTGGTAGTCCAAAACACTGCAGCAGCACATCCAAAGAGGGCCCACCAACCCTGTTTAATTAATAAATAATAGTCATAAGTCGCGAGTGGACTACTCTCACATGAGCAACCTAGGTTCAAATCCATAGACATGCTCAAATGGGCATTCCCTGGCTATATGCAAATGGGCTTGTCGCCTCACACAATCAAAAGTGGGGCAAGTGTGTATAAAAAATAAAAACTAAATGAAATAAGTCCAAAGGTTTCTTGTGTAATGATAAGAGACAACACTGTTACGAGTTACCCAATTCAAATTTGCCCTCACTACAAATAAGGGGGCCTGTCGGCACCCCATACGTGTAGCAAGCTTGTGGTGTATTGAACATGGAAACCTTTTGAGTGGGACTCTGGTTTAAACCTTAAAAATGCTGGAATATGGAAGCCTTTGAAAGGGACTCTGGTTTAAATCTTTAAAATGTGGACCTTTCTTATGACTTTTATAAGCCCATGTGAGATAGAAATCATCTCTTAACAAAACCCAAGATTTACCAAGAAAAAAAACTGTACTACATGAAAGAACAATTCTCAAATGTGAATATCAAATGCTTACCTCATATGTGAGTTTATAGAATTTAACCAGATGAAGTTCAAAATGCAAAATATACTATATGCATGGGCCCATGAACATTAGTATTTCCTCTTCTAGTGAAGCATTCCCTGCTCTTTCTCCGATGCCATTAATAGTCATCTCTACCTGAGTTGCTCCGGCATATGCAGCCTGTAATTCACATAATAAGAAATCATTAATTTACACCCAATACCACAATATTTATAAAACATGAAAGCAGAGTGAGAAGGGTAGAAGAGGAATATTACAGCCAAGGTTGTTGGCAGTTGCAAGACCAAGATCATTATGGCAATGTATTGAAATAATGGCATTGTCAATGCCTGGAGTATTGGCTTTGATGCCTGCAATTAATTTGTAGCATTCGGAAGGGAATATATACCCCACTGTATCTCCAATGCCAACAGTGGTTGCTCCTGCTTTAATCACCTCTCCCAGTATCTCGTACAGAAATTCCGGATCGGACCTGTCAACGATTGCAAGGTTATCAATATATGAAATTGCGTGCCATGAATTTCAATGGAAACAACATTGACACCTCAAAAGCTTTCAAAAGTTAGATGACGAACAGCTGTGTTCGATATTCTTTTAACCATTTCTGGATATTGTAACTTCGAATGTGGAATATGCAAGCCTTTGAAAGGGACTCTGGATAATTTCTTTGCCACCTTCAAGCCTAGCATTTCCCATTTTAAGCGGTACAGTGTATGCGCGCAGCGCGTCTATCACTACGCAGACATGGTTCTATTTTTGGCTATTAAGTTGAAGGAATGAAATGAAAATGGTTTTAATTAATAGCCAATTCAAAGATTTTGAAGGCTTGTGAATTTTTTTAAAAGGGTATTCTTTCTTTTGTTAATTTAATTTAGTATTGATATAGCTCACTATTGAGAATATTTGAGGATGAGGTGTTCCTCACACAAATCCTCTCTTTCCACTACTCCTTAAGAGTCCTCCATCTCTTGGTTTGACATTTAAACCTATGAAAGTTTGTCATTAATTGAACAATGACGTTTTTTTTTCCATTTAATTTCAACCCTTATACGTGTTTTTTTACCATGCTCATAGGTCGAGTTTGAACATTAAAATATAGTGTTATCTTTTCTTGCTCGTTTCTTCCCTCCACATTGTTATTCTAAACTTTTTCTTATTTAGCGTATTTTTTCTTGTCTCTGTTATAATTTGGGCATTTGGTTTAAACGGATATTCCATCCACTCATGCACTTTTGGTTCTACTTCATCCATGTGTTCTTCCTTATGTGCAACTCTTCGTCTTTTATGGCCCTAGGTCATCTTTCAATCTTTATGTTGTATGTTTTTTTTCAAGTAACATAATAGCATGGCCATAGAGGTTGCCTCTGAAGGAAACGTACTTGTTTTGGCAAGGATGATTTCATAGGGAATTAGATCCTTAATTCTAAAATTGTTTGTGACTTGGCATTTTTCGATATTTTCTATTTGCCTCTATTTCGAACTCGTTGTACTACTAGCCCACACCTCGCAACTATATAAAGACCAGAAGTAAAAATTATCCAACGTTAAATACCCACTTCATTTCATAACTAATTTCAATGGAGGCATATTTATGAAAGTTTTTAAGCAAATTATATGATTGGAAGCGGATCCACCATGGTGAAATCTTTCGATTTCTACCAATTTCATTTGCATTCCAAGCTACTCCATCCTTTTGTGGCAATATGTTGTTGATCACATGCAAAAAAAGGTTTCATGCTAGAGCAGTAAGCCCCTCTTTAGCATGAAAGTTTAAAATTTTCTCAAAAAATCAAATTGCAACCCATGTCTATTATTCTTCATGTTGGGTTCCTTCAAAAGCTTCTTACCAAAAGCTTGAAACGTTTTTTAGGAAAATTCCTTTGCGCTAGTTCTCACCATAGGAAGGGCTTTCATTAAGTAGCTTGGGAATTTTTTTGTCTTCCAAAGGAGGTTGTTGGGTTGTGATTGTTCGATATTAGTCATCAAGGCACAACTCTCTGTGTAAAATGGATTATTCAGGTTAGTGAAGGGAAAGAAGCTTGGAAATTCCTTCTGGAAAATTACACTATTGAAGTAGTTCCTTATGGTTACATGACCTAGAAGGGGATAGACTTCCACAACCTTGTTATTCTCATAGCCCCTATTAAGGTGGTTGGATCTTGTGAACATATTAAGAGCACTTGGAAATCATGGGAAAAACTCAAACATTGGCTAGTGTGGATTGGAAATGGCTTTTGAGAAGGGTTGTTTATAAATAAACACTCTCTATGGCGGTTCTTGCTCGTGATTAATTTCCATGATGTGCCTCTTGTTAAAGTCTTGTGGATACATGCAATTAAATTCTTTAGGAGAGGGCATTCTTTACACAACAAGATATTTTCTATAAATAAACAAAAAGGTCACTCTCTTGGTTGGAAGCCAAGACCAAGTTTTGTTTGGCTAATAGTGATCAAGCGTCCTTCCATGAGATCTTGGAGGATTGCCCCTGATGAGTTACCTTCACAAAATTGAAGTCAATTCCTCTCGACCTTGGTGGAAGTGTTGGAAGTGGTTTCTTGAAATTCCTTTCTAAAATTACTCTCCTAATAAGGGATATGCCTTATTTTCACCACATTGTCACATGGTGGACAAGTTCAATGTTTAATGGCATCTTACTCGACTTCTCACACTTGAAGCCAACAATTTCAAATAGTTTGTTAATGTTATTCCAAAGCGCAAGTTGACCCATTATTCAAAGTGCTTACTGCATCTAGATTTCCCCCTTGTTCATCTAGGGGTCTCTCAACCCAAATGTCCATTATGTGGACATTTTGGGACTCTTTTACAATTGTTTTGTTTTGCAATAAATCCCAATTAGTTACAACTTGGATTCATGAATTCTTCAAACCCTTTAGCCCAAGAGCCCTTCATCTAGCAGATATTCTTGTAGGTGATTGGCCCATAATTTATTGGGAAAAATATTCCTAATTGCACTTTGTTAAGCTAATTTAGGAATTCATATATCTTAGGTGGCTTAACATTATCTTCAACCTACTCAATTGTAGCTTTAAGATATTATTTTAGGCTAAATAATGTAACAGATATGTAACTAAGCCATCCAACTTTAGGTACAAATTACATGTTAATAAATTGCATATTATTGTTCCTAATAGGAGATATTAATCAAGTATTGATTAGCCTATATAATCTCCTACTATTCATGTATTTCTCAAAGAGTATTTCGTGTAAATATATTCTTGAAATTTCTCTCTATTTTCCTCTGTATCCTCTTTGCATCCTCTCACCATGTGAGCTATGCCTTGGTGCAATTTTGATCCTAGGAAGCCTAGAATCCAACATCGTAGTTGGTTGGTAATGGAAATCCAAGTGGGATGGATTGATTTGTCTTGGAATGAGGTCAACTATTTGCTTCATCTAAACTCCCTCGCCTATTTTTAGGTGCATTGCCACCTTCTCCAAATTTTAATTATTGCGAGCATGGATCAACTCTTTTTTTCTCTTATAATATTTGACCCCACAATTTATTGATATCTTCAAGCTAAACCCTCAAGAGGATGAAACCCAAAGTGATCCCAATGGAAATAGTGACAACAAGATTCAAACTTTGTGACATGAAAGATGGCAAAATCCCTTCTACTTCAAATATAATTCAATGTTTCACGTGTGCGATCTCAACATGGAGAATCCAGAGCTGGAGGACATAACCTTGGTGGATATTTTGACATCAATCCTAGCACAAACAGATGATTGTATGTTATATGATGGTTTAAATTTGTTTGATAACCGTTCTTCTCATTCTTTATTTGACGCATCAATTTCAAAAATATGAAGTTAACATTGGAAGAGTGTAATGTTTTAACGACCTCCTAACCATCCTCCCACAACTCAAATGATGTCAAAGCTCCTATCGATATCATGCTCTTACCACCATATTTACCTTCTTCCATCATTGGCTACCTCACCACTCTCTCCATCCACCTTACCCCAACCCTACCATGTTGGTTCCCTTTCCTAACTACCTGCCACAATGGTTGCCTTTAAAGTTCCATTTTTTAGTTTTTTAATTAGCTTTAGAAACTCAAATAAATATATTCTTATATATGATCTAAGAACAATACCATGGCATAGTGGTAAACCTTTTTTAAACTATAACTCATCCTTGAATAAGTCTAGGGATTTTGATTTCCCTCCCTCTTTTAAATCTTTTATAAGAGGCCTTATGTAAAAAGGAGGGTCCAACGGATTTTTTTTAAATAAGGGGGCAAATATTATTTATGTGATAAGGGGGAGGCCCATTATTAATTGGGGGGTCCTATTTTTTCATACGGGGGGCATTTCTAAAAAGTGGGGTGGTGTATCCAAGGAAGCATTTAATTACAACTCGGGGTGCATATATATTATTGTTCTGTCAAGGCAAGGATATTGGCTTCACCACATTTATTAATTTGTTTCTTATTTTTCAATCAATTTTTGTCATGTGGAATATTTCATTATTAGATTATAGTTTTGTAAAAAATAATATTTTCCTACAATTTTTAAATGTCATTTATCTTTCATCTCATTGGATGGTCAACATTTCCCTTTATTTGTTGAAAAAACCAAAGTAAAAAATCTACTGAAGTGTAACTGTAGAAGTCCTTATTGTATTTATTAGAATGGAGTGTCTACAAGTTAAAATTCAGGACATTGCATTTAATGATATTAGAAAAACAATCTTGTCAATATTAAATTTTTTGCATCTATATATGCTCCACAGAGCTCTTGGCGAGCAAGTTGGGAGTAATTACCAGTGTCGGTTTGACCATGGGCAAACAAGTTTTTACCAGAACAGACATAGGTGCATTGCCTCAACTATCAAGACAAGGATATTGGCTTCACCACATTTATTAATTTGTTTCTTATTTTTCAATCAATTTTTGCCATGTGGAATATTTCATTGTTAGATTATAGTTTTGTAAAAAATAATATTTTCTTGCAATTTTTAAATGTCATTTATCTTTCATCTCATTGGATGGTCAACATTTCCCTTTATTTGTTGGGAAAACCAAAGTAAAAAATCTACTAAAGTGTAATTGTAGAAGTCCTTTATGTATTTATTATAATGGAGTGTCCACAAGTTAAAATTCAGGACATTGCATTTAATGATATGAGAATAGTAGTCCTATCGATATTAAATTTTATGCATCTATATCTGCTCCACAGAGCTCCTGGCGAGCAAGTTGGGAGTATTTGTCAGTGTCGGTTTGACCATGGACAAACAAGTTCTTACCATAACAGACATAGGTGCATTGCCTCAGCGCAAGCTAAGCAGCAGGAGTTGCAGGATGCGTTGGACTAGGTATGTGACCCTGGTCTCCCTGATTATATTGTGAAGGTCAACCTTGTTTCCAATCTGACCTTTCCCTCGCTTCTTATACTTTTAATATGTATTATCATTCCAATGGAGATTTTCCTATTCCCTAGAACTTCGGTGGGATCACACTCATCACTTCTATAAATCCAAGTGAGTTGCTCATTACGTCGAAGGCGTTGTTTACAATGGGAAAGCCCTTGGGTTTATGACAAGGAGTAGTGAAATCAACAGTTGGAGGTTCGGTTGTACACATGGACGTAGATGAAAACGTTTTGAACCATTCATCCCCTCTGTGCTTCTGCTTTTTTTTCTCCACAGTCTGCGAGATATTTGAGACGTCATTAAATGGTTTGTTGACCACTTAAGAACCGTCAAATCCCTCCAATTATTGTCATCGACAAGCAGAAGTGAAGCGAGCTCTTCTTTGGTGAGTTTGACGAACCATCGATCCATTATCAAACACCAAAATAATTGTCAACGATTCTTTGTTGTATATAATCGATTTGTCATATGTTTCTTCGTTCATTAAATCTCTATCATAAAAGATTGTCGGAAACATTTCTGGCAAGTAGACATCACAAGCTTGGAGCTTTGTAGTGTGTAGGAGAGGCCGACTGAAGTCAAACGAGGAACAAAATTTGCTTCATGATTTGGATAATCGCAGGGCACATCCTTCACATACGAACACCTCTGCAGTTTCATCTCCCTTCTGTTCGAATTTCATAACCACCCATTTCAAAGATCGTCACAAAATGTTGCCCATTCTATGCTTAATGATATTTGAGGCTAATTATTCTTCTGCAATTAACCATAATCGTTGAGAACAAAATAACCTAGAAATTTTGAGTATTAAAAACAATTATATAAGCAACATCCTGAGCATTGGCCACTTGTGAGGGAAGACGCAAACATTCTCACTTATTTGATTTGTAGACCATAACTGGAATTGTCCTCCTATCCCTTCAAGTGGCTAGACTCGTGCTCTCCGAGTCTCCGCCTTAGCAAACCACTTTTCTAGTCATCGAAAATAGTTCAGCTAGTGCTGGAGAGGGAACTGAGCATTGCAAGTTCATTAGCTTCTTTCCACGAATAGAAACACGAGCTTGGTAGCTACGCTGCAGAGGGACTCCACAGGTGGTCACATGGTGGACCCAGGGGTTACGCTCTTGGGGCTCAAGACGGCAAAATCTACACACACTACACTGATATTTGCCAATTTTTTCAGTTTATATGTATTTTTGGGGGAGCGGAGGGTTGGGTTAAACCCTTTTAAGAGGAGCTAAATTTGACGTCCGTTTAGAGTTTTTTCATGATTTTAATCGTGAAATACTAGCAAATATTTGAAATAACCGTCACATGTGATTTTCAACTTTTAAGTATAGATGTTATTTTTTATATAGATTAATAGATAAATTATACTAATATATATTCAAAAAGTTATATGTATAGAATAATCTTTTGTATATCTTAATTTCAGCATTAAAAAAATTTGACGTCATCGTCACCAAAAGTGCAAATTTAACAACATTATCACTCGATATAACTAAATATTAATCTGGGGTTAAAATGGTTCTAGTATGTTGAAACAAACGACATTCTAAACCATTCATCGCATAACACCTTCGTGCTCAACAACATGTTCCATCGCAACCTCTCATCATCTGCTTCAACACCTGTTGCTCTCCACTTAGAGGAAAGGTTGCTATCCACATCAACATTTTTTTCTACACTAGACTCGTCACTCTCATCGGTCAGCAAGACACTTCTGAGTCATCGAAAACGATAGCTGGTGGTGGTGAAGGAACCAAGCATTGCAAAAATCGCTAGCTTCTTTCCTGGAATCAAAACACGGGGGCTCGGTGGTTACATTATAGATCAACTCCGAAGGAGGTCATATGTTGGACCCTAAGGTACGCTCTAGGGGCTCGATACTACAAAATCTATGCACGTTGCACTGATATTTTGCATTATTTTATGTTTGTTTGTATTTTTTGGGGGAATGGAAGGTTGGCTTAAACCCTCTCAGCAGGGGATAAATTTGACGGTCGTTTACACTTTTTTCAATATTTTAACAGTAAAATACTTACAAATATTTGAAATAACCATCACACGCAACTTGCATATTTGATTTAATGTGAATTTCATTTTAATATAAATTTTTATATGTTAATTATATTAATATATATTAAAAAAAGTTCAATATTATAAAATATTCTCTTATATATTTTATTCACAATCTATAAATAACATTGTTTTATTTTTTTGAAGGGCAATATTAGAAACTTTGTGTCACGTAAAAATTGTTTGATAGGCATAGGTAAGCGTCAAATTTAACCCTGTTGGATAAGATGGTGACGGTTAATGTCAATAATTCGTACAATTAGGCTATCAGTAAAAACCTACCGAGGTATTGATATCCTGCCAAGCATAGGGTTTGTTTTTTAGTCAACTTTTGCCTCACGTAGGAGGCATGTTTTGTCACATTTAGAGCCACTACTTATCCTTATACAAACTCTCATTCAGTGAGTGCTAATATTGAAACGAGGGGATGAGAACAATATTAATGTGAACGATAAAATTTGTGATTTGGTACCAGATGGTTTAATGTGTGCTTCAACCATCATTCCATTGCTAACCACTTTAATAATGGAGTAAGCATGAATGTTACCCATGATCACATTTTTCAGACCCAAAAGAATTCCCTCCAATGGATTTGTACCATGATGAAGACATGTGATTTGGCCCAAAGGTTGTGGGTGTTGAGGAAGGCTTGTGTAATAGATGTGATGTCCAAGCTTTTCAACTGCCCTCCTCTCGAAACAAGGTTCCACCTAACAACAAAACGTAATGCCAACATAAATCACGTGCGAAAATAGTTTTCCAAAGAATATTTTTTCGATTATGTTACAAATACAAAGAACCACGTGAACGGTTCTAATTTATCTATACTTTAATGACCAAACAATACAAAACCATCCGATGATTATATTGTATCATATTTTGCAAACTCCATTCTATTAACGAGAACACCTTTATAATAAAAACCTAACTCAACAATCAATAAATACATAAAATATAATAACACAAAAACAATTAACAAAGTACCTACCACCCTACTTTATTCGCCGGTAGGCGTCTATTTTGAAGATGCCCTTGCTGGAAAGTGTCAAATTCCGTGCGGCTCCAATATTTACTGTCTTGCCGGATTTTAGATATTTTAAAGGTTGCCAGATTTTAGATATTTTTCTACAGTCCTTGATATTTACTATCCTAGATATTTGATTTTGATTTTATTCTTCATAAAGTAAATTCTATAGTTTACTATTTGGAAATTAATATTGGTCATATATCTTGTTCAAAGTTTTTGAGATTCAAAAGTTTTCTAATTTTGATTTTATTCTTCATAAAGTAAATTCTATAGTTTACTTTTTGGAAAATAATATTGGTCATATATCTTGTTCAATTTTTTTGAGTTTTGAAAGTTTTAATAGATAAATGTCCACTGTATGACCAAATGATGAAACGTGATTTAGTTTGGCGACTATCATAATTGTGTCTTACAAAAATATGGACAATAGCAAAATAAGAACTTTGCAACAACATATAAACATCCAAGCGATATCAACGCAAAATACAACTCAAATAAACTAAATATTGCTACTATCTCCGACATAATTTACAACTCATTTGCAATTGCTAGCATATATAATTTTAGAACTAATAAATGCCACCCATTCAAATTGAGGTGTTTACACTTTGAAGCCCTCTACAATCTTAGACAAACAAAACCTCGACTCTCCACATTTTTCTTAGTCAATTTGTTTCTTAAGCCGTCGTTGTAAGCATCGTTTATAGAGAATACGTTTCTCCGCACATTTCTTTATAGAGAATTTTTTAGCACAGATATTTTCGGAAATGCTTACCATAATTTCCGTGGGTCCATTCTTTTCTCCATTCCCATCATATTATGGCCCATACAAATATTAATTTTGTCCGTGGAAGTGGGTGAAGTGGCCAAGAAGTTGTGTACGTGGACTTGGACCACTTCTTTAATTTTTTAAAAAGGATTTGTGGACCATATTAATGAAAATCCATCCATCAAATAATGGGCTCTTTTTTTCTCTTAAGGACGTGTGGACCATATTATGGATGGGAATCCATCTAGTAGTGGGGCGGTTTTTTTCGTGTGGCTAAAAGTACATGGGATCACCATTCCCTTTTAAGGATGGACATCCATCAACGGTAATGGACCACCTTAAATTGTGCACATCACACTAACAAAAACACTTTTTTTTATTGCACATGAAACTTGATGTATAAGTAGTTTGTAATATAAATATTAATAATAGTTTATAATTATTTCATATAAATTAAATTCATTTAAACATATATAAATGTCAATATCTCAAGGTTCTTGTTTTAGATTTTTTGTATACCATATTGATTAACAACTCTATATTATGGATGGGAATTTATGTAGTAGTGGGGCGGTGTTTTTTTTTTTGTGTGGCTAAAAGTACATGGGATCACCATTGTGTTTACGGATGGACATTCATTAAGTAATGGGTCACCTTAATATAGAGTGAGATTTGAATCATAAACGTTTCACTAACAAAAACATCAATTTTTATTACACCGCTATTTGATGTATAAGTAGTTTGTAATATAACTACTATATATATCTTAAATACATCTATCTAAAATATGCCGAGAGATATCAATTATGAGGCACACATCTAACTATACACGTGTAATTATTTAGCTATACGATTATGTCAGTCTCAAAAATAACTATTCAACATAAAAAAACCAAACATTACTACATGACCAAAATATTACTATTTTTTGATTGAATTCTCCAATAAAAAAGAAACAAAATTATTTAAGTTACAGTCCAATAGAAGTCAAATTTATGAATGACCTATCATATGACGATCATATGAATGTCAGATTTAATGTCAAGAATAAAAGTGAACAACACACTCCATTACAACCTTGCATGCCATTGTAAAACATGATGGTTTACCATTATTACACATAAATTAAATTTATTTAAACATATATAAATGTCAATCTCAAGGTTCTTATTTTAGATTTTTTGTATACCATATTGATTAACAACTCTATTATTTTATATCAAAAATTTCTAGTAACTTGCGATTGATAGTATTAATCCAACTACACCAATGTGTCATGTTCGAAAAAATCTCTCTAGATTTTTTTGTTGTAAGTGATAATCATAATCTCTCTAGATTTTTTTGTTGTAAGTGATAATCAAATAAACATCAAATTTAAGATTGAAATCAACTTGTGACGATCAAACAAACACCAAATTTAAGGTTGCCATTAATTATTTACAAACACCTGACAACACCACCATCTGCAATTGTAAAATGCTTATTGCCATAATAAAAAGGTTGTAAAAGTAGTTGGTAGGCATTCACAAACTTTCAAATTGATAGTATTAAAAAATCAATTAAATGTATTGGAGGAATATGAATACCAAATGCCTTAGTACCTTATCATTGACCATGCATTTGAGCAAAAAAATAAAAGTGTGTGTATGTATAGATGTGGAAAGCCATTTTACACTAAAAAAATGCACTGTAATTAATAACATCAAATCTAAAAAAAATTAACTCAATAAATCATGCATAATTTTATAAATTACTATTATTCAAGGAACATAGGAAGTTCGTAAATAATTTAAACACTTTAAGGAAGTTGGTGAATATAAGATTTTAAGATACATATTAGTTTTGTTGCAATTTAGGAGACGCTAATTGGTATAAGATTTTAAGAGTCATATTAGTTTTGTTGCAATTTAGGAGACGCTAATTGGAAATAGACATCACTACACGGATCTAAGAATTGAGGCAAAGAAGACCCATAAAAATCAATGTGAATAGAGATTCATGACAAGAAACATAACATTCCTTAGCTGGTAAACCCTAAATTGTATTAGTATGATTCTAGGAACTGTCAAATATGGTTAATTACATGCCTCATCTTAGACCTGGGGATTATAATTAGTTTTTTTTGGACTTCTTATCCTACACACGGTTTAAAGATGTCACCAAATCGAAGGAAAATGAATTAGCAGTAGTAGAGAAAGTGCATACGTGCTACTATACTTTTAAGTTTGTAAAACAAAATTATTATGTAACTTTTCCGCTTCACTTATAACCTACACTAGATTCTCGAATGCACCTAGATTTTAACTAGTGGAACTCAATGTTCATAAAATGTAATATATATTTCAAATTGTGAAGGAACCTTATACCTATTACATGGATTTCAAGATTTTTAAACCTAGAAGGCATAACATGCTTAAAACTTGAATGTATATAATAAGATTATATGGATTTCAAGATTTTTAAACCTAGAAGGCATAACATGCTTAAAACTTGAATGTATATAATAAGATTATGAAAACAAAAAATTAAGGACAACAATACAAATTTAAATTATATTAATTGGGGAAAAAGAGAGAGATACTACACCATGAGTAAAAGAGTCATCTGACCCGATTCTACCAAAAGGAGATGATTCCAGAAGAGACACAAAGACTATAAACTGGGCCAAAAAGGTGTTTTCAATCAGTCATGTAACTTTGGCTACCTGAAACATTGTGTAGGACAAATCTACACACTTGGTAATAATCTGTATCATTGGGGTGTCGTTGGAAATAGACATTTACAACACAAATCTAAACATTAAGGTAAATAAGGCCCATACAAATCAATTTGAACAGAGATCATGACAAGAAATGTAGCATTCCTTATCTAGCAAACCCAAAATTATAGTAGTATGATTCTAGCAATTGCCAAATATAGCGAATCTAATTACACAAATCATTTGGGGATTATAATTGTTTTTTTTCATTGTTTTTTTTCGCTTCCCGTCCTACATGGGATTTGAATATGTCACCAAGTCAATGAAAAATGAATTAGCGGTAGTAGATAAAGTATATACGTGTTAGTAAATTTTTAAGATTATAACACCACCTTCTTATGTAACTTTGTATTTCACTTATATATAGTGTGCACTATATTCTTGAATGTACCTAGATTATAACTAGATGCAACTCAAAATTCATAAAATGTAATATATATTTAAAAGCATGAAGGAGCCTTATACCTATTTCATGGATTACAAGCTTTTGTTTTGACCATTTTAAACCTTAAAAAGGCCTAAAATACTTACAACATAAAAATATAATAAGATTATGGTTCAACAAACAGTTAAGGATCATAATATAAATTTGAAATATAATAATTTGGAAAAAGATACACACAAGTGAAAACAAAGGATATACTCCACGCAGGGGACACGACTCAAGCTTGGGCCATAATAGGAGTGTAGAGCGAGACATAGGAAAACATTGAGGCTTAATGGAAAGAATATTTATAGGTGTAGTTGTTAGCACTATTGGTGGAAAAACCATGGAGGCCAATCTTGTACTCTGCACCATTAGTCGACCACCTACACAACTCTTCGATTTCTCCTTCAAATAATTGACACATATGACATGTGTTTCATATGTGCATGACCATAATAAAGAAGAGTTTTTATTTGCCACCGTGTATCATTTTCCCCACACTTTCACTTATCCTCTCTTAATACCCTTTTTAAACACACATCCTCCTCCCTTGATTTTTCACTCCCTCCAATTTAACTTTTCCAATGCATCTCCTTCAGCGTTTTCATCACATACTTCGCATGTGATTGCTAGTTTACTAGTGCAGTTTTGTTGCTTTGTTAAATCTCTGCTGCTTGGCTTCTATTTATATACGAGATTAAATGTTTTGGTTGCGGGGTTACAGGTCTTGTCCATCTTCATCTTCATCTTCATCTTCAGGGTATGTGTCTCTGTATTTTCAATGCATTACCAGGTAATAGTTTAGTCAAATTAAATACTCTTATGATTTTAGCGTCTCAAAAATAAAACAATAAGATTAACCCAAAACCCTTCAATCTTCCAAAAACTACTATATTTATGTAGCGCGTCATAAAAATTGCACCGGATTGAAAATGTAAAGTGTTTTTATGATTGTTCTGGTATCACATGCCAAATGATATACAATTTGATAGTTTATTGTTCTGGATTAGGCTGCGGTTTTGGCCGGCGTGTGCAGTAGCTACGCTTTAATGCAGTGTACGTCGTTTGTTTTGTGGAGGGCCTGTCATCTTTACGTGAGGATGCTTGCAATCGACTCCATTGAAATTTTATGAGTAGATCAAATTTTCTTCGCATATCCCGACTCCCAAGGAATTTCCCATGTTTTTCTTACCATATACTTAATACATTGCTTTTGAAATTGTTGATATACATGTAACCTACCTAAGTCATAGTGGCTCATTACTTCAAATCTTCAATATATTGTGTAAAACATGACGGTACGACTTCTTTCTAACATCTACGCTCATCTTCCGAAATCTGTGACACTTTCTTTGTACATAACTGTAGTTTAGTGAGCTGAAATAAACTATCAAATTGTATATCATTTAGCATGTGATACCATTGTGTTTGCCATTAGTAGTTACAATTTCAATATAGTTTTATAATTTTTGTATTTTGTCATGTCTCCTTGAAGATATTTGTTATCATTGGCTATTGAATACAATGGAGTTCTTTTCGGTAATTTTGTGTATTATATTTAGAGAGAGTCTCCACTCTAAACTTTCATACGAATGACAATTGTCTAAAATAATGGCTACGCACTAATAAGAATCAAAGAATGCAACTTGTATTAGAAACTTTTTGCTTCTACGCATGTGACCATGTCTTTATTCAGTGGGACCTAGTTTCTAAGTAATGTGTAATATTGATCATATAATACTACTAGGAAATGCAACACTACAACATGCAAGGAAGAAGTGGAGTACGCCAGGGCAACATGTAAAGTCGACCATGAGGTTAGTGAATAACTATTTTTCTTCATTTCATTAAATTATGTAAAAAAAATCTGCAATTTAAATTTTAATGTTGTTTTTGGTTGCCAATTGGCTACTTTTAAAAATAAAAATTAGAAATTTAATTTTGTATTGACAATTTTTTGATATAAGACTTACTTGGCAAGAAAATTCATTGAGTTAGCTCCTTTGCTTGTATGTGACTTTAAATGTCATCATCCGCTCACAGGTTCACAAACACACAACTCCAACTTCAAATTCAATTTGTGTATCTACCATTTTAAGAACCAAAATTTTGAAATTTCGAGTAATCAGTTGGTTCTAACAAATAAAAATTGTGCATTATGAATCGAGTATATTTTTATTGTAAGATTGACTTCCTAATTATTTTGGTTTTCATTTTTTCACATTTATTATTCATGTCTAAATTAGTTTTGTTTAGTTCACTTATGCATTGTTGAATTTACAGGAATATCTCACCACTTTATGCTGTATAGTCTTTCCACATCGAGGTACTTGATATGTGTCTCCAGCTCTAAACTCGAACTTCATTTGGCTATTGTTTTCCTTTCATCGTATTTTGGCCATGATCGAGCTCCTAAATTTGACCATTTCTTACTCAAATATGTATTTGTTTTTGTGAATCTTATCAATACCATGAATTTAGTGTAAACACTTAATCTATTAACGCCATTACTTTCATTTCGTCCTTAACATTATTTGTCGGAAGTTCAAGATAACAAAACAATATCTTGTGTGATTCAGATGTTGCCATTTATAATTCAAAAATTAGAAACTACTTCTCAATAGCTAACCAGGTTGGGTTGAGTTGAATAAATAGACATATTTCTACACAGCCAATTTGTAACACCAAAGTGTTTATTTGACTTACGACTAGATGATAATACTAAATTTGAAGAAAATTTATTTTCAATTAACACAAGCTAACTACTACACTTTCGAAAATTCATTGCTTTATCTTTTTCCTTTCAAGGGATGTTCATGTTTATTTTAAGATGATGTAAGAAAATGCATCTCAACAACAATTCAATTCTTTGACAACAATGCAATTGACTTTAAATAATGCAAACTTGAAAATAAAACCTAAATCAACATCAAGTTTAATTAAAAGCATTTCTATAACTCAGTTCACCACCAATTGAATTTGATTCCATATAACTTGCTCCGATCTTTTAGTCTCATAAAGTTTTAATTTTCTTATACTCATGTATTACAATACAACAATGAATTATGTACAATTTTAATAACTTTTACATGTTTAATTGTTTATGCGTTGACGCTTTGTTCTTCTTTCACATAAAGGGCAGCAAAAGAATACAAATATCCAACATAGAGCATAGAAAACATCTTCGCAAATTCTTTTGGTTTTTGATTTACAATGAAAACAACAATTCAATCACAAACATGACAAAGAGCCACTTGGATTACAAACAACTTTTATTCCCATTCCATTGTGAATTTTATAAAATATTAAATAACACTACACTTCAACAATATTCTATTTGTTCCTCCCCCATACCACAAAAATTCTCCTTCGACAGGATTTACCATATCATGGCCTTGTTTATATAAGGGAGGAGCAATGTTTGAATTTAAACCCCTTGCTCCTTGGTCATTTATTCTTTTCCTCTCAACCTTAGCTTGTATTGAACTCCACAATGGGTGTTTCCCCTTGACCCATTGGGGGGTTTTTGCCCTCAAGCCCACATTTTGAGGCCCTCCATACATCATAATCACTTATATAATTGAAGTCCCGGTTTTATCCACTAACATTTTCACTTTTCTGATCTTGTATTGTCGAATACTGAAATGTAGGGCCAAATCTGATAAGCCGTCAAACCCCCCACAATAAAAATATTTTATAATCTTTTGCTTCTCTTTACAAATTTCTACAACCCTTTTCTTCTACATACAAACTCTGTTTTGCGAGATGCTTTTGAAACTATATGTATTTATTCACACTCTTTGTAACCATGTAGTCTGTTAGCTTTGAAAATACATTTTATTTGTCTTCCTTATTATACAATGTACCTAGCATGGCCTTGGTGTCAGGACCCTCTTTAGGAATAACTTTTTTGTCTCATTTTTCACATGGAAAACTTTTCTGACAATATTTTGTTAGCACTTTTGACTGTGTTCTTCAAGTATTAGATTCTTCTCACTCCTGCAAATACTTGTAGTGTGTTTTTCCCCATTTGTAATGTTGTTGGCCAATTTAGCCCGCCACTTATGCTCATGCCAACTTTATTTATGACATATGAGGCCCCTATCTATGCGCCTCATTACATTTTCTAAGGGAAATTATCTTTCTTTTCTATAGATAAACACTTTTGTGTGCATGTGTGCTTTCTTATTTTAAACAATAATCATCAATTTAGATTCTTGGACTTTGTACATGGGTATCTAGTTAGGCACTTGTTTTTCACAACCTAGATGAGGATGCATTATGTCTCATAGCTTGTTGGCATTCATTGGTATAATATTATTGTTTTCGACACATTTCCTTCATAGTATGACCTTCTCCATGATGCAAGCAACTTCTACCATGTCTAGAATCTACCACCTTTTTGGTGTTCAAGTGGTGGATTCATACCACTCATGCAAATATCATGAGACCAAATTTTCTGTGGTACTTTCACATTATGAATGTTCTAAGGAAGAAGACCAATTTCCCAAAGATCCACACAGAATTTTAGAAAATAAAGCAATGTTTTAGAGCTCAAGAGCAAGAGAACAAGGTCACCAAATCAAAATTTTCATACGTCAACAATTACCCAATAATTTCTATGTTTCTAAAAAATACTATGATGCCTAGATTACTCCATTTGCACTAATTTTACACAACTAACGACATGCATTGAAATTCATATCTAAACAAATGTAATCAGTAAATCAATCTAATTGCATCAAATAATACTCTAGGAATGTTTATAATTGACAAGATCATATTTCATATATATAGCATGCATGTGAGAGGATTTGGGGACAAGGTACAACCATGAGATAGGATCAAAAGTAGAAGAAAGAAAGAAACTATATTAATGTCACATGGATGACCAAAATAGGACCTTATTTAATATATTCTCAATCTACAACTAGAAAGTGCTCAGGGTAAAAGGACCCTTGGAACAACAACTAACTAAACGTTTACGCAAGAATCACACTTACCATTCTGAAAGTCAAGTTCCTACAAAGATCCATATCCACAACACCTAATCTGACCTACCCTTAGTCCTCTTGTTGATGGCCTGGGCATGCATGCACTTGATCCAACTAATTCTTGTATTTGTTCCAGCTAAGACAATATACAATGGTGGCAAGAGGGACAGTCCCTTCACAAGTCTCAGAAAATTTACATTCAAATGTAAATTAACCTTGCTTGCACCTGACAACCGTTATGACCTCCAAGGGATAAGAAAATCAAATAACAAGTTAGTCAGTTACATATATTAAACACTTGCCTAATCTTTAGTTTGTAAAGGTTACATTTGACAATATCGGATGACTCATCCAAAGGAGGTGAGTGAAGGGCCCGAGTAGATTACATATAAGAATGGTGAATGCCTCTTTTTGCACATCTATGAATGGGTTCTAGTTCAATTTCGCTTTGATGCTTCTCATCTCATGACTTCTACATCAACAAGGGATGATAATTAATCCTCAGTCAAACATCAATTCCCTACGAATTGGCTAAAATGGATACTCTCGATCGGTTTTTTGGATCTTCCATGCATAGATCCTTGTTCATTGATACTAAGCCAACCTCTGCCATGAATCTGATGTATTGGGTCAATCTTCAAGATTACATCCAAAATGTGAACAATTTCTCATTTCTAACTATGGTTGTGAGACTCAAAGCAAGTGTAGATTGGAGTATGATGAAGGCATGAGAGAGAGAACTATTAGCATGCTAAGAGGCTCAAAATATTCAATTTCTAAATTTAGCCCTGACCAATCAAATAAGGGTAATGACGCTAAAATTCTAAAGGCACTGTAAAAGAGTCTACAAATGACTTCATCATAGGTAAATTGTTGATAAAGAAATACCAATAATCGTTCATTTTTTTTATTAATAACACTTTTTAAGACCCAATGACAATGTGACACATAAGGTCTTCCGTCATTAATACCTCTTTCAAATGCTTCAAATCAAAAATTAACTTTCCCCTTAAAACTCAAATGTTGATGTGAGGCACAATTATATAATTTTTTTTGTTTGACCAGACAGCTACATATATCTACGCACTTCTAAAATTACCCCCGTGTTGCTTCCATTTATTAAAGAACTCTTTTTTCCAATTCTTAATACTTCTTTTGACGAGGCCTGCAATGATGTTAGAGAAACGCAGACTTACCTGGTGGCATCCTCGGCCCCAAAGTGCACATCTGGACATCCGAGGCTGCGCGCATACGACACCATTTCTCTCGCAATGACCACCGCTTCCTCTCTGGACTTATTCAGCTTATGTTTGAGATGAATGTCGCTGGTGGCGAGGAAGGGAAGGATTCTAGGGCGGCGCGCATGCCGAACGGCTTCCCACGCAGCATCAATGTCCGCCTTATTACACCTCGCCAGCGCACATATCACCGGCACGTACCCGTTCATGTCCCACCTCGCTCCCCACTTCCTTCGCAATCATTTTCACTGCTTCCATGTCGCCGAGAGATGCGAACGGGTACCCGGCGTCGATGACGTCGACCCCGAGCAAACGCAGGTGCCGAGCTATTTCCAGTTTCTGTGTGGCGGTCATGGACGCCCCGGGCGACTGCTCGCCGTCGCGCAGCGTGGTGTCCAAAATGCGCAGATATCCGCTGCCCTTCTCGATTCGGTTCGGCACATACTCGGGTCTCCGTTTTGCGGCCGAGCAAAACTTCAAGCGGTGACGGCGCCGCCATTGCCGAGACGAAACGGAACGGCAACCGAAGCGGGATTGCTCAAGCAAAGGGAATTTCAGGTGGAAGAGGGGGGTTTGTACAGCTCTGCGCCATTCACAAAACCAGATAACAACTTTTGTTAGGATTCCGTCCCCTGAACTTCAGTAATGGCATTGAGTGGCCGTTCTTCATCGAGTACAAATGAGTGAGAGCTGTGGCGTCGTACGAATGTACGCAAGGATGAGTACGTCCTCCATTCTAAAAGCATGGGACCTGTGATATTTGATAGCCCACCCAACCAGGAATTTGATGTGGCCGTTTTTTGTGATTTCAGTCGTTTATTACCAGTAAAAAAAATCGGTTAGCTGTACAAAAAGCTGAGATTTGGCGATTTTTAACTGTACTTTATATGTGTCTGAATTTGGCAAAAACCATTATTACGATTAGGAACACATTTAATACAAATATAAGTGCATTATTATCATTATTTTAATCATCTTTGTCTATTTTATTCATATTTTACACTTGATAAAATTGTCAGCCCTTTTTTATTTGATGTGAAAGAATTAGTCAAAAGAGTCATTATCATTATAAACAAATTCAATATTAATATAACAACATTATTACATAGATATTTAAACAAGAGTAGCAATGCTGCTAAGTACTGCCATCATGTTATGACACCATAAATGTTAATGACATCATGTTTTTCTTGAAATTACTGAACGCTGCAATAACATGTTAATTTTTATAAAATTGTCGGCCCTTTCTTATTTGATGTGAAAGAATTAGTCAAAAGAGTCATTATCATTATAAACAAATTCAGTATTAATATAACAACATTATTACATAGATATTTAAACAAGAGTAGCAATGCTGCTAAGTACTGCCATCATGTTATGACACCATAAATATTAATGACATCATGTTTTTCTTGAAATTGCTGAAGGCTGCAATAACATGTTAATTTTTAGGCCAATCTTATTGAAGATTAATACATTTTTACAATTATTTTGTTAAAAAGTGTGCAGCGTTAGTGATATTTATTAATGTAAGAATTGTATATTTATTTAATGAAAATAATAACACTGTCTGATTGGTTAATAAGTACAAAAATAACAACTAGTTAAACAGATATGAGGCCTATAGTAGAATTTGCCTTTGGCAATACTAATAACATATTTGGTGAAAATATGTTTATGTTGTTTGTGCATATAATCCCTCAAACTTACCTCACATTTATAAATACAGCTAAAAATAATAATGCATTTTTTCAATTATTAAATAAAGAAAAGATATTTCATATAGATGGATGGGGTGTTTAAAACCTTTTAACGTCATAGTTTTTTGGTTTGACGGATAGGGTCAATCATCAAATCTTATCCCTAGCTGTAAAGAATGATTGACTAAAAATTTACAAAACTATATAATTTTTTAAATAGTCCTCCATAAATATATGAAAATATACAAATTTCTATGAAAGAATCAAATAAAAAAATATAGAGAAAATTAAAATTTCAGATTGTATGTACACCGTGCGTTGTATAAAAATGAAAACATAAAGAATGATGATAGTGACTTGACGATGTATCAAATTAACAATATAAAGAATTATGCTAGCTATTTTTAAGGTCTCTCTACACCGTGGTGCCCAAACCTCACGCATGTTTGCGGGGGCTAAATTTAGTAAAAATACAATAAAATCCAAGTAAATTAAAAGTTGTGGTACAATGATGGGGCACCTGCCTGTTATGTCAAAGATTCTAAGTTCAATTTTTGTCTATCTCCCCACAAACGTGCGTGAGAGATTGGCTCTTCCTCTTTACACTAGATTGGGAGTTATCACTCCTTTTAAAAATTGTGTCCACGTAAATTTCCATGTATGCGTTAACTTTCATAATTCTTACGAATTGTTTTCATAATTGTAGGATTCTTTTGCCGGTGTACAACTTTTTCTATATTTGTTTACTATTTTTAAAAATTTACAAAAATTGCATAAGTTTTTAGGTTGGAGTAGGTAGCTTTTATAGGAATAATCTTTAACTATTTGTCCTACTTGTAGCAACTTGCAATATTCATTAGTTTAACAATTTGATTTACAATCAAATATTAATTGTTTCATTCAAAATGTAACTCGTAATAGTATGTGAGGAGTGCAATGGATACATTGATAAAGAGGAGTAAAAGAGAAATATTTAAGGAAGAATGGAGATGTCAAAGAAGGAGATAGAGAGGAGAATTATGGGTGAAAGAAAAATGTTGGAGGGAAAGTATGCGATCTTCTTCTTTGTTTCGTAAAGTCACATATGTACCACATGCCATTCATGTGAATTGCTTGAAGGAGAAAGGGAGGTTATAACATTCAAATCCTCGAGACAACATATTCTAAAGACAACTTTGAAAGTAAGTGTTGGCTAGATTTTCTGCATAGCACAAAACTTAGGCAGTCATGAGATAAATCTCCCCCATTTACCGGTGAGGCTCCCGTGTTAGATTTTTCAATTATAATATGTTAATATCTATATGGGGTTTTACTTTAACTACTCATTTCATGAACCATAACTGAACAGTTTTGCAACAAGTAAACAGCTGTTTAAAGAAAGGAAATATTTATAGAAGAAGGGAAAGGGAATTATGTAAACACAGAGAAGAAATGGGGAAAATGTGCATTCCAATCAATAGATAGCAGAGTTGATTGTATGCACATAGATATAAACACATAATTCTCAGCAAAAGTAGCTCTAGATCTAGATCTGAAATAACACAAAGTCTATTAAAATATCTAAGATAAAAAGCAAGAAACACAATACACCATGACATAAAGTTCTTCAGAAATATGCTCTTGTATATTCCTTTGCTTCAAGTGGCTCTCAAGGGTTTCAGCACAAATTCTGGAACACAAGGTTGTTGCTTACAAATTATGATCATTAACCATGAGGTTCTTCTCCTACTTATATAATGTAGAAGGGAAAGTACAAGTCAGAAGTTTTTAGTTGAACTAGCACCAGTGGAAGTGGGAAAGGAAACAACTGGCAATCTCCCTCATGGAATTCCTCTTTGTATGACATGTATAATTTGCAACTGAAAATAGAACCTTCTATTTTGCACGTCTGCCACATATCTCCAAGTAATTGACTTATTCAAGTAATAGCTTTTAAACCAATCACTTAAGTTGTATAATTTAATTGATCGTTCAATTACTTTGTCGGAGGAAAGAAGAAGGAAGAGGAAAGCTGCAGTTTTGTCCTTTTTCATGTCTGCATGCAGCTAATTCTTTTTCCTTTGATTCTCACCAAACTAGATCTGGGAGTAGCTGGATCTAGAAGCAAGCTGGATCTAGAAACAAGCTGGAATTAGAAATGGTTGGAATTGGAAACCACTGGATCTGGAAATGACTGGATCTGGAAACAACAAGATAGATCTAGAAGCGGTTGGAATTTTGTCTTCACCTTGTCTTCTCTTTTATCCTTGAATCTTTTGCAGTTCTTCTCCAGTACATACATCAGTGCAATGTTTGCCATAACTCATTATTTTTAATTTCATATAAACAATTAAAAATTCTGGAAAGCACTCCGAGTGAATGCAACTTCAATGAAGGCTTCAATTGGAAGATTGGGAGCACATGCACAAGATCCTGGAAGGAATTTTCCATGCACTGAATTCTTCACAGGTTGCATTTGAAACAAGAGGATGAAGCCTTTGTAATTAAGGATTTGAATCTAGCACACTCCATAATGAATTCTGGGAGTTGGGATGTGAATGGAAATGCTACAGCTCGAATGATTCCACTACTTTTGACTACACGCATGAGGGAAGTCTTTCTAGCTCTGGATCTGTTAATCAATTTGGAAAGAGGTTCCGGACTTATATCTGTGTTTCCAATGTCTGCAAATTTAGAAGTGATGCATGACTCTGTTGTGCTCTCTTTTTCATCCTTCTTTTCCATGGCTGTGTCTATCTTTGTTTGAACAATTCTTTTTCTTCTTACTCGGCCATAATTCTTCAAAATTGGTGCAGATCTGGATAATTCTTCAGATTCAAAGGATATATTAAATGTATTAAACATTGATTAAAGCTCATTTTCTTTTGTAAAGCACCTGTAACGAATTCTTGCAATTAATTCAGACAAAGATGGCAACCGGAACATGAACAATGAATTTTAATCATAAAAATCTGCACTATTCAAGCCTGCTGCCCCAAAAATTGATGTTTTATTTGCATGCAAAGTGAGCATGAATTTTTCCAACTTCACCTGAGCACCTGTATCACTTATGCAAACACAAATCAACCTCCTTCAATGCATGTGCCAAAATTGGAAGCTTTAACCTTGATTTCACATTCTTTTGAGCAAACATCCTCTTCAAATGGGTCGCACTTTTCCTCTGGGCTGCACTTCTTTACCTGTGAATTAATTAATTCATCATTATGGCAGCCCATGCTTATATAACTCTCATAATTTTATAATTAATAATTATCCCTCCTATTCCTGGCAATTAATTACTTACAAATCATGTTTTTCTCTTTAACTAATGTGCTAAAATTGCATGTTTAAGGACAACCATCCAATAAATTAAATTTATTCAATTTAATCATCCACTCTTCACTTCACTTGAGCTTCACATTGTGCTTTAACCTTAGCCACTGAAAATATGAATTAATTTAATCATTGAATACTTTAAAAAGTATTATCTTTCTCCCAAAAGGGGCTGCCATTAAATAAATTTATTTATTTAATTTTAGAGCAATTTATGTTCAACCACCTTTTGTCCTTTGCCTTTGTTGACTTTTCCACAACCTTGGACACCTATTTTTGGTGAATAATTAATTAAATTAATCAATTTAAAGGCTGCCTTTACTTCTCCAAAGGGGGCATACTTTTTAACATATAAAATTCTATTTTTAAGAATCACATGACAATGGGATTATTTACCCTGCAAGGTAGCCCTGAAAATCCCATGATTCACTTAAGTCACTTGACTTTCATAATGGGATTATTTACCCTGCAAAGCAGGCAATAAAATCCCATGATTCAGTTAAGGGATATTTCTTTTATTCCACAATGGAAATTTTTATCTTGCAAGGCAGCTAAGAAATTCCCCCCTGCCTACTGCTTCTAATTTTTCCATTATCCACTCTAATTCTTTGTTTTCCAAAAATGTAGCCAACCCAAAAGAGGTTTTTTGGTGCGTGACTTTGTCTTTTCCCAGTGAACCGGACCTCTGATGGCGAATTCCTTCTGGTATAACGTATGTATATGATCCCCAGTTACTTCATGCCAAGAATCAGACCAAACCGGCAAAGGAATTGATCTAGAGAAATTTCACAGAAAACGAAACGGGAAAACACAAAAACACAAAAAATTGCCAAAAGTCACAAATAAAGTGCATAACTCATTCCTAGTTAAAACTCTTCTAGTATATAGAAATAATGATATTTTTGATCACAACAGGGTTAAATCGGAGCGCAAATTGCCTCAAACGGGGCTCAAAATAATTAAAAACAAATTTCCCGCAGACAAATCCCGATGACAGAATATAACAATTTTAGGCATTTGGGTATTTGGCAAAAATGGCTAATATGGCTGTTTGGGAATATCTTGACACAATACAAGAACTTTTAGGCAATAAAAACACAAAACGACCCATTATTTTAAAAATACGAATTTTTTTTTTATAGAGTAATCACAGATTTTAGGATGAAATCTGGGGACACCAGTAAGCATATGTCATACAATAAGTTTTCAAACTTTGAGTTGTTTTGTGTTGATGGCACAACTATTGCCAATGTCTGAACATGCGGCTTGACATTGTTATTCGTATTTTCTAGTTTATCCTGGTAGAAATCATGGCTTTGATCACCTTCCTTTTGGTTGAACATGTCTCCTAGAATCTTAAAAAGCCAACAATGATTTGTCGTGTGAAACAACAAAATAAGAGGATTTAAAAGAAATATTTACATGGTTCTTTGACTTCAAGCTACTTCTGTTTCTCATGATTATGTCGATTTGTCAAAAAAAGAAGAGACAAATATTCAGGTCATTAGACAATAAAAGCAAATAAATTTGTTCCAGTGAAAGGCTTGTGGATTTTCTCCTTGAACTATATTTTAAAGGAAGCATATCACGAGCAGCATTAGGTGCGCACAACATGATTGGATTCGAATGGAATGTAACTGGCAAAACAAAGAGAGATGATCAACCCAATTAAAACCTACCACCAACTCAAATCTCCCCCTCCATCAAATTTGCAAATACTACAATGGACTTTGAAAAACCTCATTTATTCATTTCCCTTTTGACATTTCCATTCTAGTTGAATTTTGTTCCAATAGGGCATTCTTCGCATCATGTACACACTAATATAATATAGATTAAAATTAAATCATAATTGTGCCATTACAAACTTATATATTAATAATTGATACAAATAATTTGTTAGTATTAAATTTGTATTAATAGCTACCAACCTAAAAGACCTTGTTTTAATGGATTTGTAAGCTTTTCGTATTACTATAAATACTTTATTACACATTTTAATAAGAAACATTGAATTAATGTAGGAGAAAAATGTATATATAATGAAAATAGAAAATACTTCAAAACAGGAAACATGGTATATTAAGAATTAATTTTCAAGACATATTATAATGGTCACAACAAATTGGATAAATTCTAATATTAAGTTTGATAATTTTAAAAAATATTAATAAAATATACATTGGAGTGCAGTGGACATTAACTCCTGGCA
The DNA here is from genome assembly GCA_019776745.2 of Taxus chinensis. Classification (NCBI taxonomy): domain Eukaryota; kingdom Viridiplantae; phylum Streptophyta; class Pinopsida; order Cupressales; family Taxaceae; genus Taxus; species Taxus chinensis. The sequence continues at coordinate 609,864,832 of CM034153.1, forward strand.
CACAACTGAGAAAAAAATAGCCTTCACTGTTGCAAAGGTGAAGACTCCATAATAATATTTACAAGATTGAATCTTTGGTGTTGCTCACAAATTCAAAAGACAACATGTGTACACAAAACAATGGACAAATAAACAAATGGTTGGATTTAGAGTATAGTTAGCGTATACATATTTATCATGCAAATTTGAATTTGAATATCCTGCCTGCATGAAAGTCTACCCAGACTACTATGTTTCAATTTCATTGTTTTTCCAAATTCTAACAATGTTTTCATAGAAAAAATATCAATGGACTACACATTTGTTCACTTTAATTAGAAATAGAAAGAGCAGGAGCGTGGGGCAGTCATTGGAAGTGGACTAGAATGTCACAAAATCATGTAGACAAAGAACACCTCAGAGGAGTATTTGGAGATGTTTATGTGAATACTTATTGTAGTATAAGGAGTGAAAGAGGTTTTAGAGGGCATATTCAAGGTGTAGAAATGACAAGAAATGTATATTCACAACTATTCTAAATAGGTGTGTAAGAATGAGGAGTGATGTCTGATGATTTTGGTTAATTAGATGCAGAGTTGTTGGATGGAAGCAAAACCCTTGACCTTACTCTAAAAAAATTATCAAGGTTTATAATATTTTTATATTTTTTTCTTCTAAAATAATTAATCCTCTCAAAGACATTTATTATAATTATATGTAGTAATTTTTATCCCTATCACAAAAGAAGGGAACCCCATGTGCACCGGCCTATCACCCAGCAGGATGTTGGGCGCTCACCCGAGGCACGCACGGGTGCCGAGTCTCTCTTTTATGTGAGTTTAGTGGGAAACATCATCTATGATTTGTGCTTAAGAGATTTAAAAGGAGTTAAGACATACAAGCACCATAGAGCTCAGAACGACCTCTAGATCCTTGCAGTCATTTCAGACAGAAAGTACTTAACAGGTGATATAACTTGTACCAAAATAGAAAGAAGCTACACAAGCATCCATACTTAGCATAAACATAAATGAAAGAGAACCTATGAGAAAGATGTATGCATCATAATCATCAATATTCATATTCATATAACTGGTAACCTCATTACATCCATGGAGCCATTGTACAGAATGTCACAGAGAAGCAGACCGCAGTCATGCATTACAACTGGACTAAATGTAGCTAGGCTATCAAAAAGAAAAATTACAATCTCCATACCCATTATACATCCTTTCCCAAGTACAATTACCCACTAACAGAGTTCTTGCAGTATTTCTGCAGAGCTCCGCCCTCTTCTAGTTCTCCCTCTGTTTGTTCCTGCAGCCACTTGTATTTATAGTCTTTCTAGACTACCAACTCATCCTCCAACGCCCTCAAATCCGATGCCAAGTGGCTGAATGTGGTCCTCCATGCGAGCATGCTTCTCCAGGCCTGAACTTTCCACTTTATACCATGATGTGCTTCTAGAAGCTTCTACCGCAGGCATGCTCCTTCCTGGCCCAACCTGTCGCCAGGCTGCACCTTATCCACTCAACATGCGTAGTCAGGTCATGCTTTTCACGTGTTCTGCCCCGAACGCCCAATTTGGCTAAGTCCCGAACCCTTGGTTCTGTCTGTGCCCTCTGCGTGTGCGCCACGGGTTTCCTTAAACCCTTCCTTAAACCCTGCCCTACGCGCCTTATCCTTGTGCTCCTTTCTTCAACTAGGCCTTGCGTGCCTACGCGCCTTTTATACTTAGCCAATATTCTAGGGGCCCAACATCACCCCACACTACGCTTATTCTTCATCCGCGGGAACACTTCTCTAGTGAAAGAAAGAATACAACAGGCTTACACCTTGGAACAAGAATAAGGGGATGAAAGAATTGGGAAAGAAGAAAGAATGGGAGCATAATGGAATCACTGTAACAAGCTAGGAAAATCCTTTTGCAAGTCAGCCTCCAACTTGTTCTAGGCATCGACTTCGTCTTGCGCTCTCTGACAGAGGTCACCGACCAGGGCGCTCACCTCCCCAAAATTTAGTCCATTTCCTTGCGTGCTCATGGTATCAGTGATTTTCTCTAACTCCTTACCTACATCCTCCAGTGCATCCATTCTTCATGTAATCTGCGGATATAGTTCCTTCAATTGGTTTTTGATTGAACCCCTTAAGGTTTCAATGGCTTCAGATTTCTTCTCGACCTCGAACAAGGATTTTATCCCTTTATGCCCTATTTCCCTTGTTCTTCTCCTGGAACTCCTTGAGTTCTACTTCATGAGTGGTGACCAAGGTGCCTACCACTTTGTCTTTGTCTGTCGCAATTGTCGTACGTGGCCTCAGCAGTCTAGGAAGCAACCTTTACATCAATAAGAACCTTGTTGTACTCGCTAAGAGCGCCACGACCTTCAACTTATCCTCCCTTCTCTAGGCATGCAGCCACTTCTTCTGCAGACTCCAAGGCTAGCGGTTGTCTTTCCATGGTGAGGACCCTTGTTAAATCCTCCAGGCATCCCAAGGCAGATCCATACTTCTGCGCTGAGCGATGCTAGGTCTAGATGCTTCAATACTATGGCCTCATTAATGGACTCCACCTTCTTGTATATAGTGCATACCTTAGCCTTTTCATCCTTCAACTCATGCTGCCACTGAGCACTGATCAACTTCTCTTGGCTTAGCTCCTTTGTCATTGCAGCTAGCTCTCCCTCTTTCTTCTTCAGCTCCCCCTCCAGATCTCTGATTCTATCATTCTGCTCCCGAAGAGTCTAGCCTCGATCTCAATGGAGACCTTGTTGAGCGCGTTGCACAGTTGTTCATCTGAGAGCTGCTGGGTATCCACCACTGGGTTATCTTCTCTTGGTCCTGGCAATGTTATTATTGCCTTGTGGCTTACCTCAAATTCTGGCTCATCAAGATGGGACTCAATTTCCCATGAGAGCATCTTCCTTGTTCGTGGGTATGCAGCCTCCTTGTCAAAAGATGACATTGCTATGAGCTCCTTCTACTCGGAATTGTACTTTGGAACCACACTAAAACACTTTCTTGGGGTCATCAATATAACCCATCTCTGGCCTCTCCCCCTCTGCGTGCCTTCCTCCCATGCGCGTACCCTTAGGTATACTTACAAACAAAATGGGGCCTCTAGTGCTGCCATGGTCCTCTTCTGTGCTCTCCTCCTTCTCCTTGTTCAACACCGGCTCAGCGTTGTGTTCTAATTTCTCCTCCACCAAGGTCTCAATGTTCTTTGTCTCTTCTCCTTCTGCCACCTTGGTTGTCTGTTCCTGTGCGGAGCTTGGAGCCTCTTGCTTCTGCGTGCTAGCCTCCTCACTTTTTCCCATGTCCTGGGTGCCTTCTCCTACCTGGCTATCCTTGCGCCATACGAAAAGGAACCCCTATTCCTCTTCTCCGCCTTCCTCTTCTGAATCATGCACATTGAAGATAGGTGGCCCTTGATCTTTTCCAGGGTCCTCTTCCCCACTAACTTCTTCTCCACTATCATCCTCTTCGCTATCATCTTTTTCTCCTATGTACTTGTCCAAATTCTCAGTTTCTTCCGAGACGGTCTCCTCTTCTACCCTCTGCTTCTTCCTAACCGGAGATTCCAGTGTAGGTGACTCTGTTTCTTCTTCTCCCAAGGACTCCTTATCTGATGGATTTTCTGGCTCTGGAGTCTTCTCTTTCACTATGGGCCTCTTCTTGTGCACGTGTACATACTGGTTCTGGCGCTTGTCCTGAGGGGAACCTATTGCCTGTGTGTCTACCACACTTGGAATTTTCTTTTTTGGCTCTTTTTCCTCCCATTTGGGCATGGGTCTCTTCCTACCAGTTAGATCCTAAGGTATAGACACCTTGTTCTTCTAGATATGTGCCCTTCTCAGACTTGGGTCTTATGCGGATGTACACGCGTGTCGCAGATCCTTCTGCAATGGGCAGAGTCATGGGCCTTGTCATTTGAACTTCATGCGACACGTACCGCTCCACGTACGTGCATGCTTGCCAGGGTAGACCAACCCTTTGCGCATTTCCCTGTGGTCCTAGTCTAGATTACCAAGGTCTAGCTTAAACTTCTTGGACTCCTTAAACCTGTTTACTCCCGCTTGGAAGTATTGAGCTGTGAAGGCAAAGGGGAGCTTGCACCATGGGCTCCATGTCTCATCTGTCAGTTTGAATCTGCCTAGGCAGAAATGTTGGTACACAACAAATTTTTCTTCTCCCTTAGTGGCTGCTGGTAGTTGTTCGGGAATTCTCCATTCTGCCCTAAACGTGTTCCTTAGGCGCATATACCATTTTTCTAAGCGCTGCCTTGTGCACAGTTGTCATAGTGTCACAAGCGTATTTCTCAAACCTCTTTGTGGGTGAGGGGTCTTCAGCAGGGTACTCCCATACAAACTTTTCTGATGCATCTGGTACCCCAATCTCTGAAAACACAATGGTTAGCAAGGACATTGCCAAAAAGGATCCTATCACCTTCCTTCGCGCAGCTGAAAATCTCATCCGCGATGAATGCAGACAAGTTGTAGATGGTGCCCTCTGAAATTTTCCTACAAACATTCAACCATGGCTTATTAACCTGGGTCCATCTCTCCTAGCCATTTAACTTTGACACCAGGTGCACAGCCATCTTCATTACCAGGTCCTTAATGTCTGTGATATCATAATACCTTGACCCCTTCTTATATGCATAGGCGGCGATAGTCTCCTTAATCACCTCTTTGTCTCTTAAGTCATCCTCCAAACCATCTCCTTCACAGATGAGGCCTGTGAAATGTGAAATGAGCTGAGGGGTTATGTGCATCTTGCACCCTGTGAAGTGGAAGTAGTCCTCATGCACGTGCGACATCAACCATTGATATAAGCACTCAGGCTTCCCGAAGTAGGGCAACTCAAAGAGTTGTAATAACCCTACCTTCTCCAACTTGACCTTCACATCATCATTATAAATGGGCAAACCTTCTGGTGTCCTTTTGTTTGTTGGGTGCACTAACTCCAGCGCCATCTCCTTCTCGATTGTGCTTGTACGATGATTATAGTCATTCACAGACATGTTCCTCAGATGGGACTCCCACTCCTTCCCTAACAACACTCCATCTGGGTACTGCATTTCTGCATACCACTCTTCATTTGTGCATGCATCAGTTTCTTGTTGCTTTTTCCCTTTCCCTTGTCCTTTCCCTTGCCCTTCTTGGGTGTGCTAACTGGTTTCTTGGGTGCCATTATCTAGGTCTTCTTACCACTTCAATCACTCTGTGTTACTCTATTCTTCCACTCTCTCCAACCTTAGATCTCGAACTTGTGAAGAAAATTCCTTAAACCCATGCCCTAGTTCTTCAAACCCTAACTAGGATACTCCCTTCACAAGACGGCATGCCTTCTCACACTTTTCCTACACCCGTGAAATCCCTTCCTCTCTGGTTTGCAAATCCTAAACTAGTTACTCACGCTTCAATCTCTCCAAATGTTTCTTCACACGGATCAGTTTTTTTTGGAAGCCCTAGTTTGCAAAGGTGCAAAAAGCGCTTCTTTCTCCTTATATGCAAAGTGAATAATGAAGTGCCTCGACCCCTTTATTTATAGTTTTTCCCTTTTTAAGCATTAAGTGTTACTTCACCTACCACCATACTTTTAACATTTAATGCGGATTTTTCAAACAAAGCCCGACTTTAGCGCTTTCCCTCACGCACCCAAACCTGCGCGGACAATCTTCCAACCTTCTGGCATGCAACCAATCCAACATGACAGGAGACTCTTGCGCATGCATGTAACCAGCGCCGAAGGCACTTCTTCTATCCTGATTTTTGCTCTCGCCTACCTCATGTTGCTTAATGCACTTTTTCCTCCTTTGTACGTGGGATCTGAAAGTAGCTTTATCTTGGCACCAACCATCCTTTTTCCATCATTTTTTTTTTCCAATACCTCTTTCAACAGGGCCATTCAACCAGGGATTTTCAACACAAACTTCCTTGGCACTTTAACCATGCTCTCCTTCATTACTCCACCCCACACTAAAATGATGTGCGGTCCTCTGCGCACTCAAAAATTCTCAAAAAGTAGTAAGGTTACCAGCGCCCAAGGCGCAAAACAAAACAACAATGACGAAAGGGAAACACAAGAAAAGAAATGCATAAAGGAAAATTCTAAACTAACTTGAAAAACTACCTTATTTACAAACACCAAGAAGACTTATTTATAGTAGGGCTTTAGCCTACTCCCATTGAAGTGTCTAGGCAATTTCGTTCCATCCAGCGCTTGTAACTAGCATGCACCCAAATCAAGGATGTACGAGATTGTGTAGGGACCCAACCAATGGACTTTCAACTTCCCAGGATGGCAAAAAACTTAGAATCATACAATAAGACCATCTGCCCAACCTCAAACTTCTTGTTTCTAATGTGGCGATCATGCCAAGCTTTTTGCTTTGCTTTCTCTGTTGTTTGGCTCCACCTGGTGAGTGATCATCTCTCATCCAGCTTCATTAATTCATTAATTCTCTCTTCCAGCGCTTGCTCATCAGCCAACCCTCCTACGCACGTGCTATTCGCAGAGAAGGTAACATGAATTCAACCGGCAGAACAACTTCCATGCCAAACACCAATTGAAATGGTGTGGCTTTGTTCAGCCTTTTATAAGTTGTCATGTAAGCCCATAATACGGCTGATACTTTGTCATCCCAATCTTGTCTTCTGACATCACAAATTTTGGTCAAGGTATGACTCAGTATTTTGTTGAATGCTTCCATGGTTCCATTTGCTTGTGGGTGATAGGGTGTAGTCTTGTGATGAGCCACCATGAACTCTACTAAACAGGATCCTCACGGTCTCATTCAAGAAATGCGTACCCCTATCGCTGGTTAAACTCAAAGGACATCCATACCTCGTGATAATGTTCTCCCACAAAAATCTTGCCACTGTGGCTGCTGTGCAGTCTTTAGTTGGGGCTGCCTCTGCCCACCTTGTCAAATAGTCTGTGCAAGTGATGACATAGTGTGATCCAGTCCTATGCGTTGCTGGTGCAATAGGGCCTACAAAGTCTATTGCCCACTTCTCAAAAGGTTTCAGCGCTAGGGATAGGGCGTAAAGACATTTCATCTCTCTTTCTTGGCTTGCCAATGCACTGACAATGGTCACACACTTTACAATAGTCTTTACAATCCTTGTACAGGGTTTCCCACCACAATCCTACCATTAATATCTTACGCGCGGTGGCGTCACCTACATAATGCCCACCCGCACTTCCTCCGTGTGCTTCCTCCATGATGGCGAGGCGCTCATGCTCTAGTACACACCTGCGCAAAACTTCATCACGTCCCAACTTGTATAAGTCCCCACTGATCAACATGTAGGGTGCGACACGTATGGCTAGTTGCTTTCTTCTCTAATGCCTTCATCCCTTCCGGCGCCACACCTTCCTTTAAAAATACTGCAATCTCCTCCAAATCTGAGGGCATGCGCCACAACCTAAATAGTTGCATGTCTGGCATTGTCTCTTCAATACTTTGTGCATCCTCCCCTGAATCAATTCTTGACAGATGATCAGGCCCACAATTACTCTTCCCAGGCTTCACTACTACCGTGAATTCAAACTCTTGAAACAACAACACCCACCGACATATGCACCCTTGTAGAATGGGCTTGTTCACCAAATACTTTAATGCCATGTGGTCGGTGTAAAATACAAAGGGTGTTGCCAGCAGATACTGCCTGAACTTGAAAAGTGCGTAGATCATTGACAATGCTTCGCGCTCAGTCGTGGTGTAATTCTGCTCTGCTAGTGTCAACTTCCTACTTGCAAAACACAGAGGATGATCAACAATTCCTTCACCCGGTATGTGCAAGCACTGCTCCAATGGTGGTTCCTGAGGCATCTACATGGACATGGAAGGGCTTGTCCCAAGAGGGAAAATGTAATATAGGCGTGGTGACAAGCCTATCCTTTAATGTGTCAAATGCCCTCTGTTGCGCCTCTCCCCAATGGAAGGAACTTTTATGTCTGAGCAGCTCCTCTAAAGCGTGGTGATCTTGGCATACCCTTTGATGAATTTCCTGTAATAACCTGTATGCCCAAGGAATCCTGCGCACTGCGCTTTGGCTAGTAGGCTCCCCTAACCCCACAATAACTACAACCTTGGCAGGATCTACTAGCAAGCCCTCCTTACATATGATATGCCCCAATAACGTCCCAAAGGGTGTAGCAAATACACACTTCTTAATGTTGAGGGATATCCTCAACTGTCTACACCTCTCAAACATTAACCTCAAATTGTCACAATGGTCTTTTACTAGCCCATACACTATCCAATCATCCAAATAGACCTGAAGAAACTTATGGATGAAGTCCTGGAATGCCTGCACCACTATGCGCGAGAAAACAACAGGTGCATTCTTCAACCCAAAGGGCATGACCGTGTATGCAAAACTTCCCCACTCAGTGGCGAAAGTTGTCTTCTCCTGGTCTTCCTTTGCAATTCGGAACTTGGTGGTACCCTGAAAATCCATCCGTAAAGGAATAGATTTCGCACCCAGTGACTCCCTCCAAAATTTCTTCAGTGAAGGGGGTTAGAAAAGGATCAATGACACAAACTGCGTTAAGCTCCCTATAATCCATGCAGATCCTAATATGCCCATCCTTCTTGATGTCTGATTACCATCGGACTTATCCATTCTGATTCTTCCACTGCTTCAATGATCCTAGAAGCTATCATTTTTTCTATCTCCTCCTTAACCTTCATGCGCAAATTGGGATTCATCCGTAGGGTCTCTTCCTGACCGGGTGCGCACCATCCTTCAGCTTTATCTTCATCTCCCCCAAGGAATGGTGGATGCCTTTGAGCTCATGGTACCCACGTGGGAATAAATCCTCAAATTTGTGCAACAGATCAATGATCTTAGAGACTTCCTTCTCCGACCAGTAATCTCCAATAATAGCTTCCTTAGGTTCTTCTCCTGAACTGATGTTAACCTTCTTTGTCTTTAAGGGCTCATGGTAGGTGTGCGCGCGAGTATCAGCACTGTCCACTACCTCGCGCGTCCCTACAGAATGGCTAACATCCAAGCTTTCTGCTTCCTCCCCATCAATCACATATACCAACTTTCCTTTTTCCTTTTCCAAACATGCGTGCTCAAGCTGTAACTCTTCTGTTTCTTCTGCCTCCTCTTCAAAGCGCGCTTCCAAACCTGGTCCACCTAGCAACTCCAATAGCCTATCTTCCGCCATGGCACTATCCCCCATGGTAAGGCACTTGACACCCTACAAGGCCTTATCAACTGATGGCTTGGTACTCCGATACTCAAAGGTTTGAATGAGGTCAGCCGCTAGCTCTTGCCAATTCCCTGTCTGGCGGCGTGTCTCCGAATGTATGTACCATGCACACGCGCGTAACCCTGTAGTGTAGAATACAACTTGTGCACCCAGAGGGATGGTGGCAAAGCTTCCGCACCTTCTCTCCAGATCCTCTCACACTCCTGGATATGGAAAGAGGTGGGCTCCTTCCCATGGTAGTCCTTGATGGCGGTGGGCACGTTGCTTCTAGAGAATCTGACAGAGAGAGAAATTCTTACCTCGTGCCATTCCAAAAGGCTCTCCTGATGTGTAGCCCACCACCGTGCCACTGTGCTGAGCAGGACATAACTTAGCATCCCTCTTCGTTCCTTCTCCTCCTTCCACTGAGCTTCCATCTCCTGCAAAAAGATCTCAGGGAAGGCTCCTCCTGAATACTTAGGCAGCTCCTTTCCTCTAGGCACCGGACTATGCGCGCCTTTGTTACCTTGGTCACCGACCCTCTCAACTGTCGTCTGATCAATTCATAAGTTCCATGCACCCAATTATCACATGCTAGGCTGGTGGTATCACTTACTGACTGAGCATCCTCAAACTGGATAACTCCGTTGGTAGGATGGATTATCTCTGGGTCCCTGATTGAGCGCACATATATCCTGTCTAGAACTTCTTCTCCCAAAGGTTCAGTATAGGGTGTCGACTTCCCATCAGCTAAGGGTATAATGACCTGCTCCTCCTTATTTTCAAAGCTGATGTACCCTTTGTTGAACCAAAGGTCTGCATTGTTCTTGTAACACCATGGGCACCCAAGTAGTGCTGGGAAATTGTCTGCCTCGGTGAGCACCAAGACTTCGAAGTCCCCAGTAAACTTAGCTCCCTGGATAGTGATAGCTGCATCCTTTAAGACACCGATGGGCATCACCTTAGTCTTGTTTCGCCATATACAACACATTCGAAGATGGTTGTAATGCAGGTCTCCCCATCTGATGCCATGCATCCAAAGTGAGAACATTAACCTCCGCGCCTGTGTCAATGAGGATATTACTAAGGAGCCATCCATCTACAACTGCATTCAATGTGATCTCCTTGTCATAGTCAAGGCTGTGAGGGGGAAGGTTTGCATGCAAGACCTACCTCTCGTGCTCTCCTCTGGTGCGTGGTACCTTCTCTCTCAACCATGATCCTAGCAAGGGAATAATATTCTCTTGCCTTAGCATTTTACATACTTCCTTGACCTCATCCAGGTCATCCTTTGGCGCCTCGACCCTCCTTCCTTGTTCCTCCCTCCTGGACTGCTCCTTTAGACACTGGATTTCTCCTTGTAAACTCTTGAATGACATCCATGGTGTCTTGATATACCTCCTTTTGACGCGCAGGGTCTAGGTACTTCCCATGAACTACTTCCTCCCTTGAAACCAGGTTCTTCTGCCTTGGTATCTCTTTTGCACGTGCAGCTTCTTGCTCTTGTTGTTACCAAAACAGGCTCCAAACCTGCATCCCGTGTTACCCGTGGCATCCACTGTGTGTCTACCTTCTTAATACTGACCATTGCAGTGCCCTTGTCTTTCTGGTGCTGCTGATTCATGTGCTCAAACAACTCTGAGGCACTCCTCATACTTGTGCTTCTTTCCGCACCATGAGCACTGCAACAGGTCCGGGCACTCTCATTTGTAATGCTATGTAGACCCACAATTGAAACAGGTTCCACGTGGGAACTCACTCCTTCCTCCTCCACGGTTACCATGACCACAAAATCCTCCACGTGAAAACCCCTTCTACGCGTGCACCTCCATCTGTACATGCTCCTCATAATGGTGATCATCACCCTTAGAACTACTAGGCAATGCTGGTCTGGCACACCCCATGATCAATGGCCTTATGGATCTGATTAATGAGCCTACAGTCCTTAGTATCATGGGTTGTAGAGGTACAGATCTTGCAGTAGCAAGACACATTCTTCTGGATTGCATTGTAACAAGGGGCATCTACTTGCATCATGGTCCCCATGACAAATTTCACAGTCTACTGTCACGGCGTGTACTGTCCTCTGGGGGAAATTATCCTTGACATGCCCCTCTACTTCACAATTTGTGCACCATAAACCACTGCGAGTCTCATGGGCTGAGTTCATAGACAACTTCTCTAGCTGCTTAGCCATAGCAACAATTTGAGCCTCCAGGAATGGGCTAACACCAGTATCAACACTACCAACAGCCTCGGCGTGCAGAGCAGCTTCCAACGCCTCGCGTGGGTCTGTGAAATTTTTATGAGATAAGGCCCTTCTAAAAGGTGTGATCAATCCTCCAACAAACCACTGAGCATGTTGTGAAGGGTGAATATCATATGATAATTTAGACAAGAGAGTTTTAAAGCATGCACATCATACTCTCGCACACTCTCTGCCATTCCTTGTCTGAATCTCCTTCAAGGCACTGATGCTCTTCTGTTCAAACTCAGGGATGTGGAATTCTACCAAGAATGCATTCTTTAAAGCAGTATAATCCACCACCATTTGATGAGGGTCATATTTCCTATACCAGCTATGCACGCGCCCTTGCAACGTGGTTGCAAACTGACTAGCCTTCCACTCCGGGGTTGTGATACCCTTTACGCGCCATAGCAGTTCACACTTGTGAACATGTTCTGCAGCATCCTCAATACCTCTGTAATCGGGAAAATGTAAAGACATTTCAAAGAAAACTTGGGGGGGTTGGGGCCTCATGTCCTCCTGAGCCAGAGCCTTGGTTTCCACCTATGTTTCCTCTACCATCCCTGATCCACCAGGTCCACCGAGTGTCCTTTGCCTCCTGAACCACCAGATCCACCAGACCCACCAGACTCCTATGTCCTCCTGAGCCAGAGCCTTAACCTGTGTTTCCTCCTCTACCTGATCCACCCACCAGGTCCTATGTTCCTCCTCCACCAGACCCACCAGATCACCAGATCCTGTAGTGGTCGTGCCAAGGGTCCCCACAGTTCCACTGAACTACGTGCCTATGGTCTGTGATAATGCCCCACTACCAATAGTATACCCCGTGCCACTCCCAGATGTGAGACCAAAAGCTTGCGTGTCTATACCTTGCCCAAAAATTCCTCCTAACACTGGATTGGTGTTTGCAGCCATAGAAGGCCCAAATGAGAAATTATATCTCCTGGGTGTAGACTGATCACTTCCAATGTAACCAACTGGACTAGCAATATTTTCCCCCTGATCTAGAAAACCAAGCGCCAGGGTTCAATCACTAGGTGGGCTCAGATGCACGCCAATGGTTCTTCTCTCTCCACATGACGAACTCTCATCAGAAGCTGAAGGGGTCTCTCTTATGTGCTTGCCAAGATGGGGTCACACAGACTGCTCAGGTTCCACGTCCTCTGCGTGAACCTCAAATCCTTCCCACAATGTCTGCCACCATACATCCATCACACCTGCAACCTCGCGTTGTCTAACAATCTCCCTTTCACATGCTTCACTATACTTGAGTCATCTCTCCTCCCTTTCTTTCTCCATCGCAACATCTACCATCTTCCTCCACCCTAGCTTCCTCGCCCAACGCTCAGAATGGTTTAGCCAGCCATTGGAAATGCCTCTAAACTCATGGTAACCATCAAGATCTTCATTTCTAGAGGGACAACATGTAGAAATGATCCTCTGGGCTCCGTAGAAACTCAAACTCAGCAACCTCTGGACAAGAATATGTGGAAATGGCGTACTCCAGAGTGTAGCTAGCCAGTACTCCTTTCCACCAATGATCCACAACACGGGTCCACGTCAGATCTGCATCCTGCAGCCTTTGGTATTCTTCTTGGGTCCACACACATGATCCATAATGCCAACTTGATCTAGACGCATAGGCTGAGAGCCACTCATACAGTTCTACTGGGAAGCAGCAGAAAAAAGTTTCATACAAATCATGGTAGAGGTTCTCTTCTACCCATCTACGTGCATCAAACTCAGGTCCAGTGTTGAATCTCTAAGAAAATTCATCCTCTGTGCTCTTGAACCATGATTCAACACTTTCCAAAGTTAACCACTCTGTCATTACTCACTACACAGATCATGATGTATGCCATTTCCCACTACAACTTCGAAAAGAGGTCCCGGCAATGGAACCAAGATGTAGTCATTTTTACCCCTATCACAAAAGAAAGGAACCCCATGTGCATCGGCCTATCACCCAGTGGATGTTGGGCACTCACCCGAGGCATGCGTGGGTGCCGAGTCTCTCTTTTATGTGAGTTTAGTGGGAAACATCATCTATGATTTGTGCTTAAGAGATTTAAAAGGAGTTAAGACATACAAGAACCATAGAGCTCAGAACGGCCTCTAGATCCTTGCAGTCATTTCAGACAGAAAGTACTTAACATGTGATATAACTTGTACCAAAACAGAAAGAAGTTATACAAACATCCATACTTAGCATAAACATAAATGAAAGAGACCTATGAGAAATATGTATGCATCAGAATCATCAATATTCATATTCATGTAAATTGGTAACCTCATTACATCCATGGAGCCATTACAGAATGTCACAGAGAAGCAGACCGCAATCATGCATTACAACTGGACTAATGTAGCTAGGCTATCAAAAAGAAAAATTACAATCCCATACCCATTATACATCCTTTCCCAAATACAATTACCCACTAATAGAGTTCTTGCAGTATTTCTGCAGAGCTCCGCCCTCTTCTAGTTCTCCCTCTTTTACTCCTGCAGGTGCTTGTATTTATAGCCTTTCTGGGCTGCCAACTCATCCTCCAGCATGCCCTCAGATCTGATGCCAAGTGTCTGAATGTGGTCCTCCATGCGAGCATGCTCCTCCAGGCCTGAGCTTTCCACTTTTCACCATGATGTGCTTCTAGAAGCTTCTACCACAGGCATGCTCCTTCCTGGGCCAACCTGTTGCCAGGCTGGCACCTTATCCACTCCGCATGCGCAGTCGGGTCATGATTTTCACGTGTTCTGCCCCAAACACCCAATTTGGCTAAGTCCCAAACCCTTGGTTCTTGGGTTTGTCCATGCATGCCATGCGTGCCACATGCTTCCTTAAACCCTGCCCTGCACCTCATCCTTGTGCTTTGTCCTTGTGCGCCTATGTGCCTTTTGTACTTAGCCAATATTCTAGGGGCCTAACATTATACATTGATTTGATTTGATTGTAAAGTTGAGTTGTTTTATGTTGAATTTATTTTTTGAGTTTCAGGGAAAGATGGGTATAATAAATATAAGCATCGAGCAGAATGCAATGCAAATCATCGACAAAACTACTTTTTTGGACTACAACAAAAGAAGTGTCCTAGTTTACCCCTGGTAAGAAGTTGTTTTAATGTATTAGTTTCCTACATTTTTTGCTTTCTTCTCAAATTTGAATGCAATGTTTTCCAAAAATGGATTGAGTACCATACTATTGTTAACATCATCTCAATCTCACATAATTATGGTAGAAGTAGATTGAATGCAAATGCGTGTTTTCCAACCTTTTAGCGAGCAACAAGTTAGAAGTGGATTCAATAAAAATTTCCAACATTTCATTTATTATCAAACTATAAAAAAACCATATAAATTTTGCAAAATATCTTAAGCTATTGGAAACCTATATATTAGAAGGTGAGCAAAACCACTTTCATACAATTTTAAAAATATTCCCTTTAACACATATTGTCTTCCCATCACATATGCTTATGAGAGGGTGCATAATTTTAAAAAGAAATGGTGAATGCAATGTCATCTTCCATCCACTAGTTTTCCTCTTTATCAACGAGACGTGACCTTTATGTCAACAATATCTCTATTTTATATAATTTTATTATATAAAAATATAGATATTGATATTTATGTGAAAATCGTGAAAGTCAAAACTAAAAAATAAACGTCATGTGCAAGGTAAAATTAGTTAAAAAACCGTCATAATTTTTTTCTTGACGGGTAGGGGTGACCGTCAGATTTAACCCCTAGGGAGTTGTTTTTTATTATAAAACATTTTTTTATATTTCACTTGGTCTCGCGGAAATTGCACAACTAAAGACTAAGCGTCAAATTAATATACTAATGAATGCAAGTGTGTTTGAATTTAGATACCTTAAAAATAATTGTATCTGAAAGTGTAATATCTTATATTGAATAGCTCTACCACAAAATTATTTGTATTTTAATGAAGAAACATAATTTAAATCCACGTCATTGTAAGATCCCATCATCACGATAAATTATTGTTGATTTTATTTGTTGCAGACTAATTATTGTGCAGAGTGAAAACGATTCAAAAAATGCAAGGTTCGAACTACTGGCCTATTTGATGGGTTGCATTAAATCCACAAAGTATTGTAACAATGAGATAAATTAAAAATAAAAACTACTTTGACGGACATAGGGAAAGGTGGGCTTACCTGGTGGCATCATCGGCTCTGAACTCCACATCTAGATATGGCGAACATTAATTTGGTTACAGTCTTCCACCGTTTGAATTGCCCAGCCTCCTTTTCATTAATGTTGTTTGGTGTACTAATAAAACAATGAAACAAATTGTATTGCATTGCTTGTAAATACAGTCACAAGGTTTTTCATTTTCTTTACAGCCATGCAAAGCTGTTAATTGGTGAGTACGTTGGTTTTTACAATGCTTGTTTTGGTGATTCCTATTTGTTGTTCATGTGCACTTTGAGGTGTTGGCCATTTCCTTGAAAACAAGGTGCTTTAGATATTTCTAAACGGATATTTTCCTTATTCTGTTTCTTATCAAAATTTTAACATTTTCAACCAAATTGTGATAAAAAATGAATGGTTTGAAAAACACAGTGTGTTTTCAACCTCTCTGCTTTTTCAACAGTTGCAGAACATAGAAAACAAAACAGACCCAAATCCATGTGGAAAAACAAACCTAGTCTTGTCTAATTGCCACTAGACTTAGGTTTGTCAATCCTTGACAAGATAACTAATAGAAATTTCATTTTTTGCATGTGTGATGCATTTCCCATAAAATAGAAACCTTTCTCTGTAACATTCTAAAGTTTCACAAGGATTAACTCAATCAAATACTTGCAATAATGCCCAATGACAGTAAGAGATTCATTAGTCACCTTCACAGCCCGAAGCTTAACCTATATGAGCTTTTTTGAGCTTGACACTACAACCACAATCTCTTCATCACTAACATGTGCACAATTATTAATGGAAATACATTTAAGATTGAAACGGTGATGTCCAATCACTTCCATGGAATTGTTTTCAATTTGTGGGCAGGATTCTATGTTGAGAGTCAATAGACCGAGGCAATTAAAAACAACATATTCAAAGCCTCTGTTCCCAATCAATGGGAAATTTAGCAAATCAAATTTTTCCAGTAGATGAAAACCCCTTGCAATTGAAGATAGTCCATTATCACCAACTAGGGGGAAATACTAGAGGGTTAAAATTCTCAATGTTGGACAACCAAAGCCAATAACATTAAGCCCCATATCACTCACCCCATGAAATGGGTGGTTTTCTCAAAATTTGAGCTTTCCCAATCCTCCTCACCGAACCATGCCTACAGAAATTGATGCAAGCCTAATATCAGTAGCCTTGTTTCCTTCTAAGCATCGAGAGGGTTCCCCACTAGCCCATCTTGACTGCTTCTTACATTCTCCTTTCTTTTTGGCACCCTTTTGTACTACATTTGAAACATACATAGGTTCTGACTACCCATTTATTTGTCCATAAAATTCATCATCACAATACTCTTTAAACGCATCCTCACTGCTAGGAATTGAGCTCGGTTAATTTGATGGATTACTCAATTACCTATTTATAGAGCGCATTTCTCCAGGTTTCTTAGCGATTTGTTTAGTTCTCTTAATTTCAATCCTCTCTTAGTTTTGTTTTGATGGAGGTGATGACGAATGAGAGGGGGGGTGAATGAGTCCCCAATGATTTTTTTTTCACTTTTTCTTCAAACCCTAATCACACAACTTCATGTAGATCACACATCAAAACATATAGTCTTCTCAATGAAAGATGCAAAATTGCAAATAATCACAATGATACACATATAAAAATCCACATATATTGAAAATTAAATCAGACCTACAACACTTATATGATATATTCAAATCAGACCACAAGAGTAATGCCTTCAACAAATATCAACAAGGTGCAATAAAGATGTATCAAGATGAATAATGATAGTCACATGAATATACAAGAAGATATACTTCTTTAAAAAGTTTTTACAACCCAATATAATATCTGATTTACACCATTATAAACCTAAAAATTACATCAGCATGCTATGAATATAGCATGCAAAACACAAGCACCCCCAAATTTTCCCTCCTCCAACTCACTCTCAAAGAAACAACACTAACTTTGCACTTTCTCAAATTCTCCTCATGAAAACTCAACCAGTAGTTGTCCTAGAATGAGATTCAATGTGTTTTGGGCTAGGCCCAAAGGGTTTTTCTTTACAGCAAAAGGGTTCTTCAAAAGAAGATAAAAGGGGTTTTCAAAAGCTAGAAACAATATGCCCAAAACTTCACTTTTATAGCCTCTCCAAGGCTCAAATTCAAACTTAAAATTTTTTCCCTCTTTGGCTCCACCCATGCATCATATAAAAATTCTAAATTCAAATAATAACAGCCATAAGTGACCCAAGTAGATCGGCCTAGCCTAAACCATCATTTTATGTGCCAAAATGGCTCAAAACCCCATAGGCACAAAGATAAAAATGCCCTTACTTCAAAACCATCCTTAGTCATGACCCATAAATCAACACACATGTTTAAATTAACATTTAAACATCATACATGGTCGCAATTAATATCAACCAATCAAATTATTTCGTTTAATGGGCACAGTGCTCTTTGTATTTCTCAAAATTGTTGTTTCCTGCACCCTTCAACACCATGGAAACTTCATAATGCCACCAAATCACTTCTACTAAACCAAACCATTCCATGTGACCACTCAATATAATTGGTAGAACTGTAGAACACTTATAAGCAAATTTATAAGTCATGAAACATCATCTCTTCAAACCAAAACAACATTTTCCTTCACCAGACCAACATGCCAAAAACGTTGTTTCCAAAGGTTATCCCATAAAATCATTTATACATACATTCAAGACTTCCACAATGGATTAATTTGATGCCAAAATTCATCCGGCTTCATCATTCCAGGTGATAGGAAGCATCAATACAATCCATCTAATGCTTCAAATAACATCAAACTTTCAATAAAACATATGTTGTCTTGAACTGCCAAAAATATTCTTTCTCAAATAAATGCCTGGAAACCCTATCAAATGACCTCATCATGAAGGAAATCAATATATCACTGGAAATATCAATGAATCTAATTTCCAACACAACTTGAATCATCTCAAAAATCCACCTATAGCTCAAGTTATGCTTCATTTTACTGGACCCTTCTATTTGAGATCCCAAAACATGCCCTTTGACCAACCAACCTGTTTGAACCTCAAAATGTCATGAAACCTCCATCTGAAACATACATTTAAATCAATAAAAACTCCAATCATCATGCACCATCAATTTTTCATGTTACTCCTTTAGACCATCTTTTCCTAAAACCTTTGTTCCCAAAAACTGCTATTTTTAGGTGGGGCCCACTCATCACCATGACCTCAACCAAACATTTATGGAAATACTGACAGAGTCCTCTACAACATCCAATCATCAATTTTGATGAATAAATCAAAAACTAGGTCACAACACTTCACTTGAACTGTCAACTGCTCCTAGCTAGGGTTTAACTAGGGTTTTAGACCACTTTACCTTCTTAACATTCGTTCATAAAAACCTGATAATAAACTGACCTAATTATTTTTTTTAAACCTTGTAAACTCATCTTATAATATTCCCTGAAATCCACAAGGTCCCATATAAATCACACTATTCACAACGAGCATCTGAATTTGCAATTTGAGCTGGAATTTGACTTGATTTTTCACCTTGTCTCACAAAATAAGTCATATCTGGAAAAATATACACATCATGGGCACCTAAAATTTTTCTGAGAGCACTATGACTCATCCCTCTAATATCTCCAATCACCATAATTTAAATAACATATCTCAATCTCTCCAATCACTATCTCATTTACATATGCTACACCTTAGGGATTCTCAATGTAGAAGCTAGGGTCAACTGAAACAATGCAATAACTGAACATGAAACCTCTGAAAATGACCCAAACATACCTCATATTCCATGATACACCTGAATTTAATGTTTCCATGACCTCAAATGGCTCCAAACCACACTGTCACACATCCAAAGTTGTCATACCTGCTCCCAATGAGCACCTGTAACCAAGTGATCCAACTACACCTGCACCATATCACTGTTGTTAGAGCTCAAGCACCCTTAAAAAATACTAGAAATCATGTGAACATACTTCCCAAGCATCCAAGAAGCTAATACTGTCATACTACATCTCCTAGGCACCTGTATAAGCTTGTTAGAGAAATCATACCTCACTGAATCCCATTGTGTCAGCTGATATACGGATTTGAAACTCCATGTTAGCACCATATACATCATCATAAGACATCATTATACAATATTCACTTTATCATTAATGTGGATTTTCATCAATGACAACACCTATTAGGACCACATGCCAACAATCTCCCCCTTTGTCATTGATGGAAAACACACTGAACTTCTCCCCCTTTTTACATTAATGACAAAGGAATACTGTATCTTACTTTCTTCACCTTCCTCAACTTCATACCTATCATGCTTTGGTTAGAAACATCAACCAAAGATCTCAAACAAGCTCAAATTCTTGATTTTTCTCAAAAATTTGAATTTTGCCTTCATTTGAAGCATGCAAGCAATAAGACCCCACTGGAACAAAGCACTTCCAACATCTGATTATCATCAAAAACTCATGAAAGAAAACATAAAATCACCTTTGTGGTAGGAAAAAACATCAATCACATCCTTCTAGGCATGTAAAAACACCAAATTTTCACCTTGTACCTTGTTTTGAGCTTCTTATGGAACACTGTAGCAGCATGTGGTTTGAACCATACACTCTTTGAATCATGCCAACAATGTTAGAAAATATCACAACTAAGCTTCATACTTTCATTCTTGATCAATGTCCACCTTTTCTAGGCCTAGTTTAGGCATTGTCTATGCTTATTATTAGCTTTTCATATTGCCTCAAGAACACATGTCCCTATACAGACCTTTTGGAGCATTTTCAACCAACTTTGGCATGCCCTATATTATCATACATACCTTGAGCAAGCAAATCTAATATCTTCCCTAGCCTTATGACCTCTACTTCTAGCTTCTAAGCACAAAATTGAGCAACTATCCTTGATACCATGCCTTGAAATCACCATTGACTCACTTTTTCTAGTCCCTAAGAAAATCTTTTCAGTTTTCTAACAGTCATACTTGACTGAGATAAGTAATCATTCAATCACCACTACTTGGACAAAGGAGACATCATTACTTTCCATACCTTGGATGGCCTTGTGAATCAACATTTCAACTTCTTGGAGGATCAACCAAGCACTCCCCCTGTCTCAATGGATAACCCATACACACATGTAACAAGCAATATCTTCAAACTTGTAGAAACACTATTATGACTTGTGGCACTCTATTATTCAACAATCTTGACATAACATTTCAAGTCATTCTTCTGTGAGGTCATGTTAGACAACACTTTGAGGCACTAAAAACACTTTTCAAGTAGTAGAAGCATGATCATTTATTCTCCAAGAGCCTCAAACACAACTGAATGAGCCCCATGTGAACATGACTAACATCATACAGAAAATACAATAGCTTGACATACATTGGATTACCGTATGATCCTTTGTACCATTCTCTGTCTTCTATTAATCACCTTTAAGACTTATGAAGTTTGCACCAAACCTTGTCAAAGCTTTTGTGATCCTGAGTCTAGCACCACTTCTATCTCTTTTCTCAGGTGTGCAAAAATTTATTATAGACATGACTTTGAGTTTTATATGACTTCCATCAACCTCCACTAAATTTCTTAGCTCAACTACAAACATTTATTACTTTGATCCATGGTAACTTCACATTGCAGATATGCACTCATGACTAACCTATAGCATGCAGATCACTTGGATCTCACATGAAGGCTAGGAAAACATGTGATCTGATGCATGTCTTCAATACTGAGATCTCTGTCAATGACCTCTTAAGATTCACAATGACATCAAATCATGTAAGCAACGAAGATTCTTGTATACATTACATTTTACCTTCACCACTTTTTTTAGGACTGTGTTGACCCTGAAACATGCATTTTAAAAATTCTTGGACTTGTTGAGAACCCTCTTAGATACTTGCCAAATTGTGTATGAAATCAGTTGTTCATAGCTTTACAATGAACCTCACATTCCAAAGCCTCATCAACTTTGATAACACATCTTCTGAGGTCTTATGAACATTGTATGTCTTACACCACTTTGCAATTTTTACCTGTCTGATTCTGAAAACATCATATACCTGGTTTTTCAGTTGATTAAACCTTTTACTACACTTCCAACTAAAACTTTCTACACTCTATCTTAACTTTCTGAGTATGTAGCCTCATTTAGAAATTCATGATACATATCCTCTACTACATGTAGCATCTCATGTCAAGCCTCATTGAAGTCAATTACACACTTGGTGAGCATGATCAACGTTCTGTTTGAAACTCTTGGCACTTGAGTACTATCTCATACCACCTTACAATTCTATTAAGTTCCTTTTAATCACTGTACCTTCAATACCTTAATTCATATCACGTTCACACCTAGGTCATACTTTCTCAGAACTCTCAAGCTCTGGCAAAGTCATTACCATTCTTGAGCTTCTTAATAAACTTGTTATGCTACATTCATACACCTTCAATCTCATCAATAGATCATCTTTGATACCTAAAACACCTGTAAAATCATGATATGAATCCACAAACCTTGCCATCTTCTTGAATCACCATGAAACACCTTGGACCATAGAATTCAATCCTTAGGGTCTCACTGTACAAACCATTCTTTTTGAACACTCAATCTCATCCTTAGCATTTAAACACCCTGAGAGAAAAAGGTCTCAGTTGAAGACTATTCAAACACTTGTGTAGATCTCTTGAAATACCAAGATCCTATCTACCATGAGAAAACACCAGACTTGAAGGAGCTAAACTAAATTCACTGCAACTTGTAACTTTCTTATAACATAATCATGGGTACCATAGTTACATTCTAACTTGGTCTAGATGCATACAAATTGAGCTCTTGATTTATCAAACCTGTCCATATGAAGACCTTAACACACCTTTCAGCATGCCAACAAAAATTGAGAATCAACTAGAAATTCTTAGAAACCTTCTTTTCACCATTCAATCTTGATTTATCAGAGTCCTACTAACCATGGAACGTCATACATATCATTGACATAGTTTTTCATGAAAACTTTATTTACCTAGTAGAGACACCCACCTGACTAACACTTCCATACCCTTTTATCCTTGAAATCTTATACTTCAAATGGAGTATCCATAGCTTGCATAATGCATCTTCTTGATTAGGTACCATCTTTTGAAACAAAATGACAGATAACTTGAACTCTGTCATGCATTCCTATGACTGTAGACATACGCAAAGCCTCAAACCACTTGTGTCCTTTGAGAACCTTGTCTAGATCATACATACCAAAAACCATGGCCTTGAATTCCACTACATTGAATTTTTCAAACTAGTCACTTTCCATGCATACCGCTCACTTTACATGTCACCTTATCTTATGCTTGAATCTTCAACATAGTTTGACTAACACAGATAACATGATTGGGATTTTAATGATTAAATCACCACATTTAATAACACAAGGATCTCTTAAGACAAACTCTAAGGGGTATTTGTATTTGATATTTTTAACACACAAGTCAACTTTAACATAACCTCGAACGATTCATACTGACCAAGAATAGACTTCTTCAAGTGAATGTACCCTTTAAGACTCTTGATGCTTCACTCCAATCATGCCTCTGAAGCACTTAAATACACTTCAATACAGTATACGTACTTGGAATCTCTATGACACATGTCATTAAAAATCATGGCTAGACCTTATAACATCAATAAGACATAGACTTTGGCAACAATCTTCTCACAGACCATATGCACTTTTAATATTGTTAAGCATATACACAAAGGCTATGACACATACTTCAAGAGTTCAAGAACACTGACATACTCCTTACAGTGAGTTATCTCAACCATGTTATTTATTCTTGACAAAACATACTCATAGACCTCAAGAGCTCAGTCAACGATGTAAGACTAGCTTTGAGGAACAACAAGACATGACACTTGACATACACAAAATGGACCAATAAATAAGAACACCATGAACATACTAAATGACTTAAAGAAACATACCTCAACACCATGAAGAAGACACACATACACTGACCAAGACAACTCCCCCTCACTCCAATGCTTCTTTTGCACCTATACACCTCTATGAAACCTAATAGAGGCATATGTCACCATGGAGGAGCTTGATGAGAAACCTAAGTAGGTCTCAACCCCTCTTCTTGGACCTTGATTGTCTCCTCTTTATTTGATTCCACATTTGTTACAACAGATCCATCCTTTTTCTCAGTCACATCCTTGGAATCTTCTTTAGCACTTTGACTAGTCTCATCCTTCTTTTTGTATGTTTGAGCTTGTGGCTTAGGTTTTTAAGACTCTTTCTTCAACTAGCCTGCATTACAAAACCTTGCAATGTGCCCTATCTTGTTGCACCTAAAGCATTCCACTTGTCTCCCTTTTCACTCAAAATCTCGATGTCCATATTCATTGCAAACATAACAATAACCATTGAACTTGCTTACATACATTCTTGTGATTGATTGCCCATTTTTGCAATACTTTGCAATATGTCCTCTTTCATGACAATGATAACATTTAGCTCCATATCTTTGAATTACTTTTTACTCCTTCTTGTCTTGACATTCCTCATTTTCTTCACAATGTTCCTTTCATTTGTAATCATCCTTATTTTTAACCTTACGACTACAAAAACTAGCCCTATGTCCATAAGCACCACATTTCTAACAATTACCATGAAAAACACCATACATATATGCATTTGGCTATCTGATAGGTGATCTTCTATGAGGTGGAAGCCTTGAACTCTCTCACTTGCTTTCCTGTTTGCTTTCGTTTGATCCTTGACTTGGTTCTTCTTCATTTTTCTTCGATGAATCCTCATTAAATCCTTAGCCTGTTCTATCACCACATGCCTTTTGTTTTTCTAACATCCTATTCAAATTTTCATAGCTCTCATGAAAATATCATACCATGTTTGTCATGGTGGATAACTCCTTCTTCAGCTCCTCTTTCTCAACCTCATGTTTGACACATTCTTCCCACTTAATCTTCAATTTAGCTAGGGCCTCCTCAAGTTGAGTTCTCAAAACCTTTACTACTTCTTCATGAGCTGCACCCAACCTGTCAATCTTGTCTGCATTCTCACCTACCCATCTCCTTATCATGAAGGTATTACCCTCAATTGTTTCCAATGATGGAGGTGTCATCTTGTCACCAAAGATCTCCCTCTAGCTTGTTAGGATAATTCCAAGGGCCTGATCTGATACCAATTGTTAGAGGTGACAAGGATTGAGAGGGGGGTGAATCAGTCCCCAATATAATAGTTTTCATGTGTTCTTCAAACCCTAATCACACAACTTCATGTAGATCACACATCAAAACATATAGCCTTTTCGATTAAAGATGCACGGTGCAAGAATCACAATAATACACATATAAATATTCACACTTAGAATGATAATGAAATCAGATCCACACTTTTACAGTTATTCAAATATGATCATAAGTGTAATGCCTTCAACAAAGATCAATAAAGCACAACGAAGATGTATCAAAATGAACAAAGTAGTCTCATAAATATCCAAGAAGATATACTTCTTCAAAAGTGATTACAACTTAATATCAGTTCTGAAGACACCATAGAAACCTGAAAATTACATCAACATGCTATCAAGATAGCATCCAAACCCAATCATCTAAATTTGTCCTCCTTCTCCAACTTGTTCTCAAAGAAACAAGACCAACTTTGCACTTTCTCAAATTCTCCTCATCAAAACTCAACCAACGGCTGTCCTAGAATGAGATTCCAAATGTTTTGGACTAGGCCCAAAGGGATTTTATTTGCAGCAGAAGGGTTCTTCAAAAGAAGATAAAAGGGGGTTTCAAAAGCTAGAAACAATATGCCCAAAACTTCACTTTTATAGCCTCTCCAAGGCTCAAGTTAAAAATCAAAAATTTTCCCTCCTTTGGCTCGACCCATGTATCATATAAGTATTTTAAATTCAAATCATAAAATCCAAAAGTGACCCAAGTAGGTTGGCCTAGCCTAAACCATCATTTCATGTGCCAAAATGGCTCAAAACCCCATGGGCACAAAGATAAAAATGCCCTTACTTCGAAACCATCATTATTCACGACAGATAAATCACAACACATATTTATAGTAACATTTAAACATCTTACATGGTCACAATTAATTCAATCAAATTATTTCGTTTAATGGGCCCATTGCTCTTTGTATTTCTCAAAACTATTGTTTCCTGCACCCTTAAGTACCCTGGAAAATTCATAATGCCACTATATTAATTTTATTGAACCGAACCATG
Source organism: Taxus chinensis (assembly GCA_019776745.2). Lineage (NCBI taxonomy): Eukaryota > Viridiplantae > Streptophyta > Pinopsida > Cupressales > Taxaceae > Taxus > Taxus chinensis. Next base: position 609,890,762 of record CM034153.1, read on the forward strand.
TAGCCACTCAATGGAAACATTAGAACATGTAGAATACTTATAAGCAATTTAGAAGTAATAAAACAATCATCTCTTCAAACACAACAACATTTTCCTTCACCAGACCAACCTGCCAAAAACATTGTTTCCAATGGTTAACCCATAAAATAATTTCTATATACATTAAATACTTCCTAATGGATTCATTGGATGCCAAATTCATCCCTCTTCACATTTCAGATGATAGGAATCATCAAAAAATCCATCTAAGTCTTAAAATAACATCAAAATTTCAATAGAACTCATAATGTCTTGAAATGTTAGAAATATTCCCGCTCAAAGAATGCCATGAAAACCCTTTCAAATGACCTCATCATGAAGAAAGAAATATATAGATGGAAATATCTCTGAATCTAATTTCCAACACAACTTGAGTCATCTAAAAAAGCCACCTATAACTCAAGTTATGTTCATTTTATTGGACCATTCTATTTGAGATCCCAAAACTACCCTTTGACCAACCAACCTATATGGACCTTAAAACATCAATAACCTACATGAAATTGATTTGAAACCTCCATGGAAATAAATAAAAAACTCCAAAAAATCACGCACCATCAATTTTTCATGCTACTCATATGGACCATCTTGTCCTAAAACCTTCTTTCCAAAAACTGTTATTTTTGGGGTGGGGACCACTCATCACCATGACCTCAACCATACATTTCTGGCAATACTGAGGAATCCTCTACAACATCCAATCATCAATTTTGATGAATAATTCAAAACTAGATCAAAATACTTCAGTTTCTGTCAACTACTCCTAGCTAGGGTTTAACTAGGGTTTTAGACCACTTTTGTAATGAAATTACTAGTATAATTCAGATCATGAGCAGAAATATAACATCAAATAACACATTATTTCATAATAATGATCTCAATATGTAATTAGAATAGCTTCGCCACTTCGAGGGGGCAACCTCCAAACCATACAATAATACTCAAATGCTCCAATGATGATAAAATACTACCTACTAACCTCTATATATACTATTCCTATGCTATGGCCAACACCAAGGCCGACCCACTAATGAAAATATAACATATATGAAAGAGATACATAATGATAAGAAGTTATGATAGCCACAAGTTGGCTATATACATCCAATATAAGATATATGATTAAGGGCGTAGCATGCCCCTCCCCTTCGAAGCAACATTGTCCCCAATGTTGAGAAGATTTGGATGCTGCTGCAGGAAATTTGCATCCTCCCAAGTTGCGTCTTCATTGTCTAGATTTTTCCACTTGATCAAATACTCAGTGATGACCCTTGTCCTCAATCGCTTAGTGTGTGTCTGAAGGATGCATTCTGGTTCCAGGATGATTCTGCCCTCTTCATCAAGCTCAGGTAACACTGTCTGGGTTGATATTGTCTGTCCAATTACCTTCTTTAGGCAAGATACATGGAAGACTGGATGAATTCGAGTAGCCAGAGGAAGTTCCAGTTTGTATGCTACATTACCAATCTTCTGTAACACTTGATAAGGACCATAATACTTAGGTGAAAGCTTGTTATCCTTTTTCTGTTGTTTTAAGGACATTTGCTTATATGGTTGTAAACGCACAAAAACCCAATCACTGACTTCAAGATGTCTTTCACTACGATGTTGGTCTGCCTGCTGCTTCATGTGGTTTTGTGACATGGCCAAATTCTCCCTAAGACTAGAAAGCACCTCTTGTTGGTGTTGAATATGTTCTTCAACTGCTCGAACCTTTGGCTGGACTCTCAAAGATGAAGTGATAGATGGTGGATGGTACCCATATAATGCCAAGAAAGGAGACATTTTAGATGAAGTATGAAAGGAGGTGTTATACCACCATTCTGCTAGTGGTAACCATTGGACCCATCTCGCTTGCTTATCTGATGTAAAACAACGAAGATATCCCTCCAAGAACTTGTTTACCACCTCTGTTTGCCCATCAGACTGGGGATGATAAGAGGAACTACGAGCTAGTTGTGTGCCCAAGCATGAGAACAAGTCAGTCCAAAAATTACTAGTAAAGATAGGGTCTCGATCACTTACTATAATCTTTGGTGTCCCATGTAGCTTTTGAATTGTATCCCTGAAGGCCGTTGCTACTGTACTCGCAACAAATGGATGTGATAAAGCACAAAAATGGGCATATTTGGTGAGTCTATCCACCACCACCATGATTACATTTTTACCTTCTGATTTAGGAAATCCTGTGATGAAGTCCATGGACACCTCTTCCCACCTCTGGCTAGGAATAGATAGAGGTTGTAAAAGACCTGGGGACTTAATTGTTTCGCCCTTATTTTGCTGACAAACCATGCATTCTGCCACAAACTTTTGGACATCTCCTTTTAGCCCTTCCTAGAAAAAATCATGCTTGATTCGATGATAAGTCTTTAAGAAGCCAGAATGACCCCCTACTGGAGAAGCATGGAGCTCAGATAGAACCCTATTTTTAAGGATTGAATTCTTACATAGATATAATCTATCTTTATACCATAAAACATCTCCTTTCCATACAAATTTTTCTGACATGTTTGGATCTTGTTGGAGATTCTGAATGAGATTTTGTGTACCTGGGTCATTTTTCCATTCAGACCTTGCATCCTCTATCCAATCCTCCTGTAATACAGATATGGCACACAACAATGCCTGGGCAGATTCATCCTTCCGAGATAAAGCATCAACAACTACATTCTCTTTCCCTTTCTTGTATATTATCTCAAAATCATACCCAACATTTTTGAGACCCATTTCTGTTGTTCTTCTGATGATAAACGTTGCTCTAAGAAGTATTTCAAACTATCATGATCTGTCTTTACTTTGAAATGTCGTCCCATTAGATATGGTCTCCATTGTTTCACTGCATGAAGTATTGCTAACATTTCTTTCTCATAAACTGGTTTAGAGATATTCTTACCTTTGAATTTGCGGCTCTTGAAGGCAATGGGTCACCCTTCTTGCATGAGTACTACCCCCATACCATACCCTAAAGCATCACATTCAACAATGAATGTTTTTGAAAAATCTGGGGTGGCTAGAACTGGAGTGGTGCACATGGCCTCCTTCAACTTCTCAAAGGCCATAGTAGCTTGCTCATTCCAATGGAAAGAGTCCTTCTTCAATAAAGTTGTGAGTGGTGCTGCAATGCTGCCATAATTCCTTACAAATCTACGATAATAACCTGTAAGCCCCAAAAATCCTCAGAGATTTTTTAGGGTTTTGGGAACCTTCCATTCAAGCATGGCTTTTATCTTGTTAGGATCCAACTTTAACACCTTCATAAGAGACAATATGACCAAATATTCAACCTCCTTGACACCAAAAGAACACTTAGAAGGCTTTGCATAAAGTTGATGTTGTTCAAGAGTTTCCAACACCTTATTTACATGATGCAGGTGTTCCTCCCATGTTTTACTATAGATTAATATATCATCAAAGAACACTAAAACAAACTTTCAAAGAAATGGCTTAAAGATGGAATTCATCAAGCTTTGAAATGTAGAGGGTGCATTTGTTAGTCCAAAAGGCATTACCAAGAACTCATAATGTCCTTCATGTGTCCTGAAGGCTGTTTTATGAATATCTTCATCCTTGATTCTAATATGATGATATCCAAAATGAAGATCAAGTTTTGTAAAGTAAACAACACCATGTAACTCATCTAGCAAATCATCAATTACAGGAATAGGAAACTTATCTTTAACTGTGTACTTATTGAGTTCCCTGTAATCTAGACACATGCACCAATTGTCATCTTTTTTCCGTACCATCACTACAGGAGAAGAGTAAGCACTTTGACTATGACGAATAAGTCCTACTTCTAACATCTCTTGAACTATCTTCTCAATCTCACTCTTTTACATATAGGGGTACCTATAAGGTTGATGTTGGGTGGTTGACTCCCTGGTAATAGCTGGATGGCATGGTCTATGGTCTCTTTTCAGAGGCAAACCCTTGGGCATTTCTCCAAAAACCCCTGAGTCTCATCTATAACTGCTTGCATATCTGCGGATTTATAAATGTATTGGAATGATGTGCTTCCAATGAAAATAGTTGTGCTACAAACCCTTCTGCACCCTTTCTAAGAAATTTTTGCATATTTGATGAGAACTGTACCATCTGTGGGGACTTTAGTTTAAAATTCCTCCCTTCTAACTGAAATTGCATGAACAACTCTTGAAAATTCATTTCAATGGTTCCAAAGGTGGTAAGCCATTGAACTCCTAACACTAAAGTGTCTACTCCTCCCGATGGCAATGGCATACATATTGCAAATTTAGCAAGTAATCTCCCATGATTTGAGATTAATGTTATGGCATTTTCCTAAAAAAACAGTTTTACCATCAGCGATCATGACTTGATTTGGACTAGATAAACAAAGTAGTTCAAGCGTACCCCTAACTTATGATTGATGAAATTGTGAGTACTTCCCAAATCAACAACACATCATTACCCTCTGTTTTTTTAAGAATCGAACTACTTTAGAGTTTGGGGAGTGCTAATACTAGAAATTGCATGGCATGATATTGTTGGTTGTGGATCTCCTAATTCCTCCTAGCTCTACCTCTTCATCTTCTTCATTTTCTTCTTCTTTAGTAGGTCCCTCAATGAAGAACAACATCTTTTCCGCACACTTAAGTCTTGGTCAAAATTTTTTGTCACAATTAAAACATAACCCAAAGTGGCTCTCTTTTCTTCAATTTTATGAGGTGTCAGTTTCACTGGCTGAGGGAATGATGGTGGAAATCTATAAATCTCTGAAGTACTCCACAGTTTGTTTCCGAATTGAAAAAACCCATTTCCTCTGCCCTACTGCCATGATCCTAGACTCTGAAACCTTATGAGGATTAAACATACGCACCTCCAGTCTAAATTTGTTCTTTAAGACCCCCAAGAAATAAGTCATTCAAATTATCTTCATGGAAATATTTTCAAACCATGTAAGGAAATTTTTCAGAATTGTGGACTTAATATTTAACTATCCCTATTTGATGACATTTGCTAATAAAATGTTGAAATAATTCTCTGACTACATGTAGAAACTATAGTGCAATTGTTTTACAAGTTGATATTCAGTGAATAATGTCCATCAACATTGAGCTCTAGCCACTCTTTTTTTTGAGACATAACCATCCTTTCCCTACAAAAATGTTTCCAAAGATTGATCATAAAGGTTCAAGAAACCAGAAACGATCCATAGCGGTATTGCCATTTTGATGCTTAATTAAATGGATTATATTTGAGCAAAAAATTCCCATCTGCATCACCTCAATCCTTTATCTTCAAAGCATACGCAATTTCCACTTTACACAGGCACATGTTTCTGGGTCATAAATTAGATTGAAATCATTTCTGCTCATAGTGCATAATAGCACCCTGTGCTCAAACATTTGTTGATGTACTTTATAGATATAACATCAACTGTGATTAATGTCCACGGAGTATGATTGAGTTTGTTTCCAACAACTTTAATAAATCCAATAAATTACTCAAAAAATACTCTGTGATTGCCAAATAATTGCTCTACAAATCCTAAATCATAACCTGTATTTAGACCCACAAATGAAGTATTTCCTATCATGAAATTCTTTTCTGGTTTTGGTATAAACCATTAGATTCAAGCTATGGATTTCGCATAACTCTTGCTTTATGCTGAACCCTTATGGCTCCTTGAAGCTAATAAATATGACTTTGAGGATATTCACACCTCTTTGATCCAAAATAACACTTCTCCTTTGCATAAAGTTATGTCATACCTTATCAGGGGCTTATCAATCACATTCATAATTGAATTTACATTGACATTTCATCAAGTCCCAATGATGCACATGGATCCTCCAATCATCAAATTTCAAGGTATCCTCAATCTAACAAAACTTTCTGACTGAATTGGATTTCAATAGGAATTCGGCCACTTTAATTTTATACAATTCTACGAAATGAACTCAACACTAAACCTTTGTTATATCCAAAACTTACAATAGTAAAGAACATTTGGAAAAATTCCACAAATTACTTGTCTATGTAGCCGAATTATGAATGTTAAACATAAATACAGCTAATGTCTTTGATGTGCCCAGAATGTCAAACATAACATATTGACAAAATGTTTAGGGAAGCCTGACTAAGTCTGATTTCGGTAAGAATCCACAGATAACATTACAGGAATGAAAAATTCTTAACATGTCCCATATATTGAGTTCCCTGTCAAATCTAGACACTGCGCCAATTGTCATCGAATTTTCATACCATCACTGAAAGTAAGCACTTTGACTATGAAGAATAGGGTACTTCTTCTAATGGTCATAATCTTGAAATATTCTTAAGAAATCAATCTCACTCATTTTCCTAAAGCATACATAGAGGATACCTAAATAAGGTTTAGAATATCTGGGTGGTTGCAACTCAAAACTGGTACTAGCTTGGACTGGCAATGGTCATGTGAATAAAAACTTTTCATAAACTAGAACCCTTGTTGCATTTCTGCCAAACACCACTGAGTGTAATAGTTATTTTACCATCTATAATTGCTTACATATCTAAATGTATAAATGTATTGGCTATAATGTACTTCTAGCTTTCCATTGAATAATAATGAAAATGTGCCACAAACCCTTCTGAACTAGTATGTTTTCTAAGCAATTTTTGCATCTGGTGAGAACTCACCATCTGTGGGGACTTTTCTCTTAATCCTTTTAGTTTAAAAGTCCTCCCTTCTAACTGAAATTGCATGAACAACTCTTGGAAATTCATTTCAATGGTTCCCAAGGTGGTAAGCCATTGAACTCCTAACACAATGTTTGCTTCTCCCATGGCAATGGCATACATATTGCTAGTTAGCAAGTAATCTCCCATGATGAGATTAATGTTATGGAATTTTCCTGAACAAACTAACAAGTTTTCCCATCAACAATCATTGACTTGACATTCTGGAGCTGGATAAACAAAGCAGTTCAAGCGTACCGCCAACTTATGATTGATGAAATTGTGAGTACTTCCCGAATCAATCAACACTGTTACCCTCTATTTTTTAAGAATCCAACTACTTTGAGAGTTTGGGGAGTGCTAATACTTGAAATTACATGACATGATATTCATTGGTTGATGGATCTCCTAATTCCTCCTCTGGCTCTACCTCTTCATCTTCTTCATTTTCTTCTTCTTCATTAGGCCCCTCAATGTAGAACAACTTCTTTTCAGCACACTTATGTCCTGGTCCAAATTTTTGTCACAATTAAAACATAACCCTTTGGCTCTCTTTTCTTCAATTTTTTGAGGTGTCAGTCTAACTGGCCGAGGGAATGATGGTGGAAGGTTGCTACGATCTCTGATATTACTGACAGTTTGTTTCCTACTGGAAAGAAATTTTTCCTCTGCCCTACGTGCCATGATAATAGAATCTGAAACCTTATGAGGATTAAACATACGCACCTCAGTCTCAATTTGTTCTTTAAGACCCCCAAGAAATAAGTCATTCAAATTATCTTCAGGAATATTTTCCACCGTACAGGAAAGGTTTTGGAATTGATGGATGTAATCTTTGACTATTCTGTTTGTCTAACTTTGCTAATTGACTGAAATAATTCTCTGACACACTAGAACTATAGTGCAATTGCAACTCTTCAGTGAATATTGTCCATGTAACATTGAGGCCACTCTTTTTCCTTTGAGCACATAACCATCGATACCAAATGAATTGGTCAGGTTCAAGATACAAGGATGCCATGGTAACCTTTTGTCCCAATGGAATCTGATGAAGATCAAAGAAATTATCCATTTGGTTAATCCAATTGAGTGGATCCTTTCCATCAAACTTACGCATTTCCACTTTTGGAATCATGTTACGGGCTTGTAGAGTGTTTGTATTTGGATTGGTCATGTTTGCAGATCCACCTTGGCTAGTTTGTCTATTACTTTGACCTAAAGATCCACCTTGGTTAATATGAGTATGATTGAGTTGTGGTTGATTAGGAAGGATATGATGACCCATGATATTGTAACTAAATTGGTGAATGAAATCCTCCAATCGTTGTCCAATCTTTTCTACATCTTCTTTGTTGGCCACTCTACCCTCGAGGTTTCGCAACTCTAACTCAAGATAGCTGACCTTATGGTCAGTTGAAGTAAACCCTAACCTTGAGGACTCTGTAGATACCCCTTCTGACTCTAACTCCTCAACTATTATCTCATCCTTATCAGGGGTTTTACCCGGAGTGATGGGATTCTTTTTGCCTCTTGTCGAAGGCCCAGCCATGATGCCCCAAAATGGTAAGATTTAAGGATCAAGGTCGAAATTTAGGGTTTGGGATTTCAATAGGAATTCGGACAAAATTTTATAAAACTCAAAGAACGAACTCAAACTAATTTTTAATCTTCTTTCTGGAAATGTAAATAACTTTGAAAAATTCCACAAATTGCACCCTATGTAGCCGAATTATGAAAAAACATAAAACCGCTATAACTTTTGCAAAACAAGTCAAAAATTCTTAAAATTTGGAGGGAAGCTTACTTGACTGATTTCGCCACACCACATAAAACATTTGTAAAAAAATTCACTACTGATGTTGAGATATGGATGAACCTTCAAAATTAGGGTTTGACGCAGTGTTGGCCGAGTTCAAGCTCTGATACCACTTGTAATGAAATTACTTGTATAAATCAGATCATGAGCCAAAATATAACACCAAATAACACAATATTCCAGATATAATGATCTCAATATGCAATTAGAATATCTTATCCACTTCGAGGGGGCAACCTCCAAACCATACAATAAGACTCAAATGCTCCAATATGATGATAAACTACTACCTACTAACCTCTATATATACTATTCCTATGCTATGGCCAACACCAAGGCCGACCCACTAATGAAAATATAACATATATGAAAGAGATACATAATGATAAGAAGTTATGATAGCCACAAGTTGGCTATATACATCCAATATAAGATATATGATTAAGGGCGTAACAACTTTACCTTCTTAACATTTGTTCATAAAAACTTGACGATCAACCACGGGGGGTTCACTTAGTAAAATTATGGTATATCACGTTCGTTCAAAGGGTATTAAAGAATTATTCAATTTATAATGCCCCCTCTCGTTATATTATTAGAATGAAAATACCCCCTATTTTTTCCATGTACCTTACTTACCCATTTTTCCATAACAATTTTATTTACCACTTTTTTATTTCTACCCCTAATATATCTAAACATAAAATATATCATGTCTCTTAGTCACTTATTATATTTTCAAATATGCATTTTCTGCTCGAAACGAGAGTTTGAGTCCATTCAAGGCATATTACCAATTAGCTTATAAATTTTAATCTTCAATCATTTATCAATAATTTTTCAAATAATTAAGATGGTGAAATAATATCACTTGTGTTGAAAAGCATACTCAATCTTAATTTTCTATCATCTTATTATTTCTTGGTTAATAATCTCTTAATTGAGACTTCTTTATTCAAAAAGATATTATAATTTAACCTTATGATCACACTCCTTAAATTGCTAAATTTAAAGTATTTACTTTTTAAAACTAGGATTCAAATGTTTTAGTTTTTTTATTAAAATTATACATTTCTATATCCTTTAGCCCACCTCTCTAACATACCACCAATAAATGATTCAAAATATTAATAAATTAAACCCTTTCACCCCCTTATGTCTACCAATATATTGACTTTGCTTTTATCAATTTTAATTACCTCAATATGAACTGAATGTGCTAGGATATTGCCTAGCTAATGAACCCCCTATGACAATGGATCTGATCTCATATATGTGTGTGTAAAACCTTCTAAAATTTGTATTGCTTAGAAATCTAATATCTGTAGAATCCACAAGGTATTCATTGCATATAAATTGTTAGATTCATAATTTAGTATCTAAGAAGTTCAAAGTACTCGAACTGAATATATTGCTTAAAGGAAATTTCACCATGTTTCACGTAAATCATTCATAAACTAGACCAAAATACACACCATGGGCACCTGCAATTTTTCTGAGAGGTCTATGACTCATCCATCATAAGATCTCCATTCATCATAGATTTCATAATACAATTCTTGTCAGGAGAGTCCCTCTTCAGCCTATCTACATTTGCATAGCTACACCTTTAGTGATTAGGGATTTGTCCACCCTTTGGTCAACTAAAACAATGCAATTATTAATGATGACACCTCCATGGCTAAATAGCCCAATCATACCTCATATGTCATGATATCACTCTGGATTGGATGCTTTCCATTATCTCAAGATGGTACTAAAACTCCACATTATCACAGTTTTTAGCTGCCATACCTATTTCACAACGTAAGGACTCTAAGTTTGATACCAAGTCTTCCAAGTGCGATACTTTAACTATCCATTGAATTTTATTTTGTCATGTAACTGCATCTAAAATTTATACTGTATAGGCTGTGTATTTTGAGCAAGTGAGTCACCTCACTAAAGGGCATTCTATCAACTCAAATGGATATGTAACTCAATGGAAACAACATGGGGTATACAGCACTATGAAGGCCAGTCACAAAACCTTACTAAAGTGTTTTACTATTAATGTGATTTTTCATCAGTGACCCAACACCTAGGGTAGAAGCCATATGTCAACCATGGGTCTTACAGAAAAATCATTTGAAATACCCTTATTGTTATCTCTATTCTACAAGGATCTTTACGGAAATTATATTTTCAAGTTTTTCAAAATAAGTCAAACTTAACATACCCATTTGGATTGAATTTATAGGATATGAAACCCTACCTCTATGGAATGTTTTATGGTGCGAACTGCTTGTTCAACCTATTCGGCTCGCTCATAAGTTGTCCATGGCAAAAATATTGTAAATTTTGACTCGTATTTTGTATCTCTTTTACATTTCCATTTGTGACAAGTTACATTTGTGTAGAAATTGGATATATGTAATTGAAAAGATGTTTTCCATAGAAATAAATTATTCAAATAAATTCAAGTAACGGTATAACATTGTGTCATCTCAATGAGTGTTTTACCCATTAATATCCCAAACACTTGAACTTTTAGTACCAATCCTTGACACACATGAGAATTTGAAGGAGTATCCTTTAAGGCCATGGGAGCTCACATCTTCGATTCTCGAAAATAGGTTGCATGATGTCGGGCTCCAGTTTCAATGGAAATGCAAGGTTGTCACCAAAGGAGAATGAACAAGGGCCAACTTGGCCAAGTGAACATCAAAGGAGATCGGAAGCTTGAACAAGAATGGAGGACCACGTATCAATTGTTAAGCTCAGAAGGACATCAGGCTGGGTAACATAGTGACAATTGAATCTGCTAGACTAGGTGGGGGAAAAAAGTAATCCTTTCTAACCCAAAGAGCCCGAAAGTCTGAACTTCAAGAATTTAATCCAGAAAGGGTTGCCTAGGAAAAACCTTGAAATTCAGCAAGTCCTAAAGTGTTTCGCCATTTTTAGGGTCAAATGACACCATGGATTGGGAATAACTAAAGTATTAAAAAGTCCAAATTTCAAATTTCAGATCTTCCCTAGGGTTCTAGATTTTCAGAGGTTAGGAGTCTTTGCCAACGAGCAAAATGGAAAAAAGCAAGCCAAAGTTTGAAATCGGGAACCCAAAATGCCGAAAGTTTGCAACAAGGCTTCAATATTTTGAAAGTCAAACTTGGTTTCAGGGTCAATGCGAATGGCTAAGGAAGTTATCAGACAACTTTCAGAGGTCCCCAATTTCAGAACTTTCAAAAGAGGTCCGGGTTTCAGAGTTTCATTTCAGGGTTTGAAAGTCAACGTTTAGAAGCCTTCACCCGAATAAAGACAAAAAGTCCTGAAACCATGAAGTCCTAATCTTCATGGAAATTCTGAGATTCATCTTAAGGGGGTTTTTCCTTTCTTTTTGAGTTTTACCACCTGTCAATCGGCAGGTGACCTCCATTCAGGATCTACATTCTACGAGGTCGAAAGGTGAATAGGTAGTCAGAATTTCGAAGTCTGAATTTCAGACTTTGGGGTTTTGAGGGTTCAAGGTTTAGAGTTTCGGAACTCTCAAGGTGACTTAAGGGCATGAACAATGTCACAGGTTCTGAAAGGTGAAATAGTCCAGAAACCTGAAGTTTGGCATTTCATACTTCAGCGGTTTCAGAGTTTCGGGGTTCGGAGTTTTGGAATGCCCAAGTAGAATGAGCAGATGAACATTCAACCTCCAAAGTCAAGATGCCTCAAAAGTCCATAAAACATTTCAAGATTTCTGGAGGTTGCAAGGAATTTCGGAGTCCAAAGAAACCAGATCTTTAACCACTCGTTAGTTAATGCAGTATGACACCCCAATCTACAGATCGGTCATAAATTTTGATTGGGAGCTCGGATTTGCACAAGAAAGGCCTTTTTGCTAAATCTTCAGCATCCTTAATCAACTTGACCTTGAAATGAGGCTCAAGTTATTCAAAATGAATTGAAATACAGTCCACCATTTTAGAGGATGTTCCATAGGTTTCTCACCTACCCAAATGATGAAGTATGGGCTTCCTTTCTTGCTCCAGCAAGGCAAGGTACAAGGAGGCATGGGTTTTGCAGTGGCACCCATCATTGCTCTGAAGGATATTTCAATGCATTTTAGGGGTGGTTGAAGCAAGATTTTGAATTCTTCTCTCCTTTTTCTCTCATTCTTCATATATACTGTAAGGAGGGTTCCAATTGACTTCTAATGTTGGATAATTTTACTTTGTACCTTCCGTTCTTCCTTAGTCTATAAGTGAATTTGTGGAGTTCAAACACTACCCATGCCTTCAACCTGAGGGATAAATATTAACTTCTTTCCTCTTGGCCATTGTAATGCACTATATCCAGTCTGTGGAGCAATAATAGAAGTCTATAGATGAATTTCAACCCTCTTTTGTGTTCATTGCATTTCATCTGATCTCTCATTGCAATCTTGGTTATCTGTGCATGGTTATTGTGTTGCATATTTGATGGTCTGTGTTTAATGGTGAATGAATTGGTGATAAGAAATTGATCTGTGTTGATGTTCATCCTCTTCAAACTTGTTTCACATTCATTTCCATGCAAGACAAGTTATTCAACATTCCTTTGGTGCATCAGCTCTGTTAGTTTAGGTTTAATTTATTGTAATCTTCTTAACCTTGTCTCCTTGACAAGTTATAGTAGATTTTAAGATTGATCCTCTATAATTTGGATGTGCGCATCATAATAGGGGAATAGGAATTGACTTTCATCTGGAGAGCTTTCTCGATTGCAAAGTCCCACACTTTGGGAAAAGCTCTATGTTATTCAATCACACTGACAGTTTGAATCTATTGAGTTGCATAAATTCAAGGGTGTTGTGATTACGTATCAACAATATCTTTTCCACACCATTATTTTTAGGTGATTTCATATTTTCTCAATCAATTATAGTTTGAAGCACTATTTTTATTTTGTGCGGTGTTATTTCTTAATATATTATCTGTCAAAAACTTACGCTGCTAGTAACATTGTAACATTTGCCTCATATATTTTTTAGATTTTAACTTTTGCTGCCAAATTATATATGTGAAGTTAAAAAACATTGTAATGTTGAAATTGTATGTAAATTGAAAAAAAATGGCTCATTCGTCCCACTCTTATTTCTTCTTTCGGTATATGGGGGCATGTGCTTTCTTCAAATCCATGAGTCATTGTGTGTTGAAGGGGCTTGCTTCTTATGATGCCACATTGATACGCTCCTAATTGGTTGGTAGACTGTGTTACACATATGTTGTTAAAGTTGCTCAAAAATTTCCCTTACACCATGTCTTCTTGCATAGTTTTCCAATTGGTGCAAATATGCATTCTAAAATTATTTATTCCTTTTCATATGTTTTTCCATTTTAGTTTATGGTTATTCTTGTTCTCATTTTTCCTCATAACATGCTAACATACATTGTTTGATTGTTTTTGCATGATTGGTTTTTTATTTAGTCGCTTTATTGGTTACTGGAAATGAAAACACGAAGTTTCACTTTTGTTGATTTAGTTGGAATAACGTTGACAACAATGCATTTTCATAGGGAAGATGAATTTAGACGATGCCATTTTATTGTTAATGTGTTGCATAGCATGCAAACTAGACTTCCAAAATCACAAATCGCAACAATGTTGAAGGATCGGCTTGGTTTGTCAGATAAATATGTGATTTACCTCTCGAAATTTTTGCACTATTGGCCCCCACTCTAGAGAATTTGGATTTCCTTATGACTCCATGGAAGATTAACAAAATACGAGCCTTCCTAAAAAAATGGGTTCTGATTGAAAACATGAAATTTGCAAAGGAACCAAAGAAACGTGCCAAGAAAATCTCACAAGGAAGCAATTCAAAATTTGTTAGTAAATATAAAAATGGATAATTTCTCCTTCTCCATATTTTCTATCACATATCTTATTTTGTCTTTGTTATAAACTACTGTTTTAAAGCTTTTATATGGAAAACAATGTGTGTGTATATGTCGTTCAAAACGATCCTTTTTCCTAAAATGTTGTATATGCCGAATGTTTATCCATCGTTCATGCTAACAAATATTATGCTTGAAAGAATATGGCCTTAGTGTCATCTCTTCTTTTGATTGATATAGGGCTGCATAGTTAACAAATATGCAAAAAAATTATCATGTCTTTTAAAATACTTCATTCAATTTGGTGTTCATTTTTACTTTTGTAACTTTGCCATATTCAATAATTATCATATTCAAGGTGTTTTAATTGTTGCAATTGTATGACTCTCTCCATTAAATAGTAATACACTGGTAGTTGTCATGCACTTTTGTCGGTCAAAAAAAGTTTTCAGACGAGGTTTAGTCATCAAAAGATAGAAACCATAAATCAGATGCAAAAAAAAGGGGTGTGATGTGAAAACCAAAGGCGATGGGTTAAAGAAGTGAAAATTGAGGGAGAAAAACACTTCACAAGGAAGAGGGGAAACAAAGAAGAGGTGTAAGGGAGAAGAAGTTCAAGGATGGGAAAAATATTGGGGGGAACTATGTGAAACATTGCTTTGTTACGACCAGGAACATACAAACCACACACTATTTTCGGAAATCGTTTAAATTGGAGAAAAGGGGGTGGAGAAAGTTATTGTCAACAATGACATCTCTTGTGATTTGAGGGTAGTTAGAACACATTTCAATTTAAGGGGAACTATATTCTTTGTGTCCTGATACAATTTAGAGATAGGGACACGTGGAGTGGACTCATAATCTTAATTCAAGTCATTATAGTTGTTGAATTTGATAACTACAAAACAAAGGGCCAAACATGTTGTTTTGTGTCATCTTTATAGACCATTATATTATGTCATTCTCGATGCTCGCCTAGGTAATAATAAATATCATTTAAAGAGTTTTCCTTGTGGATTTGTAGCCAAGAATTTATTCTTAACATTCCAAGTTCTTAACACCAAATAAATTTGAAGTATTGTCATATGTATCTATATTAGGAAAGGTTTTCACGGTGACTATTCTTGCATCAAATTAACCACAACTAGAAATTTTAACACTAAGGTTTGAACACATGAACTAATACTACTCTTATCACGATTACCTTGCCACCTTGTTCGACAAATATATGAAAACACTAACTGTTCTTTGAGTGGAATTCATTGGTGTATTGCATGGAGAGGTGACTTGGTTGGTCAAATTACAAAGTTTCCATCGTCGTTGTTTGTAGAGAGGGAACTTGCATATGTTTGACTTTCAAAATGCACATGTGTTAGATATAGAAACTAGATATCTTAAGGTTTCCTTCTATCATCAATTTTGAATATACATTTTTTAGTTGGGTTTTTATTTAGCGATTAAGGTAGAAAATATGGTTTCCCATTCAGTTAATTGGTTTGAAAATTACAATTTAGTTTATTTATCATGGCAATTTATATTAATGGTGCAAACCTTCATAGATCATTTGTTTCCTAGCCCATTGCCGAAGCATGATATAAAAACTCTATGTTATGGTTCCTTCTATTGTCAATTTCATGCACATTTTAATTAGCTTTTTAATTTAGCATTAAAGGTAGAAATTATTGTTTCCTTCATCAACGGTCTTAATAACATTTTCTGTGAATGAAAACCAACACAAAACTTTATTGATCCATTTATCTTATTCAACTATGCGTTTCCCAAACGTGTGTCAAACATAACCACTGAAAAACGTGTCTGGAAATGATTATCGACATAACTAATGTTTGAGGCATTGCAAAAAGAGAAAAATGTGTTCTTGGATCCTCCAATGCTTTATTTCATCCAAGATTATATATAAGGAATGCTTTAGTTTGAATATTATAATTCAAGCAATCGGCTGGAAGATTATAATTTAGTTTATTTATCATGGCACTTAATATCAATGGTGCAAGTCTTCATAGATCATTTGTTGTCTAACCCATTTCTAAAGCATGAAAAGACATTTGTAATGAAATATTAAAAAAATGCTCACCACTTAGGATATCGAGCATCACACTCAAAATCTTGACAAAACAATGGATTGGAATTTTTCATGAAAGATGAAATGTTTGGAATTTTTTAAAAGTAATTTTTATTTTGCATTCCCAAAATTCATGGGAGAAATTGTGCATACGTGAGGAAAATTGGATTATCTTTAATGAAGGTGAATTTTAGATTAAGAAATCTATAAGTGCAATTATAAAGTGTGAAAAAAATTGAACAGAGGTCGTTTAAGTGGCGATAAAGAAGAGGAGACACGAGCCTGATGGTGTATGAAATATTTGTAGTAGATTTGAAGAAGATACAAAAAATATATTACCTTTACATATGTTTAGTAAGCATTGAAGGATTTAAATCCATAAATCCTAGGCTCAATTGGCAATGGAAACGATCACTAATGAGGTTGAAGTAGTGTTGTTTGAGCAATGTGGGTTAAAGGAGGGATGCACACCCACTTACATAGCTCACATACATGATTGGTTCTATGGATGTTGGGTTTGTGGGCTACATACTAAAGTTGTAAAAGTGGAGATGTGGAGGGCCAACATAAGTATCGGTTCGAAGGCCGCATTGTAAACACATATAAATTTATGTATGTAGTTTAGGTTTGATGTAAACGCTAGTTCAATAAAGTAATGTTTGGCAAGCCACATGCATGGGTGTGAAAACAATTAAAAAGGAGATGTGTAAAGCCAACATAATTATTAGTATGAAGGATGTGCTACAGACACATAAGTATTTTGTATGTAGTTTAGATCCAATGTAAGTGCTAACAATAAAATTAATGTTTACTAAGCCACGTGCAATGATGTGAAAAGAATATACATCAATGACCAAATAGATATGTGTAGTTAAACTCTCTCCAACCTTTCAAATTTAGCAACCTTCACTCTAGTTTGTAAACTTTATGTAATTGGATTAAAAACCTTGTTTACGCAATTATAAGAGACATTAATTTGATAAAAAAATTAACAACTCAACCAAGGGCCAAGAAATCCCCATATCATACTTTAATCATAGTTAACAATCTCAAGTTAAATTTTCCTTTTCACACAGATATTTGATGCTTGTTTACAATTTTTTCATGATTTTAACTGTAAAACTCTTGCAAATTTTCAAATAACAATCATATGTTACTTGAAAATTTAAAATATGACCGCCATATTTTATATAAAATTTATATACATAAATAAATAAACACATATTAAATATATATTAATAACTTAAATAAACACATAATAATCTTATATATATTATTAGTGTATAAATAAATAAATAAAAACATATATTAATAACTTAAATAAACACATAATAATCTTATATATATTATTAGTGTATAAATAATATTAATTCATAACGTAAGAACCCAAGTGTAACCTAAAAGGACACAAAACAAGTTTTTCTCTGGCACTGATGAGAATCGAACCCTATCGCTTTGACATTTGACAAAATTAAATGCTCTCCAGTAATAAATACTAAAGAATTAAACAATGTTAGAGATCCATATATGCATTCCAGTTTACATGAAAATGAAATCTGCATAGTAGAAAAGCAATTGAATTACCTCAATATTTTGTCCCAAAGAGGGAATTTGTGTGTGGCTTCACAAAACTTGGAATCCCTCTTTGATATAATATTCAACAGTGTCAGGGTCTCTTGTCTTGGTCAACGTCTATTTCTAATGCCACCATTTCTATCCCATTTGTTAAAACCCTCGTCTTTATCTTAAAGATCCCTCCTAACACCATTAATACTAATAGATTGTGGCTTGCTCATAATCCCCGGTGGCGATATCGTCCACTTTAGCGACCCACTTTTGTAACAACAACATTAAAAAGAAATATGAATGCACCATCAACTTGATTCCACTTATTATGATCCTTCTTTATTTCTTCTCCTCTTGTCGTCTCTTCTTTTGTTCTTCTCGAGTTGTCTTTGTTGACTCCCTGCCTACTCACTGATTGTTATTGGTATTTTTATTTTCACAGCAATTGATGTTCCTTGTTGTGAGTGTGTTTTAAGTTTCAGTATGGCCACATAAATTTGGATCAGTAGGGTTGAGGCAATGAGACGAAAATTTGAAACCATGAAGATCAATTGTTGGTCATTTTCATTTATGTCTGGTGACAAATCTGGCAGAAGGTAAGCCCCTGACTCTATGGTCTAAACAAAGACCTGGGC